>OX243840.2:1235625-1853437 GCA_945859575.2 Herminia tarsipennalis | reverse complement strand
TACCCCTTCTATACGAAGTAAATTTTCTAAAATCGATTTTCTGTCTAATATTCCTAAATCGAGGCTTTCAACCGCAAGTTCAGTTCAGTGGTCGGTTTATTACCGCTCTCATCTTTCTTGTGACCTCTGAGGTCTGAATAATCTGTATATTAAAGCTGACGTTTAGATCCCACGGGATCTAAAATGTTTTTGAAAAGTATGCTTCTGTGGCTTCAAGTATTACGAATTCTGGTTAATTTTTATGAGATAAGGGCCCCGACTGCCTGACGCTTTTTTTCGCGCGGTTAAACGAAAAACTGTTAGAAACGCTGACTTTATGAGTGAAGTCAGCGCTCCTTATAGTTAAAACAAACGCGGAGAAAAAAAGTAATAACTAAGGCTGCTTTCTTCATGCTACAAAATCTCGCGTTTAAAAACGTTTAAAAGCGGCGGTTTAACCGTAACCCGGCCTGAGCCAAAAGTAGCGTGATGGCTATTTAATTCTTGTCACTTCTCGTGTAACTTGTCCTGGTTATACATTACTAGTATAAGCCCAAGATAATGCTTAGAACTCGAGTTTCCTGAAATCTTTTTTTATATTTTTTTCTCACAAAAGAAATCTCTTTTCAAAAAATTGGTATCCAGGTTCAAGGATTTGAGATGGGTGTTGATAAGTGACTGAATGAGTCAGAACTTATAATTCTTATATTATAGATAAACTCATTTTCGCCCGCGGCTCCTTTTACCGTTTATGGATGTCAGTTATCGCGATAAAAAAGTATCCTATGTCCTTTTCTTCGACTCGACTATTTCCATACCAAATTTCATCTAAGTCCGTTTAGCGATTTAATCGTGAAAGTTTAACAGACAGAGTGACAAACATGTTTACATTATTAATTCGGATCACTTTACGATTGACTTTAGTCACTATGTGTATTAAACAACAATGACAGACCCTTACTTGTACGAGTAAATATAGCTTTAAACAAAGACCATAGAAATTGACAATTGAAATGTCATCACTCAGCTCACTCAATAAACCGGCGCCCGGTCAGCACCAGGGACAATGGCGAGACTAGTCAATTTTGTCAACGACTAATACACGTGTTGCATTCATACGACTGCGTGTAAATGGAAATATCTTACGAAAAGAAAGAGAGAGAAAGTCGCAGTACACTGTCTATCTCTGTCTTGGCGCATACGCAATGGACATAGAAAAAGTGTCATTCGTAACAGTAATCAAACAATTTGTCGATCAAAACAAACTGCTATTTGCATATGCGTAAGTAAAGAGAGAAATTTAAGGTACTACGGTTTAGATTTTCTTTCTAGTCAAGAGACAACTCTATGGTAGAACTTGCAATTTGAGTAATAAAATATTTTGAGATCGAGTTTTTTTATCCAATAATCACATTGATTGGATTCTACATTGACACCATAAAAACAATATTGGAAAGAATAACAAAGCTGTTTCAATTCTGAGTAACAGTTAGGATAGATGTGAAATTAGTTTTATGGTTTCGTCTTTGGTGAATGGCTCTCACGGCGATAATCAAAATAGTTACTCGTATATAGTTTTTCTGTCCATTTATGCTTAGAGAACTATACAATTTCTAGAAATGAGTGGAATTACGATTATGGAGGAATGACATAAAAAAAAATCACACCTCGGCTCGGCCCTCATATGTTCAAACAACAAATATAATGATATTTTACATGGTAGATTTATAATCTAGAATCAATATTCTTTTTTCCCATTATACTACTCTTAACACACAACACCAGATGCATCCAATTGGCATCCTAGACCTTAAAAGCGAATCTTCGATGACCGTACAGCCACCAAAACTCCACTTACAGCAAAATATTAACACAAATATTTCCAACGAAAACTTCCCCATCAGATAATAGAACAGAGTCAACAGTCTATGCACAATTTAACTCAAAAACAGAACCGCGTATTAACCAAGAATCAATTACATCTACGGCTCAAAACCTGCTTAACTCGAAACGAAAATGAGCTTAATAATAAATTTAACCAGTTATTTGAACCCCTAATGGTTATTTCGGCTCATCAATATTAAGAGGTTACAGGGAAATTATCGTAGAGTGCAGAGGGGTGTCTTAGTTTAAGGTTGTCGCACACTTAAAGGTTTGGCAACAAATAGACAAGGACGAGTCGACATGGCAAGGTAATCGTCATATGGGGTGCGACGGGGTAGACCCAAACCTTCGCCATTAAGTCTAACCTTAGCTTACATTTTTTACACAAAATTGGGGCAAAAATGTGAGCTAAGTGTAGAGTTTGAAAACCTTCTCCATTCGACTGTATCATAATCAGCTTATCGCAGTCCACTGCTGGACATAGGCTTCACCAATTGCACGCCATTTTGTTCTATCTTCGGCTTCTCGTAAATCATCACTCCACCTGGCTTTTATGCAAGTTTTGAATTTCTTTAGTGCGTGGCCTAATCGACTCACTATTCGATTAGTGGGTTCAGGGGAACTAGTAAATAGAACTTGTGAGACCACCGTTGTATAGTGGACCAGTGGTATTCCCAGGGGTATCTTCCGGGGGTGCCATGGGTACAGAATGGGTGCTGCGAAGGTATATGATGATTACAATCTGCTTACTTGTTCTTGAATTGCTAAGCAAAGCGAATAACAACACGTGCCATGACGACGTATAGCTTGCACTTCATTCGTGAGACGATGATTATGCTGATTAGTTTCCGTTGCATTACAAAATTTTACACTAGGAATGCTGCACCGCTTGAAATAAGGAGATTTTGATCTATCTCCAAGACGATAAGTGTACGGTAACCTTTACCCACATACCTACAGGGATGAAAATAATCAAGGAAAATTGGCTAGCACTTTAAGGATAAATTAAATTCTTATCTTCAGAAATATAAATTTAAAAGTAGCTATAATACTATAAGTAGGTATGTACCTACTAGAAGTACAATTTGTTGCCACTATGGAAGCAAAATCGTATAAAGATGATAACGTTATTATCGGATTAACTCTAAAATAGTAATATTAAAGTAAATAACTTATTTTAAAAATATAATTTTGAATATCATCTCAGTTTAATAAGTATGTACATATAAGTTTTAGTAATATTACATTACTCCATTAAAAAAATGCGTTTTTATTTGTAACAGAACTTATAGCCGGACTAGGTATATAAACAAACAAACTCTTCAGCTTTATTAATATACTACTAACGTCGCATAGTTATCTAATATATAAAATTCTCGTGTCACAGTTTTCGTTGCCATACTCCTCCGAAACGGCTTGACCGATTTTGATGAAATTTTGTGTGCATATTGGGTAGGTCTGAGAATCGGACAACATCTATTTTTCATCCCCCTAAGAGTTTGTTTGTTTGTTTGAACGCGATAATCTCAGGAACTACTGGGCCGCATTGAAAAAATATTTTATTGTTGGATAGCCCATTTATCGAGGAAGGCTATAGGTTATAACATCACGCTACGACCAATAGGAGCGGAGCAGCAATGAGAAGTGTTGTAAAGAAAAAAGGGAAAATTTACGCAGACGACGTTGCGCGGGTCAGCTAGTAATGTATAAATTTAATACATCGGTGATAGATGATGGGTGAAAGTAATTATTTTTGTACAACTCATAATTAATTACAACTTTCATAGAACTCCAACACGTGACAAGTAATACAAAGAGCGTTGAAACTTACTGCAGGGGTACTCAACAATGCCCAAAATTGGAAAATCACTGTTCACAAATTCAATCGACGGCCTAAATCAAATATCGCACTTTATTGTGTAAAATAAATGTCATTCGGTATCCTGGACAAAAGGTTTAGTGCTAAAACGATCAGTTGCCGGATATCCGGTCAAATTGTCGCCGTAACAAAGACGCCGTGTTCCAATGAACGGACTATTGATACTGTATCGCTAACGAACATAGTTTGGGTCGGGTGTGAGTGTGAGCGGGGATAGATCGCTTTATGTGTGTGATGAACATAGTTGGGGTAGGTTGTAGAGTGTAAGCGGTGATAAAACGCCGTGATGATAAATGTATACAATCGCCGTAGAAAGCGATTGATCACATTTATTAAAAGTAGGGAAGTTCTAGAAAAAAGGGAAGACTAACCAGGCAGCTTTTTGTAAACACTAAGAACGGAGGAACACTGGTGACCTTAAATACACAGCTAAGGCATTAGGTTTTCACAATATATACATTTGTGTATAACTTACTCATAATATTAAACTTAAAGCAAAAGTTCGAAACGGATTCACATATGGTTCATCCGGTCGTTTCATTTGCTGGAACGTGGCATCGCTTAGCAATGAGTTTGTAAAATAAGTTCGGAGGGAAATTGTAAAAAAAAAAGTTCCGTGAGCAATTCTTTTAGACTACGTGTTTCTATGTTTACTTGTTTAGTATACCTTTCCTATTTATGTTTTCTTTATATGCATTATTCTGAGGAATAAGGTAGGACTGCCACGTTTCACGATTATATAAAATATTTTTAATTTGCTTGAGGTTTTCAACTAATGTATCGCATTAGTCTCTAAAGTATAGCATTAAACAGGTATGGTCACACACTAATTACCTACAATAATTTGGAACCTTACACGTTCTGTAGAATTGGATTTGTAAATCGATATAAGTACATGTTACTAACTACACTTCAATACCTAACAATCGTTTGCTTACTAGAACTAATTTCAAACCCGCTAACACTATTACCTAATAATACTAGCCAATTAATCTTCTTTGCAAAAACAAGCTTTGAATTCAATTCAATTTAAAGTTCTTTATTCACTTATCACTAAAACAACACTTGTGATACGTCGAGATAAATGATTTCGCACTTGAAATAAATGCATTGGCGATTCATTGCCTGGCTTTTAACGCATAATGTACGTATCGGGGGATGACACGTGCGATAGTAGGCTATGTTGATTATCTTCAAAACAGACAAATCATGTATGGTGCTTTTAGTTGTAATCTGCTAGCTCGTCACTGAGTTTTGGATCTTTGATAAAACTACATAAGACCTAGATAAGTTTTTACACACTGACATTGATAGGTTGTTGTTATTGTTTGTGCTCTAAAACATCCGCATTGCTCAAAAATTCATTCCTATTTACACTAATATTATTAATTCATTAAATATGTGCATAACTCTGTTCACTCATTCATGAACTACCTTGTTGAGAGAAACGTGATATCCATACAAGTTTATTGTTTCAAATTCGTGAAATTCAACCTCTCTAAATATTGGTATACTTATAATATGTTGGAAATCCTGCCCATGAAATGTTTAGCCTTCTTCCAGCACCCTCCGGAAGCGACAAGGCAAAACGCTGACAGTGTACTTGATAAAGTAGGACAAATTTATTTTTTGCAAAACTTGTTTACCGAGCCACGCTCTTCCTCACCTCATAAGGAAAATGAGGGAAAAATAAGTATAACTTCATAAAATATTAATACACCGTCTATTGAGTCCGAGTAAGAGGAAATATGTGATAAATATATTAGTAACGTCATATAGATAAACGGAAAAGATTTTCGCTTTGATGACAATGATACTCAGGGGCCTTGTCACGAAGCGCCGGCCTCATAAGAAGATCTATCAGCAAGTTTTAGTATAGCCTCGATCATATTTATGCATAAGTGGATAAAAGTTACGATCCAATTAAAATAAAATATTATATGAGGAATATCGAAGAAAATTGGTATATTTTTAAATCTATTGTACAAATTTCACCGGTTGTAGCCCTGAGTCAGCTTTTGACCTCCTGAGATCCTGTCTAAATGTCAAGCACTCCATAAAGTAAACCTATCAATGGTTCAAATATCCATACAATTGGTCTATCATTAGAATATTAAATACGAATAAATGAATGTTGCGGAGTTCTAAAACCTAAGATTCCGTGGAAATTTATCATTTTACCACATCTAGTTAGACTTGAACCCGACCTCAAGATGATAGCGAACAGTAAAGCTGCAAGGAAGACAATGATACTCAATTTAAGCAGGCATATATTTAATAATACAATTGGAGTTTCTGAGAAGGATTCTGGCAAGGCTTTCGAATCCCTGACCCATTTACATCAGTTGAAACTTTACGTTGTACGATATACATCGGAGCCATACTCGTGATTTCCCCGGAGCATGCCAGCGATTACGGAAAGTGAATCGCATCGAATTTTTATCATCCACTTACATATCTGTTTCGGCTTTTTGTTAAATTGCCGTAGAGTGGCAAATGATTCACTCAGCTTTACCGTCAATTTTTACGACAATTACCATTTTAGCTGAAATGCCTACCAGCTCCAGCTCTAACGTTTTTTCGCTATCAACATTTAGTGCTTCCTCTACTGTTGTATTAGGAATTTTAGTTTGGGTCCTAAATAGTCTGACGTCCTATTCCAAGGATAATAAATGTTGGTACCAAATGGTTATTTCTACTGTTGCCGTGTTTATCACATTTCTTTTTTTTTCTATTTGGTTTATTACTACCATTGTGTTTTACTGTATTTACTGGTAAATGTGATAAAAATAGTGATCGCTATTTTACGATTATCTTTTTTATGTCTATCATTGTTATTTTAACAAGGCGTTTTAGGATATAGTCAGCTTAATACAACTCAAGTCTTAAAATGGATCTGTTAGTAAATTGTTAGTAGGTATATTTATTTAAACTAAATGTACAAATAGTGTACAAAGGCGGACTTAATGCTAAAAGTATTCTCTACCAGTCTACTTTTGGGTGATGTAGCGATTTAAAATGCAGGTGCAGAATGTTGACAGATTATTAACCTAACATTAATACATAACAAGGATGCTAGTTCATAAAATGAATACTAGTCAGTCAGATACTCATTAAAAATGTACAACAGCATAAACAAAAAGCTCAATATCTGTAACACTACCAACACACAATGCAAAAGAAAAGTAACAGATTGGTTAAAATCACTTACGTATCAAGAAACGGAACAACTACTCATTTAAAGTCAACCACATCATAACACACACAAACACTCTCTCACACACACACACACACACACATAAATACGCACACACGCGCGCGCGCGCGCACACACGCACACACACACACTCATACACACACACACACACACACATTCATACACACACACACGCACGCACGCACACACAATCATACACACACACACACACACACACACCCATACACACACACACATACACCCACACTCATATACACACACACACAAATGTACTTAATTACCTATAAGATAACTGTTAACTATTACTATGTCATAACATAAGCCACGGACTAAAGGGGACTCTTCTAACACAGGTTTTCTCAAACTTAACAGAAGAGCTCCCAAACCATATTTATAAAAAACATGTAATAGTTGAAAATAAAGATTTTTATTTTTATTTATTTTTTTAGATACAAAACATACAATATATATTAAATACATTATAATCATATAAGTTGCTAACGTTGTGAAAATTCAGCTAAATCGTTGTGGAGAAGAGCACGAACCTTCAGCTTAAAACTGGCTGAAGGTTCCTGTGCTTAAAACTGTACAGGGTGTACATTAAATACCTTCAGCCATTCATTTAATCAAACTCTTTAAGAATTGTAATTTTACAATAATATTTTTAACTTAAAACAGAGTGTACTTCACTTGTAATCTTTGTATGCCCTTTTGGTAAGTTTTTTATGATGATTATTGTTTGAAATAGTATATTCTTATAGTCAAAGTAAACCTATTATTCACGACACATACCAATTCGCAGGACCTGTTGCAAATCAGACTACAAAAAAAAAAATTTATGTAGGGTTGTTTGCACAATGTCCGCAGTGAATTTTCTTTGGTTGACTACCCTTGTTGTATTAAACGATGACGGTTATTATCCAAATTTATGTAATAGTATTCTAAGCTGTGGGTTTTTGTATTTTTAGAAAATTGACTGAGTTCCCTTTTTATTTATAAGGTTATTGGTCATTTTTAACATAGGCTGTACGACTATTTTTATACTAAACCTAACAGGTTTAGTATAATAAAATACATCAAGGATATGGCTATAGCTTTTACATAGCTAAATTCAAACTTTCATAAGCTTTGGAAAACTGTTCCTGACCAAATTTCAGTTAAGTTAGTCGTACATTTTCTAAAACACCTAATTAATTTTAGTTACCTGATGATACCTACGCAACCAAATATTATATCAATATTAACAATTTTAGCATTCTCTTTATTTAACAGAATTAATACCTACTCGAATTAAGGAGTAACACATTGTGCATTGTTTCTATCTTTGTAAGCTTTGACAGCTGAACTAATCTAGTACCTAGATTAGAAACCCACTCAGCGCTGCTTCAATTGCTTAGTAACTAATGTAGTTCAAGTACTAGTGAGCCTTTTTATTACCATTTTTTCTTCGGGGTAGAATATAATTCTAAGCAGTGTCTAAATACAAAAACATTTATAGAAATCACTCCTTTCAATAATTAATCTGAATCAAACAATGCCACGCTTAGTCGTATTACATCCATCTCGTACTTAATAACATTTCTAAGTTAACCAAAACCCGTTTATAATCTCCATATTGTGCCCACTTTATCATAAATGAATTGTTTAGCGTCAGCCACAATAGACTGTATTTTACTGAAGGCAGAAATGGACCACGATTGTTCTTATCCAACATGATGGTGGATGGTGATGGAACAAACAGAGAAGATAATGTAACTTTCTATTATAACTCATTTTGGCTGCAGTCTCAGGTGCTTGGAAGAGGAGGCCACTGGTATAGGATGGCGTAACATTGCTGCCATGGATGGCAGCAATGTCACGCAGTTCGGTCTCTTGCCATCGTCGCGCACCAAGCCATTTGGTTCAAGTATGGCTGGAATATCGGCGGTGACAAGAGACTGACAGATGATGTCATTTAGATTGGCATTTCGAGATATACGGCCTGCGCTTATACTACATGATAGGCCGTAGTGACTGAGACCTGTGACCAGTTCCCTATAGTGGCATCGATACGGAGAAACACAAGGAGCGTCTAAACGCAGGCACGCACAAAACAAAAATTTTGAAGTTAAAAATAAAAAGAATTATCTAAATTTTCTGTTCACAAATTTATTTTAAATGTATCCAAAAGTCCTAATGGTACTCGGAGATAAAAAAAAGTACCACCAAAATTTTCGACGAAATCAGACTCTTCATATTTTAAAGTTCGCTGCGTCATCACTCGTCACCTATCGTTTTATGTAAGCAAGCAAGCATGTCGCCTTCTAAATAGAACCTTATATCAGACGGTCGATCCTCATGATTTCCCCCGGCGCGTATTGCCTCGAAACGACTTTACAGCAACTTTTTATATGTCATTTTATAAAACTTACTAGTTCTGAATTATATAGATGATGTAGTAGTTACGGAAAGTCATTAGCAAAATCTTGTTGGACATATTTCTTGAGTCTAACCAAATTTTATTTTTAGTTATCTCTGCTTGTAAAGTTTTGCTGAAATGCAATAATTACAGATAGAGGACAAAAATTGATGTCAATCTTCAAGAATATGCCTTTGACTCTAAGTATATTTGTTGCCATGTTTAACAACTATCAAAAATATACTTTAACTTATTTGCCACGCTTTTACACAGCAGTTGCTGTGAACAAGCGTGGCAAAAATGTGCCCATCTAATATCGCGCCCTTTGTGACCCGATATCTGCACATAGTAGGGTAGGTACTATGTGCAGATATAGGGTGAGGTAGGTAGCTAATGGCTGTCACTGATAAAGTAGTAAATATCACCGTACCCAACACATTGTCTTAAACTTACAAAGATAGACCAGTTGGCCACGGGAACTTTGGGTGCCCTGAGATACAAAATACGTGTCATGTGATCATTGTGGCATTCTTAGAGCTACAACGATAAAAAAGATTTAGCTTGACATCGTTAAACTAAAAAATAAACTCAATTCTGATTTTAGTAACAAAACACACACAAAGAACCACACTCAAAGCTTTATAATTCATTGAAATACTAAAAAAAAACAGAAACTTTAAAAAGAAACATTTTTAGATAATATGGAAGTTATAAAGTCTTTAACCATCAAGGAGCAATTACAAAGGAATCAACGTTTAATAATTAAACCGAAAATACATTTAGGTCACGTCTGATGTACAGTGAAACCAATCGTGGATCGTTCGAGATAGATCTGGCGGGTTGAATCGGCCCGCAAATCGGATGGAAAGCCGATCGCATAGGCATGGCAGAAATCCTGGCTGCGTGCCAAAATACATTACGAGACGTACACGTAGCACCGTATACTTGTCGTTACAGCCTCTGACGTAGACAGAGATGTGGTTTAAGTCACTTCGAATCCGTGTTGCTGACAATTTGATTACTGTTCAATTCTTAAAATTCTTGCACAAAATAATTTTGAGTTTGTTCATTTTTTTAAACATGAACCTGAACAGAGCTTTTGTAGCAACGCTATTAGGTTGGAATAAAATTATGTGAAATGTCCCTACATCAGTATTTAACAACTTAGTATATCACCGGTCTTAATAGTGCAGATTTTAAGGTTCAAAAGACTTCTATGACTGCCTCTGTGACGCGGTGGGAGTGTATCCGACTGCTACGCAAGAAGTCGTGGGTTCAATCCCCACCCAGGATAAAACTTTGTGTGATAAGCACGATGGTTTATTCTATGTCTGGGTGTAATTTATCTATAATATGTATGTATTTAGAAATATATAAGTATGTTTATCAGTTGTTCGGTTTCCATAGTACAAACTCTGCTTAGTTTGGGATCAGATAGCGTTGTGTGAGTGGTCCCAAGATATTATTATTATTATTTATTATTAATGCCTACGTACTGGAAAGTGATATGGTCAATATCTATTTTGCTTTTTTGAGTAACAATATACACGGGACCACACGACCACGCATAACTATATCCATAATAATAAGAAATTCTTTGTACATACATACATAACAACCCATATGATGTCCCACTGCTGGGCACAGGTCTCCAGTAGAACCTACTTATTAGTTCCTGGGGGTAATTGCCATAATCACCACGCTTGGCGAGCGGGTTGGCGATCGCAGTAAGGCTTTAAATACGCAGAGGACGCTGCTGCCCGTCCTCCGGAGTGAAATCCCTTAGTCGCCTTGACGACACCCACGGGAAGAGATGGGGTGGTACTATTCTTAAGCCGGTGCCACACAGCACTTTTCACACAATTCTTTGTATTTCGGTAAAAACTAATACTGCGAATTAATAATGATCAAGTTACCTATTCTGTTATTCTTACTTCTAAATAACACACCCACTGAAGGATCTCTCACAACAATGAGGAAATAATCGGGATTTTGTATTTGACAAATAACCAAGAAAGTCTTCCTATCTTTGACGAGAACTTAACTTTAGACGCAAAGGGGGTAAACCAACATCGCAGATTATTCGCTTGAGGCAGTGAGAGTAAGACAAGGAACAGCATCAAGGCAAAGTAAACTTTATGGAACAGTAATAGGACATGATTTTGATCGGTTTGAACGCAATAGGGTAGATGTACCATTACTTAATCACGATGATATAAATAGTCAAGTAACTGATATTACTGTTTGTAATTACAAAGCGTTATCGTTTACTTTAGCTATTGTTACAGCAATAAACAATTCTAGTAGTTGCTACGTCATGAAATAAATTAAATTGTTTGATGAAGCAGACCCATGGCTTGCATTTGATAAATTATATCAAGTCTGTTGTTAACTATCATTAAAAAATATAAAAAGTAGGAGGCAAAAAATATCATTTTTGCTAAAAAACAACAAATTTTGAAGGCTCTGTTGATGACAAGTAATAATTAAAGCGATAATGAAAAAATGTTCCATAATTTAAAACGAAAAATGTAGGAGTACAGCAAAGCCGACGAAAGAATTAATAAGTTATATAGTATATACTGTGGAGGTGTTAGTCTGTAGATGATAACTTCCTATCCCTCGACAGTATCCGGTCTGGCTGGGCAGGCGGTATAAACGGGAATTTACCGAACAATTGTAATAACGCTGTAATAAGAGCGAAAACGTTTACTTACCGATAGGATCATTTAATTAAGTTGCTTAATTAAATTTGAACACTTTTAATACGTTCATGTTCCGTAGGTACAAGTATACACTTGTATCTTTTGGTAATTTTAAAATAGGTTCATTATTATTATTTTGATTATATCTATTTTCCTTTTAGAATCAGGTAGTGATAAGCATCGTTTGGGTTACTTTTCAATTAATATAACCTTCTCTAAATTCAATCAAAAATTGGTTTGTGATTCTAAAACTAGCTGATCTTGACTTGAATCTTGTTAGTGTGTTCATGTGGTTAATGTTTTTTTTGTTTAAACCATTTTAAATAATCATGTGCTTAAAAGAAACCATCTTCGCGAGTTAAAATATATAAATAATCAGTTGTATGTAGATCTAAGCCACAGGCCGTTTTGGTAGCTGATCACCGCGCTTTCAGTTATTCTTCCGTGAAGAAGTGATGCAAACACAATGTCTCAAAATGAAGAACATAATGCAATGACACTCAGATCTTTACAAAATAAAGATTTGAGAGGCAACATTGCTCCAATAGGCTAGCGTAACAATTACCATCAGGATCATTATGTGCTTTCTTGCTGTTATGGGGTAGCGTGACGGATAACATCACGCTCACAATCTGCTTAACTCTTCATATGTTAAATAAAAAAATCAAGATACTCTCTCTTTTCACCATGGTCACAAACTAAGCTCAGAAGTAGCTCAACATAATTTAATTACAAACAAATATACGAGTATCTACTATCCTGACAATAATATAATTTAGGTAAATAACACCACTTATTCTCGAAGGCAATGAAAACTAGAACTTTCGATATTTACACGCGAAACACAGCTTAAATGGGGATCAAGCTCCGTTTGCGCAACTTGTGTTACAATTGTAGTATGCAAACAAACGGACTGTAATCATGGAGGATTTCCAGTACAATATGAAGTTTTTATTTATGTTATTTAGCAAGTTTTGTTTGGTAACCTAGTAGGGGATCCGAGCGTGTAACTCGTGTTGGTTTTCATTGTATGTTAATAAGTGATGTTGATTGCTTTGTTATATTGTTCTCTGGGAATGAGTTTGTTAAATTGTATTGCGATTATGATGTCTTTGGTATTATATATTATACTTGCAGTATTAAACGTCACTTCTTTTTGAATTTTGAACGAATTGATATTTCTCTTTCAATTGGTAATAAAACTCAATTATGATCTTACGATGTCTTGTTTATTTTTACGGCTATCGCAGTGCATTGTTAAAACTACTTGCAGAAATATTACACGTTCAAATGTGTACAGATCAAGATCAAGTTATTATTCTATATTTTATTATAATTATATTTTAGTAATGTTGCCTAAGAATTTAAGAGATCAATTAATTTAAATAAATGTAAGAAACCAATGTTAAATAACCATGTTAATTTAACATAGTAATTATTATGTTAAGAGTGAAAAGTCTTCTTAAATATTTCTACTTTAGAACAGAGTTATTAGCATATTATTTCGACTTGACAACGCCTTTCGCCAAGATCAACAATTCAACATTTTCTTGAGGCAAACTTCCCAAATTCTCTAGAAATTAAACATTTAAGTAAGTTTATTTTACTTTAATTTCCTTCGTTCTATGAAACGAAGCAACCTATACAAGACATTAGAAGATTTAAATTTAGCCGTATCGTATTTATCTTCGCCCACTCCACCAGGAAAGTTGATAAAACCCAATATCCGTTTGTTTATTTATCCGAAAGTGCTTTTATATCCGGCTCGTATCGATCCGAGATATTAACCTTAGTTAGCAATTGCTATAGATTGAAATAATTCTTTTGGAAACGATACGTAATACGTTCGGGATTATTTTTTGCTGGATTGGCAGAATTGTATTGGCATTAAGCTATCAAAGTCCTTGGTGTAATCATTGAGATGATTAGATATTATTATGTATATGGCAAAATTCGTTTCATGCCCAATGTTTTAAGCTGTTGCATAGCTTTTATTGCGGGCTTTGAGCGGTGACCGAATCAAGAAATTCCATAACGAAAATAAAACCTAACACCCCCCACTCCGCATACTATGTAGCTCGGCCGAGCGTTCGCTTGACGTATATGTATATGTTACGACTGTACGAAGCTCGCACGGATCGAGACGAGCTGCTGCGAAATGTTTATAAAAAAAAGAAAAAAAAAGTTTTTTTTTGTTGTTTATTTGATAAAAATTTTTATGCAAAAGCTTTACCGCGGCAGTCACCGAGTGCCACACATTTTTTTTTATTTTTTTTTGTAACTCATTATTTTGGTTAGCAACTCATCTATAAACGGCTACCTGCGCACAATCAATTCTTCGATTGATCTCTTTTCACTTGACAGGCGTAAGTGACGAATCAGTTTTCGGCTATTAGGATCAGTATTTTGGATATCTAGGTCCATGAGGTCCAGGTCCACATATATCGTGTCGCAGTGAACGTTGGCCTGTTGGAATTGGTATAAGAAATAGATAGTCATCACATTGCACATACTTATCAACAATAAGATTTATCTCCTGCCTATTTGATTGTCCAGTTATCTAGTCTTTGACCGTTCCAACCACAATCAGCTCTAATAACTGTTTTTTTACAAAAATGAACCGGCTTTAATTGAAATCAAGAGAATTTTCAAGCATATCATAGATTAGTGGAGAATTCAGTAAGTTATTTCTGTTTTAGTCTATAACTTCGGTGTCTTCCAACCTAGGGAAATGTTTTAAATACTAAAACCTTCCCAGAGACCTATGCTGTCTAAAACTCATCCAATTTAAATGAGGAAATTAAACAGGTCAAACAGAGAACTTCCTTTTTTGTAGTCTGTTTAAACGACCAACAAGTAACTTTCCACAACCTAGTAGCGGTACTGTCACATCATTTACTTCTTACCTCTTCTGCTTCTTGTGTGTTTTGCAGAAATAGGTAAACCAATAGGCCTAATGGCTTATTGATCTACGGATTATAATAATGGTACACTAAGGTCCCTAGAATCTGAGATAGTCAACACCGCAGACTGAAGTTACCGCAATCCATCAATTACGAATGTTTACTGATTGCTTTTTACGTAATCGAGTTGGGGAGTTATTACACAACTTCACCGACAGAGGGCGCAGGTAGTCAAACAAAATAATTTTGCCAAAGTTTACTCAAAATAATTAAACCATTGAAATTACTTCTAAATTAATTTTGGTGTTCAGTACGTTCCGTGGTGTTATTCCTGTTGTTATGTATTTAATTTTCCAACGAGTTAATGCCGCTTCTGATCAGAGCCAGTGTTTGTTTACATACAGTTTATGGCTTATCTTTTCTAAGCAATACTGAGTTTGAAAGTAATTTACGAATCTTGCAGAATAATACCTATATTTTTGCGCTGGCTTGTTATCGGTCACTAGACAAGTTTATGCACCTTTGAAAAAGGAACAGATAACGACAAAGCAAAGAGGATCTTATATTTCGTGTCTTTCTAGCGTTCATGTAGCATAGTATTTCATAAAGCTAAAGATCTTTAATAAGTAGGTTCTACTGGGGAGACCCGTGCCCAGCAGTAGGACAACATATGTGTGGATATGTAATGTGTACATTAAAAAAATCCAGACAGGTGAGATTCAAAACTAATATTTTTATTTTACTTTATTTATTTATTTCAGGTTCACCAACAATTGCTTACATATACATAAACTGTTATTATAAGAACATGCAAGAATAAAAGCAACAATGTAGCAATCACTAGGTAAACACCACATGTTTATATAAATAATAAAAAAAAACAATATTTCATCAGAGACTAACTAACTAAGTTGGAGATATTATGGTGCACAAGCGCACACACTCTCTATTCCTTCACTCTCACATCCCGATGGGACGTAAATCCAGCGCTACCGAAGAGAAATCGGACGCAGAACCGACAGCTTAACGTGGGTGGTCAATAAAGGGTTGTGACAATGTTCGAAAATGGTTACTTATATTATATGGACCGACAGTGATAACATTGTTTAACCTCGTATATATCTCGATCTGCACCACTGAGTCAGAAACCCTCAAAGTTGTTCATATATGATTGTAATAAAACCAAAACAAAACCAAACAGCTCATAAAAACATAACGATCCAAACGCGGTCATTATCGGCAAAGTTGCCACTAAACTTACCATGGCCCATCACCATTAAATACACCAGAAATGATAATACCTTTTATAATATCTTTTAAGACAAACTGCCAAATAAAAAGGTGCGCACTCATGAAGAAGAGACTCGCCCAGTTATCGTAACCTTTACAGCAGCCATCAAAAGTTACCAACGAGGTATCGTAAAACTCGTGGTAGGGGTACGTGCTCCAAATATGGAGGCACATAATACACAGGTTACAGGTAACCGGCTTCCCACAATGGGTGAAATCAGGCCCACTTTTTCATAGATACATTCTTACGAATATCTCGGTCTAGTGCCAACCGAGACTGCGCAAGATGAGATCTCCGTACATATACATCTATGTGTGCATGGAGCTGTTGTTGATCTGTGAGCCGGTCTTCAGTAGCTATGTATTCTGTAGTAGAGGTGTCGTGCTGATTATGACACATGAGAAGAAGATTGGTGCTTTGTTAGAAAGACTTATGAGTTTTCTGTTTACCTTAGTCAGGCATGTTTTCATTATTTTTTTATTTTTCTAGTATTTTGCTCATAAGTTTAAGTCCACATTTAGATTCCAATTATCAGCAGAAAAAAGACTGAATCTCTTATTAAAATTACAGTAATTTTAAATATTTGAATCGAAATATTTGAATTGTTTTATTATTCAATTATTTTTTATGCAAATTTGCATAAAAGTATTCTGAAACCTAATTCGTTCAGTATAGTATGAAATTGAAAAACCTAACATATTCTGCAAAGTAACACGAAAGTCCTAAAATTAACTTATTAAGAACTGTTAGTTATATTGTTCCGAACATTTTTCGTGTGCAAAAATCCCCACGGATCCAACTCCTGCGAGGGCACGCGTGCGTACGAGTGTTTGTCGGAGTCGAGCTGATTAAAAATCACATTTGGCTGAGGGTGAGGGATTATATAGTCAACCTGGGCATAAGAAAAAAAAAAAATATATTTTTTTAAATATGACAGTACTGCGAACTTTGGCAAACAAGCAACTATATTTATTTATATAACAGAAAATATAACTAAAACTAACTTTCATTTCTTACCGACAGCCAATTAGGCTAAGCATATACAACGAAAACCTGCCAATAACAAAAATAATAACAATACAGCTCTCATATCTTCATGCGTCACCCGCGGAGCTGGCACAACGCCAGACGACGGCAATTAGTGGCATTGTACGAAGCCTCTAATCAAAAACAGTTATTGTTCGTGTTACTAATAATGAAATGTAAAAAATAGTCCCTGAACCGACAACGGAAGGACAAAGGATTTTCAACCAATTAGTTACTGTTCAAAGTTTTGATGACATGGATCGTTGCCATATTCAATGTAGACTACAGTTTTATTTAAGAGTATTTTTGTAACCCACCAATTTTGATCATGACTTCCAATCTCAACGAAGATTGACCAAAACACAGAAAGAAAGATAGTAAAGTAAGAATTAAAGAAATAAAATATGATGAATAAAAGGAAACGGATCCAACACCCGAAAAGTGGGAACAGGGCGTCATAGTTCGATGGTATGGGAATCTGACATAATCAAAGAAAGAATAAACACGAAATTTCTCCGACAAACTTACCACGTAAAGATTAAACTATGATGATGCTGCAAATTAGTAATTAGAATACTAAGTAATTGAAGCCACGTACTGCTATATTTCCATATATATCTATGTTCATTTCCATATCTTATAAGTCAGAAGATATAAAATAGTCAGAAGGCAGCTTAAAGTCGTAGCTTGGCTGAGTATAATACATACAGCAGTCTACGAAGATTTAACATCCTACAAATACAAGCAAAAGCTTTAAACAATTCAGATAACGACAAATACAGTTCAACATACTCTAAACTGCACACCCAAGCTCTAACAAAATATTCAAATCTTCACTAAATTCTAACATCTCACTGCAACACTAATATTCCCTCCCTTTCCCTCAAACTAGAAAAGATAAAGACAACGACGTTATTACTGAAGCTCATCTGAAGAGAAATGGGGACTTCATAATGGAATAATTTAAATTATATGCCATCAAAACCTCAGAGAAGACTGCTATAAAGAAAGACGCAAATATCTTGTGCCTTAATCCTGTAGGCAGTGAATTTATAACCGCTGAGATCGCGTTTTGCCCGGCTAGTCCGCAAAATTCTTGGGTAATGATGTTACTGTATTTTGGCTTAAGAGATTCGCAGGATTATTGACTTATCGTTGGAAGATTTGACTTCTGTTAGGGCAACTGGTCTTTGAAATGAGGAAAAATGTTTCAATTTGCATAGTTCAGAGCTCTTACGTTTATGGCTCGGTCCTGAAGAAGTTTGTATGGCTTGATTAAACAGAATAATCAATTTATAGTAAAAAATATACAGACTGAGTATTAAAGACGATAATTAAATTTTATTAATTAAGTATTGTATTGAATTCGAAACTGAAGCTGCTTGATCTGATAGACAAGCTGAGCTACATCAAACACCGTCTTTTAAAGCGGGACAAAATAGAATGCCAGTTTGTGTACTATGTATAATTAATATTTATTAGAATATGTCATTAAGAAACTTAAAAATAACAGAAACACTCCACTATCTATTCGACACATACAGGCTTACAATTTTAATGAAAATATTCAGTTTAAAAACTGGCTTTGCAAACTTTATCCTTTACAGCCCACCCCACAAAGGCCTACTCTTTCCCAGAAAACACGAAACAAAACACGAATAGAATTCAATACACCGATCCGTATAATCCAAGCGAGTTGAAAAGCTGAAAGCTGAACTGGCACCCAGCCAACGGTCGGCGACTCAATTACCAGCATAATAGCTCTTCGAACCGTATTGATTTTCATATTATTGAAAATTACTCATTATCACCAATATTCGGAAGGTGGATAATTAAATTGCGAAGTATGTCACGTGGAGATATTAAATGAATACGTAAATGTGAGTTTTTATCGACGCTGTCAGAATTTTTGGTATATTGGATTTTAAAAATTCATTTCACAAATTATTAGTTGATATTCGGAATATTACTTTTCAAAACCGACATCAAAGCATCTTTACGAGTGCGGCCGGGGTTTTAAATTTTTTGAAAAATATTCGACAATATATCTACACAAAAAAGAGTTTGGTTTAACTCAGATTGTTTAAATTTTGCAGGTAATTTAGTTTTATCTAATAGTTAGTGTCCTTGCCTTTTAGGTTGCGAATAAAAGCGCTCTGGATACGCTGTTACTGACGATCCTGAATTGTAAGACTAAAACTTCTGATTGTTGCAATGACAATAATATAATATTTGTGATGAAGTAAGATCTTTGCATTGATCACTTCAATATAATAGAGAATATAATTAAATGTCACTATATGAAATAGTGACATTTAATTATATTCTTTTAACAGTCCCCGCTGTCTAATCTAATCTAGTCATATCATCAATCGAGAGATTGGTGAACTCAAAAAAAATCTAATAATGAAAAGTAAGTACAAGGAAACAAGTTCAACATCAAATTTGAGACTAGATAAGCTGGCTTGTATCTAAACAAGTCTACTCATACAACATGCTTTTAACAATCCCCAAATATACCCGCCACGTTGCATCTATAATCCCCAATGTTCGCCCAATTTACTACAAACAAACAGGTGTGCAAAGTGCGATATTTCATATGATATTATGGACAATTTGTAAGCAAACACCATGGGCCTAAAGTGTTAGGTTGTTTAAATGAATAGGGGAGAATAGGGTTAAACACTTTAAAGGCTAAAATATATTTGACATTTTATTTAGTTTAGATTATTTCGACGCCCAAGGTAACGAACACTTTCTTAACAGGGGGTCCGTGATCAGTAACTAAATGGCAACCGAGCAGTTCGAGATTTTATAAAAGTTATGTAACGTTACCAATCACGTTTTAAAAAAAGATGAGTAAATTATTTCGAAAATATCATATTGCTCCGTGCGTCACATCTAAATATCGGACAATGCAATTAAGGGATTAGAGAATACCCTTGTGTCTACGTATACAATTGTGGACTATATCTAATTCTATACCTATCTCTTATGTGTATTAGGCTAGTCTCTATTAAGCCGCTGTGATCAAAATCCATCAGGAGAACATTATTAAACATCTACTGAAGCCTCACAAGGCTATAATTACTTTACTTAAATCCCGTTATCGACCTCTATAACAGTATATTAACAAAACACTCCGTAGCTCTGAAAATCCTAATAACAACTTCTTATTAAAATATTCAGTTCTATTATTGTCTGAAAGAACAATTCTGTTTATACTCCTACATGTGTTCCAAAAAATTACGCTTCCAACCACAAAATCCAACTCCGAAGCTGAAAAACAAACGATTGCATTATCCTGTATTTGTATTTCATAAGAAAGGATAAGCTCATACCGCACCAGTATCCAACTAAATCTCATTGACAGTTACTGCATTCTAGAAACAACAGAACAATCTATTTGTGAGAGGAGGCTCACAAAACAATCCCTTTGACGGCTTTGATAGTCTTTGATGTGTGATTTCCAATAATGGAACTGTTATTACAATGGCATAGGATTACCTCTATACCATTACTTTAACATATGACACTACCACGGGATATCGCAAAGCGGATAATCAGGTGCATCCGAGCGACCGTCAATTTTCGTATATCCATCGATCATTTTCCTGGACAAAGTGATGGAAAGAAGTTTAATGGAAATGGCTTAAGAGCTTAACCAGCATTACCTTGCGGCCAAAATTAGCGTTGCTATTCGACGAAATATAGAAATTGCAGGTGTGCATTGTGCTACGGTAGCCGAAGACAAGTTAAAGTTTTATCATAAGCTTGATGTCACATCGTGAGAAAATACCGGTAGGTACTTTAGAGTATGTGTCGACAACGTCATTTTTGACGGTGCGGTAATGCAAGACTTCTATGAGAACCGGTTTTGTAACCACTTCCCTTGAAATAAATATGATAATATATTTGTTTACTAAAATTTTGTTTAAGCTACTTTTCTACAATCGTATATTCATTGCCGCCTTTTTAATCTATTCCCTTTGGTCACCGTTCTATCGATCACCGTTTTTGTTTTATTTCCTTTGTTTGTCCAACATAAAACAAATCTCAACAAAATAAGGGCATGACCCAGGAGTCTTATCCTTCCATAAATTCTATACAAGAAATTTTGAGTCTAGCATAAGGCCTATGTACACGTCATTGTGATTACAGTATATTTGTTCTGTGGATTATAATCTTTGATAACCAAGAAGCCTATCAAAGACCGTAAAACAAAAGTTGATTAACTTCGAAATAACTGAACAGAGCATTAGCAACACACACACTCACATACGTCTAGACACACAGAGACATAGATACACATACACATAGAGATAAAAATATTCCGTCTGCAGATACAAAACTTACCACACTTAGTCATGGTGCTTATAAAGATCCTGTGAATAGAACGCTACATTACCAAAATAACCCCACAATTCACCACCTACATCTTAACTCTCTCCACGAAAGTAAGAGATACATATATTAAAACCAGCTTCATTAAACATTGAGGGGTAGGCAAGGTGAATCGACTCCACCTCGGATCTTACGAGTAATGAAAACGTACTGTTATTTAGCTCAGCGATAATGGCTATTAGTTCTCTTAATGTGTTTTCTTTCGACTCCTTCGGAATGAATTTTGTATAATGAGGTGGAAGTGGATGGGAAAAACAAAAATATATCTTGGTTCGTCTGGGCTGACGACCCTCGGGTCTATTTATGATGATGGCATGTACTTATAGAAACTGCATTGCAGTAATGAAAATGGGCTAACAAATCGGGGTTGTATGAAGTTAAAAGATGCGGACTTTTTATAGCTCGTTCGTTTCGTGTATGATCCAGCAGAACAGCTTTCGAATTTATGATAGGTATTATTAGGATATTTAGAAAATGCGTGCACAAAAAATCTGCATTAAAGCGGCATCACGCCAATTTAGCATCAGGCAAGCATCCAGCATCAAGCAGGACTTACTAACTACCATTTTATTAATGATGAGTGGATTAACTGAAAATAAAAAAATCTTTTTTTAATAGATAGATTTTCATATGTGTAAATCACAATTATCGAAATGATAACATACGTTATTTAAGTCTGTTAAAACCCTACTCAAAACTTACCTCTCCACAAATCATTTTTTTAATCACGCCTTTAACTAAAGGGTATGAAGACATGATGTGATTAAAGAAACTGCATTGCAGAGATCAAATTATTATTTTAACCCGTGTGTTATCCCTGTAAGTATTTTTTTGAGACAATAAATTATTATTATTTATTTTATTTACAACTTACCAGAAAAAAAAACAAAGTATTAGGAAATCAATTCCCGTTCAAGACACAGAAATATTTGTTTCGCGTCGGGACTTAGGTACAATTTGTTCGAGATTTATAATCACTGTAAAGTTTCCTGTGACACTAAGATAGTTTTTTAGTGTTACTAATTTGTGATTAAAGATTTTTGGCAATAGATGCCATTAATATTTTAAACACGAAAGTTAGTGAGATGTTTGTAATTTTGATGGCACTTTACAATGTTGTTGTTAACATCAGAGTACCTCATTTATAGGCTAAAAAATCAAACTTAACGCGCCGAAGAAGATAGTAGCAATATTTATAACAGCACATTATTAAATAAACTGTATCAAAGGACCATATTATCAAATGCGAGTAGACATTGGTCCTTCGAGCCAAATTCCATACATAAAATTAATAACGAGAAATGACCATTAATACAATCTAATACTTGCATGTAACTTGTCAGCTGGAAAGTCAGTACAAATCCGGTTCCTTACCGGTTTTTGTGACGTCACGGCCGGCTTCTGTCATGGCCGTGTCGTACCCGCGTCAATCCGTTACGAATCCGACGTGCGTTGAGTTTTTTATGTGTTTCTTGTGTTCATCTCATTATGTTTTGGGTAATTCTGTGTTCGGGTCGGGGAACTGTGTTCTGCTAATGTTTTTACAGGGAGAAATGCACATTTCTAATATTTTATGTATTTTGTGCTACGCTCCTAACATCTTAATAAAATTATATTTTTAAAGTCATGAAATATAATTGGAGTCGTAACTATGCCCTAGCCACATCATTTGAATCATAATAATAATCATTTATTTGTCCATGAATATGTACATAATCATGGACAAATTTCAAATTTTCTTAAAATTTTCAAATATTTGGCATATGAACAATTTGTGTACCAATACAAAATATTAATACAAATCATTATTCAATATTATGACACTCTATACATAATTAACAATTTGAACCAAATAATACCCACAACAAAAAATAAATAAAAATATAACAATAAGGTCTAAGAAAAATAAAATCAATTTAAAATAATGTTAATTATCAATTACATAAAAAACCATATCCCAAGATCAAATTCATTTCTCAGTCAAATATTAATTTACAGAGTAATATTTTTTCTAATAATAATGTTTTTGTAATATTTGTAAACTTAACATAATCAGTAATCTCTAATAATGTTGTTGGTAAGTGGTTATAAATACGTAGAGCTATACACAACATGCTTTGGTTCATAAGGGGCTGTTTTGTTACTTGGCATAGATATTTCTTGGTGACGTCTTGTACTATTTATTTTGTTAAAAAAAATGGTTTTTTTTCTTAACAAACAGAATAACTTCAAAAATATATAGGTACCGGTGTTTTTATGTTTTTAGGCTCTTGAAATATTCTCTACAGCTGTCGGTTGATTTTGTTTCACAAATACTCGTAGATCGTACGCACCTCTTTTGCGCCTTAAATTGAAGCTAAACCAAGCTCCAAAAAACTACACTATTATATTATGCCACAGCTGACAGAAGCTAGTAAGTACAAAAATATATAGTTTTATTTTCCAACCACCATAAAACATGTTTATATTGCAAGCAAAAAATGAGTGTCATGAGAAATAGCGAGTAATGTTTATAATACGAGGAGATTGGGCGTGGACCCGTGTCAAAGTATAATGCGTTAAGACCCTCACGGCACAAGAGATGAGCTAAAGCGAACAACTGTAATGAGCTCTAGTATTCACAGTACAAATACAGAACGTCGAAAGTAGAAAAGGTTATCTTCATAAATGGTGCGTTATTTCAATGTTATGTCCTTGAGCAATATCTAAGTTAAAGTTGCCGAGTAAAGTATAGATAAAACTTGCCTTCTTAGGTATTTTTTATAATCCCCATAAAGGTCCATTTCGACAGACGCGCGCGGCCGATGCGACAATAGTCAGAGTAATAGTCAGAGCAATTATTGTTTTTAAACTTTCGCGATTTTTATACATATTAGTTATATTTCGGGACTTAAACGCGTGAATTATTTAAAGGTCGACCAGTCGACCCGTGACCACGATCGGTGCAATTCGATCGAAACGTCGGGTAAATAAAAGGTTCGTACCTTTAAATAATTCACGCGATTAAGTCCCGAAATATAACTAATATAATAGTCAGAGTATGAAACTGTATGGCACCGTTTCCGAGGTATGCGACAGACGCGCACGGCCGACGACTGACATAGGCTGCGCGCGCACTCTGACTATTGTCGCATCAGCCGCACGTCAGCGATGCACGGAAATGAGTCTTAACAGTATCAGTGCCACCCAAATCTTTGTCTGGCAAAGATCTGAATGTCACCGCAACACGTTCCTTACTTGAGACATTAGTTCGTAAGTCTTATTTGCCCAGTAATTTCACTTGCTACCGTGCCTTTCAACCGAAACACAGCGACGCGTTAACATTACTTCAACTACTTCACTCGGCAGCTCTTGCTATATACACATATATAACTATCTCAACTTAGCACACCTCGGAACACCTTCAGAACAATGTGGTCCAAGATTTCGTATCTCTGAGCGATGTCAATGCGTGCATTGCTCGAGCGAGTTTGTATAAATCTTACTTTCTGTACTCTCGGTGTAATGATGGTAGTGAAGTCCCTATATTGTGTTTGTAGTAAGGCAAGTAAAAGTAATTACTGAAATAACTAATTACGTACATAGCCTAGGATTCCCCTCGTGTAATAAATGCGGCTTTTTGCCATAAGTATGTTAAACTAAATAATTTTATTCTTAGGGTACATAACATGTAACATGTTTGTGGTAATGACTTTATTTATTTCTTACATGAATAAATGGGATTCTAGTTAACAGTAACAGTAGTAGACGGTCCCGAAAAGGAAAACGAAATATCGATAAATGGGTAACTTCGATTTTCATGAGCAATAATTGACTTTAAAAATATTTTTTTGAAATAATCTTAGGACAACTCAAAAAGCGCCATCTGATCCCAAACAAAGCAGAGCTTGTACTATGGCAATTGATAAACATACTTATATTTATAATTAAACCCAGGCACGGAATATATTGTTGTGCTCTTCACACAAAGTTTTATCCTGGGGGCAGTCAGGGTCACTGCTGGTCAGCTACTAGACTATTAGGTATTTGTAAATGATAATTCGCGGATTTTTTTTGTAGACATATTTACATTCAATATTATAATTATGTAAATAAAACATGAAAAGATTGTTTATTTTCCTTATTTTGCAGGATAAGGCTTATGAAAACACGAGGAAGGTATTAGAGATTCTGGATTTCGTCACCGTTGTGATTTGATGTCCTTATGTATTCAATAAAATATATTTTGCATCAAAGAGTCTCAACTGACATCTTTGTTTTCGCATCTTGTAGTACTCACTCATAAAATTGTTTTTCTCAATTTTAGTAGCACTTTGAAGCATATGTGCACAAACGAGTGTTTTACAACGCTATACCGAGACGAGAAACGTTTAAAACTCGTAACTTGTACCATATAAACCGGATTTTCTTACTTTTCACTGTTGTTTTACTAGCAACGGTAATAAAACATTACGCTTTGTGTAATCAGCAGAGCTTGAAAAATAACGTGTCAACGATAACTACAAGAAACAAAGATTTATATTTGCACAGACATGGATTTTACCCAAACCTTTATTCCGTGTGGGCATTGAATCCACGACTTTTTGCACAGCTAAATAAAAATAAAAACATACATATTAAATAGTTCAGGAATCGAGTCTCTCAGTTTTTTAAAGACTATATTGTTTTGTAATTTAATTGCAAATGTATAGTGTTTACACTTATCCCTATACTTGTAGTATAAAACGGTATTACTTGCCAAATGTTATAGTTCTCTGTCAACGGAAAATACCCTATAAATTTTGATTCCTTGAAAGTCTTGAAATATACGTTTTTTGCGGCATAAACGGCCTTATATTTTTTTCGTTAACTCAGAAGTTTGATTTTTTACAGCATCAAGGGTCTGGGGACCTGAGAATATGGTTTTAATTTCAACTCAATACCTTCACACGTTCCTCACATACAGGGTCGTGACAGACAGATGGACGGACGGACAACAAACTGATCCTATAGTGTTACAGTTTTTCCTTTTTGAGATACGAAATCCTTAAAATGAAGTTGTTTAAAATACTGAGGCTTAAAATCTTGAGTGTTTTTGAGCTAGGACTTTTCTAAATAGTGAATGATATTTAAAGGACTCGGCTAATTTTGTATTGTTTTTAATCTGATCAGTAAACATCTATAAAAAAAAATTACACAAAAGGAGCGATCCGTGCACAAAAACGGTAATGAGTCATCACCATTTTTTCGTTGTTCGTATTATAATTTGAAATTAAATACTAAAGGTAAAAACTGGAAAGCCATACAGGTTAACTGCAACACATATTATTCACAAAAGAACCAAGAAAAAACAAAAACATTGTAAACAATATTCACCCCGTGCACATTTTTCTCACTAAGTGTACTAACAGCATTAAGTACAGTCTCGCGCAAAACTCAACACATAATTTACGCACACATTTTTTATAAGAGTGCAAATATTATATAAATTGTGCTTACAATGTGGCGAGCTTTGTACAATTTATGAGTTGACGGCAAAAGCCAAAGTTGGTTTGGGGAAATAAACACCCGTTTATCATTTACTTTATTTATGTGTGTTCCACTACCGATTATTTTGGTAATAACTCCATGGGAATCACGCAAACCTTTTTTTTTTTAGATAACTAGCAATGTGAGATTGAGTCCCACATTACTAGCAATCTTGTTAACCCACCTAGGCTCAAAGGCTTGTGTTAGGAATGGGTTCAGGTCGGTAGTATAATGGGTAAGATTCGAACTCGCGACCTCACGATTGCGAGACCGATGCCTTAGTCATTAAGCTACCGTCGCTTTTCAAAAGATAACGAATTTTTACCTTACCATGTATGTACAGAAGCTGCTAAATTTGTAATAATGCATTCTACTTTATTTAAATAAGCCAATGACTTATATAATCGAAATACAAGGAATCTAGATAGAATTGTTATCTAAAGTACCTAGGACTACAATGTATTTAAATAATTGTACTGCAATGTGTGGGCGCATCTTTAATGCTTTGCCTTAGGAAATGAAATTGTTACCCTTTCATATATATCTATACTAATATTATAAAGAGGAAAGATTTGATTGTTTGTTTGTATTGAATCGCTCCGAAAGTACTGGACGGATTTGAAAAATTCTTTCATCGTTGTGAAGCTACACTAACCGCGGGTGACATATCTCTGTATTCCCATGGGAACGGGAACTACGCGGGTTAAACCACGAGACGCCCGATAGTTTATTTTATAAGAAAATGAAATCGTTGTTACTAGAAAAATCATTTTACTTGCTATCTGACCAGGTTAAATAAGTCATGTCGATTTTCATTTATCTTTTGTTTTTGACATTTGTAAACATTTATGTAAGATTTGCACGTCACATGCGACAAAATGAATATGGAACCAACCATCTTAATGCTCGACCTGTAATGTACCTACATTTTAAGCAAATAAAAAATATTTCATTTCATGACTTGGCGGATTTTGTATAAGTTTTTTTTGCAATTAATTCTTTATATTTTTCTTGGGACCTGCAAGTAGTTACTGTAAATCGTCGTGGTTGCAGTAACGAGGTTTGTATGGGAGTTTCAAAGCTTACTTTTTTCGCGGGGCATTTTACAATTTACAAACATACAAATCACGGATACAAATTACACCCATAATTGGAACAAAATTTGTGGATCACACAAAGTGGTGTCCCGTGTGGGAATCGAACCCGCAACCTCTTGCATAGCAGTCGGATACACTCCCACCACGCCACCGAGGTTTAAACTTTGTGTTTATTCAAAATATTATGTTTTATAAAAGCTATTCTATTCTTCTTTCTTATTTATTTTCTCTGTCAATCTAGGTAATACCTCCCCATCCAATAAACCACCATTATCTTTTTTTTTTTTTGCGAAACGTCAAGTTAACTGCAATCATTTGCACCGTAAAAGTACTTCCCCAGAAATAACACTAAACGATTAAGGATCATATGAAGAGTTTTTTTTTAATATTACTTCACAGTACCTACATCTATGACATAAACTGAAACGCCAGCTATACCTAGAATACCAAAATTCTCTTTGTATTAAGAGCAAATATACCTCTGTACCCACCGCTGTGTAATCTTCGCTTGATGTTACATTGGTAATTTTGAAGGAGAAAAAAAGGTCCTGACATTCTCACTACATGTTTCAAGAACGAATTCACTTCAATTAAATCCGTTTAAGTACCTATGGAGGGTTTCATTAATTAAACGGTGGTGCTTGACGCGCTGTCCTTAAGGACCTCTCATCAGCCTTCACTCGAAATAATCGTCGTCCGAAATTATTCCCTTTGATTGTCTATGAAATCCTTCGTCTTTGTGTTATAATTGCCTCGGATTATGGACGATTACTTCAGTGTTGTGCGTCGACGAATTACGAGATCAAACGTTATGGGTTGATTAAGATTGAACTAAGCGCCATTTTAAGTTATTTATTTCAAAATAGGTCAAGGAATTTCACAATTAGTTCCTCAGTTATGTATAAAATATAATTTATATTTAACTTAAGCGAATATTACTCACACGTTTCAAAAAGAACCATCAATCCTAAATTTCTCAAAAAGGGACAGAGACAGTCTAGTTACTGTCAATAGTAAGATAGTTATTTTTGGCATCGTTTTCAAGAAAAACTAATCGAATTCGAATATCCAACTTTGTATTTACCGTTCAAAGTCAACATCAAAAGAAGTCCGAGTCATTCGATCAGTCGGCGAAACCAGTAAAAACTGGTTTCGCCGACTGATCGAATAACTCGGACTTTAAAATCAGATCGTACCGATCGTGGTCACGGGTCGACACCCGTGACCACGATCGGTACAATTTGATCGAAATAAAATCAAAAAGATTCGTACGTTCAAATTTTTAATGTGATGAAATACCGATAATACTATCAAAATTACTGTTCTCCACTGTGTTACACCCAAAATGTCTTAGCTCTTAGCCAAGTCATCGAGTAAGGTGCAGGTGTAAAGATAGGTACTCACGAGAATTGGACACTCAGTGCAATCTACTTTCAAGATAAAGTTAAAGTTTTAAGTACTTTGCACTTTTGAGCAGATAAACAGTTATATAAGTCGCTGAGACAAGTTTGGAACATGTCTTTGGGGAAATCTAAGTCCTGCTCCAATGTGCTGAAACGTTTCAGTATCGTTAATAAATGTTATGTCCTAAGTTCTAAACTGAAATTATTGTAGAATTAAATTATGAAGTTCGGTGGATATTCTGGGGAGAAAATATATTATACCTGTTTCTGATTCGACCAGAGGTAGGTAATAGAAGTTCTATAGATTAAAGTGAGTTGTTGGATTGGGAATATAAAGAGATATCTTTATAATACCGTAGTGTTACAACTTTATGTTTTATTTCTGCTATTGATTAGTTAGTGTTACCTACCTACTGATAATGGTTATCGCTTAGTGTTAGGCTCACGTTAATGCTTAGTGTAATGACGTTGTTACTACAAAATACTTAAAACAATGCAAAAACTGGAGAATGGGTCTCCGGTTTTCGCTCGTTGTAGGGAGCCGATCTTGGTAGATCTTAGTAGATCTTGGTACATCTCGGTCAAATGAAAACCGTGACTGCTCACATTGTTTTAAGTATTTTAAATATAACTAATACTATAAAGCTGAAGAGTTTGTTTGTTTCACGCGATAAACACAAGAACTATTTGTTTCAATTGAAAAATTATATAACGGTTGGATAGCACATTTATCCAGGAAAGTCATAGGCTATATAACATTATGCTACGACAGGGTCAGCTAGTCTAAAAATAAAATTTCAACGATTATCAAAACGCATAAACATTTGTGCGTTTCGATAACTGACATTAGTTTTGGTACGAGAGTTACCAATTTTAACAAACAGTTAACGATAGATAAGTTATTGAGACTGGCTGTTAGAGGTTTAAAGCTGTTATCCTCTAGGTCAATAAACTGATGTCTGATGTGATTAATCTAGTAAAAACCTTACCAATACGAACGTCAGTAATACCCACCCATATATACGTTCTACCCACAACTTTCTACCCAGAAAAATATTTTACAGTAGACGAAAAACATAAATACCCTCATAAATATTCGAGAATTGCGTATAATCGCGTACATCACAACTAACTCGCAACAAAAGTACAGTCGGGCACAACGTCACCTCGCGCACCGTGCAGGAAGCGGACACCGGCTGTCGTTTACCGCGCGCTCTGTACTTCCGCGTCGCTTTTATCGCTGGCTGTGCTCGACTGTACCACAAACCGCATAGGTTATTGTAATATTTTCTTATTATTGAAAACTTTTCTGTATTTGTATCGTCGTGGACAACAGTGCGTGAATAACTAAACAACATAAAAAAATGGTCGTCTGTAAAGTCGGTTACAAACGATAATTTTACATGTTAACGTCATATTTAAAACATTGGTGATATTGTAATAAACAACAATGCCTGTGACCGCTTGACACTGGCGTATGGGCGCGCATACGCCCGACGGCCACAATAGGCCTATCAGCCGGTAGAACGTGACGAACCGTGACACTTTTACGTGCGTGTACCCGGTCATCGATTTATAAGACGTTATCACGTCAACAAATACAACAATTAAGTTTTTGATAAATTATTTATTTTGATGTTTTTCCATTCTGATGGTTAGAAGGATAAGTTGATAACATTACGAGAGACTGCTGTTAAGCAAACCTTAGCCCAAAGATCTAGGAAGTGTCGAGTATATATATGCTTTTCAAATAGTAACTATACATTCAAATATATAAGTCAAAGGCTAAGAACTAAGAAAGTAACTAAGTAAACTAGCTCTATGATAATAAAAAAACTGCATCTCAATCCGTTTTGGTGCTATAATGCCACAAAATATCTCAAAGTTCCCTGCCAGCGACGAAGAGTAAAAAGAATCAGCATCGTGTTGCTAGCGTCAATCAGTCTATAGTTAGGGCAATTTTACATGTACATATAGAATCTCGATGTATAACAAGTGTTGTTTTGCATCCTAAGTGAATAAAGAATTATAATATTTAAGGCATATAATAACTCGTCTCAGGTGTGACTTGAACCCGTGACCTTAGGGGTGCCGGCCCTTAGCCGTTACTAACTTCGGCGGCATCGAAACATTTCTACCAAAGCCGTAAAAGTTCTTTGGGAACCCGGCAGATGTAAAATTCGACTTTGGCGGACAGACATGTCCGCCATAGTCGATTCGACCGTATTGCAACGGCCGTAGTCACGTTGCAATACGATCGAAACGTCGGACAATAAACAAGGTATTTTACCTTAAATAATTCACGCGATTAAGATCCATAGTATGGGTAATTTTATAATAGTTGCATGTCAGTAAATAAAAATATACAGATACAGGCGTACTGTCGAGTGTGTTGTCTATTTGTTTGCTTTCTCAGTCGTATAAAATAACTACCATACTTTGCTTAATAGACCCCATAACAATATTGACATAGGAAATGCACCTGCTAAATGTATCTAATAGAGCCATTCCAGAGCTCAAAGGTTTATGGGCTAGACCCTTATTTTACGCTGGTCATTTACGATCCCATATTTTATATCTTCCACATTATTATGTTATGTATGAGTATAAAACTTAATATTGAGATCCCCGAGGTTCAAAAACACATTATAATAGGTGCAAACACTCTGCAAAAGCTATTAAAATGAACATAGTAATGTCATAATTGGTTAATCACCTCTCAAAATATCAAGTATTACTGTTACAGCAGTTGGGGATAGTTTAAGTGGTTATCTTTAGAGCTGAGATTGTTTACCTAAGATTCTATAAAAGTTCTCATTCCGTTACTAAGACAGTCTATAAAATACGTGTGAAATTTCTGTTAGGATTACGAGAATTCCCAAAGAGATTTCCACACTAATATTATGAAGAGGAAAGCTTTGTATTTTTGTATGTAACGAATAAACTTAAAACTACTGGACCGCTTATCATTCATTTTTATTTTCACCATTAGAAAGTTACATTATAGGGGAGTAACAAACCTAAAAATTTAAAGATCTCTACGAAAATTGCAATAATATAATAATTCAAGATATAAAACAATACGATATGGCACTCGTGCGAAGCCGGGGCAGGCAGCTAGTACGTAAAAGTAATAACTTTGAAATTTTTGGATTGCATGGTATAAATAATTCAACACAGAAATAACCGTGATCATACTAAAAGTAACTACGTACTCATCATATGGGGTGCATGATTTAAAATTCGATGATTAAAATAACACAGTCCCGCTTTTGTCCGCAATCGGGTAAACGGTAGTGAGTAGTTAGTGTGTACGAAGAAACGTCTGCCTCACAAACAAACGTAGTCGTAACGTACCAATGAATCAATGCCACGAACCAAACGCACATTATACGCAAATTAGACAAAATGTTATCTCTGTGTACTCTAGCTTAAAACTTGTAAAACATATAAAATTCATTAACAATAATAAAAACAAACCTTAGCACTAGTATAAATCACATATTTTTATTCAAAGCTTTACAGTTCCACTTTTATCTGCAGTGAGATCGGGTGTACTCGACTGTACAAGTACTTAAGTGTGCGTATATCTCATCTGTAGTGTGTGTATCTGATTGTATCATTTTCATTGTCAAGTACCATCAAGCTCACAATACTTAAATATTTACGGTTCGTGTTCCATGAAGTGTTATTTTTTAATGCGAATACGATGAAATAAAATGCATCGCAGTTATTGCAGTTACTCAAGTTAACTGTCATTTGGTTACTATCTTAACGAAATAGATAAGTTTTTTTACTAAATCATAGCCATTAGCAAATACATTTCTCATTCTTCATTTCGACTACTCTGTTTTTTTTTATTCTTGGGTATAAAGAAAAATCTTTACAAATAAGCAATTTCACTGTAACTTAATTTTAGACGTTTACATTAGTTTTATGAATAATGTCTGTTGCACTTTCTTAGAGTCTGTTAACATGAAACCACTTTATTCTTGTGTAAATTTAGCACTGACACTTTTATTTGTTTACTATAACTACACTGACTCAAACGGTTTAGTTGAATAAAATATCCTAATAAGTATAAAATAACGCAGCCAACCACAGATAGTTAACAATTTAGTAAAGTGTATTTAATGACGAACGGCCGGTCTCAATAATCTAACTATCGATGGATTTGGCTACTAGAGGTAGAATTTTGACATATTTTGTATTGAGCTTACGTCAAATAAATAGCCCTAGTAGCCAAATCCGTCGATAGTTAGATTATTGAGACCGGCCGTAAGTAACTAACAGTAAGCCGACTACAAATCCGTAAAAAAAATTAAAAATGTTTCTTAATGTATTTTTTTAAAGCGTAGCCTGTTTTTCTCCTCCATTCATTTAATATTAAATAAACTCGGTGTTTGAACTAATAGAGAAACTACATTTTAATTTTATCATAATTGTAACTTAAGTGTAACGTAACTATCTAAGTAACGCAACCGTTCCGTAACACAACGGTCTCGGGACATAATCCCAGCAAACACGACCTACATTCGTCCTAATCTATGGTATTAACTACTAGTCCACGATCAATTACACATAACTAATATTCAATATGCACTGTGCGAATACTCGATCACTGTACCTCACTATGAATCCCTTACAAGTGATTCGGGATTAGTAATATTTGAGAGTGATATTAGCATTCATGTGTTCCTGGCTTTATGGTGATTACGGGATTATTTGTTGTTATGGTAGCTATTTCAATCGGTACGTATTTCTATTCTCTCACTTACGAGTTGTAGGCCGCATATTCGAATACCAAAGAAACGAGCACGCTTTTTGTATTTGGTTTCATCGTCACACAAAGTGTTATAATGGGTAGGGATCGAACCCACGAGCTCTTGCTTAGCAGTCAGGGTCAATAGCCATTAGACCAACAGGCCAGTTTAAAATGCAGAGTGACGAGCACACTTTTATAGTTTGTTTCATCGTTATTTCCCATATTCGATAAAGAAAAATATCATGGGGGAATATCATGTCCTAGGGCCCATAATTTGAAGACGTGTGACAACCATCCATACCATTAATAGTACCTAGTATACCAACACAATTGCACCCTTTATTCCTTCACTCACGTAGTCGTATCTCTCTTCATCATGTTTTTTCATCACCGAGACATTTCTAGAAAATAGTCAGACATTACTCATAATGCTAGCGTGCGTTATGCAAAAACAGATCAACGGAAAGTTCTAACTTTTCACAGTGATTACCAAAGACCGCGCGGGCGAATCAACGAGTGAAACCAAGTAAAACATTATAGTGAAGCTGAAAGTAGATAATTTATGACATAATTATATGAGCTGTAAAATTACCGTAATGAGTCATAAGCGGCACCGGGAGCGTAATCATAGCTATAAATAACAATTACTTGGGATATAGCCAAGTGTTGTGTTATAGGCTTATTTGTGTATGTCAGTAAAGTTCCTTCTTGTTCTTTTAAACTCGCTTCACTTTGTAATTTTGTGTAGGAAACTACTTTATAGTCTCATTTACTTGAAAACATGTAGGTACAATGTGAAATGTTGTTGTGAAATTTAACTTATCTTATAATCACTGATCGGAGTAGGTCATTCAGTGGGATTCATCAATAGTGGCATAACGCGAACATAATTATACCACCTCATCTTAAAATCTCGGGATTTTAAGATTCAAATTCATCTAATGTCATTAATGTATAAATAACAAACTCGTTTCCTAAAAGTGTTCATACTTTAGCTAGAGATTTAGAGCTTTTTGTTTAAAAGAAAGATTAGCTATTACATAAAAACCATACGAAAACATTTTATAATTTATAAATCCCGGAATCCCGGGGTAGGTCCATGTTAACATAGCATTTGAGGTCATTGATCATAATTAGCACTACCTACGCCGATCACTACTGATGACAAAACAAGTAGCAAATAGTAATGAATGACTCACCAGTGCCTATTAGAAAACATGTAATTCTAATCTCTATATGATTGATTGTTTAACCAAAGTGTATTTTTAGTATTTTTCAACCCATACACGAATCTAAAAAAATACAAGAAATCTGCCATCTCAATTATAATAATAATAATAATATCTTGGGACAACTCACACAACGCTATCTGACCTCAAACTAAGCAGAGCTTGTATTATGGAAATCAGACAACTGATAAACATACTTATATATTTTTAAATACATACATATTATAGATAAATAACAACCAGACACAGAATAAATCATCGTGCTCATCACACAAAGTTTTATCCTGGGTGGGGATCGAACCCACGACCTCTTGCGTAGCAGTCGGATACACTCCCACCGCGCCACAGATTATATTGTTACTTAATTGTTAAAGTTATTGAAGTTTATGTGATTGAGCTATATTAGTTATTTCAGTAAAAAAACAATAGAGACTCCTTCTTAGATGAGTACTCGACCGCAATAAGGCTGGACTTAATAAGAAGCGGCAGTACCCTAATGGCTAAGGCATCGGTCTCGCAATCTTGAGATCGCGGGTTCGAATCCTACTCATTAAACTACCGATGTGAACCCACTCCTAACATAAGCCATTGGGCTTAGCTGGAAGGGTTAACAGGATTGCTAGTAATATGGCACCAAAATCCCACATTGCTAGTTATCTTAAAAAAAATAGAGCCTTGGAAATATGAAATTTGATTTAATTGCTTAGAAAACATCTGCACTATTTGAAGTCCTCGATAAAATAGAAATAACTAAGCAATTTCTAAATCATCCATCTCAAATACCAAGTAAGCAACACAAAAATCCATCTCCCAAACTGCTATTCTACTTTATAGATATTTTCTAAACGAAGTTACTGTCTTTTAGAGTTACGTTCTGGCCAGGATTTTTAAAATTCTCAAACCAGCACAACTTTGTTTCACCGAACTGTTTTATATCGTCTGCAGTTTTACATTAACCGTGACAGAATTCAGGATTCAGTTTCTAGACATTTTAACCGGCGACGGTAACAGTTTTAACTTAATAATAGTACACAAACTTTTAACTTTAAAGAATTCCAATTCATTATAACAACATAAATCAATTTATGAAAATATTTATAATACGGGTCTTAATCGAGTGAATAATTTAAGGTAAAATACCATGTTTATTTCTAAGTCTTCCCGTGACCACAGCCGTTGCAATAAGGTCGAAACGTCGGGAAATAAACAAGGTATTTTATCTTAAATTATTCACGCGAATATGACCCGTAATATATATATTTTCATAATGTGTACAAATCGCGAAAGTTTATCAACATACATAAATTTTATCGTTTTTTTTAAGTTGTTTTTATAATATAATATGTTCCCAAATCTGCAATGAAATAAATACTTATTTTGCAACTTTTGCGATTTTTACACATATTAGAAATATGTATATCGGGATTTAATCGCGTAAATTTATTTATGCTAAGCTGCCATCAATCAAACCTTGACCACGATTTATGCTATTCGATCGAAACGTCGGTTATTATATAATTACCTTTATACCTATAAACAATTCACTTCATTAAGCCCTGATATACCCCATAGAGTAACATCAAGATTAAGGATTTTTTTTTAATGTGAAGGACTATGTAACCATAAGTTTACAACAATTTGAACTAACATAAAACAGCTACCTACAAAAAATGTGTTGAAAATACCTTCACGGTGGTCACGGGTGGTCTACCCGTGACCACAGCCGTTGCAATACGGTTGAAACGTCGGGCATTAAACAAGGTATTTAACCTTAAATTATTAAAACCCGTAATATATATATTTCCATGTGTTCAAATCGCGAAAGAAAGAAAATCCGTCAAAACCACCGTGAAAGTAAAAAGCAAGAAACACTACATATACAATATATAGCAACCATCAATACAAAACACCTGCCTAAAATGAAGAAGCTAAAAATAAGACGGTACAATTTATTACTCGATCAACGATCTCCGTCCGCCTTGATAAGCAAATTCGTCTCCGATCCCGTATATATGATTTTTCCCGAGTAACACCTGATTCAATAAAGGGAGACAGGTAAGGCCGGAGGATAACAAGATTCCTGGCGTTTCCACGTCCCTTTTTCATAATAAAATTGGAAATCCCACTCAATAAGACCCAGACCGGACGCAGTCTTGAAAACTTGGTCCAATTAAACAAACTGACGATAGAAAGAAATTGTTTGAAACGCTAATTCCCTTTTGAAGTCTAAAGGATTTTTATTCGCCTTTGAATTTTTTATTAGCCTCTTGAGCATTCTTTATTTTTTTGAATTTGGCAATGAAAGGTTCTTATTAAAATTAATAATGGTTTGAATGGCTTTGATTTGTTGTCATCTAAAGTTTAGTGTCGTCAAATACAATATTCAATAGACCTGTACACTGTCCAGTATATGTCGGGTATAAAACAATAAGAGAATTTATTTTATTTTATTATAAAGTCGTCGTTTGAAGTCGTAAAAACTTTAGACATTTCATTATATATTTAAAACGTTACAAGTTTTTAAAGTGCTTCTGACATAATTCAATCTTTATCATCGTGCCAACCTGTATTTGAACTTTGAAATTCTGATCCCATTTGGGGTCATTCATAAATTACGTCACACGCTGTAGGGGAGGGGGGTTAACGAGATCTGACATCGTGTGATAAAGGGGGAGGACATAAGCTTCGTGACGTTATGCCCCTTTTCATGTGCATATATATAAAATTCTGATTTTGTTCCTATTTCAGATTTGACACCAACGCAGGTATTAACATACACTGTTTGCTTATAAAATTGACAAAACAAAAACGCCATATCTATTCCATGATAATGCAATTGCAAGTCCACTGATGAAATTTGGCAAAGTCTTACTATTACACGTTTCTTTAATTTTTACTAGCTGACCCGCGCAACTTCGTTGACGTAAATTTTTCACGTTTTTGCAACATTTTTTATTACTGATCCTCTCCTATTGGTCCAACCGTGGTGTTATTTAGCCTATGGCCTTGCTCGATAAATGAGCTATGTATCACTAAAATATTTTTTCAATTCGAACCATTAATTGCCGAGATTATCACGTTCAACCAAACAAACTCTTCAGTATAGATTCAGAACGTTGTCTAGTAGAGGAATCGTGTGCTCAGTTTCTATTAGTTCTAAAGTGGTAATGTTAATTAAGTTAAAATAATTCATTCATATCACTAAAAGCCATTACATAAAATTCACATTCCATTAAAGACTAACTTTTGAGCAGTAAAATGTTTCCCGTTGACATAACCTAAAACACATCAGCACGGTACCTGACCCTCACATCCAAAAATAATTCGTCACCCTACAAGGACAAATCCGAAACATCTAAAACGGATGGGGACCCTAATCGTGACGTCAGCCCTCATGTTGATATTTGACAACTTTATTGGTTCGGTAATTGAATTTTCACAAGCTTTTATACTGATAAAAATTGGTATATTGAGGAATTTTCGCGAGCTTGCTCTAATTTTGCTGGGTGCTAAAAAGAAAATGGAAATATTGACAGACAAAGACTAATTTAATATAAGTTTGTTCTCATATTACTGACGAAAATAAGCTTAGATTTCTGCCTAATGAAATGTTGATTGTTATACAAGAGTTCTTTATTGTAATTTCGACGTTATAATAATTTGAAGCTTCGTAAGCTTTAGGATACCATGATTTGTTTTATAACAATGTTGTTAGTTCTAATTAATTGTATTAAAATTAATAAAGAATATATAAGGTAATCAGATATGAAAATACTTAAAAAAAGTTAAATACTTTGATTATTTTTCTAAATGGAATATTCCGTGTATATATCAAACTTAACACTACATTTGGTCTAAGTTTTAACCAGTAAACAGCTTCAATTTCAAATGCCGGATTAAGGATTAAGCCACAATTATAATCAATGCTTAAATCATATTTATTTTCCTTAAAAATCAACGTGTAGTCCTGAATTAGAAAATGGAAAATGTATTATATATAACAGAAAAGAACTGACAATGAAACATATCTTTCAACTATGGACCACAAAATCTTTACCACGTACTTTCACGTGCCAACTAAAACACATCGCAGCGCTCTTTTATATATAATAAAATGTTCACTGCCCATAAATTTTAACTGACCAAGTAGCAGTATTAAGAATTCACTGCACTTATCCAGAAAATCTCGACAGGTGAACTGCACTTTATCACAAAAGTTCCAGTAGAAACTCTACAACACAAAATTGTAGTTGGGCTTCGTTCTTAAAAATAAAGCTTAAACTTTGTTCTGTTAGTGTTTTTTTTTTAAGTGAGGAAGTTAAGCTACGTGCAAAGCGTTTAATATTTGAAAATATGCCTGGAAACTTTAATTTGGTTGGTCAAGTGTACTCATTACTTAGTTTTACTTCTTTATAGAGTTGCTTTAGCGTTGTGCCAAAAAAAGTCATGTACGGTTTTTGTAGTTTTCGAAAAATTATAATAGGAGCCTGTAATTTCACTTACTGCCTTTAATTTGGGAGTTTTCATGGAAACGAAACTTCTCAGGCTTATTTCCTAACTTCGTGGTAACGTAGTTTTAAATTTCCATAGGTTATTAATACTATATTTAGTTTAGTATTGCCTAAAACATTAATCGTGAAGAAATCGATTGATTGAATTGATTACTCTGGATATTATCAAATTTGTGATGTTTTCATTCTGATTTTGTTTTTTGTTGAATTAGTGTAGATTACTAGAATTCCAGCTTTTGCAACTTGTTCCATCATCAGCAAACAGTCTCTATGCCTCTGTGGCGCGGTGGGAGTGTCCGTCTGCTGCGCAAGAGGTCGTGGGTTTGATTCCCACCCAGGATTAAACTTTGTGTGATGAGCACGATGGTTTATTTTGTGTCTGTGTGTTATTTAACTATAATATTTAGAAATATAAAAATATATTTATCAGTTGTCTGGTTACATAGTACAAGTTTGGAATCTGATGAGTGGTCCCAAGATATTATTATTGTATAAAATGTATCTATCTATGTATACTTCAACAAATAACCCAGAGCAAAGCACTCAAACTCAAACTGTTTAGATATCTAAAATAACAATGTAAACTCCAAAGCTGCTAATATATGCCATACGATAGGTAGAACATACTCGCGTAAAACGATAATAATTCCTCTGTAATGTAGCTAGGCGTGTAATATACCGCTCCAATAATTCAAGGAATCAAGTGGAACATCACCACCTTGCACGGATGTAGGCCTTTCGCCCAATTTGTACGGAGTGTCACTTACGATAACTTGAACCGTTAATGGCCCATCAAGATCGTTTAAAGGGTGGTCCTGAGTGATATATTTTGTCTCCTTCTAACATTAATATAAAAGGAGATGGGACGCAGATTTGGCGTGATTTATATTTTTTGGAATAAGGGACGTTTTATGCATATGAATGGTTTTACTCCTAGAAATATATTGTATGTACCTTTCGTTTGAAATGTACCTTTAGTTTTTTTTTAAAAGGTTGTAATAATAATAATAATATAATGATATCTTGGGACAACTCACACAAAGCTATCTGATCCCAAAATAAGCAGAGCTTGTACTATGGAAGCCAGACAACTGATAAACATATTTATATATTTCTAAATACATACATATTATAGATAAATAGCACCTAGACACAGAATAAACCATCGTGCTCATCACACAAAGTTTTATCCTGGGTGGGGATCGAACTCACGACCTCTTGCGTAGCAGTCGGATACCCTCCCACCCGCCACAGAGGCAGTCAAGGTTGATACTAATACAATTAATAGCTAAAATAATCTTCGAAAGCACTTTTGAATTCAACGCGGTTGGGTTTTAAAACAATTAAACTTTGCCTGGTATTCACAGCGTCGTTTATGGCGTATTTTGTGGATTACTGCTGTGTACCTTGGCTTATAAATATTGGCAAGATGGTATACTAGATGTATACAGACAAGAAATATATGAATTTAATAATACAAAGTCGGTTCAAGCCCTAGTTTCTGTTGAAATTGGCTACCGTTACTGAAATCGGTAAATAAACCATTACGTAAGAATCTAAACTTAATAAGTAAGTGAACTACTGTGTTTGCTGTAAATGTTTTAATAGTTACTATTAAAACATTTACATATATGTTATGGTTACTTATACTTTTAACTAGCTGTGCCTCTCGATGTTACCCGCATTTTATTAGCCTATGTGTTAATCCAGGGTGTTAGCTAACACCATATCAAATTTTATTAAAATCGCTCCAGCCGTTTAGACGTGAAGAAGTAACAAACACTCACACATTCACAAACTTTCGCTTTTATAATATTAGTGTGATTATTGACGGGCCTATTGGTCTAGTTGTTAGTGACCTTGACTGCTAAGCCGGAGATCGTGATTCGATCCCCACCCAGGATAAGACTTTGTGTGGTGAGAACGACGGTTTATTCTGTGCCTAGGTGTAAATCATCTATAATATGCATGTATTTAGAAATATATAAGTATGTTTATCAGTTGTCTGGTTACCACAGTACAAGCTCTGCTTAGTTTGGGTTCAGATGACGTTATGTGAGTTGTCCCAAGATATTAGATTAGAATTATATTAGTATTATTAAAGTTGACATTTACCAAATACAATGATTTGCTCAAGAAACACATTTTGTAATATAAAGTAATGATTTTAAAAGAGTGGCCCATGAGTTTCTTGGCAGATTCTTCTCATGAGCTTTACACTTGGAACTGCCGCCTAACTTCATTTCTTAGTTGTTTTTTTCTCAAACTAATCATATTATTAATCCCATTTTTATTTTTTATTTTTTACATTTTTACAAATACATAACAAAACATATAAATTTAAAAATATAAAAAATAGTGTCCTACAGGCATCGGGTGGCCAAGCTACCGGTGGTTAGGGCTCCAGGGAGAGGAACCGCCTCACGATGCATGCCGTGTCAAGTATAACTGCCTTAAGCATCTGGCCCTTGACTGCTACCTAAGATGAGCCTCTGCAGGTGTTAGTTTATTATTATTATTTATTATGTATTCAAATAGTCGTTGAATTAGTTTTAAGAAAAAATACATTGAAGTTTGAACGGCTACATTATTAAAACTCTTTAATCACAGCCATCTTCATTAGTTAGTTATATCTTTACCCACTATGTTAAACCCTCTTTAGCCTATTTAAAATGATCTTAAACAGATTCTCGGTAATTTGCCTCGGGGCTAGATTTTTCTAGAACAATATTAAGACAGGATTACAATGGATACGCCCCTCGAGACTGCGACGGGCTTTAGTACGCGACCAAAGCTTACAGGGATGAGCAGAATTCTCATAATACATATTAAATAAGTCTTTGTGTTGCTGAATGTTGATACAGATAATTAGTTATAATTTCTTTTTGTTTTATATTTTAGTTTTAACTTAAATTTTATTATTTAGTATGTTCATTTACAGCACTTTTTACATGGAAACTTTGTGTATGATTTGAGCTCAAATTACGCCGTAATTTTATCGTTATATTATATTTCATTCTACCTACCTGCGCAACTTCGTTTGAGTAAATTTTTACCGTTTTTGCAACATTGTTCGTTGCTGCTCCGCTCCTATTGGTGGCAACGTGATTTTATATAGCATAAAGCCTTCCTCGTTAAATTGGCTATCTAACAGTAAAAGAATTTGTTAATGCGGACCAGTAGTTCCTGAGATTATCGCGTTCAAACAAACAAACTCTTCAGCTTTATAATATTAATATAGATGCTACCAGACGCTGATATCGGTGGAGGGGCCTCACACCCTCCCACCTACCAAAATCATTCACCCATTTAATTCATGTCAGTGTCTATCTGGTCTAAGCTACCCCCCCCCCCCCCACTCAAACGACAATCCTGGATCCGCCCCTGTAATGAATATGAAACTCATAACAAACATAGTTAGTAGTAAAAAAAGAAACCTATATCACAGCATCTTATGTACAATTTTCAACATCAGCTCTCTTCGCACATAATATAATGGTCTCCTAACCGATGTCGGTTACAGCGGCCAATCTCATCAAAGAGTAGCCAACTACGCAGTAGATATTATACTGTACTCTCTTTTCCCTCACTCCAATGGGATCAGAGTCCGATGGGAAAGAAACCCGACAAGACCGGAGAGAGATTAGGCGCAGGACTGACGGCTTAACGTGTTCTCCGAGGCACGGCGACGTGTGACAATGTTAAAAAACGGTCACCAATCTGTGGGCCGACAGTAGTGACGTTGCATAACCTCACAAATACCTCGATCACCTCGGTCGCCACTCGAGTCAGGGATTCTCTCATATATATGTATATCCCACATTTTTTTTTTTAAATTATAACTAGGCAATCCTTTTAACTCCTCCAACTAAGCTCAATGGCTTGTGTTAGAAGTTGTTTTACGTCGGTCTTACTACCGAGTACTTACTACCTTTAACGGGTAGGATTCTTACCCGCGACCCTAAGATTGCGAGTCCTTAGCCATTAGGCTACCGCTTAAAACTGAAAAGCCCCGCCTGCAAAAAGACAAAAACTATATACCCTTCATATTTCTTTATTAATTAATTCTGTTGAAATTAATATCTTGCTTCTGACTGAAAAAAAAAACAGCTCGCACATTAACGCGCATAAAACACGCCATTATATTTTTTTAAGATTTTTATATACCCAGTGACACTCGGGTTATTTTTTTTTTTTTTTTTTTTTTTTTTTTTTTTTATAAAAGATAACTAGCAATGTGGAATTTTGGTCCCACGTACTAGCAATCCTGTTAACCCCTCCAGCTAAGCTCAATGGCTTGTGTTAGGAGTGGGTTCACGTCGGTAGTATACTGGGTAGGATTCGAACCCGCGACCTTACGATTGCGAGACCGATGCCTTAGCCATTACGCTACCGCCGCTTTTAGCGTTATTTTATGACGTATCATTTATGAAGATCGATTGAGCTCTTGAGGCGTTCTGAACGAACATTGTGGTGGCACCGGCTTAAGAATAGTGCCACCCCATCTCCTCCTGTGGATATCGTCAAGGCGACTAAGGGATGTCACACCGGAGGACAGGCAGCAGCGTCCTCTCCTACTTTAAAACCTCACTGCAATCACCAACCCGCTTATCAAGCGTGGCGATTATGGCAATTACCCCAGGATCTATCATTAGTAGGTCCTATTAGGAAGACCTCGAACATCATATGGCGTGATGTTATATAACCTATAGCCTTCCTCGATAAATGAGCTATTCAACAGTCAAATAATTTTTCAATTCGGACCAGTAGTTCCTGAGATTACCGCGTTCAAAGAAACAAACAAACAAACTCTTCAGCTTTATAATATTAGTTTAAATACATACGCGTCAAACACATAACTCCCCTGCAGTCGGGTAAAAAGAAAAAATAAACACCTATTTCTTAAATTTCAACTCTATACAACATCTGACACAATTTACAAAGAAAAATATGCTAACAAGCTTCCCTTGTCATAACAAACTGAAGTTTTAAAAATAAATTAAAATTTTAATGACCCAAAGAGAAGTTTAAAAAAATAACCAACAACGCTAGGGGTAAAAAAATTGCATAATATTAGAAAGTTCCTGCGAAAAAAGGGACCAGTACGTTATATTGTTTTGCAAGAAAAGGGATACCACGTAATTGATAACTTGAACAAGGGAAGGGTAGGAAACAAAATTATGTACAAAAAATATGCTTCCTGTGCTGTAATTTTGAGAAAGGTTTTAACGCTCTGAGGTAAAGTTTCATAGGTAATATATATACCTGAGCTGACTTCAATTGATAATAATCTAGGAAATTAAAAAATAATATACAACACCGATTAATGCAAAATTGCATTGTCGTACTCTTATATTTTAATGTATAACTCTGGTGTATAACCTAGGACAATGTTTAAACACTAAAACCTTTCCAGAAAAATGTACAGTCGAATCTCGAAAATCAGTTCAGTAGTGTTTGAGAAAATCCCGACCTCCTTTTTCAAATCCGTTAAAAAGCATTTCGTATTTAGTAAGCTGGTGTATTCAAAGTAGCCTTAGTTACATGATCAAAATTCATCTTTTGAAAGTATTAAGAATCCATGTACTTTGTGAAACTAAGTAAAATCACAAACTCAAAATGTTATTTTTATTACTGGGCAAAGGCCTCCTCTTCTTTCTTCCACATTGTTCTATCCAAGGCATGGTGCAGATAGCGTAGGCTCAGAAAGAGATTTTTTTTTAATAATTTTCTAATATACATATTGATATATGTACTTATTTACACAATAGCTGTACAACGAAGACCTCACAGGGTGGATCTAGGTAACAGAAGTTTTTTTTTTTTTAATTCACATATTTAGATATCTAAGGTAGGTAGTGCATTTCTAAATTATTTTTAAGTCTTATAGACTGTTTTAGATATAGTTTGCAATTTATCCGGAAACTTATTCAAAAGGCTAGGTATTGTTTAAATTAAGTTTGGGAGATGGATGGCACACTACAAGGACTGGACTCATAATCCCTTGAATTGAACTCAAAATATCGATATGAAAGTAGTATTAATCAATTTAATATGACGAGGTTAAAAAGGTTGTCGATATTTTATAAAACAACGCGGTAGATTCCAGACCACTTATTTTAATTCCACGCAAAAACAGCGTAAAAATATAATACTTTTGCCCTAATCTGCATATGGGTCCGTCAAACCTTACATGTTTATCTTTCATTTAAATTCAAATTTGAAAAAATATTTCCGACATCCTAAAGTAATAATATGATTTCTGTATCAGGCAATGCAAAATGTTACTTTAGTAACATCCCTAATATTTTAACATAAATTCTTGTACCGGCTTAAGAAGTGCTACTCCATCTCTTTTCATGGGTGTCGTCAAAGCGACTAAGGGACTTCACACCGGGTGGACGGGCAGCAGCGTCCTCTGCGTACTTTAAAAATCTACTGGGATCACCAACCCGCTCGCCAAGCATGGCGATTATGGCCTACTGATATGTTCTACTAGGAAAACGCGTGCACACCAGTGAGACATCATATAGGTTGATTATTTATAAGGATACTTTTAATGTAGATATTTCAGAGACTATGCATATTTCGCTTATTTATTTATTAAAAAAACGTTACTATCTATTGTCTAACCCCAAATACCTGCACTTTAACTATTAAATACTATATTAAAACTAGAAATTAAGACTAAATATATCCAAAAAATTGGGACCCCTGGGCATGGTTCCACAAATACTAACGGCATTTCCTCGCTGTATAGCAATGCTGATGCGTTGTGCGAGGAAGCTGCCAGCTCTACGGTCACCAGTGGAGTCGACCAATTTTTTGGAAAGTTCTTTAAATAAATGTTGTGCACTTGGACCCCACGGGCCAAGGGTCTCGACGCCGAATGGTATAAATATATATTGGTTTCGGCCGCTTTAGCCGCCGCTCCAGCTTGAACGCTGGTTCCGTGGAGGTGGGAAGGAGCAAGTGTGTCTACACACGTGGCGTCCCACACAAGCACCCTTCCCAAAATTATAATTATGTACCCATAGTAAATTCCGATTTGGCTCGTTATTCGGTTGCTGCATAAAAGTACACATAAATACTTTCATTTCTACAGAGACAAGGTCCTTTCCTTTCCGGGTATCCGGCGGCAAATGTATAGCGACCGGAACGGACGAACGCCGGAACGTGTGAAAGCTCACGTACATCGACATACACTTCGTTGGCTACCAGGCAAGCAGAACATGTCAAAAGGACCTACGTGTTAATTATTAATACTTTTTCTCACAATCAAATAATAATAATGAACATCGAAGACACAACGATCCCAGAAAATCCATACTTACTATATATTATATATTATTTATTATCCATACTAATATTATAAATGTGAAAGTAACTCTGTCTGTCTGTTACGCTTTCACGCTTAAACAGCTAAACCGATTTAGATGAAATTTGGTATGGAGAGAGATTGAGTCCCAGGAAAGGACATAGGATAGTTTTTATCGCGATAACCGACATCCAATAGCTAGTAAGAAGTATTTATAACGTTACTAAAGAGGATTTAAAAAATTAAGTACAAATAAGTTATTTCTAAAAGAAAAACCAACCGCCAAAGCATTTGTGCGCATACTAATCAGTGACTCTTTCATTTACTCTTGAATGGGAAAACTAGCATCTCTATTCATCGGGTAATGAGAGTAAAACTCAATTCAAACAAATATAAAAGACTAAAGTTGAGCAATTTTACACAAGCCGGTATATTATTTCTGACTCTAAATCCCAGATCGCCTATTTTTACTCCACCAGCGTACATTTTTTTTCAACAACCAATAACTTTATTTTTTGTGGATAGAACAGAAAAAATTTCAACATAGTATTTAAATCTGTAGCAATAATAATTCGAAGCTTTTAGTATAAAGTAAATCAATCCTCTTTGCATTTTATCTGGCATCACTTAAAAAAATAAAAATCGAGTCTGGCAACCCGTCCAATTTAAAAAGTATCTGCGATCTAACCTTGATCTGTCGATAGCAGGCCTCTTTTAAAATAATTATTTTTACCAGCAAAAAAAAAACAATTTAATTCTTCACTCTGAACGGATGGATCCCTCCAATTCTTGTTTGGCCATCGTCCAATTTGAGAAAAAAAAAACAATAAAAGCTTCTACAGAGAGTTTTTGTTCACAATGATATCTTCGAAAACTAATTGTATATTTTTACATAGTAATATTTGGAGCGAAAGACTCCTTTTCCAAATTGGAATTAAATTTCTATCTTTTTGCTTTTTTAAATTGAGTTTTCAGTGACAAGTGTTTCTTGCTAATGGCATTACAATAAGTGTTCTTGGTGTCGCGCCGAGACAGAAAACTTTTTCTTTTGTTTGTTATTTTTTTTATTGAAATGGTACTGTTGACATTTTTTTTTTTTTTTACCTGTATAGAAATGCATTATGTTTTTACTAGTGCAACTCCATCTAATCTTGAAGGAACACTACTCATTCCGGTGATACATGTTCCCTTGCGCTATCCTAGCAATAGCTTCTATATAAAAACATGATCGGATCGTGCGAGATTTACTCCATTATTACTAGCGTGCAGTCACTCTCTATTTACCGTCAAATAGATTGTGGGAACAAAGAAAATGTAGCTAAAAAAATATACAACCCAATAGAAAACTGCATTAAAAAACTACATTTCATATTTTTATTAGTGAGCTTTTGTGCTTAAAATCTTTTTATAATATACTTAGAGCTTATTCAGTACCTACTATGAAACATACCAATATAAGGTGGCATAATGAACATATCTCTCTTTCACTTGCAATACATATAAATAGGAAATACGCTCACTCCACAATAAATCACAAACAACAGCGTAAATTTTAAAATACACAAAAATAAATGCATAGATTTACACAAAACAAATTGCAATCGGAAACGCGTCCGAACATTGTAAAATTCGAAAGTCACATTCAAAAATGGCCGTTACACAAGAAAATAGCAACTATATGTAGTGATTTGTAAGCATCACAGTAGTCATGGCTAGGAACAAAACATTTAGATTGATTTTGAATTTATTGGCAAACTGCTGCCTGCCTGCCAGTCCAGAGATATAGGATGCTTTCATCTAAGACGGACGATTTATCTCGCATCCAGCGGGATGGAATAGAACGTATAACAGATATCTTTTTGTGATGCATCCGAACACGATATAGTGGAGCTGTAGAAATGTGTATGGTCGCGTTTGAAAACTACTGGGGTGTACATAATATTCGTATTTGTTTTTGTTATTTTGTTAAGGAAATATATAAAATACTAGTTTATAAATAAGCAGTTTCATTGAGAGTTAGTATCTGCGAACATTATAACCATGCTTACCTTTTTTCCAATACAGATGTTTACTGCAATAAATTATATTTAAAAGCAAACGTACCTGAAACAATTAAAATAAGTATTAAGTATACATTCTGTAATAAGTGTCCTACTACTAGGTACATGTTATAGGAATAAAATCCCTAGTGAATCCCTGCTAATACTATAAAATACCTCATGTCAGTGGTTTTGTCTACATGAAGATCGGTAATATATACCTATTTAAATAAAATATAATAGGTATACATCGTACCTATACAATATATTAAAGTTAAATTTAATCAAAATGCGTTAAGTTTGTTTTTACTTCACAGCCATCTGCGCATTCATAGTACTTTGGCAACCAGACAACTGATGAATACCATTTCAAAATACACACATATACATTGGTCTTACGTGGAGATTATCGTCTCGTTTAAACTATCGTGGCGTGAGTATTTAAATGGTGGCATTCACATATAAGACGACACGATTAACTGTCGTCCACGATATTTTTGCAGTGACGACAGATTTTCGGACCGGCACGACAGCATTATAATGGGAACAGCTGGAGACGACAGTCGTCCAACGAGAAATTAATAGTTACGACATAGTGCGAATGCGCCGTCAGGGTCACTAACCACTAGACCAACAGGCCAGTCATAATTGTTCGACATCTAAACATCCACACAAGGAGTTTATGTATTAGTAAAACGAGAACTAAACATTATTCAGAAAAGGCCGTGGCCAAAAGTTCTATAAAAAATCTGATAAATAACATCAATGTCTACGTGAATTGAGCTTAGACATGATGCGTATAGCTCAAGAGGTGATTCGCCACGCAATGAATCACCAGATCGCGTGCCAACGCCACATTCCTTAGACCTAATCAAACAAAGTGTTTGCTTGTTCAATCCAGGGCTAGAAATAAATCTAGTGATAAAAGAAATGCTACCCTGTAGGCATAAGACTCCGTATTTTATTAAGTGATTAGGTTTTTGGTGCGTTTATATACTGTAATAGGTTTTTTATAAGCAACTTCAGCCAAATGACAGTCATTAATGGCAATAAATCGTGCATTTTTTGCAGTCTTTCTTCTTTCTTTAAAACAGGTTTAACAGTTATGTAAATGAAACATATTAATAAAAACTATCTCCCCATCTTTGCATTCATTTGTCTTCACTCTTTTTATGATAAAAACTGTGTCGTATGGGACTCAATGGTCACGATGCACCCAGACGCGGAACAGAGATATCTGCAGCCCACAATGTTATGTGAGGATGTACACAGCATAAGCTTTGCAGAGATTTAAAAAAAAATAACGTAACGTGTACATTATTATATAATCCAAGTAGAGTACGTCAAAAACATTCACAAACCGTACCCAAATCACTCCTCAAAGAAACTCTACATTCATCGTCTTAGCTTAATTTAAACCAGCGTTTAAACGACTGATTTATATACAAAGATAACTCAATAGCATTCAAGATCATCATTTAAGACCGGCTAGGATTACACATACATTCAACAGCATCCATGTACATAAATCTAAGTCGAGGAATACTTAATCGCACAAATGCGAGTTACTATCAAATACCAGTCTCAAAGACGCCAGAATAACCACAAACCGCATCGCATAGCTGCTGTGGAATAGCCGCAGGACCGACAGGCAAACGGACAGTCTCGCTTAATGAGAATTCTTGAATTTGGATTGCCAGTTCGTCTGTAGATTTTGTGTAAGTATGTACGAATAAAGTGTGATGTGCCAGTTCAATAACACCGCAGTACCTTAAATGGATGAACAATTTTTTTGCAAATATCAGTTCCGATTATCCAAAAATGATCATTTGTTATCTCTATGTGATGATGTGTCTTCTCGTTACTCTGCTGCGCAGAACTAAAAGAAAAGTGTATGTTTATACTTTGATCACCGGTGATCCAGCGAATGTCCAATTATATTTATAGAAAGTATATCCAAATCAAAACAAACTCCTTTATTTTTCAAAAATCATATTGATCAAAAGTTTTTCACGTCTCATTCAAATTGTTGTAGAGGTTTGAATAGATACATACCACAAACAAAATTACATCAAAACATATCTTGCATCGATATCTACATAAGACGTCGTCCACATCGAACCCAATATATATTATTTTCCGTCCCACCGAGTTTCTTCGTAAGGAAAATTTTCTAACGTCCTGAAACTCAACGGGAATTGTTTTGTAAGAGACAATGGGAATCATTTCTCACACAAGACGGGCTACATTGAAAAATGTTTTCCGGTGAAATAGAGTGCGTTTTTTTTTTCTTTTCAACCATTTGAAAGTTTTTTAAGTAAAATTCTGTCTACCTTTGTGCCTCTGGGGGTGCATAGCCCGCTATGTAAGACGTCAAGACGTCACCAAAACTTTTAAAGATTACTAAATTTTGATTCCAAGTCTGCAACTTTAACTTGTCATTTTAAAAATTACGAGAATTTAAAATATTATTCGCAACAAACACAAATCCCTTGATTGATTTATTCCATTTCTAAAATCAACTCTTTTCTCTAAATCGTTTCTGAATTCAAACCTTGAAAACTACCCTTAGATCAATAAATGCACTTAAATGCAATTTAAAATAGGACACATGTCTTCCTCTGCATATTTTCATTATATTATCGGACATGACTTAAAGGAAATATAAGAGATATAATGCTGTAGTACAGTAAGTATAAAATCAATTTCATTTGAAATGAAACTAGAGGTGTTGGACCTAATCCGACTGTAGCGTGTTGCAGTATATCCTGGCTGAATGACGTGAACAAAACTATAAGGTTCTACGCCCTGGATATTTCTGCGATATCTATGTGCTTACTTCAGACTCCAGACAGATAAATGTATATTGTATGTTGAAAAAAATAGCTATTATTATTTAGTATTTGTGTGTAATGTACCTAACACAAAAAACTATAGTTTAAGCAATGCTTTTCACTCGAGAACTGAAAAAATTATAATGAAAATATTAATCTTCAATATTGACAAAAAATCTGCCTAATTAAGATAGATATAATTCAGTTCATTATTAAAACCAATTAAACGTATAATAAATGCTTCAGACCAGTTACTTAACAATCGTTTTCAGTTGGCTGTGAAGAAAAATGTTTATGTACTACACTGCAATTCTTAAAGTGAGTATACTGTTAAGTTGTGTAAAAATAAAGGCATTGGCTAGCGGAGCGTTATTTTAAATGCCATATCCAAACCAGCGTTTCCCGAAATATTTTTTTACGTAGAAAGAACAACAAGAAAATACGTTGGTTAATTTCATTTCATCCGTTATTAGTTTTCATTTATTTCAATTGGCTATAATTATTGAATATTTAGTAAATGAACGAGATATTAGTCAGAATAATTTTACCCCGCCCCCTCCCATCATAGTTTCATAAAATAAAATATATTTAGTGGGTGTTTTGTTATGTTAAAAGTTTGGGAACGCCTGATCTGAATTATAACTACACTAGCTAACTAGCACAACTTTGTCTGCATCAATTTTCCCCGTTGTTGCAACATTTTTCATTAATGCTTCGCTTCAATTAGTCGTAGCGCGACGTTATATAACCCAAAGCTATTCCCGATAAATAGGCTATCTAACACTAAAAGAATTTTTAAACTTCCTGAGATTATCGCGTTTAACCAAACAAACAAACAAACTCTTTAGCTTTATATTATTCGAAAATACAGCCAGACTTCGTGCTAAAGCCATAAATGAACAGAACAGACAGAGAGTTGATCGAATCATGTAAATTATCGAAGCTTGCCATTATATTGATGACAGTTAGACAATTGTTGCTAAATCTGTAGGTACAAGCAGCAGATAAATCTCTCAGGTATTTGGCTAGTATTCCAGCCTAGAACATTACTGAATTAGACCCGTCAGGTGCCAGCAACTGCCAACACATTCCAACTAAATACTGGTACACAAATCACAGGTGAATGTTTACTTGTAACTAAGTAGAATACCTGAAACACCTACGTTAAATTTCGGATACCTGATATTATTGTTTCTTACAGAGTTAAAGAATTTTTGGTGGGATCTTGGTTTGAATAAAATCCATGACTATAAACAATTACAAACAATAAAAACTGCTTAGCATTTTAAAATATTTAAATGATGCCCGGACATTCGACACGAATTCTCAAAATACATTAACGACACTTCAGAAACAGAAAAATACTAACAAGAATACCTACTAGGCAAGTGCATGTCGGGCCATGCGCAATGTAGGGTTCCGTAAGAACTTGAGGTTTAGTAAAATAGGTTTGGCATACGGAAGTCTCGGGTTCGATTCCTGGGTCTGGACTTCAAATTGTTCTATCTTTAAAAATGCAGTTATTGTATTAATAAAGTAATTGGCAAGAAATGCCTATAAAAAATACTATGACTAATATCATTGACTGTACAACCACGCTATGTGTACCTATAGCATAAATAATATCGTTAAAAGATCTTCTTCGCGGTATTCCAAGCGCTACACACGATAAAGTTTAACCCTAAAATTGGCGTTGTAACCGGATAGTATCCGATAATTATCGGCGATTGCACTAATCGCGTACACCACGCTGTATTGGAGAGTTACCGCTAAAATTAACGTGAGGTAAGTTAATACGTACGTGCTACGCTTATAAACTTGTGAATTTGTACTTTAGAGGTTTTATTGGACTATGTAACAAAAAGCGATACTAAAATTTTGTTAATTTGAGAAAGTTTAATGGCGTTTTCAATAAGTACTTTTTATTGGCGTTGATCACACGCTGACACACGTTTCTTAAGAGCAATCGAGCAGATGAAAGATTAACAAAGTTAAGCAATGTTACCACTGTTGGTCTATAGGTGACCATTTTCGAAATGTCAAACGTCAAACCTTATGCCTTGCGACTAATTTTTCTGACGAGTCGGATTTCCTTTGCATAATCCCAGTGAGGGAAAAGAAAGGGCACAGATGTCACTGCGCAATCACTTGTGCATTATAATATCTCCTGCGTAGCTGGCTCTGATGACATAAGTCGCCATAACCAAAACCGGTTACGAGAGCATTAGATACATACATATCAACACATAATTTGACAAACAAAGACACGTTTCACGCATTTTTTATGCAGCCTTGGTAGCTACGGTTACAACCGACACCTGATATTGCATACGTGATAATTCCATCGTCAGAAACATACTTATCTATGTGTGGAGCCATCAGGGGCCATTGTATGTGAGCTCAGATAAGCTTCCGTCATAGAATACATACATACAGTAAGCCGGTTCACCACTCAACAAAAAATCCTCACACACGTACGGAGGTCTCAACGTGAGAAATCTCGGTTGACGATACGATCGAGTTCGACCAAGGTCTGTGTACATTTGCGTCTATGTGTGCGTGAGCCTGTTTCACTCGTTGTAGGGAGCCAGCCATCTGTATATATCTAATTTGTGCTTGCGTGAATAGAGCCCCCGATCCTGAGTTCCCCAATATTATTGTACACACACGGAATATAAAATGTCGCGAGTATTTGAGGGTTAAGACTTATGAGGTCTTGTGTGTAATTCAAAGGTGCTTTTTTCTGTATTAATATTCTATGTTTGTGTAATGTCGAATGTAGGGTTGATATTTTTTGGATTTTTAAAATTGTGCTAACGTTGACATTTGGCATTGAAGATTATATACGAGAGTTGATAAACTTTCGCGATTTGTATACATTATGGAAATATATATATTACGGGTCTTAATGGCGTAAATAATTTAAGGTAAAATACCTTATTTGCCCGACGTTTCGCCCGTGGCCACGGGTAGACTGCCCGTGACCACGGCCGTTAAAGTATTCACGTGATTAAGACCCGTAATACACATAATATATATTTTCATAATTTATGTATGAGGTATTGCCGATTTGGTGTCTTTTTAATAGTTTATTTCTTAGGTTTTCCTAAGTGTTACAACAGAATGAATGATTCTAAAACATTCAAACATCATCAGAGATTATTATTGTCTATATTAGATGGTCTAAAAATGCCGTAGCTTCGTTTGTTTTTTTTTTTTTTAAAAGACATCTGCAGCATTACATGTCCTGTGATTCAATGAACTTTGTAAACATACAATTAAGAGACACAAAGTGCTTCTAAACAAATTTCGGATCACACAACGTCGCTTGCGTCGTCAACTGCTGCCCAAAAAGTCATCGGTTCAATTCTGACTGTAGGCACCACTTTGTGTGAACGAATTTTGTTCTGAGTCTGGCTGTACTTTTTGTTCATGATTTGTTTGTATTTAAAATCCCTCGCGATACACACTCGTATCATAGTGCGGTATTTGCCTTTATATAGAAATACGAACAGAACATGATAATAATTTGACGTTCTAAAACCGACGACTCCCGCCGTAGGGTACAAGCCCTGTGTCGCGGGAGACTTTACAAACATACAAATCACGGACAGAAAGTATACCCAGACTCGGAACAACAATTTGTGGATCACATAAAGTGGTGTCCCGTGTGGGAATTGAACCCACGACCTCTTGCGTAGCAGTCGGACACACTCCCACCGTGCCACAGAGGTAGTCGTTGTTGTTCATATAGGTATGATTTGCGAGTATTAGAACCACCGTCCAGTAGTGGTGGATCAAAATCTCGCAAGTTTCACAGTTATTTAATACACATCTTCTTGCAGTATTATTCCAGCAGCCAAAACCCTGCAACTTATCTATTTAAACCCATTAGCATCAACGCTAGATTTTTACTAACCTATCATGTGGTACATAAATTTTAGATGAATGATTTCATTGGCCGTAAATATTGCTTGTAGGTCTGTACGTACAGGTTTATCAAATACAATAAATGCATTTTTGAAAGATAGAAAAATTTGAAATCCAGACTCAGGAATCGAACCCGAGACTTCCGTAGCCAAACCGGGGCCAGAAGCGAACCACCTATCTGGACTATGTTATTAGATTTCGAATTTTTCTATCTCTTGTTGCTCGCGAAATTAAGGCCTTCGCAGTAACATCTAGTCGTTAGTTAAGGAACTATCACGGCTTTTGTTATTGCTTCGTTACAGAGAGCATTTTAACAAATTATGATGTCGCAGGCCGAATATTGAAGTAATTTTTATAGGCATTTCTTGCCAATAACTTTACAAATACAATAAATGCATTTTTGAAAGATAGAAAAATTTGAAATCCAGACTCAGGAATCGAACCCGAGACTTCCGTAGCCAAACCGGGGCCAGAAGCGAACCACCTATCTGGACTATGTTATTAGATTTCGCGACATCAAATGGATTTCAAATTTTTCTATCTTTCAAAAATGCATTTATTGTATTTGTAAAGTTATTGGCAAGAAATGCCTATAAAAATTACTTCAAGGTTTATCAAAGTTCGGTAACTGAATATAAGGTGCCTGATAAGTTTTGGGGGATAGTGGTATTAAAACTCGGTTATCTGAGCTTACGGAATAAACTATCTGTGTTAAAAGACAAAAGTTTTCTCTTAGTAGTAGTAGTCCACACAAAACATAAGTAAAGAGTTTTTTTTTTAATAATACAATGTGGTTTAAAATTTTATTTTACCAATCTTGTAATCCTTTCAGCTAAGATCAATTGCTTGTGTGTCGGTACTACCTATTCTATCCATACTAATATAATAAATGTGAAAGTAACTCTGTCTGTCTGTCTGATACGCTTTCACGCTCAAACGGCTTAACCGATTTAGATGAAATTTGGTATGAAAATAGTTTGAGTCCCGAAGAAGGACATAGGATAGTTTTTATCGCGATAACCGACGTCCAAGCGGGCGGAGCCGCGGGCGAAAGCTAGTAATTATAAAGCTGAAGAGTTTGTTTTTATGTTTGTTTGAACGCGATAATCTCAGGAACTACTGAGTCTAATAAAAAAAATATTTTACTGTTGGATAGCCCATTTATCGAGGAAGGCTATAGACTATATAACATCCCGCTACGACCAACAGGAGCAGAGCAGTAATAAAAGTTTCGAAAATTGGCGCAGACGAAGTTGCGCGGGTCAGCTAGTAATGGATAAGATTCACACACGCCGACATCTCCATTGCGGGTCTGACGCCTTAACCACTAGGCTACCACCTAAGTATCACGATGAAAAACCCTTCAAAATAAATAATTTATAAAATGCAAAACCCGATGAAATACGAATAGCTTCCCTAATTAAAGAATAAATAAAAAAATTGTCAATAAAAATAAATTTATTGATAAACAAACCGGGTAGCCTTTGTGAAATAAATTGAAGCTTAATTTTTACGTTTCGAAATATTTTCATTTTAATTTAATTAATAAACTGATAATGGAACAGATGGCGCTGCAGACCTTCATTATATTAATGGAAACAGAAATGTGCTTTATTAAAAGAAAACTGACTGATTTTTGATTATTGCACGGCTGAAACTGCTGTCTACGTGGATGAAATTTTATATTAGAGTTTCTAATTTACTTACTTGGAACTCTTGTACAAAAGCTATAATAATATATTGGTGACAACAACTTACCATACAGTTTATAAAAAAAAAACATTGGCAATTTGAAAGGAGTGGCCGCGAGTTTATTTTGGGTTGTTCTTCTCTCCGGCTTTACTTATTGCTTTGCAAAATGAGCATTACCTACATGTACATGTAGAATCGTGACTAATGACAAACATCGGTTTTACTTATCGTCCCTTATAAATAACATTTTGTTACTAAATCACGCTAAAGCTACTGAACTGATTTAGGTTAAAATTAGCACACGGATAATACCTACCTAACCTGGATTATTTTTATCAGGATGACTAATTAACTACGCGGGAATAATAGTCAGTCAACTATTTGTCACATAAATGAGTACAAGCAGAGACAATATTTGGAAGCTTAGGTATAGCTTAAGCTTTCATCTTTATTAGTTTTCTAAAATGTTAGCGAATGTGAAATATTGACAATTATTTTCCCAAACTTGTCAAAACACTGTCTCATCTAAACACGCACGAACAAGCATGAGGATACTGAGCTTGATGGTTCACATACCACACAACAGCGCCCCACTCTTGAAATAAACCAAAAAGAAATGACTAAGGCATTCGACCTAACGGTAAAAAAGCCCATTGAATAACTGCTACCATTTATTTTAATTCAACCCTCATTTAAAAAATCTTTTTAACGAAACATTTTACGGAGAACACTTAACCCTTCTCTACCATAAAATGTAAAGCCAATATAGAAGGTAGAAGAACCACAAGAGCTCTTGTGGAGCACCCTTAATATAAAGGGGTTATCTTTCGGAGAGCTTGGTAGAAACTCTCGATTGTCACAGGATATCTATATGAGGTACTTCCGGATCTTTGCACTGGATTTTTTTACATGTTTTGTGTTTGTATTTTTCTGCACTGGTGTTGAAGTGAAAGTCTTTTTGTGTTTGCTTTTTTATTGGAATGTTATGTGTATTAGAATAGATTGTATGATTAAAAGATTTGAGGAAAAAATATAAGTGTTGTGTACAAGTTCGTGTCCAAGTATTTTGTACACAACAAAACGAAGGCTTGTCAAATTTGAAACTTTTATAACAAGTCACAGGCTGGATTTGCTATCGGAATAAAAACTAAGTTTTATTCAACGGAACTAATAAAATGTGGCCTTCTTTCAGCTTCGTATTACCACACAGTTTTTGCTTTATATAAATAAAATCTTAAATATCTGAAGATATATTAAAGATTTGTACTTACATTATACCTTTACATTTCTACCTCCATCATGTAAGGACATGACGGTAATATTTGGTACCTTAAATATAAATCTCAATATACAATCTTAAATTACAATTTTTAACCATCATCTTATAGACTTTCGCGTTGCCTATTATATACCTACAATTTGACGTGGTCAGTCTGCTTGTCACCGTGGTCGGTGAAACCCAGGTGAAACGTCAAGTAATCTTTAAGGTAAATAGGTACCTACCTTTCATTCCCATGTCAAATTGTACATAACTTAAAAGTACTCCCATCTATAGCACGTCGACAATCTCAACAAAATGTTTTTGACACAAAACCACTACACATTTATTCAATCCTAACAACGTTGTCAACTTTTATTTATTCATAAAACCTTTCTCAAAGAAGCGCCACAAAATATACAATTCAGTTACAACAATCACTCACAATCATCTTAAACATGGCTGCCTCACCTGAAGCTGAAACAGATTCCCGCCGTGTACCGGTAGACATCTCACCAACTCATTTGCTATTCTGAAAACTTTCAGCCCGAGGCTCTTGGCCCGGATTTATCGTAAGACCTGGCGGTGCGTCGTTTTGAAATTTTTATTCCGTACAACACTAACGGATTCGAAGCTTAAACGTTATATGAAATTCGAAAATGTTTGTGCTACTCTCAACATTGTACAGGTATTCGTGTTGTGTTTAACAAAAACTGGCTGATCCTAACATTTCAAAGTTCAAACCACTGCATGAATTAGGTTGGAATTTAGCACAGTTACTTACCAATTAGAACGTAGGCGTAGAACTAATGTCTTAAATGAGGACGGTACGGTGACATACAGATCTTTGTGAAACATTCAGGTTCATATAGTGTTTAAAAACCGGGCATGAGCATATCGGACCATACTCAGTTTAGGGTTTCGCAGCTATCACTACAAAGAAATGCACTACATATGAAAAATACGATCTAAATAGTGCACCAGCAAAAGAGCGTATCTTCATTGTAGTTATGTCCTTGTGTTGAGAAACGCAGTTTTGCGGCAATAACTCAAAGATTTTATATCCGATCCTATTGAAAATATTTTTTGTTGAAATTATACAAACGGTATAAAAGATAAAGAAGAAACACCATTTATTTAAAAAAAGTTTCTTATAAACCTTAAAATGTTTTTAAAAACCTGTCGAATGATATGCCTTACGTACCTATATGTTAAATAAAACCAAAAATCAACCTCTGTTACATGTGTGGAGGCCCCCCTTAAAAATATTTATTTTTGTTATTTTAGCTATCGAACTTAGTAGCGTCTCATTTAAGACAACTATACTCTAAATTTCAACCATATTCATTGGGTAGTTTTTGAGTAAAATCCTGTAACATACAGACGGACAGACAAACAAACGGACGGACATGCCGAAACCGTTTTTGCCATTTTGCCTACGGAACACTAAAAAAGACCTAGCTATAACGGCTCTACCCTAAAAAGCCTTTCAAATTTCAACCCAAAAGTTCAATGGTTTGAGTTATAGGTTGATATTCTAATCAGTCACGATTGTTTCTTATCTCTGCTAATATTATAAAGCTGAAGAGTTTGTTTGTTTGTTTGTTTGTTTGAACGCGGTAATCTCAGGAGCTAAGGGTCCGAATTGAAAAAATATTTTTCTGTTGGGTAGCCCATTTATCGAGGAAGGCTATAGGTTATATAACATCACGCTACGACCAATAGGAGCGGAGCAGCAATGAAAAATGTTGCAAAAACGGGGAAAATTGACGCATACGAAGTCGCGCGGGTCTCGTTATTAATAATTTCGTGAAAACATATACAGGGAAAAAAAATTAGGAAAGAGAGAATATATGTATTTATTGTATACACTTCTAAGGAAGTACAAAATACATTCCTAGTTAACCAGACAAGGCAAACATATTATATTTTCACGACGAACGACCATCCATTTTTCTTTCGTTCCATAAATATTCCTTTTTAATAGAACAACAAAAATTCCATTCTAATTCTTGGCCCAACAACAATGTATATTGTCTTCGAAAATTTTGACGGTATCCGAAATTCTTATTTTTCCTCCGTTCAATGTAAACAGAATATAAAGGTTCGGGACAGGCTGGTAATACTGTTTTCTAATAATCCTTTACAAGGTTCTTTCTTAGAGGCTCTTAATTAAAGCATAAACGAGTTTCCTATAGAGGAAAGAGCGCGTTTTTACAACGCTCGTATTACCGACGTGAATTGCAAGTATTTTTTTAGGAGTATTTTGGTGAACGATGTGTTTTTATAAGTAGTGGAAAGTAGGGCAGTTTTACTGTGTTGGATGTTGTGCCGAAGTAATAATGAGGCCGGGCGTTGTATTAGTACGGAACTACAAGTAGTTTTGTTGCTCAGATGAATACAAAGGTGGTTCCCCAAAATAAACTTGTACCTTGGTAAAATATTCACAGAATTACTAGAGCTAGGTGTCGTATGATGGTATAAATGTGACCGTAGTTTATTATTTTTTTCCGTGCATGCAATATTCTTAAAACCGGGCATGTGCATGTCGGGCCATGCATAATGTAGGCCTAGCACAATAATGTGATATAAGAAGTGGGTTTTCTGATGTTTTTAGTAGTATGTTCATTTTTCAAAATAATTTGAATAAAAATTTTATTACTTCTCACTTGGTCTGCTGTTTCTCGTAAACCTGAAATTTTCCACATTTCCAAAAAACAATTAATTAGCTGGCAGGGAGGAACACTTGACTCTAACAAAACAATGCACTTTAAAGCTTAATATTTCACAAACGTATCCAATTAAAAAGTAATATTCACTACACCTATTTTTTTTTAAATACCGATACCCCACACGATGGGTCTAGTGAGAAAAAAAACACATCCCCACTTTACATGTAGGGGACGTACTCGATATTTTTTAAAGATTTTATCCTACCACTCGGTCGGCGCTAACCAATATGTTTATCTTTGGCAAATTAAAACTTTCTAGTAGTACCTGGGTCTCTGAGTTAACCTGACAGACAGACGGACATGGCGAAACTATAAGGGTTCCGTTTTGCCATTTTGGCTACGGAATCTTATAGGATTCACTCTGTATTAAGTAGATTTCCTATGATATACCTATTTAAAAATATATAAATCTCCAAAGTATCTAACGGTTGGACCATAAGGCTTTCTTAAGACTTAGTTTGTTAATAGGTTCTGTGTTACATTGCAGGAAATGACCATACAAAAGAAATCAATATACCTACTATTTGGCAAATTGTAATTAGTTTAACGATCAATATTATTGAAAACTATTTTTTGATAAATGACGCCCATACTAGGGGCGTTTTTTACAAAAAAAAGGCAGAAGTCCTCTTTACAAACAGCCAATTAACATAGCCCACAGAAAGTACGCCCAGATCAAACATTTACGGATCTCACAGAAGATTGTCCTGTATTGAAATCGAACCCACTACCTTTTGAATAGCTGTACAGACTTCCACCACCAATAATGCTAATAAGAAGTCTTCTTTTCACCAAATGTGATAACGCCTTAATTCCATTAATACAGACTTCATTATATCCAATCAGAAACAACATATATGGCTTCAATTTGCAAGATGTCTGTCTGCTTTGTGAATACAGTGAAGCATATCAACTGCCTAAAGTAAAATTAATGACACATAATCCAGTTATTAGTTTCAGGATATAGCCTTATTAGTTCTAGTACGTAGAATTAATTCTTCAGAATTGCTTCTAAAAGCTCAATATATAATCCAAACTAATATTATATGTGAAAGTAGCTCTGTTTGTCTGTTACATTTTCACGCTAAACTGCTAAACCGATTTAGAAGAAATTTGGTTTGAATATAGTTTGAGTCCCGGGATAGGACATAGGGCAGTTTTAATCGCGGTAACCTTTTCCAAGCGAGCGGAATCGCGTACGAAAGCTAGTCCTTAATAAAGTAATAGGTACGTAGAATAAAATCATGTGATGAGATCAATTAAGAGGAGATTTTATTATGCAGATAGACGAGCAACATCTCTACCTCCGAAGATGTAGCTCAAGGTATCATAAAGAATTATAGTTTTTAGGGTTCAGTACCCGATGGGTAAAAACGAAATACTATTTCGAAGATTCCACCGTCCGTCAGTCTGTCACCACGCTGTGTCGTATGAGCCATGATAGCTAGACAGTCGAAATTTTCACAACAGAAATTAATAGATGATGTGTTTCTGTTGCCGCTATAAGAAACAAATACTAAATACATATTATAATAAATATTTAAGTAGGGCCAACATTATTTTTTTGCAGTTTTTTGCTCAATATTAATATGTATATTAAATTGGGATTTATAACATGCCTTTACGAAATTGTGTTACGGGTTTTCAAAATAAATCTAATTTTATTCTGATGTGACGGCTTCACGTGAAGTATATATACGCCTTGTTGCTTATATTTCCTGAAATACTTTTTTTATCCCTGGTCTTTTGGTCAAGTGGTTAGTGACCCTGATTGCTAAGCTAGAGGTCGTGAATTCAGAATAAAAGTTCGTGTGATGAGCACGATTGTTTACTCGGTGTTTGGTGTTTATCTATGTACGTCTATAATATGTATGTATTTAGAAATATATAAGTATGTTTATCAGTTATCTGGTTGCCATATAGCTCTGCTTAGTTTGGGATCAGATGACGTGGTGTGAGTTGTCCTATGATAATATTATTAAGTTGACGTGTGAATAAATGAGTCAGGACTTTCACTTTTACACACAACAACTTTATGACGCATTATTATAAACAAGTAGATCTAAAAAACGTTCAAGAAAATAAAAATGTTTTATGTACACAAAGTGGAGTACTGATGTCTCTTTATTTATTCATGTAATGGCTTATAAGGAGCTCCTGCCTCGCGTATATTTTTGTGGATTTGTTAGCTTTTATTGTAGAATCTATAAACGCAATATGATTTATATCTCCCTTGAGCATTGTTGGTTCCGTGCGTGAAATATATTGGTTGTTGCTTTAGTAATATCAAGAAATTGTGTTGTGCTTGGAGAGCCGTAGCATAGTATAAGTAATGAGTTTCAAATAAAATACATTATAGGCAATGTGACAATCTGAAAGCGCGTAGGTAAAACCTAGTTGAAACCGTCTGATAAGGATAGACGTTCTGCCCCCAAACTCGCAGATTTGAAGAACAACTCACAGAACAACGACACTCAAGTTGGGACACTCAAGCAGTACAGTATAAATAGCTTAATGGATATGGAGGGCAACGAGTGGCTACAATGCGGGACGGCCTCCCACTAGAATGGACCGACGACCTATTTAAGCCGGTGGATGCAGAACGCTCAAAATCAAGAATTGTGGAAGTTTCTGGAAAGGCCTATGTTCAGCAGTGAACGTCTTCAGGCTGGTGATGATGACAGTGTAAATAACGCGTTCTAACTAATGGCTACTCTGAAACTGACTCCACCTTCTCTTAGTTGAAACCTAGTCGCCAGTTGACAAGGATCATGTACTACAGCTTCATTAGCTCCCAAACGCATTACGATTAGAGCAAAATGGTAGAACAGAAGAAAATCACACACATGGTACTCATTCATCTGCCAGTAATTGTGACTTTATGCATTGTAGGTTTCTTCAACCAAATAACGGTCGAAAATTGTGACCGCTGATATTAATTCAGATGACATTCAGTCATTGAGGTACTTTTAGCAGTGATGCCGAAGAGTGAAATTTAGCCTCACGAAGTTACTCGATTAGTTACATTTTTTTTCATTTTTACACGTGAAAATTCTATAAGATTTTTACTACAAAACTCATATTTAAATAGCGAACTGAGATAAATGCGTATTCCTGGATAGTCTTTTCAGTAACTCTCAGTTTATTTCAAAACAGAGTACTTACAAAGAGATGGTTGCGATGCAGGCTTATTTAATTTTCCCTCTGGAACGGATTTTAATTTTATTAACGAAGTCGTAGGAAGATTTGACTATGTTTGTTTAGTGTGGTGTAGGGACTGTAGATTTATCTCTTTAGAGCTTTTTGAAGACATAAATGTCATTTGGTTGTGTGTGTCACGTTTTTTATTTAGCTTCAAATGGTTCAGTGGACTTTTATGTGTTTAAATGCAAAATATGATACTCGTAAAACCAACCCAAACGTTTAAGAGCTACGATGAAATACACAGACACCTGTACACTTATACATTCACTAACTTATAAACTCTTTGCTTCGGGAGCCAAAAATCAAATCAATGATTATATAAAATAGTTTTTTTTTTCAATTCTAGGTATACTAACTAGCACGAGAAGAAGCTTAAAAAATGTTTAATGGCAATTATACATTTTTTAAGCTTCTTCTTGTCTTAATATAGAAAAAATTTGAAGTCCATGCCCCGGAATCGAACCCGAGACTTACGTATGCCAAACCGGGGCCAGAATCGAACCATCTTTTGGGGACTATGTTACTAGAGCTCTTTTTTTTCTATCCTTTCCTGCACGCGAGTCGGGGCCTCATTTGCGCCATCTAGCCGTTAGTTTAAGATCTATCACGAGAGAAGAAGCTGCCAAGAAAACAGTGTGTTTGTATAAAATAATCTAATGAATTAATTTTGTATTCTAATTGCTTTTTGGATGTTCGCGCTCTTGTTCCGTAGTCTCTGTCCTTTGAAGGTTTTAAGAAAGAGTTTCAAATTTCCGTACGTCACAGCAATTATTCTGTACCGCTAAAGGTGGCTAAAAAAACTTAAAACATAAAATTAAAGACAAAAAGTAGGCATCGAAAATTTCTCTCCAATGAACAAGGAACGTTCCCAAAAAATATTACATAAATATGACTAGATATTGCATTCCTTGGTGAAAATATTCTAATTTCATTTTCAATCTCGATATAGAGGAAAATTGTGCAGAGCAGAAGATTATTAATAACTTGAAAAGTTGATAAATCCCTATGAGATTCTCTTCTGAAATGCCAGCCCTAACTTCGAGGGCCGATGTTAAATATAATAATGGATTGGGGAATCATTGAACTATTATGACCTTTTGCACATTGGTTGACTCGGTTACTATTTTTTTACTCTTTTAATGACGTCCACAGGAAAATAATGTTTTACCAATTTGGGTCGCGGCAACCAATGTCATCAGAGACTCGCTTACTACGCAGGCTTTATTATAGTGCACAAATGTGTTCGCAGACACATTTGCACTCACTATTCTCTCACTCAAATTTAATGCGACCGTACAGAGATTCGGCGTAAGTGAGTGACACGTGAGCACGTTAAAACGTCGAGCTTCAAATACGAAGTAATTTGTCATTTTCTGGAAACAGTCAACCATCTGTGGACCATCAGTGGTAACGTACTTAATCTCTCTTAGTTCCTTATTTGTTCGGTCGCCACTGAGTCACGGCTCCCTTACTACTATTATTTTGAAAGTAACAAAACATATCCAAAATGTAATAACATCAAAGTGGCTCAATTTAGTTTGTTGAGGTAATAAAAACATTGTTTTTAGGGTTGCGTAGCCAAAATGGCAAAAACAGAACCCTTATAGTTTCGTCATGTCCGTCTGTCTGTCTGTCTGTCCGTCCCTATGTCACAGGCATTTTTCACGAAGACTACTCAATGAATATTAATGAAATTTGGTAAAAAGGTGTCTCCTAGTAGCCGCTACTTAGTTTGATAGCTAAAGATTAAAAATAAATATTATTTGGGGAGGCACTCCATACATGTAACAGCTGGTTTTTTTTTCGGCAAATGTCAACGTGTAGTACATCATTCGACAGGTCTTTCAAAAATATTTTAAGGTTTCAAATACATTTTTTTTGTTGATAAACTTTCGCGATTTGTACACATTATTAAAATATATATATTACCGTATTGCAACGGCCGTGGTCACGGGAAGACTTCCCGTGACCACGGCCGTTGCAATACGGTCGAAACGTCGGGCAATAAACAAGGTATTTTACCTTAAATTATTCACGCGATTAAGACCCGTAATATATATATTTTAATAATACATTTTTTTGATGGACTTTACAAACATACTAGTCACGGACACAAATAACACCCAGACCCGGAACAACAATTTGTGGATCACACAAAGTGGTATCTCGTGTGGGAATCGAACCCACGACCTCTTGCGTAGCAGTCGGACACACTCCCACAGAGGCAGTCAATGTGTCTCCCCCCCCCCCCTTATCTTTTGAACCGTGTGACAAAAAATATGAAAAAAATCACAAAGGTTAGCTTAATAAATAAGGTGGGCTTAATAAATACTTCAAACTAAAATTATTTCGGTCATGATCGGATATCCGTCATTAAGTTATGGCCCAAAAACTGCGTTTCTCAACAAAATGGCGTAAGTGCCATGAACATACGCTCTTCTACGGCGGCAATTATTGAAGGAAGAACCCTACACTGAGCATATCCCGACATGCTCTTGCCCGGTTTTTTTTATTTTAAACCACTATATGAAGAGATAAGCATGTCGTGAGCCTGATGGTAAATCACGCATCGCCCATAACAGTATCAGTGACACCTAATTTCTAGTTTAAGGGGGCATTACACTGAGAGAATATTTATTTAGCGCTACGTACACAGCGACACGATCGCCGGCCTCGCTCTTACGCACACAACCATTACTTCACAGTGCGCAGGAGCGCAGGTCAAAATAAAGAAGAATATTCGTTCGTACATATGTTAGATTACGAACGCCATGACTATGACAATACGAAAATGCTCGTTTTTGCATTTTTCCGCAACTTCAAGATTTATTTGCGGGATCATATTAAGACATATCCTTAAGTTTCTTTATATCATCTACTAGAAAAACTCTTTGACTAGTGACACATTTTTTTCGTGTCCAAATATTTAGGTTTTCTATATAAATTTTTGAGAGAGCCGAACCCTGTTTCGCGTATTTACCCTTAACAAAGATTTGATTGTCGGCGCACTGCGCTTGACATTTGCGCCATTAGTTCGTAAGTCTCATTCGCCCAGTAATTTTACTTGCTACAGTGCCCTTCAACCGAAACACAGTGATGTGTTAACATCACTATTTCACGGTGAAATAACTGATACTATGTATCCCCCAAGTCGACCGACAGCTTAGCCCTATTACCTATAATATATATCTCGATGATTTAAGTATGCATCAGTGAGTGAAATCACGAAACATTACATTGCAAAATAATATATAACTTTAATTAAAAAAATAAAGACAAACGTAAAATATTTGCAAAATAAACCTACCCCTCGGTACCCTAATTTGAACACTCATCACTTGGACGGAGTACGGAAACAAAGAAAGTTATTAATGTCTGGATCTATTGTCTACATTTCTGACTGCCACCAGCATTTCTTGATCTGCCGTGTACAACCGACTCATAAGAAAACCTTAAAGAGCTACAGTTCTACTTGTCTGGTTAGGTTTGTAGGGTAGAATGTAACAGTTTCTTTTGTGTCGCGGATTTTTCTTACAGTTTATTTTGCTTGTTTCAATTGCAGCGTTTTGTCTTTATAAATTATGTTGATTGACGCTACAGTTAATGACCTGAAATATTTGATTATCAGACGATTTTAATTAAGATATCTATGAATGTCGAAGATGAGAATAAAAATATATGCCGTGGATATGAATGGGGTTGTTTACCTTATTTGTTGACGGGGATGACCTATAAATGTCAACAGGGACATTCACCCTGTTTTGTCAAAACAAAAACTGTGGATGACATGAATACGAATTGGGAATTCATGAAAATTTTGATTTAGATTTTCAAAGTTTGATTAATGTTAGACAGTTGACTAGATTGTTCAATATTCGATTACAATCTTGCATGCTGTTACTCAAAATAAGATAGGTATATGAGACTGAGGAGATAACAAATGAAACTAAACCATAAAGTTTACAAACTATGGATGAAAATGCAAGATGCAGGCATGATAATACACCGCCACAAGCATGATCAAAAAACACCTCGTTGATTTTTGATGATTAATAAATATTCATTGACTGACATGTTGGTCAAGTGGTTAGTGACCCTGAATGCTAAGCTGGAACTCGTAGGTTTGATCCCCGCCCAGGTTAAACTGTTTGTGATGAGCACAATTGTATACTCTGTGTCTGTTTATAAATATGTTTTTCAGTTGTCTAGTTTCCATAGTACATGCTCTGCCTAGTTTAAGATCAGATGGCGTTGTAAGAATTGTCCTAAGATATTAATATGACCCTGACTATAAAACATTCACTTACTCTAAAACTAACCGATTTCTAGCAACTTAATCCCAACAACCAATCGTTCCAATAACCGCCGACCGACCTTCGATTAATTACTTCAAAATAGCCTCACAACTAACAAAATACGGGGCAGTGGGAACGAAGGTATTATCTGCCAAATGACTCAGTAAACTGCTCACCCCCCATTAAAGCTGTGATCATAACGGATAGCAGGCTGTTAACGAGCACAACTGCCCTACAAACTGTTCCCGCTGACCATTCACAGGGTCTGAAAGGACAAGCAATTTATTTGGACCTCAGTAAATATTCTACTAAAGAAAATATACTGACTATAGCGTAAGGTTCGATCGAGGAATATGTGGAACTTGCTTTGGCCCATGGCACCGTTTGCGTGGATGTTAGTTATTGTGGTCATTCTGTTTTAACTATTTAACGTATGATGTGGCAGGCAAAATAGAGATCAGACTGTTTCAACCGTTATACTGAATCAATTATTAATAAAATGCTAGTTATCTTTATAAAAAAATAGGATGAAACTTGTTGCAGTATTTAAGTTAAGTTATTTGCCTTTAAAACTACAATAAAGTATTAATTTGAATGAAACTTGTCAAAGAAAAAATGAGCATAATTAAGTATTAACTGATCAAGCTTTTAAAAAAAAGACTTCAAACATGATTTTTGATTTCCCCACTTTAATATATGTAATTTTATAAGACCGCAAAAGTAGTACACATAACATTTGATGTATATTTTTTAATACAACTCTATGGAACGAACGGAACAACAATTTACGGATCACACAAAATGATGACCAGTGTGAGAATCGAACGCACTATCGCTTGTAATTATAACTATACTAAGACAATAATAAATTCTACAAGATCCATTTAGACATCCATTTAATATTCCAAAATTACATTGTCACAGCAACACATATAAAACGAATGACTTAGCACCCACTAAATTCAAAGCAATACTTTATATAGATTATGGCAGATAAGTCACATATAACAAAACAAAGTACAATTAAACCATTGTGTTAACGACCATTAGGCAAGGGTCTGTTATGGCAAGCCCGGGAGACATACTATTGATAGAGGTCCCCTTTGTAATGTCCTTAAGGTTAGGCTTAAGCCCATAAGGCACATGTTGTGGTGGGCAGAAAATGCAGTGAATGACGAATTCTGTTTTATTGGGGTTCCACGGGTCAAAGGATAGCGTATGCTTCTTGAAATTTCTTTGTCTCTTAGGCTTTTTATCTCTGTTAATCTTGAGGGAAAATACAACTGTTCTCTTTTGCAATTTCGCTTGTTTTTTGACTTTGGGGTTTTAAGTAGTATAAATGAAAATAGTATCGCGGGTTCGAATCCTACCCATAATACTACCGACGGGAACCCACTCCTAACAAAAGCCTTTGAGCTTAGCTGGAGGGGTTAACAAGATTGCTAGTAATGTGGGACTCAATCCCACATTGTTAGTAATCTTTAAAAAAAATTATCCAGAATACGAATGCCTACTTGAAACCAAAATATTTGATATTGATTTACTATCTATTTCTCTCATATGTACAGATGTTCAGACGTCGAGAAAGAGACTGTTGGGCCTCCAAAGTAAATCAATTGAAGTTACATAATAATTTTGACTCCAGGCAAGTATTCATTTAAAATATTTATAATGTAAAATGCCTTAACCGTTCATAACAAATATTTGTACTTAATTAAATAGCCATGTATAATCCGAATAATCAGATTTCCAATGAACATAACATATTACGGATGATATTTATACCCATTATCCTTTAAACAATGTCACAAACAAAATATCTTCAGTTCTAATATTCAACCAGACCACATTTATCCGTAAGAGTTAATTTTGTACAAAATTCTATTGATCAATACCTAAGTAAAAGATTAAAGCTTTTCAAACAACACGATTTCTTTTATATTAACATACCCGATTTATATATTTAGCCTGATAACAGCAAATTAATTTAACTCATTTGATATATCAAAATATACCTTATATTAAATATCAATAAAGGTCTTTATAGCACAAACATCAAAGCTGACATTTTTGTCAAAGCTAACGTAAATAATTTTGTCTTTGACGGACCAGGATCAAAGAAAAAATATGGAAACGACACTGTTTTGCTTTTAAGCCTATTTGATATGTAAATCAAATTGTTTGACGACAATACATGAGAATTTGGTATATTTTAAGTATAGTTACACTGCTTTGGACCCATTTATTTTCTAAAATATCAAAAATTTGCTTATGTTCTCGTGAGTTTTGACTCTGGCATCTATTAAACTGATGATAATACATTCACAGTATAGGAGTAATAGCTTGGGTTAGTTCTAATAATAAATACTATCTGCATTCTGCAGTTTTATTATAAATTACAGAATTTTTCTTATTATAAAGCTTAAAAGTTTGAACACGATAAACTTTGAAACTACTAGACTGCACTCTTATTATAAATTATAGATTTTTTTCTTAATAAAAAGCTCAAAAGATTGAACACGATAAACTTTTAAACTACTGGACAAATTTTGATAAAATTTAGTATAAAAATTGCTTGAAATTTGACCCATTTGAACGTGGAAACACAGAAACCAGCTAGTTAGACTGTACCATACATGTTAGGAACCCAAAAAATCCACAAAATCATAAGGTCGATAACAAAATCATCTCAAACATAAATGGGTATCTCATAAAGTAACTTTACGACAACTATTTTGATCTAGGCTAGTCGTAAGCAGAGCCTTTGTTATAAGAAATGACCGCAAAGTGCCCTCTAAAACCGCAACTGATGTAATATACTTAGAGATGTCTCATTATTTTTTAGGTTCTTGGTTTATGACACGTAAGTAATAGCTTTATCTTCTTATATTTTTCGTCGCTTCCTGTTTTGTTTTTTAGAAATACTTTTTCATCGATCGTATAATTTTCCATGTACTTTAAATTCTGTGCCTGTCTTTCATCAGTAGCTATAATATAGTCCAGTAGCTGTATTACCATAATCCTAATTCGAGACTGAAGTTGTTTATTACTAAAGCTGTTATGATAATTCAAAAAAATCATTTGCGTAGTCACCAAGTCATCTAATATAGCTGCGAAAGCATAACCACCCAAAAACGTTAACACGGATAAGTAGATGATTTACTGGTGTATTGCTCGACTTAGAACGCGCAACGCCAGTCAAATATGCCAAACGCTTAACCGCTATAATTCATTCAAGCTGACTGGCATTGTCAAAGCGATTTTCGACGAATAACTTATCCAGGTATGTATTAACTTGCCAGATACGTTGAGTTCTAATCCCGATCCATCGACACAGCCATTTACACTCCGTGAACGCAATTGTCTGGCTACTGTACCAGAAGATGTTATCAGTTCCACAGTTACCATTGCGGACAGTCGTCCTTACAATCTGTCTCTGTGTGATCTGTTCTAGTTAGATTGTAGGCATCTTGGTTTATACTCGAGTAGATGTCTTGAACTATCGCTTACAAATCTATAGTAAGTATTGAGACAAAAAAGAAAACTTTCTTGAGAAGCATTCAAGTGGTTTGTGTACCATCTTATACAATTTTTTTATTTCAAATAAAGCTGCGCCTTAGGCTTTATAAAGCGGTAGACTAAAAAGGACAATGTTTCGTAGCAGTATCTAATATTTTTTTTTCTTATTAATTTTTTTTTGATCTGTACAAATTAGATAGTCGCTCACTTATCCTATTTTCTTTTTCATTCGTTCATGGTCACGTAATTTAATTAAAAATAATATCGAATCAATTTTACATTTATTAGTTATTTTATGTTCAGTTTTTGACGTGATAACGTCTTATAAATCGAAGACGGGGTGCACGCACGAAAATGTGTCACGTTACTGTTTGATGACAATATATATTCGTAAACATTCACGATTTGAAAACATTATATATTTTTTTTACCGCTTATAAAAAAAAATATAATGTTTTCAAATCGTGAATGTTTACGTCTTTAATCGCTTAAATATTTTATTTTAAGGCTCTTTGTTTTATTGCCCGACGTTTCGACCGTATTGCAACGGCCGTGGTCACGGGTAGGTTCACAACAAAGTTAATAACGCGATTAAGACCTGTACCCATGCGTGCGCCCGGGTTCACTAAAGGTGTCACAGGCATGGTGGTTTATTACAATGTCATCAATGTTCTCATACGACGTTATCACGTAAAATTATCGTCCGTAAACCGACTTTACAGACAACCCTTTTTTTAATAAATATATATTGTTAATTATAAAGATTTCTTTATAAGTCTCACTTCTAGCGCCAGTGATACAGGTATTAGCTAGTACAGGCTTCTTTGTATATTTTTAGAATTATTTTATAACCTTGTACTTGTTAATAAATGAATTATTCTGGTGTTGAGTTTAAAATAAACCTTCAAATCATCGACACTTAGGACACAATCTTTGTGTCTGTGATACGAATGTGGGTCCTATTCGGAAATCAAAGTCACCATACTCACACCTACGTGAAAGTATAATATACAGCTGGCCTTCTGTGCTTTCAGTGTTTTGTGGTCTAAAAAGTAAGTGCCAGGGAATGATTCATAAATCAAAGAAGTCTTTGTTACAAATCCAAAGCCTTAATAATTTACATTCTACGCTAATAATTTCAAGATACAATTATTTTACAAGAATAAACATTTAGGTACTTAGGTCTTCGTTCGATTTACTACTACTAATTCTATTAATTTAAAATGGCAAAAGAAAATATTTTTTTTAGATTTAGCAAATTCAATTAATATCACAAAGATTGCTTCATAAGAGAGCTTTACAAAGATCACAGGGCAAATACCAATTTAATTTCTAGAGTACTAAACTACTGAAGCAAAATTGTATTTTGACCTATAAATCTTAGGGTGAAAATTTTAATATCAATTTATGTAACGGTTGTAATAATTACTGAAACATCATTGAAATATTAATAAGAAGGTATTTGCAGAGAACATTACGGGTATTTTTATGTGGTATTGCGATATTATTATGTTCGGAGGAGTATATGGTCTAAAATAATAATATAAAATAAACACATATATAATAACAATATAATAACATATTGGGACAACTCACACAACGCTATCTGATCTCAAACTAAGCAGAGCTTGTACTATGCCAAGCAGACAACTGATAAAATATACTTATATATTTCTAAATACATACATATTATGGACAAATACCACCCAGACTCAGAATAAACCATCGTGCTCATCACACAAAGTTTTATCCTGAGCGGGGATCGAACCCACGACCTCTTGCGTAGCAGTCGGATACACTCCCACCGCGTCCCATCTTGTTACAACTCACACAACGTCATCTGATCCCAAACTAAGCTGAGCTTGTACTATGGTAACCAGACAACTGATAAACATAGTTATACATACATATTATTAACTGGCCTGTTGGTCTAATGGTTAGTGACCCTGACTGCAAAGCCGGAGGTCGTGGGTTCGATCTCCACCCAGGCTAAAACTTTGTGTGATGAGCACGATGATTTATTTTGTGTCTGCGTGTTATTTATCTTTTGGATTTGAATAATCGCACCGAAAGTTGCATAAATTGTGTTCGCCTTATCTTTTCAAACCATGCGACCAAATTAAAGGTATAAGGTATACCGCTTAACAAATACTTGAAATTAAAATTGTTTCAATAATGAACGAATTTACCGTCATTGAGTTTCTCAACAAAAGGGCGTAAGTGCCATGAACATACGCTCTCCTGGCAATTATTCAAATCGGGTTTTTTTATACGGAACATTACACTGAGCATGATTCGACATGCTTTTGCTCGGTTTTTTATTAGTAGGTAACTACAAATACAGCCTAGTTATGATCATCAGCCTATCGCAGTCCACTGCTGGACATAGGCTTCACCAATTGCACGCCACTTTGTTCTATCTTCGGCTTATCGCATCCACCTCCTGCCAGCCAGCTTGTCCACAAGTTCAAAGTCGCTCAGTGGGCTATTTAAAGGGCTATGCTCGGAGTCTCTATAAGGGACAAAATCAGAAATGAAGTGATTCGGCAGAAAACCAAAGTTATCGACATAGCCTACCGGATTAGCAAGCTGAAGTGGTAGAGGGCTGGCCACATTAGCCGAAGAACCGACAACCGTTGGGGTAAACGAGTTCTTGAATGAAGCCTAGGTATATTATTCTAAAAATCGTACAAAATTTATACTAAAAATTCCGAAGGCCTTATTTGCTTATACAGTCCCTTTTTTGTTTAGTTTTTAATTTCCAATAAAATATATGTCTAAATTTTCTTTATATATCCCTTCAAATCAAAAAATAATATCCGTACTGTTCAATCCACACGAACTATTAATCTTATCATATCTCATTATTATGATACTTCCTATAACGATACCTCCATATATTTATCCTAACGGGTTTCTATGCGAGGGTGGCAGCTATATCATCCCCTAATGGGAATGAAGGAGATAGAAAACAATCTATTCGCACAATTACCTCACTATATGATGCAGTTCTGCTCACCTACATAACTCACCGGCAATAATTATAGCAGTTAATATTCGGTAATATTTGGTACTAGGTATGATTGGAAATTATAGGGTTACAGCCCTAGTTATATATGACTAGCTGTACTGCGCAACTTCGTCTGCGCAAATTTTACCCTTTTTTGCAACACTTCTCATTGCTGTAGTTCTATTAGTTGTAGCATGATGTTATATAACTTATAGCCTTACTCTATAAATAGGCTATTCAACAGTGAAGATTTTTTTTAAATTCGGATCAATAGTTCCTGAGATGACTGCGTTCAAACAAAGAAACAAACAAACTCTTCAGCTTTATAATATTAGTATAGATTTAGAAAGAATGGTGATACTCGTTTGTGTATAGAAGTAGTGATTACTTAAATTGAGAGAAGTATGTTGCACTATTTCTATTTATGATCTTAGTAGCTAGTTTTCTGGCTTCTGGACCGCCCAATTTCCCACCTGAGTTATAATAACATTGTAAATGGTATCGAAATTTACGTTTGTATTGTAATGATATTGTAGCAGTTTTTCATTGCTCTCCCCCCGTCTTACGAATTTTCGATCAGGTCGTATCCTGACGCGAGTTTAACATTTTTTACCCATCACACAAAGTGCACAACGCCGCTATAGAAGTTTTCACTTCAAAATCTAATTTTGGCGGAAGCCTTGTTATGTTAACTATCTGTGAGGCGAATTTAAACCCAATTAGTTTAGTAATTTCAGCTGTGCCTTGATAAACCGACGTTATTACTATTTAAAATTACTTAAAAGTAGGTATTATTTAACGTCTTTAATATTTAAAGTTACCAACTCAAAAAGACACCTTATAATAATAATTGTTGAAGAATATTACGTTCTTGTAACAATAGACCACAAACGATTACATTGCTAAATAAATATTGAGAAAAAAATAATACATTTAGGATTTTCTTGACCATATTTGACCGACATTCAACCTTCAGTTCACGTAGTACTCACTCCGCCATTTTGTCATTTAAGTCTCCACAGAACTTCCGAATATAAAATTAGTTTTGCGTCAAAGCAAATTTTTTTATTGGACCGGATATTAGATGTTCCGATGACAATTTTGCTTCCCGGAAAACGATCAAATAACTACTTGACGTTACTTGAATGTATAAAGGTATGATTATATTATTTCTTGTATGTCCTTTGTGAAGTGAAAATAAAATAATGTTTGACAAAAGATACACGTGTTCTTATAAAGTGCCTACTTTATATTTGGATCCTTATCTTGCTTATGTAAAATAAAACCGTGACCGACCGATATATTAACACGCAACTTTAACTACTAAACAGTAGTTGAAATTTTGTTTACAGACACATATTATGACATAAGATATGATCTAACTTGGCCCAAACACGTAATAAAAAAATCAATTCATTAAAGCCTGAATGGATGACAGATTTCAATCAAAATTAATTGGAACCGCGAAAACGCGTAAATCTACCACCATGGTCATTGTAGATATCGTTCTTTAACGTTTCCTAAGTTCTCAAAACTTCAAAAAATTTACATTTTCATCAATTTAATTTTGTTGTACTTACCTAACTTATATTATTCAAAGCATTTGAAGGACAAGTCTTATAGAAATACCTGGGGAACGTTTACTAAGTTACGACAGGTCCAGCAAATTAGATTTTTGCCGCACAGTCGGGAAAATATTATTAGGATTTTGTCAGTACCTACATTCTTAAATTAAACTGGGATTCGGGGCATCCCTAAGGCAAACAATCCGGTGAAACTGGTGTGATACCTTCATTTGTCTGTCTGAATTGATAGGGATCATTTAATTTTGCAATCAATGGTTACGTAGATTTACAATAAGATGATTCGTAAAATGAATCATAATAACAAATTATAAATACATCGTAATACCTATAGCTACTTGGTGAAATGTCCATATCGTAATAATAATAATATCTTTGGACAACTCACACAACGCTATCTGATTCCAAACTAAGCAGAATGGTACTATGGAAACCAGACAACCGATAAACATACATATATATTTCTAAATACATACATATTACAGATAAATAACACCCAGACACAGAATAAGCCATCGTGCTCATCACACAAAGTTTTATCTTGGGTGGGGATCGAATCCACGACCTCTTGCGTAGCAGTCGGATACACTCCCACCGTGCACAGACACAGAGGCAGTGTAGTCATCTCGTGAAATGCTTATATGGGATATGGCCACGGCTTGAAACAACTGCATGTAACATGGCCACTTCATAAATAATCGAGTTTTTGTGTGAGTTAAAACTATCCTCGTGAACAGGAACATTTCGAAAAATGTTTTTAAATAAGCTCTTTCATTTTATGAAATACCTACTGCGCGGTATTTAAACATTTACATTAGCTCTGAAAAACCAATTTTCTTTGATCACTAAATTATAAAATTTAAAAGATTTTTGACAGTTGATGTATAACTCAGTTTTGATTTTCTCCCTTAATCAAATGATGTCAACCCTATCATCAGCAAGCTCTCAAGGCAGTTTAATGAAATGTCGCTTAGATAACATAATTACATACTATTATGCACCTTCACATTTATACGGGAGTTTTAGGATAAATTATGACGAAATGTGCGCAGAATCATAATTAGATCGTTAGTAAAGATAAAACAAAGATAACAAAAGTAACAGTTAAAATTTTTAAAGGGGTAGCACTTACATTGTGAGTTATAGTTGTGTCATTAGAGGCTTTCAGGTTTAACATAATAGAAAAATAATAACTAAGACAAATTATCATAAAAGGAGAAAGGTCTTCTTTTAAATTCCAAGACCTTGTCGCGAAGCCCGATGACATTTATGTGCAATTTTAACACAAAGGACTTTTCTCTGATGCTTATAATAATAAATGAGTTGTGAATTCAATATCATTACTTATCTTAAAACTTTGATAAATGTACGGGTACGTCGGTGCACCTGCAGACAATAAGGTAATGGACCCAGTACATTGCGCGGTACAACCCATCGCTTGATTAATGGATCGCTGTGAAGCCACCAGTCGATACGATAATTCCAGATTGGTTCCGGTTGAAGCTGATATATGGGAGCTACTTGCTGAGTAATCTACTCCTTCAGTTTCTTCATCTAGTTCGCGTTTAGTTTATTGTACGTTTGTGGCTTTATTAGTTGCGGCTTCTCCGTATAACAATGTGTATTTATTTCTTTATGTATTGTATAAAGTACACTGAGTTGTAAACTCAGCTTTTTTTTTAAAATGAAAAATAAAATAAAAATATGTTTATTGACATATAAATTAACATTGGTATTTAAGTGGGCACAATCTATCAACATTTGTTACAATATACCTTTGTGCTTTTGATTTGACTTCAACAGAACAATTCAATACCTGAGGACTTACTTCTGGTTTTTGGTACTATAATTGAGAAAAAATCCCATTCGTTATTGTTTCGAGGAACACAGTGTCAAGTCCATTATTCTTAACTTCAGGCCACTCCATTGTCACCTCTAAATAAATTCCGATCTTCTCCAGTCAGTTCATTATTAGTTCTAAAAAAGCTAATATTTTATTCTCCGACGCCTTCCCGTGGACTTCATCGTGGATAATGCGATCCACCCCAGGCCTATTAACATTCCCGAGGCCTGGCACATTATGCGTGAGCCGAGGCTCCCCGCCTAAGATAAATCTTCGTTCCTCGTGCTGAGTTCATTAATATCTCCGCAATTGATTCCAGGGATAAGAGATAAGTGCATATGAAATATTTTATGATTTTCTTTGTGAATATATTCTGCTTACAAACGATCGTCTAAGAGAAAATAAGCTGATTATTGCCTCGAGCTTGATATACTCAATATACAAAGAGAATATTTTGAAAATTCTTTAGAAATTGCCGGAGTTGAGTTCAGATTTGTTTTTAAGCATAATAATACTATTATGCTTAAAAAATGTGCATTTAAGATTATCTTACCGAAGAATGTGAACCCAACCCAAAAGAACAACTACACATTTATCCAGCAAAAGTTATTATTATGTCTAACGGCAACCTTTTGGCTGCCAAGGCCGCAATCCTCATACTTGCACTGACCTTAACTTAATCGCGAATAATGCGATCCCTCTTAAGCCTATCAACATTCTTTGGACCAAAAAATAAAAGAATTCTTCTGTAGAGTATGTATGTCTATAATATACATTGTTTGGCTCAAAGCAGCAATACATTCCTTGAACGATACAGACGTTTACAAACATAATGGCCAATTTAAAAAAAATATATAAGTTTTTAACGTTATTGTTTTATCTTATTACTGTTGGCGAAGGATTTAAAAAATGAATTAATCTTTACATGGTAAACCATGTAAAGATGAATTCATTTTTTAAATCCTGTGTCAGTAGTCTACCTTTCTTGTTATTAACGCCTTATTGCTGAATGTCAAAGAAATCGGATTAATCATGGTTGATTGAGTTTTATACTGGCATTTAATTGGCACTACAAAGCTTTTTCTACATTTGTAGAACCAGGAGAGTTGAAAACTTATATACTATTACATGCCTAGCTTGTTATAATTTCTGAAGTTAGCCTAACTTTTGAGCTGGAAAATGCTGTAAAGTTGTTGAAACTTGAATAACTTTGAATAGATGATATGCTGATTGTTAGACGTCGAAGGTCAGACGGTAGGTAACCTTTGTTAAACAAGATAATCCAACTCAATTGGTTAGGCAAAGCACTAATAACTAAAATGCGTTAAATAAGACTGCTATCATTGTTCTTATTAAGTGTTTAAAGATTTTTTCAACTGCGATTATAACTAAGAAATAATTTTAATGCATAGATATATTTCGGGACTTAATCGCTTATCGAATTGCACCGATTGTGGTCACGGGTCGACTTGAAGGGTGAAGATTCGACGTCAGATAAATAAAAGGTTCGTACTTTTAAATAATTCACACGATTAAATCTTAATATTAGATATATTTCGGCACTTAATCGCGTGAATTATTCAAAACACGAAAGTTTAAAAACAATTTTAATGCTTTTGTTCGTACAAAAAATGAATAAAAATAAATTGGCTTTGATTAAAACCGAAATTCAACAAGAACCTGTTTTTACACAAAATATACATAATAACTATTAAATACGCAAAAAAGAGTCTCTACAAAACGTTACAAACTAAAAATAACCTTAAATCCCTGACCAAATAAATTCATACTCGCACTAAAAACGTCAAAATCATAAATTTTAATAAGTCCCTTACATTTGAAAGTTTTTTCTTCAATTTTTTTTTTGTTATCATCGCTAACATGCCTGGGATTCCATTTTGGCATGCAGACTCGCACTCTCGCTCTGGCAATGGTCCAAGCACGTCTTGGAAGGTATTCCTGTGTGCCTCAAGACATAGGCGCTGAATAGAAAATCCCGTTTATTTTAATATCCTTTCTCAATGCTCACATTGAGGCGCGAGGTAATCTCAAGTTGCAATCAGAATAATAAACAATGGATGGACCGGAGACGGTAAACTGTTGTACGTTATTCATTCATTCAGTCTCTCTTTTGTTCAGTACATGACATTTTGTGAATAGTTTTGAAGAAATTATTTACTTTCAGGAATATTTTAATATTGGAATATTATTATTTAATCTTTACCTCTTTCTCTCTTTTCGGGACCTTTAATATTTATGACTAAAAAATTAAGATTAAAAAAAATGTTTAACTTGATATCTGTCACAGAAAGCATAGCATTTAGCCAAAAAAAAATATTGGCGCCAGTTATTGAATACGATACAAACATTTTTTTCTTTGGCATGGCATTTTGAGCAATGTCGTTTCTTGTACCTTTGTATTTTTGTATAATAATATTTAATAATATCTTGGGACAACTCACACAACGTCATCTGATCCCAAACTAAGCAGAGCTTGTACTATGGCAACCAGATAACTGATAAACATACTTATATATTTCTAAATACATACATATTAAACATATTACACCCAGACACAGAATAAACCATCGTGCTTATGACACAAATGTTTTATCCTAGGTGGGGATCGAACCCACGAGCTCCGGCTTAGCACTCAGGGTCACTAACTATAAGACCAATAGGCCAGTCATGTCATTTAATTATTCAAAAATATTATATTGATCGCCAAAACCTTTTAACTTAGAGATAACTTCGGCACATAGCTCACAACGCATCCGGAGAGAGGTCGCCGCAGTACGACGCTAGCGCTACTCAAATTATTTCACTCCCATTTTACATAAACTACTACTTCTTTTTAGCGAAATGTTAAGCAAGAGGTTTCATGCGACATAAATATTAAGCATTCTTACGAAAAACAGACGTTAGCTGCTGAATATAATTATTTTCCTGAATTTTCACGTAGAACCATGTATATTTATATTAATAATAATAGTTAATATATTTCTCATTAACTTTCTATGTGTAACCAAGGCTAAAATTTCGAATAAAATATTACTTTAATTAAATCAAAACACCCTCTACGTCCGCAAGATTTCCAAAAAATAAAATAAAGAACTGTAATTTTACTCAACCGTACCTTCAAACAATATACCTACCTCTACTATCTACTGAATCTAACCGGTTTAAAGCTACCCACAATTAATCGTTAACTCGGAACAACCTTAAGGCAGTACCCGGTACCTTTCTAACTAATTTACATACTTTCCCACTTCAATTTTTTTCATTATCTTTTAATTAGTTGTTCAGACATCTTAACGTGGAGTTTATAAGTCCTCAGACTTCGATGGGGGAGGCAAACAAAGGAATAGACATCAAAGCTTCATTAGCTGAGCCTATTTTTCTTTACTCACAGTGTTTACAATTTATGTATTAAATTATGTTTATTGATACAATAAGGTGGAAGGTAAATATCAATTTAGGACGTTTCGCACCAGGAAAATATAAAATATGTGTAAAAGGATTTATGATGACTGTTGTACCGCAAGGGACGATTGTGGGCCCCCAACGATGGGACACATAAATTTGCTGTTATGTAATACAGTGTTTCTTTTGTATAATTTATGGTGTTTGTATAGCAAGGTGTTTGATTAATTTTCACTCAGATTTAGGTGAAATGTGGAGCGTCAGGTGTTTGCGATTTAGACAAGTGGGGTGTATTGTCTGGGGAGAACAGGGCCGCAATGCGATGTGTGTTTTCTGGCAAATTGAATGAAAAAATATTACTTATTCATTTAGAAACCTGTAGACAATTTTATTTGTGTCTTTTTCCTTTTTAGAAATGTAGTCAATAGTTTTATGAGAATTGAAATCAGTGCGATTTGCTTAGACATACAATAGTCTAGGTATAGTGTCAAGCATATATACCTACGTTCTACATTTAGTAATCACAAATATGCCTACTTTAATTGAAAATATCATGTTGACAACTTAGTGAACAATTGCAACTGTAATCTATTTTACGTTCATTCGACAAAAATAGATCACATTTTCCGTTAGAGGATGCCATAGAACACCATATATTACAATATTGACATGGAATATATCTGAAAAAAAATCCTTTGTTTCAATTCTGAGTAATAACGAACATCGGAGACAATAACATTAAATCATCCCTTCGTATTTTTTACAACCCTTGCTCTGTAATAATCCAGGCTGAGTTTTTTTTTTATCTTTGTCATGCCATAAAAGATTCGATGACTAAGATTTAGGAATTCGAAATGAGATCTCTTTGATGGATATTTTTTTTATTAAGTTTCTGCGTCAGGCTTCCTGCTGAGCTATAATCATAACCTAGTAAAAATACTTCATCTGTCTAAAGTATCACCTATTTTTATTTATCTGTCGCATTGTTGAACTTATTGGGTCAGTTTTGACTCCATACCTGAAATCACCAGATGTCATAACATGAAATTGGTGTAATTTTACTTAACCGCGTGAGCTCACATGCAATCTACCTAAATTAATTCCAATCGTTCATGTAATAGAATATTTGTTGTTGCCGTATTACCAAAATCAATCTCATGTTCACGAGTATAATGCATTACGTTGTATTAATCGAATGTGTGCGCTCGAGCACTCTTTGTTTGGAACGATTCTAATCAGGGACGTATTGTTTTTGTCTGACTGCACAAAATGTGGTTGGACTATTGTCTGCAGTTGCAACGGTGATTCATGAATCAATATGAGTTAAATTGTTTCAGATATCAATGTTGTGTGACCCGATGTATCTCTATTAAGATAACAATGACTTTCTATGAACGTATTTCAATTGCGCCGATATTGCTTGGAATAGACAATAAATAAAGTACAACCATTTTTTTGCCAATAAAATAACTTTTAGCCATCAACAAGATATTTTGCCAAGCCAGCAACGTTTCAACGCTACAGCCATTAAACTAATCGACCATCACAAATAAAGTATTCAGAGAATTTGTTTAACACAAACAGCGTGGGCCAATCAAACAAATGGTGCTCGAGCTTGTAAATTGAAGCGCTAAAGCGCATGGCTCGTGTACGCGCTTTGCTGAAAAATGAAGTAGAACTCAGTTTTTTGCACATGCAGCAAAAACTACGTCGGCGCAAGAATAATGGTCGTTTTATGCCATTTCGTGCTAACCATTAGGTACTATGATTGTAATATTTCGATCTCAGTAGAAAATTACATGGAAGTTTTTCTAATTAAAAAGGTACTTCGAAGTAAAACGTCCTCGAATTATTACTCTGAGAAAAGGTAAAAAAATAAAATATTTTAATGGTCAGAATGTTAAAACCGATTTCTAGGGCAAAAAAAATCTTTAACGGACTACTAATAAATCTGACTGATCTAGATCCCACAAGTATTTACTGCCAAGACTATTGTTTATATTAGAATTTAGTTTTTTGGTTTTAAGCTTCAAGATATTGATTAATTATATTATCGATAATAATTATAAATTCCCAAATACGCTACACGATTACAAATGTTTGCGGTAGCACTTGACAAACGAGGGTACAATTAAATCATGTAGGTGTACCTTGAGCTACGACTGAAGAAGCCGCCAACAAATTATATTATATTTGCTCGAGTTTGTACCGTTCTCTGTTGGAATGCAGTTGTTTAGGCAAGTTTAAAATACTGACAATTACAGGGGTCAGCTAGTGTAAATATAAAGTCAACTAGCTGTCCCGCGCAACTTCGTATGCGTAAATTTTCCCTGTTTTTGCAACATTTCTCGTCGCTACTCCGCTAGTCGTAGCGTGTGTTATATAGCCTATAGCCTTTCTTGATAAATGGGCTATCCAACAAAAAAAGTTTTTTTTAAATCGGACCAGTAGTTCCTGAGATTAGAGCGTTTAAACAAACAAACAAACAAACTCTTCCGCTTTATAATATTATAAGTATTGATGTGAACTCTATGAACGAGCGTCACTGTTTGCGAGAGTCTTGTATCTTACCACCAGGGTTAAATAAATTATATTGAGTCTATCGTCCGAAAACTCAAACTTCACTCTATTGAGACGCTCTCATGCTGTCACTGTCACTTATAGGATAAAAGTAGCGAGAGAAACACTTTTAATCACGACTCAAACTAAAGTATTGCTTGAGTATTCGAGGTTAAGTATAAGTAGTAATAATGCATATATGTTCCATTATTATTTCTATAGAAAATCCATATAAAAGAAATACGTTGGAGCAAATTGCGTCGGTTGAGCGCACCTGTCGTGTAAACGTCTTACGATGGCGGACGGTGACAAATGAAATGGTGCAATTGAACTGACGAGTTTAGAGGTGGAAATGTTAACTGTAGATAAATAACATTGAGCTCCACAGATGGCAGCACCGCAGCATTGGTGTTTGTTACTCTGTTATTAATATTGTATGGAGCTTGTGTGGTTCTATATACCTCAATATTAAAATTATTACAAGCAGTCTTGTAGAACTTAGGTTGGGTGAAAAGAAATTTAACTGTTGGTTACTCAATAGCAGAAATTGAAATCCAGTTACTTGAATCGACATCTTCACATTATTAAAATAATTATTTCACGTACAGGTGTTTTGTTTTAAAGATAACTAGTAATGTAGGTCGCACATTCCTACTAGAAATCTTTTTAAACCTTCCTGCTACGCTTAATTGCTTGTATTAGAAGCGGGTTTACTTCGTTAGTATAATGGGTAGAATTCAAACCCGCGAACTCTCAAAATCAAATGCCTCAACTATTAGGCTACCGCTGCTTTTGATTTTATTTATTCAGATGATAATTTTAAGATTTGCTTAAGGAATTATTAAAATAATGAAAAGCAAATACTTTCATTACTTTTACATTTTTACAGACCCCCAATTATTATATTCCAAATATCTTAAACAGTTTGTCTAGCAAAAGACTGTATAGTTTGAAGTCAGTTACTCTCGAGACAACTATGAAAATCAGCTTATCGCGCTGTTTTTTTTAAATACAAACTTCAGTTTGTGCTCACTTATAATAACTAAATACATAAAGTATAAAGGAAGCGAACAAAAAAGCCGTTATCTAAAGACGATAATCTCAGCAGCACTGGATCGTAATACAATAATCGGACTAGAAGCTGCAGGTCCTTCCAACTAATCTATTACTCTTATCTGTGATCTAAGCTGTGTCATGGAGCCTATTACGTTAATGCAACTGGAGCCAGGCTAGTCATGGTCGGTGTAATGGCTTCCAATCATTCATCACGGTCTATTTTGAGCACAACTTTTTTGTGGAAGGTTCTAGATCAAAAGGTTTTGTTAGTTTTTTCTATTTTTAGCGTCATTCGCCTGGGCTGGAAATTTTAGACTTAATAGCTATAGGTTGTTTGAAAATTCTTAATGAACTTTTGTTACATTTTGCGTTTCTTAATTATTTTCGTGTTGCGTTGCGTTTAGCAATCTGCTATTGTAGAATAAAGTCGGATCAAATATTTGTAAGACGTGTTGTGGTTACAAGTTACAAATCCATTGCATTTTTAAATACCATCGACTTCACTCATCGAACTGTACTGATCAGATCATATGATAGTTAATATTATCATTTTGTTGTTAATTATTAATCAAACACAATATGATTATTTTATGAATAAATAAATAAATAATTAAAAATACTGCCCTTGAAGAGCTAAAGTTACGCATAACACGAATTTGATTACATTATCAATGTTGTCGCATAACATTTTTATTTATTTTATTAGCGGCAACAACATAAACGATAGGTATATAAAGTCACATGCTTCCACATTATTTTGGGCAACGAAAAAAGTGGCTTACATTATCAGTTCAATGATTTAGGCACGCTAAATAATAATATTTTAGTGCTACAAAAAGTATCATGAAATAGATATACCTATATTGTTTATTGAGGTTTCAGTTAGTGAATAAACGGCAATCTCGCATAAAAAAGCCGTTCCGTAGATGACTATTTTTACTGACTTTACCGTTTGCGAACTAAGCATTTAATCAATGTTGATAAACTTTCGAGATTTGTATACATTATGAAAATATATATATATATATATTACGGGTCTTAATTGCGTGAATAATTTAAAGTAAAATACCTTGTCGAAGTACCGACAGTTCCGTAATAGTAAGTGATAAAAATCAAGCGAGGGTAGTTTCCGAAACCCACGATTCACGAAGACGACGCTGAGCTGAACCAGTCTACTCGTGACCACGGCCGTTGCAATACGGTCGAAACGTCAGACAATAAACAAGGTATTATACCTTAAATAATTCACGCGATTTTTATATTTTCATAAGCATTTAATGTAGTAATTCTATTAAAAATTTGTCAGACGCTCTTAAGAGTTGCATTTTGGAAGCTTTTTTTTTTTTTTTTTTTTTTTTTACGTGGGCAAAAATCCCCACGGATCCCACTCCTACGAGGGCACGTAGAAGAGGGTATGTCGGAGTCGAACCGACTAAAAATCACACGGTGTTCCTTCATAACAGCCTATGGCCGAGGGTGAGGGTGTCATTGCGGATTTGGTGCCTCCACCATCAGCAGGCTCGGTCATCGTAGAACGACGACATCGGTGTTGCTTACGTTGGCAGCTTTACTACCACTTCGAGTAAGGAGGCGCACGTAATACGTCGCGACACCGTCTAGGCATTTCTTCTGTTAGGACGACAGGTTGCCCTCCCTGTCGCCCTCAAGGCCAACACTTACGGAGGTCGAAGGTCGTTTAACGCTCTTCGGCGCCCCGTTCGTCTGCTGCGGGATGGCAATGAGCTGGACCTCTCCCGTTCTCTCTCTGCCGCCTCTTTGGCACTCATAACTTCGTGGCAGAAGGTATCCACAGATTCCCATGACCTCTCGTTTCGTACCATCGATAGTACCATAGTTTCCAGAGAGAGACTTTCTACATCGATTTCCGTGATAAGGTCGCGGCGCTGTTCCGCCCTAGCTGGGAATTCTCTTAAGGTGTGCAGCGCCGTATCCTCGTATGCATTTTGGAACCTAAGTAAATCAAAACAAACTTTTTTTTTAAGATAACTAACAATGTGGAATTGGGTCCCACATTACTAGCAACTTTCTTTCACGATTGCGAGAACGATGCCTTAGCCATTAGCCACTATGCACCATATAAACGGCGGTAGCCTAATGGCAAAGGTCTCGCAATAGTGAGGACGCGGGTTCGAATCCTACCCATTATACTACCGACGTGAACCCACTCCTAACACCAGCCATTAAACTTAACAGGATCGCTAGTAATGCGGGACCACAATCCCACATTACTAGGTATCTTTAAAAAAAAAAAATATATCGTCATTCCATTGCAACATATTTAAGCACAGTACGGTCAGACCGTAGTGTGCTAAAATCAATACTAATATTATAAAGCGGAAGAGTTTGTTTGTTTGTTTGTTTGTTTAAACGCGCTAATCTCAGGATCTACTGGTCCGATTTGAAAAATTCTTTTTTTGTTGAATAGCCCACTTATCGAGGAAGGCTATAGGCTATATAACATCGCGCTACAACTAATAGGAGCGGAGAAGCGACGAGAAATGTTTCAGAAACGGGGAAAAATTACGCATACGAAGTTGCGCGGGACAGCTAGTAGTGTATAAGTGTCGGTGACTTACCTCCGGACGCGGCGAGCAGGCCGTGCGCGCGCAATAGCGCCAGCAGCAGCAGCGGCAGCAGCGGGCGGCGCCGCATGCCGCGCGACACCGCTGCGCCCGCGCCGCGTCGCCGCTCGCCCCTGCCCTCGCCCTCACCTAAACAACAGACAAAAATATTGCATAAGTAGAGTAAAACCGGGCACGAGTATATCGTATCATGCTCAGTTCTTAATACAAAACCGGGCAAGAGTATATCGTATCATGCTCAGTTCTTAATACAAAACCGGGCAAGAGTATATCGTATCATGCTCAGTTCTCACTACAAAGAAATGAACTTTTTTTTTATTGAAGCCCGTAGGGTTCCGCAGTCGATACTATAAAGAAATGCACTTATTATTATTTTTTTATTGTAGTCTCTTATAGTAGGTACAATTATATTTTATGTTTTGCAAGCAAAAGTTCATGAACATTAATCATTTATAATATAATAAATATAAATTATTCTATTATTAACTTAATGTTTTACTATTAAAGTTTAACTAAATAGTATGTTTTATTATTGATAATAATAAGTATATATATTTTTTAATGTATAGTGTGCATTTAATATATATTAAAATCAATTTTAGTTAAAAGTATTTATTAAGTTGCTACCTTTGTAATTTTGTATATTCTTTGGTTAAACGGTTTCAAAGTTAAATGGTCAGCACACAATTATTGCAACTTTCGAAGCAATTTGTTCCAAAAATATTCACTTAATCAAAAAAGTTTCTTAGAAAGCTTTAAATGTTTTTTTTTGTTAAAATATATTTTTTTATTATTTATCTATTGAACTAAGTAGGGGCATATAAAAGACACCTATACTCCAAATTTTATCCATATACATTCTGTAGTTTTTAAGTAAAATGCCTGTGATATACGAATGGATAAACAGACGAAACTGTACCTAAGGGTTCAAATCAGAAATTTTCACACTTAATAACAAAAATATTTAAAGATTTGAGAGATCTTCAATAAATTAATAAATTACCATTACAAAATTCTACACTGCGGATTCTGAATAATAAAATATCCCGTTCGTGGAATTACCTTATGATTATAAATAAGTTTCTCAGCTTGAAATATTTTGTAGAAAACCAGTGTGGTCCAAAAACAGTTAAAAAAAATGTCATTGTGATTGTCTTTTATATTGCTTTTTTGTGTAAAGTTTGAAGGTTTCTGTTTGTTGTAGTTTTGATTTGACGGCGTTTAGAACAATATTCCTATTGTTGAAAGTTTTCGAAATGTTTAAGTTGGAATATCTTTCCGTGACCAAGTTCCTGACAAAGGATTATCAAACATTGTTTGGAAACATTGTTTTTATATCAGTCGGGCTGATATAAAAACAATGTATGTACAGGAATACCTTTCCGTCATTATCTACCATCAAAGAATGGAGTAAGCAGTTTCGTTTGGGGTGGGATACCATTGACGACGAAACTACCTGCCACTGTACTGTCGAGGCACTCACCGTGGACTGCATCAAATTAGTGGAAGAGGAAGTTCTGAGTGATCAAAGACTCAAAACTAAGGACATAGCGGCAAGAACAGGGCTTCAGTTCAAAAACTTCAGTTCTTAAGATTCTTCATATGAATAAAGTTAGTGACAGGTGGGTGCCCAAACTTCTTTCGAGCTTGCAGCGAAGTGAGCGAAAAGTGTATTCTCAAGAAGTTTTAGAAGCGTATAGACGACACGGAGCGAGTTTTTTACAGTCCATTGTTACGGGGGACGAACCCATGGTTTTGTACTATGATCCTCTTTCCAAAAAGTTATAGATAGAGTGGCCTCGTCCTGGGGAAAAGCTAGGAAGGCCAAGGTAACGCAATGCGCCAAAAAGATAATGGCTACGGTATTCTGTCACGGAGAAGCGTCGTCAAAAGCTTAGCAGAGGTGTTCGACTTCACGACAATGCTTCCGTTGACACTGCTTCAATTACCAAGGCTGCTGTCGCAAAATGTGGTTTCAAGAAAATTCGCGTTAAGGTTCCGACCTGGCCCCTAGTGACTATTATTTGTTTTCGAAACTTAAGGCGTCTGCATTATGTTTTGAAAGGGCTTAAGGGAAGAACATTTTTAAATTTAAATTCTTTATTGGACTCCAAAAAATAACAAAAACAATATACAAAATACCTTACACCAGTGGTCAATTCACGCCTTTCAAAAAACAAATCAGAACGTACAGACTGTAAGTAAATTTAAATACTACCTACTATATCATCAGTAAATTTAACTAGGGAAGTTACAGTACTATGGCCACGACGAAAACCAGACAGAAATGGCAAATCTCTTCGGATGATGAAGTGACCCGTGCGGTTTACGCCCATTTTGAGAACAAAACTTCTGAGTATTTTTACAAGGGGATATAATTGCATAATATGAAATCTGAAAAGTGCATAAAATGTAGGGAAACTGTGGTGATTTGTAGATATATATATGTACTTATTTTCTTTGTTAGGCCGAAAACTTTTGGACCTTCCCTCGTACTTAATAAAAGTACATAATACACAGATCACCATTGTCTAACATTATTCGTATAGAAGAGACGACGAGATCGGAAATTCATAGAAATTCTTTAGAATATTTCGTGGCTTCGAGCAGGAAATTCTTGAAATTTTCCGAACCTCTCTAAATTTTCAGAAATGATGATACAGAGAAGTCCAAGAAGTTGCATTCTTAACAATATTTTCAGGTAGATGAAGTATATGAAGGTGACCTAATCAAATAAAACAAAGGACCTCACTACAGTCGCGAGTCATATACAGCTTTAAATACCCTAGTCACAATGAAATTGTATACAGGTATATTTTTTTGTTCGGATTTATCAAAATAATGGATACCTTTTTTGAGATACATATACAAGAAACATGAGCATACGTATAACTATATGAAAGTGAACTACTGGTATAAGTGGGTACCGGGAATCATAATCAAACGGACACAAATTGTTTACCTGCTAACTTAATATAGATTTTTAATTGTCCGAAATAAAACATACATACATATACATATCAACCCATATGATGGCCCACTGCTGGGCACGGGTCTCCCCAGTAGAACCTACTGGTATGTAGATCCTGGGGGTAATTGCCATAATCGCCACGCTTGGCGAGCGGGTTGGCGATCGCAGTAAGGCTTTAAGTACGCAGAGGACGCTGCTGCCCGTCCTCCGGAGTGAAATCCCTTAGTCGCCTTGACGACACCCACGGGAAGAGATGGGGTGGTACTATTCTTAAGCCGGCACCACACGGCCAATATTTTAATTTAATAAATAAATACTTAACATTATAGTTACTTTTTGGTACATAAAAAATATATACCTACATGAAAAATGATCAGTTTTTTGTAACAGATATTTGCACAGGTTTCTATAACACTGTTATTTTTACAGTATCAAAATACTCCATACATTTCCATTTCAATAATTCCATTTCAATTTCAAAAAACTTCCGCTATACTTCTTTCTATCAGTGTTTTCCCAAATCAAACGTAGCACAACGTCAAATCGAGTTTGGCTTCAAAAAAGGCTTGATATTGAAGTGAAGGTGTATTGTCGGAATCAATCGCATGGAGGTTCAATATCAGAAACAGCGTGGCCTGTTGTTTGTAATTGAATTGTCAGTTTATAGGACCCTGGACGCTTCGAATTTTAAGGGTTAAAATAGAAGAGAAAGCGGAATTCTTTCTACCTACTTATTTGCGAAGATTTATATTTTTATTGAACTCAATGATCGTGTGAAAAACGCAACTCATTTGAAAAGAGAGTTATGCTGATGCTAATTGGCGAATGTACAGATATTTATTTCCTTTTTCTTATCACAACAGAGAAAAATTAGGCTTACTGGAATGACATTTATTAATTCTAAACTGTCACAACTCTTTAGAAATAATCTTTGTGTCTTTAGAAATACTCAGTAAGTACTATAAAAATCTGTAGCCAAAACAATCATCTAAATATTTAACTCGATTTTGAATCACATAAAACAAATCGAAAACAAACACGCTTTTTCTTGTACGCTGTCCCAAATGCAAAGTGACCCTCTGGCGAGAATCACCTTCAGATAAAAGAAAGATTCTCAAAAAGGTCTTGCTACTACGGCCTCTAAGACATTGTTGTCTAACTGCTTTCCACACTTCGACGAAGGGCGACCCTACAAAATATTTCCATAATATTTTGCCAAACAGCGAATCAATGAAGGATTTGAAAGGACAAAATTGTTTTGGGAAAATAAAGGCGATTTCACAGACCCTTTTGGTACGAAAACTTTTGTAGAATATAAAATATGTGACAATGATGCACACGACGGTAATAATGCAAATATTATTGAAGAAAAACTGAGTAAATAAGTTAAAATGTATAAAAAAAATATTAGGATGGTTTTAAAACGAAAGTATTAATAAAAATTTCGTAAACGCAACGTGGTGACGACAGATTCTTTCCACTAAGACCCAAATCTGCCCCAAAAAAACTTGTAATTACAAAAGTTAAGAAAACAGTTTGTAAAAAGTATTCCTAACTATAAAAACTTTGAAAAAACACATTAATCTTCATTATATCTGACTTTTATAACTAATATGAGTAATGACACTGAATTTCTTTCAGGCAAATAAACTAGTATAAAAGATATTGTTAAAGACAATTTATCAAAGGAAATGGCGTCTGATGTCATAATGTTTGGAAAAAGAAATGATTAAATGAAAATATGAGAATGTTAGTGGAAGAAGAATGAAAGAAAACAATGCTATCAGTAGACAATGTCAAAAGTCAACGGGTAGAAATCTTAATAGACTTTAGACATAATATTTCAGTAACTGCAACATTGCCAGTTATTTTGTACCTCATTTATTCTGCTAGTTTCATCAGATCAAATAAGCAGTTTTCAACTAGTCAAAACAACAAATCTAATGTCAAAACGATGATTTTATCTCATCTACGACGTCACCATTTTAAGAAGTGACTTGGTGAGTCACTTCTTTTTATGATAGAACTAGCTGAACTTGGCCAAACTTTGCAATAGCTTTTAAAGCCAGGAACACTCGCCGGCCATCCCAGAACGTTCTACTAAAGTTTAATCATAATCTGATCAATGGTTTCGGAACGCATAGAGGACATACAGATATATTAAAGATAAAAATCCAATTTAACACAAAATTACATTGGGGCTTAATCATTGACAATTTAAATATAAGGTTTATTTACTAACTAGCTGTTGACCACAACTTCGTTTATGTGAAAATTTTGAAAATTGCCAATGTGCTATTCCAGAGCTTATTCTACCTTTGTGCCAAATTTCATCTGGATTTACTTATTGTGGCGTGATTGAATAACAAACATCCATCCATAGATACAAATTTTTGGATTTTTATAATATTAGTATAGATTATTTTTTCATTCACTTATTTACCTAGGAAACATAGCCTATAATAACAATCAAAGCAAAATCAAAAACCAAAGTATTTCGAACGAATATCGCTGTCAAATCTGCAGATAAAAACAACATAAAAGAGAATGGAACGCTGAAGGGCCAAACGCATAGAAAATACCTAATCCATAGAAAAAAAGAACCGAAATTCTTAAACTACGCAAATCTCTATCGCTGACTCGACTCAAAGACGTATGGCTGATGAATTAATCATATTTGCTGACCAATTCCTCTTCCACATCTCAGTGTAAATGAGGGAAAAAATCTTAAAGGATAGACGAGTCTATGAGAAATCGATACGTGATTTCGTTTGGAAAGATTTTTTGTTACTTAGCTGATAGGGCTTAAAATATTTGAACCATTATTTCTGTTTTTATTTATAGTGAATACATTCATTTCTTAATAGATACTGCAGACTGCACTGACCTTCTAAGTAATAGAATAAGAAATGTCCATCAATAAAAAGTATGTTGTTTTCAAGGATATAAGTAACATACCCCACGAGCCAGACGGTAGGCGTCTTACGTCGTTTATTTGCTAAAGAAAAAATGTTAGATCAATCATATTTGTTTAGTATACGGCGGGTGATTTAGCGTCCCTAAATATTGACTCTCGATAAAATGGTCTGAATTCTTTTGATCAAATATGTACAGAACAAAAAAGATTTGATAAAAATATTGGAGGCTGACTCCTTTTAGGTCTAAGGGAAAAAAATCAAATTGCCTTAAAAATATGCTTCTGAAAAATACCATTCATGTGTTGTTATTGTAGTCAGATATTCTTTGGTTTGCCAAATAGAATATAATGATGACGTAGTTCGTTCAAAAATGAATCCAAAAAGTATATAATTCAAAAGTATTTTTTGGTAAAATTTGGCATCTAAATCTTATTCAGCTGAATTAATAGAAGAGCTAAATCCAGTATACAAAAAACATTCTTCATATGATAAACTAAACGTAATAAAAGAGCAATAAAATTGAGCAATAAAGCAATTTTGTGTACCCAACTGACGTTACTGCCATTAGTATAAAACAAAGGAGAAAAGTTTACTTATAACATGCTATGATGTTAGACAATATTTTATATGCCTTCAACTTTGACAATGCTGAAGGATAATTATTTTAAGAATCAACAAACAGTAATACAATCGATTTTATTTTCTGTTTAGTATTTACGAGTCTTTTTGGTTTCAAATTATTCAAATTTGGTTCATGGTAGTTTGGCAGTAGTCAGCAGCATTAATGTCTCTATACCCAAAACTCTAAAATCTGACATTAAATATCTTTATTATGAAGCCTTCAAAGTAAAGTTACTACTTATATTTAGTGTTATGGTTATATTTTTCGTTTCTTTCTTTTCCTTTTACCTGTCTTCAAATTTCCGCATGATTAAGTTCACCTACTTACTACACAAATCAAATACATCCAGCACAACGTATTTCACGAAACAAAAATTCTATTCACGTATTTGTACAAAGAGCCGAAAAAATCAATTTTCTATAACAAGATTAGAGGGTATCTATCTAAAAGTTCGCGTTGCTAACAGATCTCCTGTCAGATCCCTGAAGCATTTTATCGTCTCTCATTTGAGATCGTTGCTAGTACTTCTTTAGAAGTTTTTGTTGGTATCGGCCCGCCAAATTGTCTGGCACTTTCGCTTTACTGAGAAAACCTAGATGCGAAGTATATGTAGGAACGTTGTTGTACAAAGTTGTGTTTGATATTTTGTTCGTCATATTTTGTTGCTTTTACGCCTATGATAGAAGCAAAATTCCATTTAATATTAAACTATGTACGTAGACTAGCGTAGGCTGGTCTAGGTTTCAATTGAATACAGCTATTTCTTAAAATGAAATCAAGTCACTTAAAATATAATTAAATAATATAATTACATTTTCTTAAATTTCTAAAATAGCATTTACTTTATTCTGATTTTTAAAAATAGTTAGATAAATTTCCAAATTAACGTAAATACCGTGTCGAAATCCGATGTTTACTTTTGGTGGACTAAACATTGGAACGTATTAGCAGTTATGTTCTTAAAAGCAAAATTTTGTGCCGAAGCAGCTCCAGTGAAGAGCATTGAATAATTTAAAAAACGACCATGTTACTTGAAACTAAAAGCCTACAATAAAGTTAATAATTATAATATAAAATAATAATTGTAGAGCAGAATATATTACATAAAATACTGCCATATATTATGTCGGAAATACTAAGAAAAGATTTGATAAATTCTAAACAAAATTTCAAACGTACGTGAATATAGAATACATACAAAACAGTCATCGCTAAGGTACTTCAAAGGTATTCGCATGGCTTAAGCAACTTTGAAACAAGCTTGGCCCCAAACTCCAGCACCGAATGACATAAATTCCTTGACACAAGTATTAGCAGTTTCCACGACATTATTTTATTTGTGCATTAATTAGACACTGGTGCCCATCCGCCGGATTTAATCCCTTTGTCGTCTTAAGCATGAGTGGGTAGCGACAAGGCGGGCTATTCAGAACTACTCGCGTCTTGAAATTCAGAATTTGTACGTAGCTACATATAAGTTTGTACAACAGTTTAATACTCTCGTATATTTCTTGGAGATAATCGATTATGCCTCGGGCATATTGTTTACGTTCGATATTTTTGCTAACATTCATAGCTGATTGAAGTCTGATGTCTCGATTAAATCTAAGAGGTAAAATAACAGACATTTTGATATATTAATATGTTAAGTTCTAACAGAAATACGATACGGTTAAAAGAAAAAGTGCTTCTCTCCCACTAACCCTATGGTGATGACGGTATTTTTTCATTCGAAACGAAATGTTTTGTATCATTTGTCCCATATGATTACAAAGACAAAATAATGACACTATTTCATAGACCTAGAGTTGAGTTTGTCCCACTATACATTCACATTTCAGCGCGATTTTAGAACACGACTCCACAAGATTTACAGGACAATTGTACGTGCATGATTGATTTTCCAAAACGGCAAACCGGACAGCCGAATATGAATCTGTAACCGCTCCCAAGAGTACAAGGTGCACGTGTGAACGAACAAAAAACGCTCAAATACACGTGCTAGGACCCTAAATCTGTCATCTCTCTATACCATAAACCACTTTTTCCAGGTTTATTTTCAAGCATTGCCGCCACAATTGCTAATATAAATCATCGACAAAAGAGCCTTGAGCCACCTCTGGACTTCTAGATTCACTTAATAAATTAGCTTTTCAAGTTCTAGTTGGCTCATTGCCAGTTCGACTGACTTATACGTAATTACTTCTCGATCTCGGAAACCTTGGCTCTGAAGACGCCCCAAAATGAAGAAAAGTGTCAAGGAAGCTGGTGAAGCGAAGTACTTAATTTGGTGCTTCAGTTTCTTAGCTTCGTGTTTTTCATTAGTTGTTGTTCTGTGGAAATTGCAGTATTTATGTCAAGAGGTAACTATATGTCTGATAATGATTCATTGAATGGTTTTAAAAAATATCTAATATCTGAATAAAACAGCTTCTTTTAGAATAAGTAAATGTACTAGATTCAATTAAAACTGCTGATATTCGAACCGCGTTTAAAAAGAAGATGTTATGAATTCGACTGTATTTTTGAATTCAAATTACATACAACAAGTAATGTAGGTAGACAGTTATATAGGACCAATGATTAATAATGATTATTATTGTTTGACACGTTTTATCCCAAGAAAGATTCCATAGAACTTCATACAGATGCGATAATGAAGTAACAGCAAAAGAAAGTAAGGCTCAAGTTTTTTAAAAGTGCATAAATGCACTAAGATTTATTATACTCGTACCGCTTGTTTTAATTTGCGTTCGTAAAAAAGTGAACAAAGACAACTTCATATTATTAACATAAAAGCAAACATCCTTCATGTCTCCATCAAAATACAAAATTCACGGGACCTCCACATCACAAGGGCCCATATCACGGAGCCCTATTTATAAATAGATGGCAAGGGAGAGGAGAACTGCACTGGCATACCTATTCAGATTTATTACGTAATATATGTGGAACAAGACACCCTTTAAATCATCCCGTCACGTCTTGTCAAAATATATGAGGAAACTAGGAATGGATATAACTTTGTTTTTGGACAGCATTCTTTGCGTCAACTGGATTCACTGTGAAAGATAGAAAATATTCTAAATTAATAAGAGGAGTGTCTAGTTGAATTTATGAACTCAATTTAAAATTTTCCCGCGCAACTTCTTCTGCCTGAATTTTCCCAGTTCTTGCAACATTTCTCATTGCTGCTTCGCTCCTATTGGTTGTAGCGTAATGTTATATAGCCTTTATCCTTCCTCGACAAATGGGCTATCCAGCAGTGAAATAATTTTTCAATTCGGACCTGTGGTTTCTGAGATTACTGCATTAAAACAAACAAACTCTTCAGCTTTATAATATTAATATAGATGTAATAAATTGCCAAACGTCCCCACGACTACTTGTTCCTATATTCCTCAAGCCAGCAATAGATTTTGTAATTCAGCAATAGATGTTGATTTTGAATAGATCTTGTATTTTTTTTAAGAGGGTTAAGTCATAAATCTCCGCGAAGGTCAGCTGCGGTTCGGTGGGTGGGTGATGCAGCTGTAGCTTCACATGCACGTTTAAAGATCTGTTAGACAGATTTCGAAGTGTTTTCAGGTTTCGAAATACAGATTTCAGCACTCTCAAGGAATCATTCTGTAAATGTTTTGTTGCCTATGTATAATAGACTAAACAAATTGCAGCTAGTTAGAGATAATTAAATATACTAATACCATAAAGATAATCTGAAGAAGTTGACGCATAGATTTTCGTTTCATTCACTTCAATTTCCCTTTAAACCAACTTCCAAAAGATTAAAATAAAGTGCAATCACAATTACTGGAAATGTTACCAACATTCAAAACCAACATAGCCAGGTGCGAGTCGGCGCTCGTGTTGGTCTTGCAAACTTGTAATGTTATCGCAAACACATTACACTGATTCCGTTAGAGTTGGTTAATTGAAATTGTTGGTTCCGAAGCTTACGTATGTAGAAGGAGTTTCAAGCTCGTTGGTAAATAGCTGACTTCGATCAGTTTAGGTTAAGGAACTTGGGTAATGATGTGAGGATCGCAACTATCGATTTCATTGGTTAGAATTGATAACGCCGTATTTCTGGACTCAGGATTGGTTGAAAATAGAAGCATAAACTAAAGGGACAAATACAGTAGGTAATTAGAATGAAGCAGTAAGTATAGGTTTTTAAAATATGTTATTTTTTAACGTGAATACAGAATCTAAATTAGCACATATCAGGCAAAAGCCTAATCTATACTAATATTATAAAGCTGAAGAGTTTGTTTGTTTGTTTGTTTGAACGCGATAATCTCAAGAACTACTCGTTCAAATTGAAAATTTGTATTACTGTTGGATAGCACATTTATCGACGAAGGCTATAGGCTATATTACATCACGCGATGGTCAATAGGAGCGAAACATCAATGAAAAATGTTGTAAAAACGGGGAAAATTGACGCATGCGGAGTTGCGCGAGTCAGCTAGTGAGTAAATACAAGTCCAAAAACAAGAAATTCTAGTCCTAGCGTATCGAAACATAACCGACTTTCTGTACGACCAATTTTATCAGAACAACTCCAAACCGATCTGGTTTGGTTTGATTTAAATTTAAGTTTATTGAACCGGCTTTTTGAGAGACATCTTCGTCGGTATATTCATATGTTCCATTTTCTCTTTGCCAGAAAACGGACACCTTTGACACAATTGTGTGACAATCATTATCTTAAACATCCACACTTTCAAAGAACCGACAAACAAGTAAAACGACTGATATAATATATACTCCGATTAAAAAACTGTTTCTTTAAGCTCAAATCTACAGATCACCTCCGTTATACAACCGCGCGTAAAAATAATACTTTTTATTATAAAAAATATGCTTTAAAATTAAACGAAAATAGCAAAAACATGAGATGTTTCCCCGGAGAGTTTTCATTATTTTAGTGAAAATAAAAGATCTCATTCATATTTTTTTAACAAAGAGGCTCAGTACGAAGGCTTGGACGACTCAATAACATTTAGGTTGCTTTCAACGAAAATAAAGTGGAGCTTACTACGGTTTTGTTCGCTATATATTACGGAAATATGTATTCTACTGTCTGAATGGTGTACAGGAGAATTTTTTGGGATGTTTACTTTAGTGTACACATTATCTCTAAAAGGTTTATTAGCAGTAATATTCCATTACTATAGATACCTAATTTCTGTGTTGATAGTTTGCCTCTAAAATGAGTCCTAGTATCGATAGGGTTCTGGATAATATCAATCAGATCTAAAACTAAACGAACAATGTTGATATATATATTTTTTAATATAGTTGATAGTTTTCGAGGTGGCAATCATATTAACTAACAGATAATTTGGCCACAGGACACCGAAGGACGCGCAGTAGCATCGTCTGCGTAGTTTAAGGCCTTACTGCGATCGCCAGCCAGGCGTGGTGATTATGGCAAACGCCCCCAGGATCTATAATAAGTAAGTTCTACTAAGGAGACTTGTGCCCAGCAGTGGAATATGGGTTGATGTGAAGAATTTGGCCTTGGCGTATTTTATTCCCGTAAGTCAAGAGCAATAAAAGTACAGCCTAGGATGAATGTTTATCAATGAGTTCTCTTGTAATTAGTTGTCAGTCTGCCAAACTGTGAGAGTGTTTGAAAAGTGGTTCGACGTTCCATATACGTGAACGATATCTAACGGCCGGTCTTAATAATTTATCTATCGTCAACTGTCTGTTAAAATACCTAACTTTAGTGGAGAAATTCGTTTCGATAACCGCCGAAAGATAGAAAACCAGACAGATTTTATTGGAACGAGACGTTTGTGTATATTGCTAGAGCTCGCTTAATATGAATCTCTCCTGCTGTATGCATTCACAAACATAACTGCATAAATCCCCTACATAAAACATACACATAATACATAAAACATCATTGCCTGCAAAGTCCGCGTTATGTAAATGACATACAATACAATACAAATTAGAAATCCTGCAGTGTGCTGTACAAAGAGGACATTATTCACTCCGGACAGGACCATTAGTGGATTGAGAACTATCTCATGTATTGTTACCTTGTATGGTAATACCTTTATTCATAAACGCTCAATGATAGTAGTTCAACTTGTGTGTGGGTGTGAAGAATGTGTTACCTATTTTTAAGCGACTTCAGGAAGTGGTTCTATGTTCGTCTGCTTGTATGTTTTTTTTTTCTTTATGTATGTTCACCTATTATGCGAAGACGGCTGGATTTGAAAAAGTATTTTTGTGTTTGAAAGGGTATACTTTCAAGTTGGTCGCATTGTCATCAAATATCGATATGATGATGGAATGCTGGAGAAACCGAGGGAACTCTTCGAATATTAAAGGCACACCTATGGTGATTTTGGTTACATTTCATAGTGATTCGTGAATTTATTCTCAATAAGCACCAATTCGTGAAGTAAAACTGATGATAAAGACCGTAGATGACGAGCAAACCTTTTTAATATTTCACGGTTCGCGGTTCGATTCCTATAATACGCTATTGCTCTTGCACTATAAGCTCGTCTTACTACTATTACACCATATAATACGGCTGATGATGAAGTGTTATGTGAACTCCTCAAGAATTTACAGCCCTGCATCGGGAAAACCAATATTTCGTAAAGTAAATGATCAGTTGTAATTATGCTATTGCAACATATATAAATTACAAACTAACCCACTAAAATATTTTTTTTTTCCAACAAAAAATGTAAACATACTTCAATAATAAATAGCAAGGTAATTAATAAAAAATCAATAAACATTTTGAACTTGGTTCGGCACCAACTTCAAAATGTTTATATTTTAAAGTCGGTTTAACGTCGTAGTTTTTCCAGTAGTGTCAATCGTGTCAAGCTTTAAACTCTTTTTACACAACTACCCCAAAAATGGAGTGTATTGTATTCAGGGTTCATGTATGTATATAGGTCTCTGAGCTTTTTTAATCCACTATAACCTCTAAACGTCTAAATGCGTTTTATTGAGGTATTTGTAAATTAATCAGTCAATTTATACTTCCATATATTAAGTAGGTAAATAAGCACTAAGACAGTATATCTTTCTTGTAAGTTTTAGACGTAACCTCACAAAACTACTTTACGTTTCATTATTAAAAAAATAGAATAGTATTGGGATTCTAACATGTGTAAAATCTCAATAGTTTAAAAACAATAAATAAGAAATTCTCATCGACTCTGTAGTTAAAATAACATTATATTCCAGACTCAAATTGAGAGAGCTCTACCCCAAAATATTAAGAACTAAGTAACACTATTCGCTAAGTTATCAAAGAGAATATTATACAGACTTGGCGTAAAACATTATAATGACTTCAAACCCTCCAAGTTGTTACATAAACAAATCTTATTTGTAACCTTGTATCTTTGTAAGTATGTTATAGTTTCGTTTGTACTATTGTAATGTAGCCTTCGGAATTTTGAGAGTTGTATAGAATTTCTTGGCACATATTTCTGGGTTAAGTTAGTTTAGTTTTGTGGTAAAGTTTTTTGCGCCTTGTATAGTGAATTTGAATGACAGTAAATATTTACTTGGCTGAGTCATGCTTAAAATTATTTCTGTGAAAATTTGTTCAGCTTGATAATAGCGTCTCAAAATATTAGTATTCGGCTGTTAAATAATTTAATAATAATTTGCTTTGTAAAATAATAATTATGTAGGTATGTGCGCTCTTTTGATAAATATCTTACATTTGAAAACTCCTGACTTAATCAATGCAAGCCCAGTGCAAAATCTTAGACCTAAAAGTGTTTGTGATGTAAAGCAAGGATAAGAAAGTCTCCCTGAGCTAGTAGATACTGCATGAAATCAAAAATTTCCCTGTAGGTATGTCGACCAAACCCTAGTCGTTTGAACCATTTTGATGAAAATTTGTGTTAAAGTGGTTTAAACATTGTTAAAGGCCATATTTTTATTTTCTTTTTCTTCATTGGGACATAACAGTTATACGTTACAGTAAATTTAAGTTTTAGGTACAATTCTAGCTTGGTAAACGTATAACCCACACCAATATTCGCGGATTAATATCTATGGAGTAGAATAAAAACACATACGCTGTCCGGGATTTGATTCATCAAATGGGAATACAAACATAAATGAGATAACAGAAGTACGCACAGAAAGGATATGTGCCTGACTAGTGCTACTAAATAAACAGATAAATTATATTTTATTATATTATTGAGACTTGAGTGCCTCGATTATTATTATTTTTAAATAGTTTCGTGATAGTGCAAAGATTATGAAAATATATATATTACGGGTCTTAATCGCGTGAATAATTTAAGGTAAAGTACCTTGTTTATTGCCCGACGTTTCGACCATATTGCAAAGGTCGTGGTCACAGGTGTATTTACGTATTTGACCTTAAATTATTCACGCGATTAAGACCTGTAATATATATATTTTCATAATGTGTACAAAACGCGAAAGTTTATCAACATTTTTAGTGCAAAGATGTCGAGTTCTACGAAGTGTGAAATGTGTGTTATTCTGTTGCCATGGTTATTTTGTTTCGATATCTGATATTCACGCGGGTGGAACCACGAGAAAAAGCTTGTTATAAAATAAACAACCCTGCTAAAGCCATAAACGAAACTAGATATTATATCTTGTTTCATTTAAATCCACTTCTTGCGTATTTGTCTTCATAAAGCGATCAAAATACTCCTTTTGATTGCATAATTAGTTGTGGGCCATAAGGTTAGCGGTGAAATAAAGCTCAAAACATAAAATATACCATATTTCTTCCTACTAATTTTATCAGAATCAAAAAATTGAATTTTTGATATTGTCATTGACATATATTCACTGTTAATAAAAATACATCAACTACAATAGATAAAGTCTTTCGTAATACTTGAAGGGTTTTATTAATGGACTCCAAGTACACCCGTATTTGGAAGCAGCATTAAAATTGGAGATCTCACAAAGTTTTGTAACATGTGATAGTCGAACTCACAACCTCTTAATTAGCAGTCGTATAAAGTATCCCCTATACCCTTCCTTAAGCTTCGAACTCCTTCCCTAACAAATAATCATTATTAAAAACATTTTTTCTTATTCACTTAGGATGTAAAACTAATCTTGTGATACGTCGGGATTCTACATGTACATATAATGCCAAACTCGCAAACAATAGGTAAGTAAAGAAAATCGCAATAAAAACTCGTGGCCAATCTTTCCAAATCGATATTTTTACAATGTGAAAACATTCAATGTTTTTAAAATTTGATATGGGGGTAAAATGCTGCCACTAATAATATACACAATGTTAGAGGTTTAATGCAAATTATATTGATTAAAAATTGGAACCAGAAACAAAATAAAATCAGCCTCAATGGGTACAACATGGTAGAAGCATCTACTTACACCATAGCTAAAAACTGTATGTGCTTAAATATTGGCCAAATGATGTACTTAACTAGTAATTATTGATTAAATGTAAAATAGTAATTCTGACACCAAAATGAAGATAATAATAATATAATATAATAATATCTTGGGACAACTCACACAACGCTATTTGATCCCAAACTAAGCAGAGCTCGTACTATGGAAACCAGACAACTGATAAACATTCTTGTATTATATATTTCTAAATACATACATATTAAAGATAAATATTTAAATATTATCAAAATAATAATAATAAAATAATAATAATATATATCTTTTCTTTTTTCTTTCTTTAAATAACACCCAGACACAGAATAAACCATCGTGCTCATCACACAAAGTTTTATCCTGAATGGGGATCAAACCCACGACCTCTTGCGTAGCAGTCGGATACACTCCCACCGCGTCACAGAGGCAGTCAAATGAATAGCCATACGTATGGAATAATACATCACTGAAGAGTTTATTCAATTTTATATTATTTACTGTTTAGATAGATAGTACAATAGATCATGGTATAAATAAACCAAACAGGTAAAATTACTTCTCGCATTGAATCCGTAGTAGGACGTATTTTGTGAACAAACAAAAGCCCCCGCTCATTTCAGAGCCTCAACTCTCGCGGGAAGCGTAAGCTTATTAAAGATGTCGCAACCAAAGATTGCTTTAATTCAGAAAACGACGTCCCATTATTACTCTGCTGTGCTGTTTGTGGGATAAACGGCGCCGGGATTACCTAATAAGTGTCAATTTCGTTGAGATTCAAGATAACTGGCAAGTAATGGGTTTGATGTATTTGTCAAACAATATAAAGAAGTAAGTACAAATAGGTTGGTTTTGTTTTTGTTTGGGACTTAACTAAGGGTTTATTAAATAAAATAGCGGACTGTATAACTATAATGAAAAAAGAAGAAAAACATATTTATTGCAGCAATAGATGCAGTATTACATTAAATGCAAAGATACAATCGTTCATAATCTAAAGCTGGGTGGAGATTTACTGCTGTTTTACTGTTGGTCTTTTCACTAGGCTAGTCTGTATCGAGGAGACCGTATGTTACTTGTATCTAATTATCTACCTTTGTTACATTAATATTTTTACAGAACTTTATAAGCTACGGGTCTTAATTGCGTAAATATTTTATTTTAAGACTAAATACCTTAGTTTATTGCCCGACGTTTCACCGTATTGCCGTTCAATATATAAAATCCTTGTGTACAAATCGCGAAATTTTAGGAACATTTATAAATATTTTTTATAATGTTTCATTTAAATTATAAAATAAAATTAATCAAAACAAAAAATGTAATTAAAAATATCTCTGCGTGTTATAAAAATAATTTGTTTAAATTATTTTACGTTAACTGTTACAATATATTCAGAAAACATAACTTGAGATACATTAGAGATGGAAAAAGAATTACTTAAAATAAAACATAGCCAGTGCGCGCGCGCGTTTCGTGTTGAGTCAATGTTCGAAGTGTCGATGGGAGGCGCGCCCACGCATTCCGCGCCCGGCCGACGACTCCCGACGATTGTCGGAGAGGCCCAAACAGTTTTTCTTAACAAAACTAGTTGACTCTGTGAACTTCTGCGTATATAGGGTGAGTTTTCATATACTAATTACCTCCTGCTCATGGCTTCTTTATATTACACCAAATAACTTCGTAATATAATTTCAATGACAATGAACCCTTCAACACCTACCACCTAACTTTTGTCTCCCAACCATTTACCACATATCTGAGAGACTCTGGAGTATATTAGTATGTATGAAATAGAATGCAATTACAAAATAACCTATTTGTTTTTTTCGATCCGATTCCGATTGCAGTACTAGAGTTGAGTATTATAAAAATATCTATACTACGGGTCTTAATAGCGTGAAAAATTTAAGGTAAAATACCTGGTTTATAGCGTGACAGTCTACCCGTGACCACGGCCGTTGCAATACGATCGAAACGTTAGGCAATAAACAAGGTGTTTTACCTTAAATTATTCACGCGATTAAGACCCGTAGTATATATAATTTTATAATGTGTAAGTTTACCAACATTTAAAGTTGAGTAGTAATTTACTTATAATACGTGTGTATTTAATAAGTTTAGGATAAGATGGCCATATGTAATTTTTCCCAGGACATTACGTGAATTCTTAAAGCATTATAACCTTACTATTCCCTCACAACCCGACTATAAATTTATAATGTAAATAATACGCTACCAACTTAACGCTATCAATAAACGTCTGCGCTTTAATTACAGCGCTCAGGTGTAGCTCACTGAACTACAATTGTAAATAGTTGGTGCATCTATCAATCTTAGTTTACGAAGGTAGTACTAAAAATATAGCTAGTGTAGTGCAATAGTCTGACGTGGCTCTGTGAAAACTAAGTTTCGAAGAATTGTAATACCTGTTCATGTTTTCTTAATTTGTTTCGGTTATAATAGCTAACCTCGTGAGAGACTAGCTAACTACGCAGTGCTCAAGTGTGTGCGTAAACACAAATGCACTCTTTTCTCTCACTCTCATAGTCTAATGGAAGTTAACGCGCTCTTTAAGACAAAGAGGGGTGTGAGATTATTCCGAAAAACGGTCACCTATCTAGATAGAGTTTAGTTTTTCCTACATTATTGATATTTCTGAAAAAACGCGATTCTATGTTTAGGTACATTTTGTGGCAAGAATAGATGCAATGCCACTACTTTGTCTATAGATATGTATTCTAAAAATAAAAATCTTCATGTCTCGAAGACCGCATTACGCTGTCAGTCTTATATTTGATCACTCTACGGTTTATAGAAGTATTGTGCCTAAGGCACCTGTTCCACGAACGGCGAGAAAGCGAGTAGCGAGTAGCGATTTGATCGCTCAAGAAACGTACATACTTATGTAGATCCCGTGTAAACAAAAGAGATACGGATATTGATAGTTGATCGCTGAGTGTTCCCACAGCCGGCGAGTAATCGCTCTATACTGCATCTCTTTTGTTTACACGGATGGGATCTACAAAATACATATATTGTACGTTTCTTAAGCAATAAATCGTTACTCTCTTCTCGCTCATCGTTGTTGGTTGGACAGATGCCTAAATAACTGAGTAAAAGAATGGACATATACATCACTCCTCTTCCCGCATTTCTCGTGGTAACTGCTCACTCCTAAATATTATAATTTAAACATATCTACGCGTAAATTTAAATTTCCCAACGTAAGTAATAATATTTTCATGAAATCTTCTCATGAAATAGAACGATGTTATCATGTATTTTTTACTAATTAATATACACATGCTCTCTTGTTAGAATAACAATGTTGTTCACAGTTTTGTTTAGCCGCGGTTACCTCGTTCGGTTTTGAAGTTTGACTTAAAGTCTCAATCTTTGTTTGTTATTGTTCGAACCATATGTTGGTAGGAAAATCTGTGGAAGCCACGAGGCGAATATAATTCAGTTTTTTTTGAATAATTGTTTTATTAAGGAAAAATGATTCCACGAATTGTGAAATTTGTGGCACAATCGATTAAGTCCAACATCTCTTAATGGAATGTGAACGAATGATCGCATTTATTTCCATTTCTAATCTATGACACAAATACTAGTTGACCCGACAGACGTTGTCTTGTCTTAGCTATGCATTTTTTTTTTAAATTGTGTTTCCAGAAAAACCTTCTGCCAAGTTATGAAAACTAAAAAAAAAATCAGTAAAGTCTTTTGAAGTTATGGCATAAAAGGAAATATAGATTATAAATGCGAAGGTTCGGTATTTGGTTGTTTGATACTCAATTACGCCAGAACGACTGAAGAGATTTAATTTTCATCCCAAAACCCTAGTGCCCGAGAAATAGATTTATTTTTCAACAATTTCACGCGAACAAATACCGGCAACAACTACTTGATATTGTTTCAAGTTATAGTTCATAGTTGTTTTCCGTGAATACGTTGGCAAAAATTAAAAACAAAAAATATTCAGCTTCCTCTATAAATGACGAAAAGCAACATAGAATACAACAGTACATACACAAAGAGAAACATCTAATTTCTAATTCTCATCACTTAATTTCTACGCAACGATCAAATTTCATGAAACACGATCTCATTCCGACTACGCCAAATGAAAGACATTGGTACTCGGATCCGTATTTATGTATCTCTTTGATCTTTAAATGTTACGTTTAATAATACTGACAAGCTCCCACTCTGTCTTCCTCCTTCTCCCTACCTGTAGGTGAGATTGTTTTTAAAATAAACACAGAAACTGTGTAGGTTTCTGTTGTTACAGTATAATCTACACTTACTTACTATTGTGTTATACCCACGTAATAACAAAACGTAATCTATTTAATATAAAATTCTTTATCGCGACTGAGATAGATCAACGCACAGCCTAAGCCGGTGATCGTAGAGACTTGACATTTTCAAGACATCTTAGTATGTAGGCATCCGTTAAGTACGCAGTTTCGAAAATTTATCCCCTAAAAGGGTAAAATAGTGGTTGTAAGTTTGTATGAAACTCCGTCAGTTTAAAAGTTAGATCTAGAGATTTAGACGTTGGATTTAAAGACGGGTTTAAGCGTTTTAAAAAATCTACCCCTAAGGGGGTAAAATAGGGGTTGCCGTTTTTATTAAACTTCGTCAGTTTTAAAGTTAAATCTTTGAAATTTCGCTTTTGTTCGCGAATATTTGGCTTTGTGGATAAAGAAACACGTCTTTTAGCATTTGACAATGAAAATCAACCCTTAACGCGTGCGATGCCGCGGGCAACATCTATTTTCTAATACAATAATTGCATTTTTGAAAGATAGAAAAATTTGAATCCAGACTCTATTTCTATCTTTCAAAAATGCATTTATTGTATTTGTCAAGTCTTTGGCAAGAAATGCCTATAAAAATTACTTCAATATTCGGCCTGCGTCATCATAATTTGTTAAAATGCTCTCTGTAACAAAGCAATAACAAAAGCCGTGATAGTTCTTTAACTACCGACTAGATGTCGCTACGGGGGCCTAACCCGTAAGCATTAAGAGATAGAAGAATTTGATATCTAGTAACATAGTCCAGATAGGTGGTTCGCTTCTGGCCCCGGTTTGGCTACGGAAGTCTCGGGTTCGATTCCTGAGTCTGGATTCAAATTTTTCTATCTTTCAAAAATGCAATTATTGTATTTGTAAAGTCTTTGGTAAGAAATGCCTATAAAAATTACTTCAAATCTATTTTCTATATTAAAAAAATTAAGCGATAAATCTGTTACGAAACGCAAAAGTTGATAATGGCTGAACCAATTCGTCCATTTTCAAGCGCCAATAAACGCGTTTAATCTAGGTAAAGTTATTTACCTTATGCTTTTTCCCGTGTCAAATTGTATTTATAATGCAACGCGTAAGTTTAAAAGTTATACATCTTTAAGATGTAATGTATCTTATGTATCGATCTTAAAAGTCTTTAAAACTTTTTTTAAACTGTACAAAAAATTTCAAGCATTTGTGTATTTTTGGGTATCGTATAAATACGGTATTTTTTCCCAAGAACCACTTTATTTTATTTCATTCTGTCTGATGTTTGTTTTGAGCTGAAGGTATCTAAAGTATAATTATTTGAAGTAGTATTTCAAGTTTGTTTGTTTACTTAAAAGCAGTAAGTAGTGTAGCAAACAATTAGTAATTAAAAAGTGTCGAGTTCTAGAAAGTGTAAAAGTAAGTGTCCTAACCTAACGAATAGAATTATGTGACTCACATTGTCAGTAGTTGTAAAGAAAAAATCACAGAAATAAAACATAATAATTCCCAACAGTGTTTAATTAGAAACTCAAACTCAAATATTTATTTTTATTTCATAAAACCAAAGCAACGTTAGTCAGGATAATAATAATAATATCTTGGGACAACTCACACAACGTCATCTGATTTAAAACTAACCAGAACTTGTACTATGGCAACCAGACAACTGAAAAATATACATTTATATTTTTAAATACATTCATATAATAGATAAATGACACCCAGACACAGAATAAACTATCGTGCTCCTCACACAAAGTTTTATCCTGGGTGGGAATCGAACCCACGAACTCTTGCGTAGCAGTCGAACACACTCCCACCGCGCCAGGATAAGAGATACGTCAGACATCAGTAACATCAATTAATTAAATCAAAAAGTACCACATCCTGCCCCTGAATACACAAACTATAGCATCTACAGCGCACAGTAACTACAGTAGTTGTAAGTCAACATCATCGAACACGCGATAATTGCCACTCCAAAGTACCCGACACAATTAATCAACGCCCAGCAACAACTCAAAGTTAATTATGTAACTACATCTCTCAAAATACCTGTTCCAGAGTAATTACTTCCACCGATATACTCAAGTACTCAATTTACTTCGATATTACCGAGTATTAAGTTAACAAATACATAAACACTGCGAATTGACATCAAATACATCACGTGTTTAATTAAAACTGTTGATCAACGTATCCTTGACAAAGCCACAGCAAATGAAGCGGGGATAGATTACGATACGCTTCGCTGCTCAAATTGTTATTGTGTAAAATAAATTAACAAAGATCAAGTATTAGGAACAATAGCAACTGTTATCGTAACGGTTACCATACCCGTTATTCGGATACCTGTTACTAAATGGCGCAAATCGGTATAAATAACAGAGGTTTTTAAAAAAACTGATTTTGACTGCCTTAATGGCACAGTGAGACTAAGTATGACTGAGATCCACAAATGTTGGTTTCCAATTTGGGTCTATGTTTTATGACTTTTTTTTTTGGTTAGGAAAAGAACCCTGTAGCAACGAGCTTGTACACTAATGCGAGAGTAGTCTTTTTAAATAGAAAATAGGGTTTACTAATGTTTGTCATAATTTAAAATGCCATAATTTCACATGCCATACCGGTATTTGCCATAATTTCATTAGAAATAACGCTTCAGTTGCCATAATCGTGAAATGACATAAAATGACTTTCACTAATTCCATTGGTCATAATCGATCAAGTGTCATAATAATTTAAATCCATAAATGTATTTGCTATAATTTTCGTTTTCAATAATACCATTTTCCATAACTTTTATTTACCATAATATAAATAAAGATAATATAGTATAAGCGCCTGCAATTTATTTATTACTTATCTATACTTGAATTATGTTGATTAATAAATGATTATACGACACAGATTTTTTATTTACAATTAAACCTGAAACTAAACCTCATATGGCGCCTACTTACTAAACTCGACGGAGCCCCGCTTCGCGGGGCTCCTACTTTTGGGTGGTTTAAAAAAAAAACCTAACACGAAGACTAAGGCGGGAGCTCCGCTTCGCTTCGCTCCCGCCTTAGTCTTCTAACCTAACCTATCCGAGTCGGATTGCTCTGAGTCGGGGTGTTAAAGATAATTAATTTCGACCTAACAATATTATGTATTATTTTCATAATTATATCAAATTTTGATTATGTCAAGAGTCGATTATGAGACGTGTTACTTATGGAAACTAATTATTATGATATATGTTGCTATGGAAAGTCATTTTATGGCAAATAAAAGTTATTACTGTTGAGTTGTTAAGGCAAACGTTATTAGTATAAATGATAATAGTGCAAGTAAATATTATGATCGGGGACGATTATGGCAAACAATATTAGTGCAAATTAATTTATGGCAAACGAGAGAATACCAGAAAATAGACCCTCTGCTGTGGGATAATACTAACACACAAAACCTACCTACGCTCTATATAGAAATCAGTTCGTGAAATACAACATTATTAACAGTTCCAACTATTACCCTTACAAACTGTAACATAATACAAATACCAAACGCAGTACAATACAGTATTCGTAATGAACTCTATAAAATTAACTCCAGTCTGATAGTATAGAAATACCTCGTATTGAATTCCGTAATTCCGTACCGGATTAGGAATTTCCACTTTCGCCTTTGTGTGCTCGTTAAAGGCATGTATATAATTTAGACAATCGGAAGATGGCAACTAATGATACTCCAGAGATGACAATATACGTGTTGAAGTAATAAGATACTTGTATAAAGATTAGGTATTCAAAATTTAAGTATGCATATTTTGATACTCGTACTTATAAATTTATCGTAAAAGTATCTAATATTTTAATGTAAAAGGGATGTCATTTTTTTTAATATGAAAGCTTACAGGCTTATTCATCTTAATAACGCGTGTTTTATAAAATATAATAAAAAAATATATTTGTTGATCACGAATTACGAGCTAATGACGCAAAAGATCAAAAATAAACTAAATAACTAGTGCATTGAAAAGACAAAACTTTGATAAATGGACGGTGTTTGTGAAAACCCATGCAATAGAAAATACTTCTTTTATAAATAAGTAGTTTTTTGGTTACATCCGCTTTAAATTTGACTTTGGTTGAAAATTGAATCTAATGTAATATCGATGTGGATGCCTGCGTCCTGTAAGCTATCCGCTTGTCAAATTTCAATTATATCTGTTCAATGGTTTAAGCAGTGCATTGACATATTTATTTTACATATAATACCTACCTACAGGTTAGATAATCCTAATACTTAAATACGAGATAAAACAGATAGATAAATAAATAAATAATCACTCAGGGCAGATGAAACAGTGAAAACAGTATTTAAACAATCCAAGCATTTAAGCAGATAATAGCTTTAGATACTGTTTCATGATCTTGTAATTTACAGCTGTGTTTAATTAAATAAATTGTTAGTTTTGTAATTGCAAGCCTTTTGTGTTGTTTAATCAGATAGATTACAAACCTTGGTATAAGATTTTAGTAAAACCGTTTGAAACATTCAAGATAAGTCCGGATAGTTTTACTTTTACAGTAAGAAAATACACATTTGACTGCCTCTGTGGCGCGGTGGGAGTGCGTCCGACTGCTACCTAAAAGGTCGTGTATTCGGTACACTACTTTGTTCGATCCACAAATTGTTGTTCCGAGTCTGGATGTACTTTGTGTGACATGTATGTTTGTAAAGTCCCTCGCGATAATATAGGGTTTATACCCTACGGTGGGAGTCACGTTTTATTTAAAAAAAAATGGTACCTACCTACATCTAAAAAAAACATCTGACAGAAAAAATAAATCAAATCAATTAATCAGACTACTAGAAGCTTACTTTTTAGTACGAGCTGCACGTCCTGGCTCCGCATGGGTATAATATTAAAGAAAAGTCCACCCAACATTTTAAATTTTATTACACTAATTAAAAAAATATTTTCATACAAACTTATACTGACAATACGGAACACAACAAAAAAGGAAAAATATCCAATTTGGTACATTTCGGCTATTCAATTTTATTTAATCTTATTGATTAAAACGTTGCATCGTTATACAAAAAAACAGTATAAGGAAACTATCGTACAATACGAGCTCGAGCAACGCATACATACTCGTTTCACTGCATGGAATATCAATTTCAGAATACTTTGTTTCGAGATTGTTCCGACATTCTATGCCCGTGAACGATTCTAAGGCTTTCGGAGCCTAAGGCCATGGTTACGTTCATCTCAAGCTTAGTTTATGGGAAACTAGCCAAAAAAAGGTGATGAAGCATGCGCTGTCTTTTCAATTTACTTACACAATTCTTAACATCTTGGGTATTTCTTTAAGATGTAGTGCATTTCTTTGCATTAATGGTTTAACCCTACCCTAAGCATGGGTCGAACATGTTTCTGACCGATTTTCTGCTTCTTTAATTTGTATGAAAGTAAATTGTATCATATCGAGGACTTCCTAATTTGTAAATCGATAGTCGATTTTTATAATTGTTGACTTTCGGTGACCATCTTTGATGTGACCGTACAGTAATTTGGTGCTTAAAAATCGGGCAAGTGCACATGCACGTTTGCTCATAGCTGACCGGTTATTATTCGGATGGGGACATCCCTATCCGAATAATAACCGGTCAGCTATGTCTTATATCTTTCCCCAAGTTTTTTTTTATACCTACTACGAAATTGAGACGAGCAGGTTGTGTGTCTGGTGGTAAACGTCACACTAGTCCATAATAGTATCAGTGCTACCCAAATCCTTGTTGGCAAAGATCTGAATGTCACTGTACCGCACTCCTTATTTGAGACATTAGTTTATTAGTCTCACTTGCTACAGTGGCCTTTTACCAAAACACAGTGATGCGTTAACTATACTATATTGCTCGAGAGCATGTCGCATGTTTTTTTCTATACTCTTAGTGATTCATGCTTCAGTTCTTAACAAATGTAATAGGTATTTCTCAATACTGTACAGGTACGGTAACGAGCTTTTACAAATTACAGAACAAACTCGTTTGGACTTGTTCCAAGCCAAATAAAAGTTTATGGGAGACGATATAAATTCTGCAAAGGATTATAACCCCATTACTCAAATGAAACGGTAATCCCATTGTCATTTTACTGTTGCTCGCTTTTTATTTCCCTCCAAAATGCTGCCATTTTAAAACTCTAATTTATAGAATTGAAACATTACTTATTATAATTTATTTGAGAGAACTTTTAAGAAATGAGAATGAATTAAATGGAAGTAAAAACGAAAACAAGTTGGCAAAACCTTTTCTATTTTCTTTGTGATTACTCTTTTATTTTTCGTGAACCCACAATATCCCAGAATATTTTTGAAATACAAATTAAATTTAAGGTTTTAATGACCTTCTACAAAATAGCTAATATTTATAACGGCCAACGGACAAACATGTTTTGTTTATACTTTTGCCTAGAACAATATAAAATAAGTAAAAATACAAAGAGAAAGTGATTCCTTTCTCTTTGTTTTTAAACTTTCACAATTTTTACACAATCATATTAGAATATCACGGGTGACGCAATTCGATCGAAACGTCGGGCAAATAAAAGGATCGTACTTTTAAATATTTCACACGATTAAGTCCCAATAATATTCTAATATGGTTTCTTTCTAGCCACTACCGTAATTACTAAGTAGTCTTAGATATCATTAACATTTTTGTTCAAAAAATATATTTGAAAAAGTTATACCTACAAGAGTTACTTATGAGGGTAATTTAAAATTCAAACTAATATTATAAATTTAAATTAACTATGCCTCTCTATTACGTTTTCACGCTTAAACCGCGAAACCAATTTACATGAACGGAAAACGATAGTTTTTATCGCGATAACCGGCGTTCAAGCAAGCTGAGCCGCAGGCCATAGCTAGCAACCCTGTATATACAGCACACCTTACCATTAGCAATTTGGGTAGCACAGAACACATAGGCAAAACTATTGGCAAAGTACACAATGTAACAGCCTACTAAAAATATCCGAGCCGAATTTCACACCAAAACCTTTGAGCGTTCATCCACAAGTAACGTAATAAATACTTTTTCGACCACAAAGTTAGTATTTAACCCTCAAAAGCGATCGATCGTCCGCAGGTTACATTCCATCGGTTTATCCGGCAGATTAATACGTTGGAACCCAACTATTTGGCGGCACAAAGCCTTGCTGAATGCCAGGTGAATATTTGAGCGTTGCAGGGTTAAAAATACGATTTCATAATAGATATGTTGAGTGTTGAAAGGTTTTGTAAAATAACTTAAAGTTATAGCTGCGTGGAAGGTTTTCGTCATTCTTTCTGTACTTATGTGCTTTAGGTAAGGTTTAGGTCTTCCCAGTGAAACTTTGATTTTGATTTGTATCTTTTGGACTGACCTGTTGGTTTAGTGGTTAGTGCTACTGCTAAACCGGAGGTCGTGGGTTCGATCCCCATCCAGGATAAAGCTTTATTTGATGAGCACGATGGTTTATTCTGGGTGTTATGTATTTAGAAATATATAAGTAATATGTTTATCAGTTGTCTGGTTACTATGGATGGTACTATGGATATTACAAGCTCTGCTTAGTTTGTGATCAGATAGCGTTATTTGAGTTGTCCTAAGTTATTATTATTATTTTTAGAATAATTTTATTCTCTCGCTGGTACCGATACAAAGGACCTACGTTTATTATTTTCTTAATTTTTCAAACCCTTATTTGCTTTCTGTTATTGGCGATTTAAAAATCTATACTAATATTATAAAGCTGAAGAGTTTATTTGTAATCTCAGAAACTACTGATCCGAATTGAAAAAAATATTTTACCGTTGGATAGCCCATTTATCGAGGAAGGCTATATAGCATTACGCTACGACCAATAGGAGCGGAGCAGCAAAGAGAAATGTTGCAAAAACGGAGAAAATTTACGCAGACGAAGTTGCGCGGGACATCAAGTAAATTATATTTGCCTCATTAATAACAGTTTCAAACTATAATATTTCCATGTTGATAGATCGCACAAAATAGTGTTTCCTAAATCCAACTAGTCAGAGTCACGGTAAACAGTTAGTTACCAATAAGGTCACTTTCCCTTACTCCAAAGGTACCTGAGTGTCCATTATTGACAAAACTGTCCGTTTAAAATACTATACCTCCATCTACTCCTCAGGGAGTCCCTTTTCGTATCTGCCGAACGCAGACGTACCGTTTTGTGTGTTTATGAACTATTTATATACACAAATGTGAGTGGACGTTGGAGGTGACAGTTCGAAAACCTTGATAAGACCAGGGACCTTATGAATGGCAAAGTGTAGACGTGGGTGTCTCCAAATAGCCTTAACAAAATTCTTTATTTTTGTTTGTTTACAGTCCGTTATTTTCAAGGCTTGTAGTAGCTAAATACAGTTTAAGTTCTTTTTAAGGTTCCGTAGCCAAAATGGGAAAAACGAAACCCTTTTAGTTTGGCCATGTCCGTTCGTCCGTCCGTCTAACCTTTCGTCCGTCCGTCTGTCCGCAGCTTAGCTCAAAGAGTGTAAGTGCTAGAAGGCTGTAATTTTGCATGGATACACATATTACTTACGCCATCAAAGCGAAGGAATTTTTCTCACTTACCCCATCGTGTGGGGTATCATTAGATAGGTCTTTAAAAAATGTTTAGGGCTTGTGAAGACCACTTTTAGGTTTAGGGATCCATTTGTGAAATATTAAATGGTTGATGTAGGGTATGTAAAAAATCACGTTAGTGTAGTATATATACTGAAATTAAAAGGAAAATTATCACAGCTAAGTAGGCTTTACAAGATTACGAGTAACAGCTGACCAAATGAGAAAACTTATTAATGAGTAGTTATAACGTTCTAAGTATAAAACAAGAACAACAGAAAACCCACTTCTTAAACCACATTATTCGGATGGGGAAGTGGGGGTGCGGACGGACTAGGGAACCCTACATTGTGCACACAATGTAGGGCATGTCAATGCACTTGCTCGGTTTTTTACATACTCTAGCTGCGGTATAATTTAAAATTCAAATCAAACATGCAAACATCATATAATCATGCAAACTCTTCTTCTCCTGAATGCTCCATGTACCATCTTCCACTAATCCACACTGGGCTTACCACATTGGGCACTGGGATTACGGCTCATACCCTCTCAGACTGGAAGCCTATGTGTGCCCCTGCAGGGGAAACATTAAAAGTGTAATAGGTAGCAGTTGTCTTATAAAAAAGGACATCTACTCTCCCCTCCAATCCTGTCATAAACAGAACTAATGGAACGATAAAAAGGATCTAGTTAGATTAATAATCTAATCAATCAAGTTGTTCCCGACAATCAAATCAGTACGAGTAAGGGCGAGTAAGGGTGCCCAAATTTGGTACCTGACCTCACTGGGACGTTGACAAGGGTGCTCGCTGTATTGAATAGAAGTAAAAACATTATGTTGTTATAGATACTAATATAAGACAATGTTTGTTTTATGTTTTACATATTGTTCTATGAAGGATTAAGCCGAGTAAATAAAAAAACACGTCGTATAAGTTCAAATTTACGCTATGGACTTTGATTCGATTTTGATTAACATTTAGAAATGTCTTTCTGAGGGTAATATACTAATAAGCTCCCGTTCGTGGTTTCTTTGTATAACACTAAATAACTTTGTAAAATCAGTTTTGAAAAATATTTAATATTTTAACCACCTACAATTTTGAAGTTACGACAGAAACTACTTACAGATTATTACACCGGAGTATAATCATGGTCAATTGGGAAGTTTAGGCCCTAAACCTGACACAAACAACGACTTTTTGAAGCGGCGGTAGCCCAATGGCTAAGGCGTCAGTGTGGCAGTCGTGAGGTCAGTCGAATCCGACCCATTATACTACCGATGTGAACCCACTCCTAACACAAGCCTTCAAGCTTAGCTGGACGGGCTAACAATTCAATCCTACATTGCTAGTTATCATTTTTAAACAAAAAAAAAATTACTCCGGGGTCAAAGTCAAAGTCAAAATACTTTATTCATTTAGGTTACAAATGCTTATGAACGACAGACAAAATTTGGAATAGAATGATTCTACATTTGAGGTCTCAAACGAAAGTTCGTTTGAGACCTCAAATGTAGAATCATTCTATTCATCATCACCTACTTAGGTGGAGGATGGTTAAGGCTTAAAATATATATATTTTTTTAAACTGATATTATAAAGTTATTGGATGTGTAATGATACATAACTATTATTTATCATAACTGCGTAATGTCTCGTGTCTATGAGGGACCTTGACTTAACCCAAGATAAAAAGTCTAGAAAGTGTAATGTAAAGAAGTTACAAGCGGGAGGTTATTAGTATTTTTTAAATCACCCTGTTGTCTCATACAATTGAATGAAGAGATGGTCGCAAGCCTTATAGTAAGCATCACGCCAGCCCATAGCTCTAATCCTTGTTCCGCCTAGATCTTGCATTAGTTTAGGAGTCTCAATGAATCAAAGCCCATGAAAGATGGGTCGGTAAAAATGATACAGTAGGTACCTAATTCTATCACTAAAAGGTATGTTTCTAACAACATCAGAAATGAAGTATTTTCTTACCAAATGATGTCTACAATCTAATTAACTTGGTAAAGTTAGTTCGTAGTTTATCCAAAATTCAAACTACATAGTTCCATCATACATGTACAAAATCCGTCACATTACAAAATGACAATGGATATACATAAACATAGTGGGTACGTATAATAGTAATAATCCGCGCGGACGGCACTGATCCAGGGGCACGTGACCCGACATAATCACGAGCCCGCCTCAAGTGAGCGCGGACCGCTTCGCTTCTACACCACAACGCATAAGCTGAAGCGATTACAATATTTACCAATATCACTATTTTACTTAGAAATTTGTCAGTAAGAGAACTAATGGTCTCCTAACCCATATTTGTTACGGCGGCCAAACTCATGAGATACTACTCAACGATGCAGGAAAAATTATAGTGCACAGGTGTATTCGCAGATATGTCTGCGAGTGCGCTCTCTATTCATTTACTCACATAGCCCGATTGATGAGGTGGAAATAAGTCCCGAGCACTCCGAGTCGCGGAGGAGTGTGAAATTATTGTTTTTAAACTTTCGCGATTTATACAAATCGCGAAAGTTTAAAAACAATAAAATCGGTGCAATTTGATCGAAACGTCGGTTAAATAAAAGGTTCGTACCTTTAAATAATTCACGCAATTAAGTCCCGCAATATATCTAATATGTATAAAAATAAAAACAAAGTAAGTTTGTTTGCCAAAATTAAAATCGATTGCCTTTAATCCCACTCGTTGCTCTACCAACGTTTATTTAACATTAGAATTAAGGTAAGATAAACATCATAACAAATACTTTAAATATAACAGATTGATGTAGTCAACACAAAATCTATTAATACCAGGACGTAATTAAATAACCTAACTTAGAAAGTAAGTAACTCATCTATATTTAATACTAGCTGAACTCTGCTACGCTTCGCTGTGGCTTTTAAAGCCAGGAACACGTTGATACACAGAACATTTTGATAAAGTTTCATCACAATTTGATCAATGGTTTCGAAACGCGAATAGACGACATACAGACAAACATTGATTTATATATATAGGCTTGCTCAAATTTATACATATATGTATATATATATATATATATATATATATATATATATATATATATATATATATATATATATATATATATAAATTTGAGCAAGCCCACATTTTATCAGTAAAAATCGTTTTGGCGTCAGTATTTGCTCACGGTTTTTCAGTTCTTACTCATTTGCACACTGTGGTAATTTACGCGGGTTTTAGGAGGTTTTTAAAACGCATATCCGATTTATAAAGGTTTGCGTTGCACGTTGCATAAAGCCACACATTGCGCATGCATCACTAGAGTTTACGGAGAGCAGCAACGTTACATATCACGCAAAGGATTTCCCATGACCGTTCTCACAAGTATCAATGCAACATGCCACACATCTCTATAAATTATCACTAAATGTATTACCTACCCTTATCTAAAATATATAATCTCCATAAATTAGCACTAAATTATCTAAAATATGTATGTATTAAGAAATATATAAGTTTAATTATATCTTGGGGCAACTCACACAATGCCATCTGATCGTAAACTAAGCAGAGCTTGTACCATGGAAACCAGGCAACTGATAAACATACTTATATATTTCTAAATACATACATAATATGTATATCAGTTATCTGCTTGCCAGTTCAGCTGCCATATACAAGCTCTGCTTAGTTTAGAATCAGATGATGTTGTGTGAGTTGTCCTAAGATATTATTATTAATTGTAAGACCTTTCAAGAGCGTCATAAATGTCTTAAGTCTTATGATTGCCGCTCGCTCATCTTGTAACTTGCACCAAGCACTATACCCGCGGGCGTCAGGCCCAGTCATCTCAATCCGTGTTTGTAGGACGAAGCCCCACCCCTGAGCGATTCAGTCAGTAATCAGTAGAACCCGTCTAGAATATTGTGGGATAGTCTTAGTTATTAGTAACACTACATTTATTGGGTCCGGAGTAACTAACTAGATATGTGTTTGAAATTGATGTGAGAAGATTATATGTACTTGAAGGTTCTAGACTAAATGTATGAAACAAACGCGCTCTAATGATTAGTGATGAAATCCATACTATATAATATCATAATTGTGAATGTAACTATGTCTGTATGTCTGTATGTCTGTCTGTCTGTCTGTCTGCCTGTTACACTTTCACGCTCAAAAAGTTAAACTGATTTAGATGAAATTTGGTATGGAGATAGTATGAGTCCCGGGAAAGGACTTAGGATAGTTTTTATCGCGACAACCGACCTCCACGCAGGCAGAGCTGCGGGGGAAAGCTAGTAATAAATAAACTTCATAATGACAACTTGAAGCAGTCACGAAGACTCACAATCATGCGTGCACACACACGCGCACACGCACACATATAAAATAATCCTCACACAAACAGATTCTATTCCGTACTATTATAAAATTGTCTGTATATTGGTAAATGTAGATCGACTAATCTATACTAATATTATAAAACTGAAGAGTTTGTTTGCTTTTGGAACGCGATAATCTCAGGAAGTACTAGTTCACATCAAAAACATATTTTACTTCATTAATACAATAATTGCATTTTTTTTTAGATGATTTTTAAAAAAATTGTAGTCCAGACCCAAAAATCGAACCCGAGACTACCGTACGCCAAACCGGGGCCGGAATCGAACCACCTATCTGGACTATGTTACTATACTTTACTGTTGGATAGCCCATTTATCGAGGAAGGCTACATGCTATATAACATCACGCTACGACCAATAGAAGCAGAACAGCAATGAAAAATGTTGCACATACGAGGGAAATTGACGTATACGAAGTTGCGCGGTTTAGCTAGTAAAGTTTAATTCCTAAATTCCTATTTTTATATAAACAATACAATTATTTTCAATTGAAACTGCTTTTCTCAACAAAAGAGCGAAAGTACCATGAACATACGCTCTTTTGCTCATGCAATTATTTAAGGATGCGGAACCCTACACTGTCCGGTTTTTTATAGTTTACATGATAATCTTTACATGCGCTTTTAGAAGGTGCTTACTTATACAACGTTATATTTGGTATAGTGCAGACCTGAAAGCGGAATGTGTTACTGATTCTGAGCAGTTTGCAAGAACCTCCTGGTACAGTCATACATTTGCATAAAATATGCCTGCAACTAGCTATATAACTCACTAGCTGACCCGCGCAACTTCGTTGGCGTAAGTATTCACCGTTTTTGCAACATTTTTCATTGCAGCTCCCCTCCTATTGGTCGTAGCGTGATGTATATAGTCAATAGGCTTCCTAAAATGGCTATCCAACAGTAAAATATTTTTTCCATTCACTCCAGTCGTTCCTGAAATCATCGCGTTCAAATAAACAAACAAACTCTCCAGCTTTATAATATTAGTCTAGATATAAGCAATGTGGAATTATTAAAAAATAAAGTAGAAGTACTCACTCATGAACCGCATAATAATGTACATGTAAGCGAAATAAGACATGCTCATTCACATTATTCCATCAGCTCACAACTAGGTTTCAACAGGGCGGAGGTCGTGTCCTGGGAGTCAACTGGGAGGCAAGTTGAGGCCACATTATACATTGTTACTCATTACATTATACTTCGAAAGTGTAACACGTCGCTGTAATATGTAAGAATTACAAAATACATTATATGAACCTTTATAGGCGATTTTTTTTTGGATGGATTACCCAAATTCTCACAAGCAAAGGGATCATATCGTCAGTCACATACCTAATATTTATATATTAGGTATGTTACTTTAAAATCAAATGGTACTTTTAAATCAACAATATAATACTAACTAGAAGCTTTTATTATCAAATGTAGATAAGTTCTACACCCAAGGGATTTTACAAATCAGGGACACAAATTACAACTAGATTTGAAACAATAATATAATTTGTAATGCAAGTAAATTGTAACTACTAACAGTAACTCTATTTTTTGCAACAATAGGTACTTATGATAATACTTAACCACAACTCGGGCACTTATCGCCAAAAGTTATCGCGAAATTATTTTTCTCGTATCACGACAATCTGTAGGACTTTTAGCAAACTGCCCAGAGACACAATTGTAAGAATAGATTCTGACCTCCTTGCAAAACTTTTGAATAATATTGTCATTTGAGTCCCTTTGGGCTATTCAAAAGGTTTCGGAAGATTGTCTTTGCTCAGTTATAAGATATTTTATGAAAGGTTAGCACAACTTGATAGAACCTAACTAGATTAGTTTGTAAGCATAACTTCAAACGAAGATGTCATTTCGAATTATGATCTTTCTGAAGGCTTTATTTTATAACTGGATTGGGAGTGAAGATATTTCAAATTCATTACTTCAAATCAAAGTTCAGTCTGATTGATAATTAAATAAAATCTGTCTAAGTTAGTCTGTCAAGGTAAATTTGAATTTGAAAAATTAAAGTGTGTAGATTACACTGTGGTTTTGGTAAATTTATCATAGATATGTTTTCAAGTCCACCCATGATCACGCCTGGTGCTAAATGATTGTGAACAGGGAATTAAAAAAATAATTTTCTTACAGTACACATTTTAGACGCGCATATTCTGTCAAAAGCGCGAGCCTTCGTCACACACATCGTGAAGATGTGTGTGACGAAGGCTTGCGCTTTTGACTTTTACTTTCTGAAATATTAATATTACTATATAAAAATGCGTTCCTACCGCGCGTTCCGCCATGACACAATTATAATTATTACAAACTAAATAAATTATCAAAGCGAAGGAAAATGACAGGTTTCATATCGAAAATATCTAACAACTTTTAATTACAAAATATTTTTAAAATTTACATTAATTGGATACATCAAACGCCTAATTAAATTTAATTAGCAACATCGACTACATTTCTCTAGGCGGATCCGAAAATCTCCGGGAACCGAAGATGCTCCCGCTGAATCGTCGATGCAGAAGCACAAACAGCCTTGATTACGTATTCGGCCCTGGGCGATTAATCAACTCGTTTGTTCCCCAGCGAGCACGCTCCACTGACGGCTACACACCGCTGATTGACTCCTTTGATTATCTTGCCGATCAATGAATAATAAACATTCAGATATTTTCGGTTATGCTATTTCACCCGTGAGACCTCAAACCAACATTGGAAAGAATGAAAAATTACAAGTTTCACACTTTGTCTGTGACATTGAAGAGGGTGAGTTTCTAATTAAATTAGTTATGAATGGTAATTTAAAAACTAATTTCAAGAAATGACTGAAATGTTTTTTATCTTTTATTAGGTGACGCTATTAATATGTTAATAAATCCTGAAAAATACATCGAGAGGAGATAAGCCCTGTGAAGTTTTCGGATAGATGCATTTTTGACCATCACGCGCAAATGACTTAGTGAAATTTTAAATGTAATTTTTAAAAAATCACTACCTATTCAGTGACACTATTTACCATAAACACTAGAATCATGAGAATATATTCTAGCTGTGAAAATTTAAAATATGTCATTATGTACAAAAACAGTCCTAAACAATGCCTCAAACACAGCAGCCATTAACGCGGTTCACATTTTGTATTCAGATGAGCACAAGGCACAATTAATCAAAACGACTGCGATGCAAATGCATCTATCAACAACACTGAGTGGCTGTCTTAAAATTCTACGACGAACGCAATCAACTGTCGACGAGCCAATCCTTGGTGCAAAATATAAGCTAAAGCGTATTATATTGATATTATATCGGTGGATGAGATCAGAGGTTAGCCAATCATGTAGTCCGGTGGGGGGGGGGGGGGGAATCTGACACGTAAAGAAAGAGGTTAGCGTATTATCTGTACGACTAATATTAACGCTAAAGAGTTTTGGCCAACTGTTTATTCACAAAGATGATCTATACTAATATTATAAAGCTATAAAGTTTGTTTGTATAATTGAACGCGATAATCTCAGGAACTACTGATTCCAATTGGAAATTATTTTAATGCTGCTGGATAGCCCGTTAATCTAAGAGGGTTTTAGGCTATATAACATCACGCTACGACCAATAGTAGCCGCCCATTTTTGCAATATTTATCATTAATGCTCTAATGATAAATATTGCAAAAATGAGTAAAATTGACGCTAACTAAGTTGCGCGGATCTGCTGGTAAAAAATATCGTGGATTCCAAAAATACGTAGAAGTGGAGCAGAAATCAATAATATCAATCAAAAGGTTATGTAATTTTTACAACTTACATCAACTAATTGTATGTAATGCAGTAAGAAAAAAAATTTTGTTTCATTATAGTATTAGTTTTATGACATAAATATAAAAATCATAATATATTGAAATGAACTGATAGCTGTTAAGACATCGTACTCAAATAATTGAGAAATGTTTGCACCACATCCTTTGCGTAACTTCATCAATCGTTACGACGTCACACCGTTCTCAAAAGCAAATTTCTTCAAAAGCTAAACAATCAAAGTCGACCTCAATATATCCATCAAAGCGTCTGTATAAAATCTTTGCCGCTCCGTCACCCCTTCCCTCCGCCTGCGTCTGTCTGTCCATCAGATGCAGTGCCCAATGTAAACAAGTTTTACCTCCCCCTACCTCTCCTCCCTTTTTGTATCAAAGAGGTCCCCTTTGTACCGTAGTAATATAGTTTGTTCTACAGACTCATTCAGTGATATGACGACCCTTTGGTAATTTTTTTATTTATAAACGACTGCTCGGGATATTAAATCTTTTGAGGTTTGTTTAATCTGTTTTTGAGTTGTGTAATGCTTTGAGCTTCTGTTTAGTTTTATTTTTGTGTAAGCTTATGCTACTTTTAAGACGACTCCCGCAGTAGGGTATAAGGCCTGTGTCGCGTGGGACTTTAAAAACATACAAGTCACGGACACAATATATTGTGGATTATATAAAGTGGTGTCCCGGTTGAATCGAACCCACGACCTCTTGCGTAGCAGTCGTATACTCTCCCACCGCGCCACAGAGGCAGTCAAGCCACTGCTACTGCTCAAGCTACTGGTATCATATAGTAACTAGATTTAAAATGAGCTAAGAATAATAAAAGTGCTTTGTATTATTTTATAGGATACGCCCTGTTCTTGCATTTGATTTCTCTCTATTTTTAATTAACATGTACTTTTAACTATACTTGGTATTTATTTGCAAGATAAGGAAAATTCATAAAGAATAACTTGCAGATTGGTAAGTAAAGTGAAGTGATTATCAGCCGAAATGGTAAATGGAAACCATGACTCGGAAACCTTAAGGTAGAACGGTTTTAGGCCAGATTGAAGCTTAAGTTTGATAGTTTTTACTATCGTTTTCTATAGAAAAAGATAGTAAGAACTACTAGAAACAGTGGTAAATGTATTATGTATAATTTATTATCATTTGTTTGTAACTTTTAAGACTATCCCATCCCTTAAATCTATACCATTTCTCTTTTATGTCGGTAATGAATATTATTATAATTTGAATTTAAATCTTTTGCCTTTCTTTATATCGATATAAAAGGAATCAAGTTATCACGAAAATAGTACGCGGTTAAAGACTTTAGTAATAGTGGAAAACCGACTAATATAAACCTGCTTGACTAGTTGTTGAATAATATAAATTAAATTACTATTAACACGACTTGGTTACGGTTAATTTTATTTTCAGTTTAGAAAAATAAGAATGTTATTAACTATATTTTTATTCGTTAATATTGTAAACAATAAACAGCTAAATTCAATACTGACAAAGAAAAGCTTTTATCTTTTGTAGCCTTTTCTTACGATAAAGGAAACGGATAATATGTCACACCCTAAACGTCGCAACATAGCCAGTAAGAAATGACCTCCGGATACAACTTAATCACCGAAATTCCTTCGAAGTGTTTTCGGTAATCAACACAATCGGGGGTTCAATATAAAATGGTCGGTGAGTACATTTGGAAAGATTCCAATGTGTCCGAAATTGTACTTGTAACTGCGACATTACATTTTCTGCTCCAAAAGGTAAACACATTTAACTTACATTTCAATGTGAAATCGATGGGCGATCTTGCGCTTCAATGTTTTTCAATGGTTATTTAGGTTTAGGTACAAATGAAGAAAAACAGTAATAATAAACAATAACAAACACAAAAATATTAAATAAAATTTATTGTCGCAAGCATGATATCTTTTTTCTATATAGACTACTGCATAGTCTAGTTAAAAAAATAAAAACAGTTAACACTACACTAACGCAATATAACCTAACCACTTAAAATTATTCAATTTCAATCGTTTCAAATCCATTTGATGAATCTCCCATCCCTATATGCCAATTTAATCTAATACACTCAGAAAGAGACAGACATATGAAGACAGAAAGGGACCCACAAACGAAGGTAAAAGCCTGCTGTAGCTGTGACAGTAATTTCATTGCCCGGCTCTATAGATGCCTACCCATTTTTATTACGTTGCTCAATCATTTTATTATGTGCGAGCGTTCAAGCTTCTATGAAGCGCGCGTAGCTTAGTAACTAAAACATTTGATTCCGCTGTCGAGAGGTAGGTGCGAGCTCCAATTTCGACGACACGAAGTCACACAAACAACAAACAATTTAGCTTAGTTAGAGAGCCTAACAATATTACTAAGAGTGCAGTTTATATTAGTAACGTGCAATGTGAGGTACTTTACAAACGGTATGTTTGTAAAGTACCTATGACCAATGGAAACAGAAGAAACCTACACCCGATGTCAATATTTTTTAATCTTACAACCTAGGCCATATGGCCTACGGGAGGAGATGGGGTGGCACTATTCTTAAACTGATACCATATGGTACCAGTTTAGCAATTGTGCCACCCCATCTCCTCTCGTGGGTGTCGTTAAGGCGACTACCGAATTTCACAGCGGAGGACGGGCAGCAGCGTCCTCTGCGTACTTTAAAGCCTTACTACGATCACCAACCCGATTGGCGATTACGGCAATTACCCCCTGGATCTATAATAAGTAGACTGGGTAGACTGATGAGACCCATGCCCAGCAGTGGGACTTTATATGGGTTGATATGATATCTGAATATGGAGCTCACAAAGCTCTGTCTCATATAAAAATATAACGCATAAACGTTTGCAATGAACGCGCCACGGAGAAAGACAAAAAAACATGCATGTGCCTGAATAGAGGCAGCGTGATGATATGTGACATTCTATTTATATGAAGGTTGTAGCGTGCGGCACGACACCTGCATTATCAGGTTAAACTTGTCAGTTAATTGTTTTATTGAACAATTTAATAGTCATGCGCAGAACTCAAAATACAAAAAAAAAATACTTTAGATGTAGTTTTCCACGAAGCAAGAGCCAATATAAACTATCAGCTGTTAATAAAAGTGTACACTGAAATCCACGAATATTCTATACAGCTAATATAAGGGTGGATGACTGGATATTTAGCACTCTTTCAAGTAAAAACTACTAACTAAACTGATTTTGATAACACGATAGAAATATTTATAGCTGTAATGGTAGGCCGAGTAAGGAGAAAATCCATAGCTAACAGCCACCAAGCAAAGCCAAACAAACATTTTTCTAAAAAAAATTCACCCTACTAACAAAATAACAGACAGTCAGATCGTCATGTCATCAGACGAAGCAGTACTTTGGAAACCTACTATCTATAAATTAAACCCAATTCATTAACCTTAAAAAACAGTTCCAATCATAGACTTAGAATATTACGCTAGTATATCCTAAGACTATGGTTCCAATTATGTAGCATACCTATAGATCATCATCGCAGTTTAAAACCTGCGCCTTTTTGCAAACCTACCTTTAAGTTTGACTTCAAGACATTTTCTAAAAATGTATCTATACTTGAAATAGTACAAAATAAAATATTTTTGCACTTACACAATAATAAAGCTAATTAAATAATTACCTAGTTAAGAGCTTGTATGTTGCACGAGAAACTCCAATAAAGAGTTATACCACCAACTATGCTAGTGGAAACACACAATCTTAATGTATTTAGCTCTCATAATAACGGCCATAAATGTTAAAGATACTCAGATTGCACTTATTAAATGCATTTGGAGTTACTTCACTACTTTTCGGGTATTATACGAGTAAATGCTGGTTAAAATATTTATTTATTACGCGCAACTTCGCCTGCGTAAATTATCCCCGTTTTTGCAACATTTTTCATTGCTGTTGTGCTTCTATCAATCGTAGCGTAATTTTATATAGCCTTCCTCAAATAATGGGGTATCCAACAGTAAAAAAAAATTCAATTCGAACCAGTACTTTTTAAGATTATCGCGTTCAAACAAACAAACAAAACCCATGATGGGTGCTGGCTAGAGCCTGGCCACAAAAAATCTAGAGACTTTAGCCGACAAACGTGATAATAGACAGGCATACAAGAAGCACTTCAAAACTCAGCTATCAAACCTTCAGTTCACGGTTCTACTCTCGATACCGCTTCGAACTTTACAGTTTTTTTTAAGTCTGTCTCATGGACGCTGTTTAAATGTACTAGATTAGCGGCTAGCCGCGGCTCCGTCCACTTTGATATCAGCTATCACGATAGAAACTATTCTATCTCCTTCCCAGGGACTCGAACTATGTCCATACCTAATTTCATCGACATCGAGTTACTTTCACATTTTTAATACTTGTCTATTTAAAAAAAAAAGACGACTCTCGCAATATTGTAAATCGAACCGTGTGGGAATGGAACCCACGACCTCTTGCATTAAAGTTGGACACACTCCCACCGCGCCACGGAGGCCACCTAAACCACAAATCTTCAAACAATACTTAACTGTAAGTCGTATTTATAAAGTATTTCTATCGCTACTATTTACTTAAAAGTGACAGTGACAGCATGAGTGCTAATGTCGCGTCTCAAAACTGAGTATCGAATAAGAAAGAAAATCCATGAACTCCAAAAAGGCTAGTCGTTTCCTTTCCCCCTTACACTAGCCAATTTATTATCAAAACTGCACAAACGTACTAACGAGGTACAAAGATATACTAGCCAAGATGGCGTCTAACATGAGACAATCATGACAAAGGGCCTCCATGTACAGAGGTAATTTACGGACCTTAGAGGCCAAAGGCACAACCCTGGCCCTTTTATTACGCAGCCTTCCCACACGTTTGGGGAAACTTGTAAAAATATTTTATTGGGCCAAAGGTTTCGGTGGACAACGTGCTGTCAGTGTGTCGTATTTGAGGATAACTTTTAAGTCGTGTAATACTTTTATAGTTAAAAATTTAAAAGTGTAGTGGGTTAAAATTGATAGGATATCGCTGTTTTAGATGCTTTGAAAATGTAAAATTTTAATATTAAAATAATTTAATTACGCGTTTAAAAGGTTATGTGATAGGTACTTTAAAGACAGTATCAAAAACCCTGAGGGAAAAGACTCGGAACGTAGCTAAGAATGTTAATAATAAATAATGTTATTATTCTGTATATATTTTAGTTTAAGATTCGATGGCTTGTGATTCTGATACTTGCTTTTGAAGTGATTTCTTCGTGTATGAAATATCTCAGAACCGCTGATGTTAAACTAACTCTATAACATCTATCATCTTCTACTATAATCATCCGTATCACTGTCCATTATTTCACGGAAAATGATGCTTAAAACAGTTTTTGAAAATACAATACTCAGGTCTTCCCTATGTCGATTACTAAATTTATACTAATATTATAAAGCTGAATAGTTTGTTTGTTTGTTTGAACGCGGTAATCTCGGGAACTACTGATCCGAATTGAAAAATTCACTGTTGGATAGCCCATTTATCGAGGAAGGCTATAGGCTATATAACATCACCCTACGACTAATAGAAGCCAAGCAGCAATGAGAAATGTTGCAAAAACGTCGAAAATTTACGCAGACGAAGTTGTTTGGGACAGCTAGTAGAGTATAAAGCAAAGTCACTATTTTCGTCAGTCTGCTTTTCCGAAAACTTCTTTAAAACCACGCAACGGATTTAGATACGGTTTTCTTTTTCATTTAAAGATTTTTTACATGCGCACTTTTGTGTCTAAAAGCCCAAAAAAACAATTATTTTCGATGTCCGGCAAGATATATTTTTATATCGAACTCCCTCAGGAAAATGTAAACCCTTAATATCTGGCACATTATACCTTATATATTAAGACAGAAGAGAAAAGCCGTACGAAATCGAGACAGGCCGATCGTCTACAGATAAAATACAACTTCATAATATTATATCAGTTACACTTGAAACTAAAGTATCAATGAATATTAAGACATAAAAATATACCGTCAACGTTTCACGTCGTACCCAGTGCAGAGACAGACTGGCATATAATATTACTGTAACAATATCGTGTACGGTGGGCATAAAAACCCTCGTAAATTCTGACTTGACGGCTCGTACAGTGTACCACTTCGAGACGTTTTTGCTATTCTTACTTGCTATTTTATGTCATTTAAATTATGAGTTATATTATTTTCTAATCTCTATTTTGAAATACGGATTTATTTGGTAGATTCCAGAATAGATAGATGTAACCAGAGGTGTAAGGCAACCTATTCAATCCATACAAATATTATAAAGCTGATGAGTTTGTTTGTTTGCTTATTTGAATGCGATAATCTCAGGAACTACTGGTCCGAATTGAAAAATTCTTTTACTGTTGGATAGCCTATTTATCGAGGAAGGCTTTAGGCTATATAACATCACGCTACGACCAATAGGAACGGAGCAGCAATAAAAAATGTTGCAAAAACGCGTTGCGCCGGTCAGCTAGTACTTAATATATGGGTGACCGCCCAGATCTCTGAAGTGACTTTCAGGTTTCAGCCAAGAGATCACGTTAAACTATCAGTCTCGCCTTTCGACTGGTTACATTTATTTCCCTTTTATGTATGTGGTGAGTACAGTACCTATAATTTCTAATTAGTGGCTGATTCCGTTGAGGTTCATCGTTACGACTAAAATTCGATGGACATTAAAAACCCATAACAAGGTTATCTTGTCAACTTTTAGCCTCACTAAAAGGCCGAAACGCCACAAATTCACTTATTTTTTACAACGTCAACCTGCAGCCGAAAATTTCACCTATCGAATGTCAATTTACGATATCCCCCCTGTTGGCAACCTCCAAAATTTTATTATCAAAGTAATACCACATCGAGAAGGTCGGCTTACTACAACGAGCGAGAACAGTCTTACACACACATGGACGCTCACATATATAGATCTTGGTCAAACTTGATAGAATCTCAACTAAAACAGCGCAAGTTGGGAACGTTCATACACACGCGTCTGTGTGTGTGGATTCGTTGTTGACCTGTTAGCCAACCCTATGTATTTTGTGGTAATGCTGTTATGGAAATACGGCAGGTTGTTGGAGGCAAGATTTTATGATACAGTGTTTGGGACCCTTGGAAATAGGTTTTTTAAGTTTCGCTTAACTGAATCCTGATGTAATATTTTAGTGATCATGCTAATGTTAGAGGTAAAGGTTGTATTGGGAACAGGAAATATATTTTTGACTATGTTTGTTCCCAAAAAAGATCGTCATAAGTCTAACGTGTGTATCTATGTTCTGTCTGTGCATTTTGATGTGGATTTTTATTTGAAAGGTAGTTGAATCCAGGTGGTTCATAGCTTTATGCTACACGTGAGAAAAAATACGATTTTTAAATCAAAACTATCGAAATGACTATTCTTTATTAGTCATTTGAATACTTTTGATAAAAAAAACGCATTTTAAAAACAAAACTATAGAAATGACTATTATTTAATAGTCATTTGAATAGTTTTGATAAAAAATAGTATTTTAAAAACAAAACTATTGAAATGACTATTCTTTAATAGTCATTTCAATAGTTTTGATAAAAAAAATCGTATTTTAAAAACAAAACTATTGAAATGACTATTTTTTAATAGTCATTTCAATAGTTTTGATATAAAAATCGTATTATTTCTGACGTGCCAGAGATTTCTCTGACCTTTATATACTTTAAGACAATTATGTCCAAAGATAAGATAATAAAAAACATGAACAAAAAAAACGAAAACCAATTTACCTGCAGTGGGCTCGCGTGGTGGTTTATGACCTGTATCCTCTTAAAAAAGAAGTCTGTGTACCAGCAGTGGGAAGGTAATAAAACTTATTAAAAGTGTCATTTTTTTAGTTATTGCTATTAAAAAATCAAGTTGCTTTCGATTCACACGAAATTTTTTTTTGTTTTTTCAATGCAGTAAGAAAACACAAAAAAAATCGAGACCACTCACAATTATTAAGACGCACTAAACAAAAACTAACACAATTAAGTCACCGAATACAAGTACGTCATAAAAACAAACTGACGAAGGCTGCCAAATATTTCTTTTAGTGGTACTAACGCTTGTACTAAGTAGTTCTGCGCTTAAGTACGTACGCGCTGCCTATACCTAATGCCTCGAGGCGCATAACACTGGAAAATACAGAAGGCAATCTTAACAGAACACGCTTTTTACACACTAACACGGTATCACGGCACACGCACTAACCGCTATAGTATCAGTGCAGTGGACTAACTACCCCATACAAGATAACATAAATTTCAAATACCGAATCGAATGGCCATCCTGTAAACTTTTTTGAAACTTAGGACGCTGTTCCATTAGGCAAGTTACTTGTATGCAAGTTGCAAATTGCATACAATTTATAGTAATTTTATCGACATTTCTTGCCAATTACTTTATTAAACATTAAAAAATATATATATCTTTCATAATTGGCAAGAAATTAGTATTTATAAAGTAATTGGCAAGAAATGTCTATAATAATTAATATAATATTTGGCCTGCGACATCATTATTTGTTAAAATGCTCTCTGTAACGAAGCAATAACAAAAGCCGTGATAGTTCTTTAACTAGCGGCTATTTGGCGCAAGCGAGAACACGCAAATTTAAGGTCTAATAATATGTAGGTAGTTCGATTCCGGCCCCAGATTGGCATAGGAAAGTCTCGTATTCGATTCTTGGGCAATTAATGCTTACAACTTGTATGAGGTATTCGAACTTGTACAAAAGATTGAAATCATTGGTGTTTTGTTGATATGGCAATGAACATGTTTCCAATGCAAGCTACTTGCACGCACATGTGACGTCATACTTAAATGCAAGACTTACCTAATGGAATAGCGCCTTAATGACAAATGGCTGTTGTTGTTATGCTTGTTACAAGTATAGACTTCCATTTGTATTTTTTATTTCAAATGAGCGTCCAAATGTCAATGTAGAAGTCTCGTTGTAGCCTGCCCCGTGTGCTAATACTATATAGGCTAGTGAGCACACTTCAAAACCAGTGACAGAGCGAGTGCTTCGTGATTCCATCTCCGTGAATGATCTTGTATGCGTTCGTTGAGAGCATTTAATATGAAGCTTGCATTCTGTACTCTCAGTATCAGTGTTCTGTGATGAATGTAAATGCCGTCGTTAAGCTACGACGGCATAAATTCCCTAGGCATCTAGGTGTTCTAGTAATTGGTGGGGTCTAAAGTGTTTAATTGCATTCCTAGGAGTTTTTATAAATAGGTGTCTTTATTTTCTTTCTTTAGTGCTGTAGAGATTTTTAAATAAGAAACTGTCTTTGCGATTTCGGTTATGTTGGTTTAGGGTTTCGTGGCTCTATGGCCACTAACCTCTATAGAATTAGTACTCTGCACAGTCTACTATCGACAATGACAAGACTTGAGAGCTTAGTTGCGCCACTTTCTCCGTTTTTACAACATTTTTCATTGCTGATCCGCTCCTATTAGACGTAGCGTAATGTAATATAGCCCATAACCTTTCTCGAAAATGAGCTATCCAACAATTAAAGAATTGTTTAATTCGAACCAATAGTTCATCAGATTATCGCGTTCGAACAAAAAATTCTTTAGTTATATAATATTCGTATCGATTTGGACAATAATTTGACAAAATCAAATGAAAAACCATACTTGTTTAATAAGGACAACAACAACGGCCATTCGATTCGACATAAAAAAAATGCTGCACTTTATACGAGGTAGCTAGTCCACCGTACTACTAGATACTATAGAGGATAGTGATTATAATTGATAACATGCTGCATAGTGAGAGGATGGACGACATCTACGCAAGTAGTTGTAATTCAATTGCTACAAAGATATAAAGAATAGACAAAACCTTGCAAAATCAATAGATGTTGGTGCCGCGTCTGGATATACTTTATAAAATTCCTCGCGACAACTGTTCAACAATTCGTCTCAAGAGGCGTACAAAGGTATATTAGTGCCACTCCTTTAAAAAAATATTATTTCGTAACTGACAAGGAATTATGAATAACCTCTATGATAAGACCCTCGGTATGTGTGTCTATTGTTTATGTCTTTTATAAAGTTTCAAATTGAAACAAAATACGATCTAGAGAAATGTGGCCTCTTCTCAATGGCGAAATAATACCGCTAGTGTACCGTTAGACGCCCTAATAACTTATATAGTTAAAAACATGTTTGGATATTGGATGTTTAATAATAATAAAGCTTTTTAGCCATAATTATTTACTTATTTTTTTTATTAAAGACAACTCCTGCTTTAGGGTACAAACGCTGTGTCGCAGGGGACTTTGCAAACATGCAAGTCACGAACACAAAGTACACCCAGATTCGGAACAGCAATTTGTGAATCACACAAAGTGGTGTACCGTGTGGGAATCGAACCCTCGACCTCTTGCGTAGCAGTCGGACACACTCCCACCAGCCACTTTATGGGCAAGACTCATGTCTACAACTATTACCTTTCTTTTTCCTAACTAGCTGTCCCGCGCAACTTCGTATGCGTCAATATTCCCCGTTTTTGCTAAATTTTTCATTGCTGCTCCGCTCCTATTGGTCGTAGCGTGATGTTATATAGCATAAAGCCTTTCTCGATAAATGGGCTACCCGACCGTTTTTTTTTTAATTCGGACCAGTAGTTCCTGAGATTACAAATTCAAACAAACAAACTCTTCAGCTTTATAATATTAGTATAGATTTTTCCTCACCTGCACGGTGATACACAGTTGTCTAAAGGATGCCCATGCTCGTATGCTATCTCTTTACAGGGATACTATGCAACCACCTATAAAGTGTTTGTCGTCTGAATGTACCTTCGCAAGTTTTTATTTATAGTTTTATCCATACTAATATTATAAATGTGAAAGTAACTCTGTCTGTCTGTCTGTCTGTCTGTCTGTTACGCTTTCACGCTCAAACTACTGAACCGATTTAGATGAAATTTGGTATGGAGATAGTTTGAGTCTCGGGGAAGGACATAGGATAGTTTTTATCGCGATAACCGACATCCACGCGGGCGGAGCCGCGGGCGAAAGCTAGTTTACCATATTTCTTTAAGAACTTAGCATTAACGGCCGGTCTCAATAATCTAACTATCGATGGATTTGGCTACTAGAGGTATGTATTTGACATAAGCTCCATACAAAATATGTCAAAATTCTACCTCTAGTAGTCAAATCCATCGATAGGTAGATTATTGAGACCGACCGTAAATGAACAATTATGACTGTTAGTTATGATAGTCGATCACAAAAGCAGTATTTTCCTTTCTAAGTAAATAGAGCACGTGAATACATACGAATTATTTTCTTTTAATTTCAGATTGTCAATTTTGTATTGATTTTTAAAAGCAAAAGAAAGTTCGAAATTATTTTATCTTGCCCTATTAGAACTGGTTCTCCAAGTCTGTTAATTGAATATATATAATTCTTCTGGGCGTGTGTATGTAACTGAAGGTACTAAGAGGAGTTCTAAACAGCAGGACCGATTTTGTTTGTATTCCAGTCAATTCGCAAATGGTTTAGATTCACAATAAGGATTCAAACACGTATGAATTGGCCACTAGAGACGTTAGTAGTAGATTCAAGTCTACGAAACGTCAAATTTTCTAGTTGGATGATGGGTCACGCGGGTTTATTTCTAACTAGAACGTTGTTATCAACATTTTGTAATACCTGAGATGAAATATAACAAAAATGAATTACGGGGCAATAAATGTCAGTGCTTTAAAAGTACAACTTGCAGATAATTACTAAACTATGTCTGTTTTATCTTTCGGAAACGTATATTCACCTTTTTTCGAATAAATGGGACTGCGCAATACTGCGGCGTGCTCAATATTTAAACAGCACGGTTTTAAAGTAGTATACAGGGTGATTTTTAATATACCAATAACCACCCGCTCTTGGCTTCTTTACGTTACACCAAACGACATCCTAATATAATTTAAAAAAAATACAAATTAACCCTCTACCCCTTACCACCTACTTTTGTCACAAAACAATTTACCACACATCAGATAGAACCTCTCTATTCTATGTTTCTTTCTCAGGTATAAGGCCTAAACCTCACAATAGACAACGATTTTACTTCAGTAACATAGTCTGTAGCTGGTTAAGGTCATAACTCCAAAAATAATTGGTAGGTCTGATCCCAAACTAAGCAGAGCTTGTACTATGGAAACCAGACAACGGATAAACATACTTATATATTTCTAAATACGTACATATTTTAGATAAATAACACCCAGACACAGAATAAATCTGTGCTCATCACATAATATATGATTTAAATACAACGAGCACAAAACGGTAGCCCCCATTGAAGCCAATTCACAAAAAAGAGGCGATAGGAAGTTCGCCAGACCAACTAGTAAATTATTTATTTCAGAGACATTTACATTCTTATAATAGGGATGTTGACTGTGAAAGTATTTTTTTTATGAAATGTCAAAACGACAAGCTCTACAGAAATGTGTATGGAATAGCAACCTATGACGTCATAAGTTGGAGTGTCCGACTGCTACGCAAGAGGTCGATTCCCACACGGGACACCACTTTGTGTGATTCACAAATTGTTGTTTCGAGTCTGGGTGTACTTCGTGTCCGTGACTTGTGTGAAGTCCCCCGCGATACAGGGTTTGTATACTAATGCGGTAGTCGTCTTTAAAAAAAATTACTATCATCAAATCATCACTTTTAGTATTCGTTGTCATGCTTTTAAATTTCAAAAAACATGTAAAATTGTAAAAGAACAGTTAAATTCAGAGTAATTTAAGATCTACTATTACCTGATTAGTATAAAATAATTTATTATTATTGTAGACGACTACCCAATTGTGTTAAGAAATTACAATGTCCAAGTAAACGATGTCTTTCAATTTGTTGCTTTTACTGAACTTTTCAAGACATGAATAGAATAGAAGCACCTCCCCACAAGAAAAGCCTTCGAAGTTGCTTTCATACTCGCGGTACAAAGGATTTATCAATACTGTTGAGACTCCATTGAAAAATGTTATTGAATTAAATATAATGATGTGAGTTATATTTGACAACATTTTGAATTGGCAAGTTGTAACTTCGTATTTTACACTCGTTTTGTTTTTAAACATTTATATTCATATATGTTCGTAAACTTTTGCGATTTGTAGATAATAAAGAATTTTATAAGCTACGGGTCTTAATCGCGTCATATTTTTATTTTAAAGCTAAATACCTTTGTTTTATTGCCCGACGTTTCGACCGTATTGCAACGACCTTGGTGCAATACGGTCGAAACGTCACACAACGCTATCTGATTCAAAACTAAGCAGAGCTTTTTTTCGATTTGGGTAAATATGTATAATATTTACACAAAAATATTTTATATTAAAAATGTTTCTTACAAACCACGTAAGCCACGTAAACCAAAAACTTAAAAAAAAGACGGGTGTTACTGCAAACAGAATAATATTTTATGTTCTAAGAAGTTGTACTACATATAGACCAACTTTGAGGGATTGTGAGATTTTCAAATAGGTTTTCGTATAGACTATATTCTTCTTCATTTAACGATTCTTCTCTTTGCAATATATCTCTTTATTATTAAATGGCAAAAGATAATTAGCCAAATTACTTCAATTTAGTAAAATATACCAAAAATTTAAACAAAGAATTTACTTGAACAGTTTAAGCAAGGTAAAATCTTGCGCAATTTAACTAGACGCGATTAACGTAGCGCTACGCCGTAGCAACTACTGTAGCTAATCGCTACGGAGATTAGATCCTGGGAGAGGATTGTTGTCTACATGTGACGGTGAAATGACTACTAAAATTTCGCTTTTCGTATAACAAATTAAGCTTAGTATCCATTTAAGCAATAATAATCAAGCGGCGCGGCGGCGGTAGACTAATGACTAAGACATCGAACTCGCAATCGTGAGGTCGCGGGTTCGAATCCTACCCATTGTGCTACCGACGTGAACTCACTTCTAACACAAGCCTTTGAGCTTAGTTGGAGGGGTTGACAGAAAAAATAAAAAGTTATTAAAAAAAAAAGAATGTACACCTGTGATCATTATACTCGTACTATGAGTTAGCGTTACCCAGTTTTTTAAATATTAAATTTATAATAAAATAAATTATATATATTTTATTTTTCTCTCATCATTATACCATTCCTCTAAACGTCCATAATTACGTAACGTAGCTTACATCTACGCTGCTACAGCGTAGCACTAATTGCTACGCAACTCGTAGAGACCGCTACGGTTACGCTAAAGAGCGTAGGTTAATTGCAACGGGCGCTTTTCTACCCTATGGGCGCTTTCCAACCCGGCCCTGTGTGGTTAACGGTAATATTCTCTGTGGGACAAACGGAAAACTTAATTTTATATGAAATATCGGTTACATAAATCGTCAGTATTTTTTTTTTACTTTTTGTTTTTTTTAAATTTAATGTATTTCATTAATTAAAATAGTTCATAAAGTTTTGTGAAATTAATTAATTTAACTTTTAATTAATTTATTTTTTTATTATATTACCGACACTAAAACACATGTTGCAAAAGATTACACTTTCTCACTTGAATTATAGTATAAGCTTTTTAAATATGTCCATATATATCCCAGCTTAATCTATTTATTTTAAAAATTATTATATATTTAAAAAAATACTTTTTTGATCAAAAAAATACCTATTAAACAACCGCCAAGCGTTTCAAAATTCACTATAACTAAAACTTACCGATGATCACTATAAAACCACAAATCGGTCATTATAACTCATTTTTTCGTTCACAAAACTTCAATAAATGTTGAACAATTAATGTAAAGGCAATCACACACTTGCACTGTACGGCGGTCTATCCGAACATCACGTATTGGCGAATATCGGCCCAGTCATTTCGCGAGATAGGAGCGAGTTCTCGTGTCATAATCGACCTCGCATGACGCGTCTGCCCCGCGCCGCAGTCGGCCGCTGACTACCGCGATCTAGCTGGGTTGCCCGCCTGGGTACGTCAAAGCTACCAAAAAAATCTACCAAAACCCTCCTCGGTAGCGTTTAGTAGAGTTTCGAAACAATCGTTGGTAGATTTCGGCAGAGTTTTGGTTGCAGGATTGTGTCAATGGAACTGATATACAGGCTTTGTTAATCGGATTAATATCGTCTAGCCGATATTCACAGATCTTTGACAGATTTAATTTTACAAAGTTGTTTTTTATACAATTTTAATCTTGATTAATTCTTTAATATCGTCACTTCAGAGATATAATTCCTTTTAAGGGTAAATTAAACTTTTTTCTTGTATATACGTTAAAGAAGTAGCACAAATAATTATTTCTTATCTAATATACAATATCCATCCAATATTACCAACACAAAAAATATTCAAATCATGTCATTATTAAGCACTCAAAGGTGCTCAACGTTAAAATACATTTTCCCAAGTACTTTAAAATTAAATTCTCAACAAGTAATTGTTCCCGGAATTATGGGTGAAATCTTATTTCAACGGGGAACATGGGAATATTCCCCGTTCTTTTTCTCCTCGTCTCTCGGTGGTACTACAAATTAGATAGATACAGATGGCCAGCTGCATACAAAGAGCGAGGATAGGTCCACGCACTAATAGATGTACACGAACACAAATCTTGGTCGAGCTCGGTCGAATCGTCAACTGAAATACCGTACGTTGATAGCTGTGTATGTGTGCGTGGATTCTTTGTTGAGCTGTGAGCTGACTTGTACGTACGTATTCAGTGGTGCTACTACGCATGCGTAGTGTGGAGCCCCGCCCTGCCCGGGCGTCAGCTTACTCCGCGCTCTCATGCCTCTCACTACAGAGTTTGTGTAGGTTCTGTTACCCGCTGCTACTAAATCAAAATTCTGACCAATCAACCAGAAAAAGAACTATATTTTTTATAGGCTGATAGTTTGTACGGTTATTGAAATTATCTTGTCTCCTTTAAGAATGATCATAATACATGTTTTACGAAAATGGATCTTATTTCGACTGACTAAAGTTAAGTTTCAATTGAACTATGTGTAACAGAAAATATTTCTGCTGTCGATCTATCAATCAGTGAAATTATGATAGTGTGCTATCTCATGATCGAGACTTAGTATCTATTTGTAAAATGAAGTGCAAAAATCGTTTAGTTAGGATCTAAACGGTTATAACTAAGCAGTTTTTCAGTGTCTCTTTTTCATTTTGTAAAGACTTCGCTGTCTGTCCGTCCATCTGTCTGGTTACTGTGAAAATGACACTTTTAAGTGGAAAATCACTTTTTTTAATTATGAACCAAACACGTGCCAATATAATGTGTAAATAAGTCCTTTTCTACCCAAAAGAGACATGTAGGTGGTGTTGGCATTTCTTTCCGTATTCTAAATAGTCCAAATTCCAATAATTTCACATTATTTTATTTCTAAATGCATTTTTTTCCTAAATTTTAGATAGGGTCAATCATTTAAAAAATAATATAATAAAGCTGAAGAGTTTGTTTGTTTGTTTGAACACGGTAATCTCAGGAACTACTGGAGAGAATTGAAAAAATCTTTTTCTGTTGGGTAGCGCTATAAAATAATAAAACCACTTTAAAAATGTTAATGTCATTGGGATATCATAATATGTACCTATATCTATATGATGAAATTAGTGTTAAGTCAACCAGTGAACCAATGCCTTATTATAGAACACAAAACTCTTAAGAGTGTCCTTTCACTTATTTTTTTTAAGAAAGTAGCACAATTTGATGTCAAAAAAGTATTCAAATGCACAAATTTCTGGTGAGCCTAGAAAAAGGCGATCTAGATATATGTATATTAAAAGATTCTAAAATTGAAAGAATGATTGATGACCTGTTTAAAGAAATAATTACTCGTGGTAAATGTTTGATAAAGTTATGTTGCTTTAAGTAATTAATCACATATGTTTTCAATATTTTCCTTCTCCATGTTCTTTTATAAATTTACTACTGCTTATATTTTTTGAATAATAAAAACTCTTAATTTCTATAAATTGTCTTAATTTTTAAATTAAAAACAAATTTCTTTAAAATATGTTTTCAATTTTATATCAGCCAGTACTTGGGAAGAAATATCTGGATTCGGAAAATATATAAATAGGAAAATTAGACATTTGGAAAATTCGGAATTCGTAACATCAATAATTAGAGCACTAACGAAGAGTATTAGAGAGAGTATGTAAAATTTCACGTGTTGAAAATTCGGAATTAGGACTTACTCGCCGACAGAGATGATATACTATTAGCAATGCTAAAAAAAAAAAAAAACAATGTTATACGCCAAAACGTATCGGTCTGATTGATGATTTTAGTAACCAATTTCTTATTTTCAAGATTTGTTATCACATTTTTAATCTGAGGATCTTTACAATCAAAACAAACTTTTCCAACGCCACATGTCTTGGCATGTGGCTCTCGTCAATAATCATCATTCTTACATTCTTACAACAGACCAATAGATCGAATCGTTACCACTACATTACTTATGTGTCAAATAGTCCAAGTTCGACCCCCGACTGATAAACATTTGTTGTGATTCACATATTGTTGTTAAGAATTTGGGTGTGTCACGTTCGTGTATTGAATGTTTATGAAGCTCGGAATACAGAGTTTATTCCCAGGTGGATTTATTTGTTTTTTTTTTTATAATTACTTGCTTGGTTTAACCCCATAGCACATAGATGTTTGAAGCATAAATGCATTTGATTTTATGTCATCTCTACAAATTATTTTTTGATAAATTCACGTAACATTTTAAAATTAGTTAAATTTGAGAGCTACCATGCCTCGATACTTTCTCAAACTCAAAATGCCCTGCACCTTCCTAACATGGTTCAAAAGACAGAAGGACGGATGGATAGATACCGAGCCTTACGGCCGTTTTCAATATTCAATGTATGGATCGATTTGGGTACTACAGATATACAACATTATTCTTGGTATTGTGCAAACCTGAAAGTAGTTTGCTCAGAATCAGTAACACATTTCAATGAGATAGTTTTTGGACCATGTTATATTTTTCGATTAATTAATTTATCAATCATTAATATTTTACAAAATCCTGTTTACAATATGATTTTAAATGTAAACATCACTTATTTTTTAATAATAACCATAGATTACGTATTACGGGACGCAATGAGCGCGATAGCGTGAATAACACGCGACAACTACATTGGCTTATAACTCTGCAAGTTTTTACATTTTTTTATTTGATTTCTTGAGGTAAAAATCTTGTTAGGGGGTTCAGACACCTCACGTTTTGCACTTTACCAAAAATAACCTATTATATTTAACATTGACTTCATACAACATATTTCAAAATTCTATCTAGCCAAATCTATCGACAGACAGATTATTAAAAACGGCCGTTAGTAATAGGTTTCTTTGGCACCCTTTGTATACGCAACCCGCGGGCTTAAACTAGTTAATATGTGTTACAATGTTGATTGATCTAACAACGTCACAGGTCTCACAGCCCCATATAATGGAAAACATCAGTAATGCCCGAATAATGGAATTCTAAAGCGAGAAATCATATCTGGATACTTAAAATTGTAAGCGAATCGGGTGCACTCAGGGGTGATCCCTCTTGAGGGGGTGGCATTCATACGCGTCCCGAATATCCAAGTGCAAATGTTTTAATGATAGCTCTTTGATTGTAGAGAAAAAACGTGACGTTTTTTGCATGCGTATCAAATCGTTCGTGTGAGTACGAAAGATGTAGATTTGGCTGTGATTGGATCCTTAAATATGGTTTTAATTATTTTTTTATGTTAGTCAGTATTGGCATAAGTAGTGGGTCTCCTGGACCCACTATGCAATTGCAAGAAGCCATTGTACCCACAATGACGGTAAAGGGTTAATAGAAAATAAAAAATAGCAACTGGCTCCGTGACCCACTGGGAGTGTGTACAACTATTGCGCAAGAGGTTGTGGGTTCACGCCACATTGTGTGATGAACAAATTGTAGTTCTGAGTCTGAGTATACTTTGTATTTGTGATTTGCTTGTAAAGTCCTTCGCAATACAAACATAATTCCATAATGCAGGAGTCCAATTTTTTATTTAAAAAAATAAACTATATTTGATTGGAGGCAAGTAGCAGTGATACCTAAAGCGATATTCCTGCTCACATATTTTTTTGGAATAATTCAAATACGTCAATTTTCTTATTTTTAACTTTACTTTTAAAATGAAAGGTCATTTGTTACCTCTAAATTAGAAGTAGTTGTAAAAAAAATGCGGGAAAAGATATTACGACGAAATACAGAAAAACTTTTAACTTTGACCTTTTTTGTGAAGTAACTACCAAAACTTAAACTTTTTTTACATAACGTTGTTTTATATAAGGTTGTAAAACAAAAATGGCTAAGGCATCGGACTCGCTATCGTGAGGTAGCGGGTTCGAATCCTACCCATTCAACTACCGACGTGAACCACTTCTAACACAAGCCATTAAGCTTAGCTGGAGGGATTGCTAGTTATCTTTAAAAAAAATGCTAGCTTTTAGTAATAGAGCCCTAAATAATCAAATTATGTGGCATTGAGTCTATAACTGAGTCTACTATTTCCCGTATAGGTATTTATTATATGGAGATGAGTTGCTCCTGTGATACGTCGGGATTCTACTTGTATATGTAATGCCAAGTTTGCAAATAATAGGTAAAGCCGGAGAAACGAACCTGGCAATAAAAACTCGCGGCCACTCTTTTCTAATTGCCAATTTTACAATGTATGAACTAGTGTTACAATTTCTTAAAGGTAAGCACCACATAAGCTAACATTATGAGTTTTTAAATCATCATGATCATCTTCGGTAACATATACTAGAAACCTAAACCTTAGATCACACATATTTATCTGCACACACACACACTTTCTGACCACATAGTCTGTGTGTGCAAATGAACATCTTTTACATAGTATAAAGACTGTTGTTACCTTTACGTATTCTTGAAGATATCTCTAGTTACTTCGATACTTACCTGAAAAGACAAAAATTACATTAATATAAACTTTTAGATTGGTTCAGGCTTGGCAAGGTGCGAATAATACCCTCGATATTACTACCACGTCTTGTCTACTTGGTCGTATATATATTATGATTGATAAAATAAGTTTATAGTTGTGTGGCAAGCGAAGGTTGCTCTCGTTGGCGGAGTAATAAATTAACGAAATCTACGCAGTTCTTTTTAATTTATGTTTCTATATTTATTGAACATATTAAAAACAATGTTTAACATACTTATAAAAAACTTGATATATTCTCTATTTACCAATTTTTCAGGGTCCTCATTCACGTTTTTTTTCTTTCGTTTTCGCGGTAAGCCTGCACGAACTGTCGCATACGTCAAACAATGATGTGTTTATTTGTTGTCGGCGAGAATGTACGTTTGCATCCCAGTAGATGTGCCAGCGCAGATTTTAAAAACAATTTATCTTAGCTTGAGGCTAACACGATTTCCAGTAATGTAGGCCAACATTACTGGTTATCATTTTTTCAAAATCAAATTGGAAAATAAAACAAAACATAGAATAATATATCGGGCTTGAAACATCCCGATAGTCAGATAAACAAAGAGTCTATCATAATATAACACAATATACTATATAAAGTTCAATTTAAATACCATCAACAAACTGTACATCGAATCTATCACAGAAATTCATCAAAAGCTAAAGCAATATTTTCGGGTAGGAGTGGACACAAATTGATTGTGACTGTACAGGCCGGAGGGCAATGGCGGAGACGGAAATCGAATCCGCTACCCGACGGACACCTGCGCGAGACGCAAATTCACGTTCGTCAATAAATAGGATGACCTGTAGGTACGTTGTGATTTAAACATGGGTGAATACATAGGTAGGTACTTGTATACAGGGTGATTTGTAATAAACTAATAACGTGTGGCTACCTTACATTACATAAAATAACTTTGCAATATCGGTTATGAAAAATATTTAAATTAACCAACAACCTGCTCTGAGGCGCGGTGGGAGTGTGTTCGAGCGCTAAGCAAGAGGTTGCGGGTTCGATCCCCACCCAGGATAAAACATTGTGTGATGAGCATAATGGTTTATTCTGTGTCTGGGTGTTATTTATCTATAATATGTATGTATTTAGAAATATATAAGTATGTTTATCAGTTATCTTGTTTCCATAGTACAAGCTCTGCTTAGTTTGGTATCAGATAGCGTTGTGTGAGTTGTCCCAAAATATTATTATTATTATCTACCATCTATTTCTTGAATCTATTTTTTGAGTTATGCCCTTAACAGACTATTTAAGCGGAGTAATCTAGCTTGTCAGGTATTCAATTCAATTCTATCATATTTAAACGGGTACCCCGTTAATTGCAATAAATATGTATATTAATGTTACATAATACAATTGATGATAATTGTATTATGTAACATTGATTTATTGATTTACTCATCACAGATAGCATGCTATCTGTGATCACTAAATGGACTAGATCAAATTATTTTAGTAATAATATGAAGAATTAAAGTATTAAATTATCATATCAAAATTTTCAACCCAATATATTACAGGAATTTATATAATTTTAATTGACCTACTCACAATGTTCTAAAAATTCTTTAATCGAATAGAATATACATATAAACAATCGTGTAGAATGAATAGATAGAAAAAAAATGAAGTCTAGTGACATAGTACATATAGGTTCGATTTAGGCCCGGGCTTGGCATACGGAAGTCTCGGGTTCCATTCCTGGGTCTGGACTTCAATTTATTTTAAATTGACCATTCTCATTCACCATCCTTGCCTCGGAGAGCACGTTAAGCCGTCGGTCTTCCGCCTAATGTCTCCGGTCTTGTCGGATTTACGTCCCATCGGAATAGTCCGATGGGACGTAAATCCGACAAGACTCTCACTCTCATAGGAGAGTGAGAGAATAGAGAGTGCACTTGTGTATGCGTATACACTTGTGCACTATAATATCTCCGGCGTAGTCAGCTAGTCTATCTATTAGGAGACCATTACAGTCATTATGGGATTAACGTGTGTGTATATCTAACCTCTTAAAGCTCTATAACGAAAGGCGGATTTTAATCGACTAGGTTCTCAGCTTTATTTGATAAAAATCGATTCGACAGTTTTAACGATTTAACTTTTTAGTAGGTACGAATAAAAAAAAATTATAATACATGCTTAATTCTATATTATACTAGCTGACCCACGCAACTTCGTATGCGTAAATTTTCCCCGTTTTTGCAACATTTTTCATGTTGCTCCGCTCCTATTGGTCATAGCGTGATGCTATATAGCATTCCTTGATTAATGGGCTACCCAAAAAAAAATAATCAATTTGGACCAGTAGTTCCTGAAATTACTGCGTTCAAACAAACAAATAAACTCTTTAGCTTTATAACATTAGTATAGATGATATGTCGGCAAAAATTTGCTCAAAAATTGAATAACGGCTGAAAAACGCATCATTTTTTTACACTAATGGCATGCATTTTTCACCAACATTTAATTGGCATGAAATGTATAGAACATGCACTATTCGTTTCCATCTTCAGTTAAAATTCGGTACATAATTACTGTCTGCCCATCGAACAGGTATAATAGGAGGCCGTTTCCACACAACTGGCCGTCAAATCAACTGAGTTGTGACCAGTGACGCGACAATACACCATCAACCCTGCGAACGATGCAAGTGGCAAGTCAAAACTGTAAATATATATACCTACTTTGCATAGTGGCGAACGTGCTGATTGTAAGATCAGCAAGGTTAGACTACGATACGTCAAGCTCAGAAACGGGTGGCCGTTTTCTAAAAAAAGCCGTACAAGTGCATGTCAGGCCCTGCACAATGTAGGGTTTCGTAGTTGCCCATCACAATAATTCAGACTAAGAAGTGAGTTTTCTTTTCTTTTGTTTCATACAACTAACAACTTTGTAATTTTAAATAATTTTCAATTGAGACCTATTTTCCGTAAACTTGTAAATCCTTACTTATTAAGCTGTGATAGTTTTACTTTAATGTTTACTATATATTTTTACTTTAATATTTTTTTCACATATCAATCAATAACCATTTAGCAAGCAGGAGAGAGACACAAAATATAAACAAGACAAAAAGACAAAAAATATCACTTTTAAGCTTAATATTTCACATACGGTATTTTACCACTTTGTAAAATTACAGTTTTCTAGTACTAAGGATCTCTGCGCTAACCTGGGAACAGACGTACAAACAGAGCCAAACTATGAGGAGATTACTACAGAACCCTATAAAGTCACAACTTGGACAACAGGAATGCCTGCGACTTTTATGCAAGAGTGAGTTCAACGCACAATTGTTGAACTGCAGTGGCACGCAATCCGACTGCATCACCGAGGCAGTCTAACAAGAGGGTTGGTTTCAAAGCACAATTCCTGTACTGCAGTCGCACGCACTCCGACTACCTCACCGAGGCAGTGATACTAAAATTTGATAATCAGTCTTCTTCTTCTCTAGCTCTCTTATTTTAAGATGGATAACCCGACAAGTCAACATCACTTTTAATATTTTCTAACCTGTCGCTACCGTTTCATATGCAACCTAACCACCGGTGTGTATTACCATATAAAAGCCGTGAACGTACAGAAGTGCAAGCACCAAGCGTCGCCAGAGCTAATAAATTAGTCCTCCGTGTCCGATAGAGCACTGCCGCGCGACTTGTCGCTTAGTCATCTGTGGTAGCACTAAGATAGTGCATTTCAAGGGTTAACTTATGATGTTGTTTACGGGGTAGTATTAAAGTGTCGAATGTTAAAGATAAACATGATTACCAAATTATAAATCAGTTAAAAAACCGGGCAAGTGCATGTCGGGCCATGTCGAATTTAGGATTCCGTAGTACCCCCCCTCCCCCCATCCGAATAATGCGGCTTAAGAAGTGGGTTTTCTGTTGGTTTTATTTCATACTTACTTAATAATAATTTTCAATGGAATTTGTGTGAAAATTTTGATAATCTCATTTGATCAGCTGTTAATCGTAAACTTGTAAAGCCTACTTAGCTGTGATAGTTTTCCTTTTAATTTTACTAAATATACTACTACCGTGATTTACATACCCAACATCAACCAAGCCGGCGGGGGACACACACTTGACTCTACTGCGTACAAAAATTTGCATTTTAAAGCTTATTATCTGATCTTCAGTTTATCTCATATTTTAACTTTTTGATAATACAATTTACATCAATCCTTTAACATGGTGTAATAGTATATTAGTCGCAGCACCTAACCCCCATATCAAGTTTATTAACATTCAAACTTTGTAAAATTGACAATTTGAAAAGAGTGGCCGCGAGTTTTATTGCCAGGTTCGTTTCTCCGGCTTAGCTATTGTTTGCGAACTTGGCATTACATGTACATGTAGAATTCCGAAGTATCACAAGAGTTGTTTTGCATCCTTAGTGAATAAAGAATTTAGAATTTGGATTTTTTTGAATATTTTACAAAGGGATCCCTAAATCTAAAAATGGTCTTGTGAACCCCGAAACGTTTTTAAAAGACGTATTTAATGATACTCCATATGATGGAGTAGGTGACAAATAAAAACACATTTCTACTTTACATATAGGGAAGGCACCCTCAAAATAAATGTTTTTCAAGATTTTATCACTTTGTCGACGTAAGTAATATATGTATATCGCTAAGCTGCGGATGGACGGACAGACGGACATGGCAAAACAGAACCCCTATGGATCTGTTTTGTTGCCCTTGTAAGTTACTAACTTCAACTAAGTATTATGTACAGTTCCAATGTGGCTTTTATTTCATACCTATATTGACCCAATCAGAACTTTATTGTGTCTGATATCAATAAAAAAGCAATCTAAGGTAATATAATATAAGATAAGTAATGTCGCTATCGCGTTCGATAGAGCCACGCGACTTGTCACTTAGTCATCTGTGACTAAACTAAGACAGGCACTGCTTAGGTTCAAAATATATTAATACTATCTGACCCGCCCAACTTCGTCTGCGTACAATTTCCCGTTTTTGCAACATTTTTCCTTGCTGTTCCGCTCCTATTAGTCGTAGCGTGATGTTATAAAAATTATAACCTTCCTCAATAAATGGGCTATCTAACAGTAAAAGAATTTTTCAATTAGGACCCGTAGTTCCTGAGATTATCGCGTTTAAATATACATATAAAATTTCATAAAGAATTTTATATATAAGATAATAATAATATCTTGGGATAACTCACACAACGCTATCTGATCCCAAACTAAACCGATCTTGTACTATGGAAACCAAATATTTGATAAACATACTTATATATTTCTAAATACATACATATTAAACAGACACAGAATAAACCATCGAGCTCATCACACAAAGTTTTATCCTGGGAGGGAATCGACCCCACGACCCCTTGCGTAGCAGTCGGTTACACTACCACCCCGCCACAGAGGTAATCATATAATTTAGTATAGTATAAAACTTTTAAAAAGAGACCGTTTTCTTTTGAATGTGATATAAATATATTAGAAAGTGATATTTTGTGGACTCCCATACACTACACAGACAAGAAAAAAAAATACATCTTATAATTTTCTCGTCTACCTGATCGTATGGGATCGGCGCCGTTGGATATGTCGATATAGGGATCTGTTTGTGAAATGTTAAGCTTTAAAGGGTAAATTTTTGTAAGAGTCAAGTGTCCATGCTAGCTATATGGTTGTGGTTGGTTATGTGAAAAAAAATTACGGTATTCGTATACAGAGTGATTTTTAATGCACAAATAACCCCCCAATCTTGTCTCCTTTACACTACACCAAATAATTTTGTAATATATTTTAGTAAAACAAAATACAAATTAACTCTTCACCACCTACAATAAACAATGATTTTACTCCAGTAAAATAGTCTGTAGGTGGATAAGGTCATAACTCCAAAAACAAGGTGATTAAGGGTTAATTTATTAAATATATTTCAATACTGATATTACAAAGTTATTATTACAAATCAACCTTTATACAGTGAAATTAAAAGAAAAACTATCACAGCTAAGTAGGCTTTACAAGTTTACGAGCAATAGCCAACCAAGTGAAAAGTAACAATAATTTTCGTGCAATTTCCATTGAAACTGATTATTTTATAAGTATAACGTTGTTAGTAGTATGAAACAAAAACAACAGAAAACCCACTTCTTAGAACCCAGAACCCTATATGGCCCGACATGCACTTGCCCGGTTTTAGAAAGACTAGATTGGACCATATAAATAAGATTAATCCATTATTAATTAAATGAATTGGAAAGAAAGCATATTTATTTGAAAAAAAACATTTGTTAAGGCATACCCAAACCAATAGTAAAAAAATGATTGTCTGTAAAGGCAGTTTACGGACGATAATTTTACGTGATAATGTCATAAGAGACATATCGCCATACGCGTTGCTTAGCAACCAATCGCATGCCTTGTCGCTGCAATCCCCATTCGCTCTTGCTTAGCAACCAATCAATAAAGTGACTTTTTTTAGACACTTTTTCGTACAAAAAATCACAAACCGAACTTACTTATTTTTCTACTCCTAACTTGAGTTTTATTTACAGTACCCTAATAAATATGAAGTAAAAAACAAACGCAACAAATTAATGCAAAAAGACGTCTATGCCGTTCCGCACGCGATCTACGTCCTTATAAGACGTTTATAAATGAAACCCATTTCATATTTATCTGGCGACATACGTTGTACATGGTGTTTTCACCATTAATTAACGTGAACTACCGGTAACACGGCGACACGTGCGGCGTGTGTAAAACTTGCTAATAGTTAACTAATTTCATGGTAAAATATTCTTCTAATGGTAAATAGTAATTTGAAAAACACATGCGAGTATTACACACTGTTTACAAAGACGACATATCTAGAGCTATAACAAGACTAAATTAGAACTTAGCACCTGGATGACCGATTCATACAAATGAAAATAATACCTTTTTCTAAAGTATTATTTTTATATGTATGAAACCTATCTATATTGATTTATCGCCCCGAAACCCCCTGCATACTAAGATATAATTTCATGAAAATCGTTAGAGCCGTTGCCGAAATGCAGATTATATAAAATAACAATAACTTGGAACAACTCACACAACGTCATCAGATCCCAAACTAAGCAGAGTTTGTACTATGGCAACCAGACAACTGATATACATAATTAGATCAGAATAAACCATCGTGCTCATCACACAAAGTTTAATCCTGGATGGGGATCTAACCCACGACCTCTGGCTTAGCAGTCAGGGTCACTAACCACTAGACGAACCGGCCTGTCATATATACAAGAATTCGTTTAAAGTATTAGGTATATGCTAAAGTGACTTTTTTTGTTTCTAACGCTTTCACACTATAATGAAATTTAGTAAGGTGATAGTTTGGGTCCCGGGAAACAACAATAAATACTTTTTTTGTAATAACTAACATACTCGTGGGTGGAAGCAAATTAAAGCTAGTATCTACTTAATTACAAAAGAAATCCAAGGCACGACTAACTGACTGAACCATCAATGAACAGCTCAGTAATTAAACTATGTTATTTGGCACTCAGATGAATCAATAAGACGTAGACATACACTAAGACAGGTTTTTTTAAATGCCACGTCTCTTATAAATATAAATTCAAAAATATTTATTCACTTCGGAACTTGGGAATGTAATGAATTTTCATGTAGGTACATTTACTGCGAAGTTCGCAAAGCAATAGCTTGGAGGTTGCTGAAAGAACAGGATATTAACTTGTTTTTACTTTTTTCAAATTGCCAATATTTTCATTTTTTTACATAAAATCTATCACCCTAAGTTTGAAATTCATTTGCACGTCATAAGCAACAAGGTTGATTTTCCCTTGCATTAATATAATGACAGTTACCAATTTTAGCCTTAATTATATTTTAATTGTAAAGGAAGCTTTGTCAAAACTGATAGACCATTTTCTTGTGCGACCGTTTATTGTATGCAAGAATCTGCCACTAATCGCAACGTATTCATATATCAATATCGTATACCATGTTAGAGGACTGATGAAAATCTGGTCTTAAATATTTAGTGAAAGTACTACTTCATTAAGTTGGTTTTTGAAACGAGGCAAATAAGTTCAGATAATAATAGTTTAAATAATAATAGTGGTGATCAATACCATAAAAAAGTACAATAAAAACTGCGCTATGACATTTCATTAACATAACTTAAACAAATAATATCAAGTTAACAGCTTTAAACGCTGTCCTCTAAACTAGACTGAATGCCTGTATCTTAAAAGGCAGTATTCGGCCCTAATAATTGTTTTATTTATTTAAATAAAGTAGATGGACTGTGTCATTTTCAAGTATCAGATCAGATAGCGGTGATTATAAATAGTTAATTTAAATGTGTGTTATGTGCACGTGGAGTGATAATGAATCATTTGTGTGTGTGTGTGTGTGTGTGTGTGTGTGTGTGTGTATGTGTGTGCTTACGACTAAAATTTTATATTTAATTGATGTGATAAATACATACTTATACTATATATGTTAGAAGTAATTCTGTTTTGTGATAGTCTAGAGTTAGATACCTTAATTATTGTAGCTACGAGATTTTTTCTTAAGACTTCGTCGGTTGGCAGAGAGGGAGAGAGAGATCAAGACCTGTCTGTTTAGTATCCCTAAAATTACATACAAATACTAAAATATTTTTGCTAATAAAACACGTTGCGAAATCACGGCGATCACGGCTGCGCGCAGAGGCGTACCATTCAGAATTACATCATAATTTTCTACCACAAAACGTGCGTTACGTATATGTGTGTTTAAAACACACATATACCTAACACACTAAACACTCAAACTAATAAACACATACAATATAGTAAGATCTTTTAATCTCGCTACTAAAACGCGCACGCTAACCAATCGTTAAGGGGCCTTTTTATCGTTATTTACTTTTCAACGGGTCGTTGCTCGCCGGGCGATATCTTTCGTGATCGTGTGTAGCCCACCTAAAGTAATTAGTAATGTACATAGTGATTTAGAGACTATTATTAGAGACTTTGTTCATTATTTCATTAGGTTCGGATAATGGTGGGACTACGTCGTGCATTAATCGCTAGCAATAAATTTCTTTGTGAAATATAGTTTGTCATTCCTGACTTGCAACTCGCACTGGTTTCGTATTTAAAAAATAACATAAAATCTTTTATTCGAGATATCAGTACTACATTTTTTTAAAGTTAACTGACTGGCCTGTTGGCCTAGTGCGATCGAGTTGATCGTGGATTCGATCCCACCCACACCACAGGATTAAACTATGGAATATACAGGATAACTATAAACGTGATGAGCACGATGGTTTATTCTGTGTCTGGATGTTATTTATCTGTAATATGTATGTATTTAGAAATATATAAGTTGTTTATCAGTAGTCTGGTTGCCATAGCTCTGCTTACTTTGGGAGCAGGTGGCATTGTATGAGTTATTCCAAGAAGTTATTAATTTATCTATTTATAATATGGAATTGTTGGTCCCAAATTACTAGGTACCCTGTTATCCCCTCCAGCTAAGCTCAAAGGCAATTCCAATCTCATTGGGTGCAACATGTTAGGAGAATTCACTTACAATAATATTAAAAACCATATGTGTTTTTATATTGGCCAAATTACTACAAAATATCATAAGAAAGATATTTATATAAAGATATTATAATATGTGTATGTTTGATGTAAATTAGTGCCTAAATAAGTAAACTTAAACGACTGACAGTAAAGTAAACATAAAAGAAGTACATTGAGAAAAATAAATATAGAGGACAGCGACTCTATGTACAACTAGCTGACCCGCGCAACTTCGTATACGTCAATTTTCCCCGTTTCTGTAACATTTTTCATTGCTGCTCCGCTCCTAATAATCGTAGCATGATGTTTTATAGCCTATAGCCTTCCTCAATAAATGGACTACACAACAGAAAAATATTTCTATTACAATTCGGACCCGTAGTTGCTGAGATTGCCGCGTTCAAACAAACAAACTCTTCAGCTTTATAATATTAGTATAGATTTAGAAATAGATAGAAATGAAGAATGACCAATACCGATATAACTGTCAGTAGCATGGCAAAGGATTAGATTATTTAAAAAATATTCAAATTAAACGCAACGAGTAGCGTTACTACAAATTATATGTCACATTTTAACTAAAAGGAAAACGCCAATCAAATCTAATCGAGTATTACACAAGGTGAATTATTCCAAACATTGTGCTACATAATTGTTAGGACTTAAACTGATGACCCTCCGATAACCAAATTATACATTTCCAAGGTGTGTTTTACTTGAAGGTTCCATGATAACTTTATTATTGGCACTTACTTTTGACAGTAACATTTTGTTTTTTTTAACAGCTTTCAAAAAAGGTCAGTGATGGTTTTAGAGTATAATACGTTGTCCTAGCTTATAAAACACTAGAGATATTGATTCAAACATAGGAGTGAATCATCCGAAATTTGCATTCGGTGATGTTTTTGATTTTTTACTATAATATAGAGGCAGATGTTCCTGCGTCGCGGGGGTCTTTACAAACATGAAAGTCACGGACACAAAATACACTCAGATTCGGAACAACAATTTGTGGATCACACAAAGTGTTGTCCCGTGTAGGAATAAAATCCACGACCTCTTGCGTAGCAGTTGGACATACTCCCACCACGCCACAGAGGCAATAAACTATACACTATAATTTTGGTATTTTCTTCCAAAACAAAGATTGCTTAGTAAACAATTGCAAAACAACAATCTAGGCTCCTTTACTAGTAAACCTAGTAGTACTTTTCAAGAATATTCAGTAAATATTCGCGTACATTGTAGAGGTGTTATATTTGAGTGGAACGTCTGTCCGTAGGTACGTGTGTATAATTTAGGAGCCGGCAATTTCCGCACGTCCGACAGAGCGCTCGTCCGTCGGCCGGGGTACACTGGGACCAAACACTTTATGTTATTAACCCTCTATGGAGAAGAGAAGGGTTAAAGTCAAGGTAAAAGTACTTTATTCACTTAGGTTACAGAATGCAACGCTCTACGTCAAACAAAATTTGATATAGAATGAAAAATTCCGTGAGAAAAGAACTTGGCAATAAAAACTAATGACACTTGTTTTTAATGCCAATTATTGCAATATATTTGTATCTACCTACAGTTATGCTAGTAATTAAGGTACTGTAAGCATTACATCGTGTAACTCACGCAAGCAGTAACCAAGTTATAATCAAGTTTTAGATGAATTTTCTTCCTAAAGTGTGGATCGGAGCATCAACTTACAAAATTACAAAAGAGGGTGAAGGCAACATGCGATTAGATTATTGTAAGAAAAACTACTTATTCTACAAATATTTATGAACTATTAATTAAAAATAAATTTATAAAATGGTAATGAGAAGGCCGACCAGTCACCTCAAGTAGCACCCGTTCGTTATTAGTTTAACTCCTACATGTCTTTTTGTTTATAGGCTCCATAGTATCAAACAGAATCACCAATTTGATTTGAGTGCAGTTGTTCTAAGTTTTGTTTCGTTTAAATACTTTCAACTTTTTGTTTTTGTTGCGTTTATTATTATATCAACCCATATGAGGTCCCACTGCTGGGCACGGGTCTCCCCGGTAGAACCTACATAATATACATCCTGGGAGTAATTGCAATAATCGCCACGCTTGGCGAGCGGGTTGGCGATCGCAGTAAAGTTTTAAAGTACGCAGAGGATGCTGCTGCCCGTCCTTCGATGTAAAAACCCCTTAGCCGCCTTGACGATACCTATCTATACTAATATTATAAAGCTGAAGACTTTGTTTGAACGTGGTAATCTCAGGAACTACTGGTCCGAATTGAAAAAATGATTTTTTGTTTCGTAGCCCATTTATCGAGGAAGGCTATAGGCTATATAACATTACGCTACGACGAATAGGAGCAGAGCAGAAATGAAAATATTGCAAAATCGGGGAAAATTGACGCATACGAAGTTGCGCGTGACAGCTAGCAGGAAGATATGGTGGCACGGGTGGTACTATTCTTAAGCCGGTAACACACGGCCAGTAGCGTTAATAAATTCGCAGAATAGATAGTTCAAGGCTATCTATAGAGCACGGAGTAGTATCACTTAAATAACCCATTTTTTAAAATTACTTTAAGAAGATGCTTAAACTTTATTATACTTTGAAAGATCATAAATAGAGACTACTGATCTGACTGCCTCTGTGGCGCGGTGGGAGTGTGGCCGACAGCTACGCAAGAGGTCGTGGGTTCGATCCACACCCAGGATAAAACTTCATGCGATGAGCACGATGATTTATTCTGTGTCCGGGTGTTATGATAAATAACTCCCGGACACAGAATAAAATATAGTACGTATGTAATATATAGAAATATAGTATGTTTATCAGTTGTCTGGTTTCCATAGTACAAGCTCTGCTTAGTTTGGAATCAGATGACGTTGTGTGAGTTGTCCCAAGATATTATTACTGATCGTTGTCTAAAATGATTCTTATAGTAATTTTGACAAGACAATATTTCCGACAGAAAAAAAATATATAGGCCACAAAATTTATGAGATACGTTATTTGAATATAAAAGTGACATGTTATACGCCCCGTAACATTTCCCATGGCATGGAGCTCCTTATGGGTATTTGTCTCGAGGGGAACTTTGATGGTGCTACGTAGCTAATATACATGATACACTTTTTAGAAATAAAGGGGTGCTTTGTTTTTATCCTATTTATGAATATTAAGAAGATAGATAGTTCATTGTTTACACGAAGTGTTACAGAAAATGGTGATTCGTTCAAATTTTACAGCGGTTATAGCAGTACCAATTTACGTACTACGGCAAAAGTATTACATCTCCTACGGTGCATCTTTTTTTTTTCTCACCACAACAATTACATTTTAGTCTCATTTTAACAATATTAATCTTATATTAGGTATTTTACATTTCAGTAGTTTATTGTGGGAGACTGGTGCCTAAGCTAAGCTCAAGGCTTGTGTTTCAGGACACCAGGTCCCATATAATTATACCATCGACGATTCAATTATACCTAAATTATTTTACAACAATGTACATAAAAGTGCGGTACGGTACTCTTTGTTTGTCTGTGTTAACTAATAACAGTTATTTATAGTTTGTGAGAAATGTATACTTGTGTGTGTGTGTGTGTGTGTGTGTGTGTGTGTGTATGTGTGTGTGTTGCTCGTAATTATGTTGTTGAAGCTATCAGCATTATATCACTATTTTGATGTAAAGCATTTACTTTTTCTTGTTTTCGTTTCGCAATCCCATTTCACAAAATTTACAATTGTAGTCATTAATAAACTACTCTCTAGGCTCTGAACCAACTGTAATGAATCTCATAAGGCTCTATTTCATGGGAGAATAGAGTCCTCAGCTTTTTGCACAGCAGTCGTGGAAACGACACAGTTAATATATTTTTAAAACGTCTACCGGCAGGTCTCAATAATCTATCTATCGCTGGATTTGGCTACTAGATGTATATATTTGACATAAGCTCCGTACACAATATGTCAAAATTCTACCTCTAGTAGCCAAATCCATCGATAGATAGATCATGAAAATATATATATTACGAGTCTTAATCGCGTGAATATTTTAAGGTAAAATACCTTGTTTATTGCCCGATGTTTCGACCTTATTGCAACAACCGTGGTGACGGGTAGTTTAGGCCGATAGACCACCCTCCTCAGTTTTAATTGTATTCCAATGACACAATAAATGTCCATACAAAAAGATTTGACATTTCGTTACGTTATGATGCATGATATTATATGATTAAAAGACAATATGACATAAAGGTCTTATCACGTCATCGTTTGCATACATTTTGTCTCTAATAGTTGAGTGTGTTTCCCTCTCAACTGTTCACGATTTCACGCAGGTGCCGCTCTGCTCAAACTGCAAGCCCCAACATACTCTTACTAAACACACATACGTACACATATTATGTTCTTATTTTATACTGCAGGTCTTTCAACGGTCTAACATGATGGTATCTTATAAAACCAGCCTCTGATTGTAGTAGAAAAACTGTGATAATTTAGAAAATTCACTTAAATCAATATATTTTGAAGTATAAGAATAACTGAAGTAATTTTTATAGGCATTTCTTGCCAAAAACTTTACAAATTAAAAAAATGATTTATTGTATAAGAATAACTGTTATTATTTTGAACCTGAATTTACTAAAGCAAAAAAAATATTCTCTGCTTATCCTAATGTTGTCGAGAGCTTTTGATAGTTATCATACGTTCACAGGCAGGTAGCTCAAGGAGCAGGACTATGCAGGATCTAACATACTATATTAAACTTCGAAAATATTTAAAGTTCTGTTCAAAAAAACAAAATAATTTTCTTATCAAGTTCCAAATAAACGTCGCAGGCTTCGATCAACAATGACATTGGCTGGCTTGTTGGTCTAGTGGTTAGTTACCTTGTCTGCTAAGCCGGAGGTTGTAGGCTCGATCCAAACCCAGGATGAATCTTTCTGTGATGACCACGATTGTTTACTGTGTCTGGGCGTAATCAGTAGTAGGTCTAAGCCAAAGGCCGTCTTGGTGGGTACCATAACAATGTCAGTTATTCTTCCGTGAAACAGTGATGTTAACACATCACTGTGTTTCAGTTGAAGGGCACTGTAGCAAGTGTAATTACTGGGCAAATTAGACTTATGAACTAATGTCTCAAAGCGGAACGGTGACATTCAGATCTTTGTCAAACAAGGATTCGGGTGGCGGCACTGATAATATTATGGGCTAGCGTGACGCCTACCATAAGGCGAACGACCTACTCGTCTTCTCATTTCATAGTTTAAAAAATAAAAAAAACTATAATATGTATGTATTTAGAATAATACAAGTATGCTTATCAGTTGTCTAGTTGCCATAGTACAAGCTCTACTTGGTTTGTGATCAGATGACCGAGTGTGAATTGTCCCGATATATTAAATTTTATATACTAGCTGACCCGCGCAATTTCGTTTGCATCATTTTTTCCCATTTTGCAACGCTTTTCATTGATCCTCCCCTCCTAGTGATCGCAGCGTAGTATTATATAGCCTGTGCCACTCACAAACAACGTCGCTTTTTATTGGTAAAAGAATTTAAATAATTGCTTGAGTAGATCCAGTGATTACCCCCTACAACCTCACAAAGTCACAAATTTTCTCTTTATAATATTTAGATATATGAATAAATATATATTATAATGACAACGTCGCAAGCTACAGGTAGTGTCTCGTATTTAAGAAGAAAGAAAGAAAGAAAAATATATTTATTTTGCTCTCAGCCTAACAGTTCCATGTGTTATACATGAGATAGTCTATTCAATTGATGAGAGACAAAAATGGTCTTAGCTCAGCTATATTGCAACCTCGCGAAATCACGAGGTTGCGCTGGTGTTCTACTTGGACCGGGAGTGACAGCACTAGCGTTGAATACCACACATAATCACCACAATAAAAATCGACATAACCCTGTGATAACAACACATGCAGTTACAAGTTAACCCTTATTCTTCTGACCATGTATAACCCCAACAGTTGGTTCCTCCCCTGGGCGCCACTCAAACGCTCCACCCGTTATTATATCTTGGATATTTTAGCGTCCTCCGGGATGGTTTAGTGGAATGAGAAAAGATGTCTGAAGGGTACGGCAGTTGCACGTTTCTTACAGTTAGAATAAGCTGCTAGTGTATTATGCAGCACTAGAGTATCCCTGGAGTTCCCAGAAAGAGGGTTCGTAATATATGACTAATATATTCTGAAATTGTTATGACGTCCAAAACCTACATACGTATGTAGACTATACTTTGACTAAGAAAAAATCGACCTTGGCCATAGTTTGGTCTAATTGTTTTTTTTAATAATTATTTGGGACAACTCAAACAACGCCATTAGATCCCAAACTAGGCAGTACATGCACTTTGGAAACCAGACAGCTGGTAAATATACTTATATATTCCTAAATACATACATATAAAGATAATTATATAGAATAACCCATCGTGGCCATCACACAAAGTTTTATCCTGGGTGGGGATCGAACCCACGACCTCCGGCTTCGCAGTCAGGGTTATTAACCACCAGTCATTACAGAACTTTATATCATAAAAGCCATTTACTTTGACACAACGTGAACAAAAGGAAAAAACACATTTATTACTTACTAGCTTACGCCCGCGGCTCCGCCCGCGTGGATGTCGGTTATTGCGATAAAAACTATCCTATGTCCTTCTCCAGGACTCAAACTATCTCCATACCAAATTTCATCTAAATTGATTTAGCTGTTTGAGCGTGGAAGCGTAACAGACAGACGAGTTACTTTCACATTCTCAATCTGATACGGTCGGAGAGACATCAACGTCAACGAAGGCTTGACGTCCTCTCCAAGTCACGATGCAGGGGTTTTTAGGAAGTGATCACCCCTTTAAGGACCAGGCAGTGGTAACGTTGCTAGTGACATCTGGATCTGCATGGAGAGACAAAAAATAGAGTGCAGAAGTGCATCCAATCACTTGGCTGAGCTTCTGGTATCGCTATCACTATCATCACTTTTAAAGACCTGCAGCGATCTGGCAGATGCTGGACTTATGAAGGTGCTCGAGTTGGCTGGAGTGACAGAGTAGGTACGTATGAATCCCTCACTAAACATACTTCTAACAAATTTTAGTAGCAATTGTAAAGAGAAAAGCTAAATAAGTCAGTCGCTGTCTTCACAAACAATGTGTACTCATAACAACAGAGAAGCAAAACATAGACACATTTAAACAATGTGCTATCTGTATGATATCAGTAAATTTATCTCAAATACGTGAACAACTCACAAAAGTTTAAAAATAAACCCTAGAACAAGTTCAAGAATACGATTGATGTGTTTTTTCGAAGTCTGGACTGTGCATTGCATGGCAATTTTCTGAAATGTCTTCAGTACAACAATTTTAATTTACAAGCATATTGCTAACGAGTGAAGCGACTCACTTTATACATTTGAGCTCCCTCGAGGACCTATGTCTGGGATACATTCTATCTAGACTCAATTTGACAGAAGTACCTTACGTCTACTTTAAAAAGTATAGTAAGTACTTCAATAAAATCAAATTCTCCTTTATTCAAATGTAGTTGTTTTCTCTTAGGTCAGAGTAGATGTCAGATATCACGATAAAAATATACTTTGTATTATTTTGATGTTTATGGTAGGAACACTTGTTTACACCCTAGCTTCGCTTCGTTAAATTTGTGCACCCATTAAAGCTTTTCTCATATTCCCATTAGAGTATTTTTAAGTCCTAAAATATCTATCTGTTAATTTCTTATCCCTTAAATTTATCTATTACTATATAATCTATAGTAACATTATAAAGCTAACTTTATTAATAATAATATCTTGGGACAACTCACACAACGTCATCTGATCCCAAATTAAGCAGAGCTTGTACTATGGCAACCAGACAACTGATAAACATACTTATATATTTCTAAATACATACATATTATAGATAAATTACACCCAGACACAGAATAAACCATCGTGCTCATCACACAAAGTTTTATCCTGGGTGGGGATCGAACCCACAACCTCTTGCGTAGCAGTCGGATACACTCCCACCGCGCCACAGAGGCCGTCAAATGAATAGTTGTTAGCTCATAGTAAATATGACATTACTAACTATGTATTAGCTCATAGTAAATATGACATTACTAAGCTAGAAACTAGTCGCCTGAAATAAAAGATTATTTTACTGTTGGATAGCCAACTTATGGAGGAAGGCTATAGGCTATATTCCATCACGCTATGACCAATAGAAGCGGAGCAGCAATAAAACAAATGTTGCAAAAACAAGGAAAATTTACATAGACGAAGTTGCGCAGGTCAGCTTTACTTTTCACGGCTGAGCCTTTGGACCTGTTTTGATGCAGTTTTGTTGAGAGCAACACATTAGTAAAATTTCGTAATTTTATTTTAATTCGTTCGGGTGAGTCCCGCATTAGTTTACAAGCCCTGTGTCGCGAGGGACTTTACAAACATACAAGTCACGGACACAAAGTACACCCAGACTCGAAACAACAATTTGTGGATCACACAAAGTGGTGTCCCGTGTGGAAATCGAACCCACAACCTCTTGCGAAGCAGTCGGACACACTCCCACCTCAACATAGAGACAGTCATATATAAATAGAAATAAAACTTTTGATATATCAATTTATTTCTTAGTACCTTTGAAATCTCACTCAAGATAAAAGAGTTGATCCCATACCACCTTACAGTAAACATTTGCCAGCTAAACAAAATCTAGTAAACCCCATTGTATTTCAACAACACAAAGACATGTTGTACAAACAAACGAATCGTAAATAGAGTTAATTTTATAGCAGAAATACGCAGGTAATCCCTGGAGGCAACTAGCTAGGCGTTTACTCGGGCGTAATAATGAAATAAACTATCTCCTACCAGATGAAATTGCTGCATAAGTCTGCGATTGCACTGAGCAAACTTAAAGAAAATAAAAAAGCGTTTTCTTTTGTTAATAAATTATTATTTTAACTCGAAAGGCTTTTAGTGTAATTAAATAAATTCGATCTAATATTAGTTAGTCTCTTTACGCTGTAGTATGTAGTTACATGTAGTTTTTTTTATAAAATACGAGAGCTTATGTCAGGCTTATGATTAATCCTAACTATTTATTATACGGGAATTAACGCGCATTGTTTACCTTAAAATTGCTTGACGTTTCGACCAGGTTGCACCGGCCGTGGTCACAAGCGTGGACACAAGGTAAACAATGCGCGTTAATTCCCGTATAATAAATAGTTATAATCATGCAACGCGAAAGTTTAAATGTTAGTATGATTAATCCTATTTTTAACTTTTATTTAATTGATACACTGTACCTTAAGTAGTCACTTGTAAGTTTATAATCGTTTTAGTGAAAAAAAATGGTTGTCAAATCGGTTTACAGACGATAATTTTACGTGATAACGTCGTATGAAAACTTTAATGACATCGCCATTCGCGTTGCTTAGCAACCAAACAATAACGTAATATATTTTTATACACTTTTTCGTACGTGTACCCGGTTAAAGTTAAAAACAAAATTTGTTAGATAAATAAATACATTTCTTCGTACACTATAACGCCAAATGTTAGTAATACGCGAAACTTTCTATCTTATCTTTCAATCTTGTTAACCCCTCCAGCTAAGCTAAATTACTTCTATTGGGAGTGGGTTTACAGTGGTCATCTTCTACACGGTAGACCAGTATTTGGGGGGCTGGTCACAATTCCCCGACGCCTCATGTATCTATACAACACTTCATCTTTCTATATGTGTTCGTAAACAGTGATAGTAAAATAGATGGCATTCGAAAACGCGTCCTCTCGATGGCGAATTTGATGTCTTAACCACTAGGCTATACCTCCGCTTCATGACTGCCTCTACTGTATAAAGGACACCAAGAGACGTCACCCGTCGTCATGATTAGTGGCAACGAATCGATTTAGAACAATACTTTAATTTACTTTGGACACGGCAAGATAAGAGCCGAATAATTTAGCAAAGCTCATAGTAATTGTTATATATTATGTGAAGGGGAAAAACGACACAAGTGGTGAATAAGGTCTGCGGAGAAAATTTCCAGGATGGCCGATATGGTGCATGGAGTGCTCTGCTGGAGAGATCGACGACTTCATGTGGTCACGGCCCTTAATCATGAGGATATGAGGAAGAAGAAATATGCCATTTCGCCTACATTAGTAACTAACAGAATGTCACGTACTATTTGCATTGTACAATTGCATCCTAATTCTAGTACAAATACAGCTTATTAGTGATAATAATTATACCTTCGCGCGTGTAATACATTTGGGCATTACAGCTTCATGTTAATTTACTGATTTATTATGTTTTACCTATCTTATTTATCAGGCTTAATATGATTATGGTATATTTTATGACCTGTAAGGTACATAAGCGGCGGTAACGTAATGGCTAAGGCATCGGTCTCTTAATTGTGAGGTCGTGGGTTCGAATCCTGGCCATTATACTACCGACGTGAACCCACTCCTTTTTTTTTTGATGTGGCGGGAAAAAATCCTTACGAATACCCCCACCGTCCGGGGAAGACGGTGGAGGTAGTGTGGGGTTTGCACCCACTAAAAAACCCGCCGTGTATCGCCCGCCACCTTCGCGAACGGGCCGCCAGAATTTGATATACCGTCGGCGGCCCGCCCAGTGGCAATGCCCGGAAGCGAGGTTATTGCATTCCGGGCATTTCACACCAACGCGGCACCTGGATACACGCAGGATGACGCGCCTCCACGGAAGGCCGCGGGCAGGGTAGATTACCCCGTACGCCCGCCCGCAGCCCCCCCTAAGGCGGCATCAGGCGCAGATATGCGCGCCTACGCCACCCGGTTCGCCGGCGACGGAGCGGATCCGCTGATCAGGGAAGAGGGAGCTCTCTTCTCTAACGCGCTCCGCCGCCTCCTTCTGCGATATGACGTCCTCGCAGAAGGATGCGACCGCATTCCACGACCCCTCGCCCCGTACCATGGACATAACCACGGCCGGCAACGAGAGGTCATTTCCGACCACTGCGGTGCAAGCTGGACAATGTTGGAGGGTGTGTTGCGCCGAGTCCTCACCGCAGTCGCAGTGGTGGCAGCCAGGACTCGGTTCCCTCCTAGCAACCGTGTGCAGGTACTTCCCGAAGCATCCGTGCCCGGAAAGGACCTGCACCAGCCGGAAGGAAAGGGTCCCATGCTGCCGCCCCGCCCACTCCTCCAGGACCGGCTGGAGCGCCCCCACGTAAACCCACTCCTAACACAAGCCATAGAGCTTAGCTGGAAGGATTAACAGGATTGCTAGTTATGTAGGACCACAATCCCACATTGCTACTTGTCTTTTTAACAAAAAAAATATATTTATAAACATTAAAAAAAAAAGATGTCACAACGTATTCCAATACTTGAATATCTTTACTAACTGAATAACAGCTTTTTAATAAATATTTGTTATTTACATTGTCTATAAGGACATAACCAATTTTATTCAGTCTGTTTGTTCTAGTTAATCTTTAGCAACGGCTACCTCTATTTTGATGTGATTTTCACTGGCACTGACTTTAGAAAACTAGACTATTGGCACACGGAGGCACACATAAGCGAGTCGGCACATTCGGCTTTGCCAAACATAACAAAGCCGACCCAAAGCACTACAAATGTTCGGCTTCATTAACAAGTTCCGATCGGGTTCCTTCGGGCCAGCACATCATTCAATTTTATCGCCCAGGGCGGTGCCGATTGATGCCGGCCCGGTGTCACCCGCCCTGGTATACGTGCTTGGCAAAGGCGAGCGGCTTTTTTCCTGAACGTTTATCCGCATATTCCGCAAGTGCCGAATGATGCCGGCCCGATCATGTATGTAGCAACTCTCAGTGGCGGTTAAGTGGAAAGATATCAAAACTCCCGTCGGAGAATCGAACCCAGAAACTCTTGTATAGCAGCAGTAGAGAAAAAAAAAGCAGCAAATTTTAACTATTTCGTCCATATTACTCAAAAATATTCAGAGTTTGTTTATACCAACTACCATCTCAACATTAGTTAGCAGTCCTAGAACTGATATAGTTTTAAAAAGAACAATTATAACTAAAAATATAAGTACAATTTAGTTCGTGTCTCCATTTATCTGTTGGCTCAGGCGTCCAGAGGCAAGTCCAAATGAAACTAAATTAATTTTTGCACTACGAAAGCTTTGAAACGAAGTAAAATGTTTGTTGTGACGTCACAATGACAAACAGATTGTTATAGCTCAGTACTGTTGTGAATGCAGTTGGGAAACAACTTCATAGGAATAAATGTAAAGGCCAATTTTTTTAGTTACTTTATGAGCTTGGCACTAAATTAAAAGTGAATCATGTTCTTTTCATGCAGTTAGCACCAGTACTCCATATGAATGAACCGATTATTTTTGAACAATGATAATGAAACCTATGTCAGTGTATAAATCATAATATTAATATAGTGTAATACAGTAATTGGATTTTTGAAAGATAGAAAAATGTAAAGTCCAGGCCCAAATATAAATCACAATTCTAAAATGACGTGTCACTTTACAATCACTGGCTCAATATTTACATTTGTCACATAGTAATACTAGAAGAATTTGTCATATTAGTGGATTATAAAGCATTACAAAGGGTTGATTTGTAATACACTAATAATACCCCGCTGGTGGCTTCTTTACATTACACCCACCACCATACAATTTTGTGTATACAACTTATACCACACGTCTGTGAAACTCCGGAGTAATATTATTGATTTTTTGTCAGGTTTAGGGCCAAAACCTCACAATAAACAACGTTTTTACTCTAGTAAAATAGTCTGTTGGTGGTTAAAAGGTCATCATTACTCCAAAAACAGGTTATAAGGTCAAGAGTTAATATTTTAAATATTTTTGAAAACTGATATTACAAAAGCGAAACCCACTCCTAACACAAGCCATTGAGCTTAGCTGGAGGGGTTAACAGGATTGCTGGTAATGTGGGACCACAATGCGACATTGCTAGTTATCTTTTATAAAAAAAATATATATATATATATATATATATATATATATATATATATATAGGTATATATATTAGTTATATTTATATTTATTATTAAATTATAAATACTACAGGTCTTAATCGCGTGAATTTAAGGTTGCTGTATATATAATTTTATAATATGTACAAATCGGGAATTTTTATCAACATTTATAGCAAGTTATTTAGTTTAATGTAAAGAAGCCACGAGCGGGAGGTCAATAGTATATTACAAATCACCCTGGGTCCTTATTCACTATATTTTTATTCGTTTTCGCGGCAAGACCGTGCAAATAGTCGCATATCCGCGCGCATGCGCGATGCATTCATAAGCGCAGCTCTCTATATACCATTATGACAAGATTTTGACAGTTCAAAACCGCGGGCTTGACGCGAAAACGTAAAAAAAAGATAGTTATTAAGGACCCAGTATAGTTCACTAATATGAGTCATACGACAACCGAAACCCAATTAACTTTCAAGCAAAATAATATGGAAAACTTTTAACACGTAATAAATAAACACGTCTAAGAAAAAATCAGACTACTCATAATGGAACATTACATATCTCAAACAACCTCAAAAATCTACCAATGAATGTATCACAGTGATTCACTGAATGTAGTAAATTTATTGTCTACAGTTTCCCCTAAGCGTTAGCGCCCTCGACTTTACGGCACCACTTTATGGCCAATGAAATGGGCTTTAATTTAAAATTTTAACACCCTCCATTTATGGCAGAGCCGCTATCGGACAGGTAATAGAAAAATTATCGAGAAACCGCAGCTGTGAGACAACGTGTGGGCTTTTTAACACATTTTTTAACTCGATTATGGGTATGTAACTAGTCCTTTTAATAATAAATAGGCAAGTGCATGTCGGGCCACGCACAATGTAGGGTTCCGTAGTCTCCCCCCCCCCCGTTCCGAATGATGTAGCTTAAGAAGTGGGTTTTCTGTTGTTTTTGTTTTATATTACAATGTTATCTTAATAATAATTTTGAATGGAATTTGTATGAAAATTTTGTTACTTTCTCAATTGATCAGCTCTTACTCGTAAACTTGTAAAGCCTACTTAGCTGTGATAGTTTTCCTTTTAATTTCACTATATATACTACTACCGTCATCTCATATTTTTTCACATACCCAACATCAACCATTTAGCTGGTAGGGCAGTGCTCACACTTGACTCTAACAAATAATTGTACTTTAAAGCTTAATATTTCACAAACGGATCTCTAAATCTAAAAATAATCTTCACAACCCGTTTTTAAAAGATCTATCTTAAATAAAAATCACATCCCCACTTTACATATAGGGAAGGTGCCCACAAAACAAATATTTTTAAGATTTTATTCTTTCACGTTGTCGGCTTAAGTAATATGTGTATCTATGTTATACAACACATGTAAAAAATTACAGCCTTCTAAGACTAACAGTCTCTGAGATAAGCTGCGGACGGATGGACGGACGGACATGGCGAAACTATAAAGGTTTCGTTTCCCCATTTTGGCTACGGAACCCTAAAAAGATTACGTAACCAAACAAATAAGTGTAATTTCTTGTAACTTAGTTATTAACTTCAAAATATTTATTAATTTTTGTTTTGCTGTTCGATATTATTTTTTGATGTTTAGTTACCTTGTATTTATTTTTTAAGTCGGTAGGTATTAGTTTTAGCAAAAAGCTTGAATTTTTTCAAGCTTTTTGCTAAAACTATTACCTACCGGAATATCTTTATTCCAAAAAATCGAACTCCTTTCATTCAGAAGTTTCGATCATTATTTGATCAAATTAGGTGGTATTATACAGCCCGGAACATCTATTTAATCCAATTGTTCCAGAAAATTGTCCACGAGTTCTTACGCTTATCCAAAAAAATGTTAAAATAGTCCCTATAGAATAAACGAAAATTCATAAATTTCGTTATAAAGAAAGAGACGAGTAGATTGCAAGCTTTAGCGATGTGGCCACAAAACGCTCTTGTGTCGGTTGATCCCACAATACCAAATAAGCATCTCATGAAAAACTAGCTATACAAATAAAATAACTAAAAAAACTTGAATAAACCTACAGTTGCCCAAAGTTCCACCTAGACTGAATACAAAGGCTATCTATTTCGGCGACAAGGCGAGAAGGGCGCCTCAAATCAAGTGGCCGGCTACAATGAACGGGAAATCAGCAACAATAGCGACTGAAGTATAACCTCTTACCCTTGGATACTGTTGGATACCTACGGAGTACACCCGATATGGATGTGGCCTTTTCTAGTGAAAGATAATCTACTAGGGACATTTTATTTGATCAAGCTGTATTTTTGAACAACTATAAAACAACTCGCGTACTATGTAAAATACTTGTGTGATGGCAGATGGCAAATGACAAGAGTTCAATATCAAAGTCAAAGTACTTAATTCACGTAGGTTACAAAATGCAACGCTTATGAACTTCAGACAAAATTTGGATAGAATGATTGTAGAATCATTCTATACACATTACGTTTAATGCCAAGTTCGCAAGAGTAAAGTCGTGAGAAAAGAACTTGGCAATAAAAACTCATGGCTATTTTTTAACAGTTATGCCGCAACCGTTACACCATGAAACTAATGCAAGCAATAACCATAGTACGTAAAGTAGGTATAATGAAGTTTTAAATATATGGTCTCGATGAAATACAAAAATTCTGTGTGTCGTCGTCTCAACAGAATTTTTAAACTGTTTTAATCCCTTTACAGGTAGGTATTTGCAATCAATCGATCTGCAATCGAAGATTAATTTCGAATGAAATCTGGATATATATGAATACTTGTCCGTATCTTAAATCTCTGTTTCAAGAACAAAAAAAAATAATATTCCACATGAAGTCGATCGATTTCTTAGAAAGAATGAAATGCATACAAAACGATAAAATATACATTAATGACTGTAGTATAAAATACAAATTGTAAAGAAAGCATTATAAAAATTACACAAACACTACAAAAGTGTATTTCTATCTGAAATATACATAACGTTATTTTCTGCCTTTTAAAAAGCTATTTATATTTTCTCAGAGCAAACAGAAGCTGATATTTATAGAGAAAAACACATACAGTAAAACCATTTCACGTGCAATATATTTCATTGAAATAAAGCGTACAGAGCGAATACCGTTATTAAGTGTAACACCACTTGTCAATTTGGACGGCTATCGACGCAACATCTATCGGCGAGAGCATCATACATTCATCAATTTCCAATAACAATACCATTGATATACTAAAAGTTGAAAGTATTCGCTTCATTTCAGCTGAAATTGTGTTCAATTTTATGTTAAAACTATTATTTGTTCTTTGATTTCAACAATGTGAACATTCTATGACTCATGGTGATAAATGTATTAGCATGAATTATAAAATGTAGAAGTAGATATGTCTACTACATACAGCTAGCTACATAAGTCGCTCAACTGAACCAATAATTTAAATCATCCAAGCACCAAAATGAATGGATGCATAATTGGTTATGGCATTTGCAATTTTTTGATAATACCGTGAGACATTTCACACAACGACATTTCTTCCTAAACTAGGCAGAGCCTGAACTATAGTAACCAGACAACTAATAAATAAACTTATGTATTTCTAAATATATACATATTACAGATTAATTACACCCAGACACAGAATAAACCATCCTGCTCAACACACAAAGTTGTATCCTTGGTAGGAATGTGTGTTTAATACCTATAGTCTGTATTACAGCCGCGAAAACTCAAACTTTAAAAAATTATAACACCATAAAATTCATGTTCGGTAAACAGCCTACAAACCCCGTGAATAGCAAACAGCATGCAATCAGGTGCGCGCCATTTTAAACGCCTCTTCATCCGCCATTTTGAATTACCGTCTCGTACGCAATGATCCGTGAATGTTCAAACTCATTACGTGTTTGTCTTACACATAAAAATGTCAAAAAGGCAACATTTAAGAGAAACTCAAAGGAAATATGATGTTTAAAGTATTTTGTTTGATTTTGTAAGGGGAAAGTATTTTTGGAGAATGTTCTGGTGTGTAAATTAGGTGAAGTGTTTGCCGAGTTCATTCTGTGGTTATGATGTTCTGTGATAAATGTTTCTGGGAAATGCTTGTCGCTTTTATATTATATTTTATAATAAAATATTTTGTTGGTTTATTTTTACTGTTTGTTTTAGCGGTTTACCTTTTATCATTTCTTCGAACGAATCTGACTATCCAATAGTCAAACACGCACTAAGTAGGGTAGTGCTGGTTAGACTTAATTATAGTTTAATACTTTTGTTTATTTTTTCTGTCGTCGTCGGCGTCGTTTGTACGTTTGTTTCTTGTGTTTGTGTTTGTTTGCTTTTATGTCGTAAGGGATAGTTTAAATAAAAGAACAAAGATTGATAATTCCTATTTTTATCATTGACGAAAAAAGAGGAGCGCTATAAGTTTAAAGTGGATATCTAGCTGTGACAACGTAGCTTTTAAAAGAATGAACCAAATATTTATATGTGTATATATTAGTTTGTAGGTAATACATGAAGCAGCGGCAATCGTGAGGTCACGGGTTCGAATCCTACCCATTATACTACCGACGTGAACCCACTCCTAACACAAGCCATTGAGCTTAGCTGGAGGAGTTAACAGGATTGCTAGTAATGTGAGACCAAAATCCTTACATTGCTAGCAACCTTTAAAAATAATTCAGAATATATTTATCTATAGATAACTTTTATGACCTAAGGTGCCGAGACGTGGAAACTTACGGTTGGGCTAGTCCTCAAATTCAAAGTCACGCAGCGGGCTATGAAGCGAGTCATACTTGGAGTATCTTTGAAGGATAAAATTCGCAACGAGGTCATCCGACAAAGAACCAATGTTACTGACATAGCACGCAGGTTAAGCACGCTGAAGTGGCAGTGGGTTGTCCACATTTGCCGAAAGACCGATGGCCGATGGAGCAAACGAGTCCTAGAGTGGAGACCGCGACTCGCTAAACGTCGCAGTAGGACGACCCCCAGCCAGATGGACTGACGACTTTAAGAAAGTCACTGGAATGAATTGGATGCGGAAGGCGGAGGACCAGATGTTGTGGCGTAAGTTAGGAGAGGCCTATGTCCAGCAGTGGACCGACACAGGCTTGTTGATAGACAACTTTAAAGATCCTTCTTTGTTTCGATTTTTTACTACATCCAATTTATCCCGCACGTTTTATTTATTCCTCACCGGTAAGCAATCTCTTCTAAATTCTCCAGCGTTATAATCAATCTGTCGCCACACATCTAATATTTTACATATCAACGCACACATCCAATATTTTTATACACCATCGACCTATACTAAACTTATTAGCTCCGTGAGATATATTAAATTCTTGCTCGACAAGTATTTGCCAGCAATATTCACATTTTTCATATTTATATACGTAGGTGCTGTGCGGTATGATTTTGTTCGTCATTTTAAGGTCAATGACCGAATTTATTTAAAATGTATTCGACTGTCTCAGTGGCGCAATGTGAGTGGGTTTAACTGTATGCAAAAAAGTGTAGGTTACACGGGACACCGACATTAAAAACTCTTTAAGCACAGTAAGCAAAAGCACGACGCTTGTGATATATAATAATAATAATAAAAATCATTTATTCACTTAGGAAGCAAAATACTACACTTGTGAAAAGTCGATTCTACATTTACTGGTAATGCCTGTTCGCAAACAATAGGTAAAGCCCGAGAAAAGAACGGGCAATAAAAACTCGTGGCCACTCTTTTCAAATTGCCAATGTTTACAATGTTTCTCTGTTTATAAACTGTATATGCAGGTAAGGTGCTGCCACCATTATATTATAAGAAGTAATAAGTAATGATTCTACATGCACATGTAATGCGAAGTTCTCTTTATATTGCACGCCATATTTAAAACACTGGTGGAGATTATACTACAAACAATAAAAATCGAAACATTAGTTAAAATATACCAACCTCAATGGGTACAACAACGTTAAAATATATATGTGTATATATTTTAACGCGTTTATGTTGACGCTTTTATGTGTTGGCTATATGTGTTTAATTATTGGCCATCACTTTATATCTATACTAATATTACAAATGTGAAAGCAACTCTGTCTGTCTGTCTGTCTGTTAAATAATACTAGACTCTTTTTTTTGGGTTTGTATACTTAAAATCTTTTGGAATAATTAATATATAATAAAAATAATAATTGGTGTGTTCACTATTTTTTAGGACACACAGTTTTGTATAGTATAAGTGTAGTTATATAAGAAGTTTACTGTATTGTTCGATTTGAGAAATCATTAATAAAAAGATTAAAAAAAAAAGATATAAAAAAGAGAAAATAAAAATAAGTAAAGGGTATATTGTCAGGTGTCCGCTTGGTCGTACTATAACTGTATACATTTCTGTGTCTGTGATAGATCGCGCCACTGCAACTGGTCCCATTGAAATATACTATAATAATACTACCTAGTCTGGCCATAAATACTGTTACAATTAAAAATAAGAAAGATATTACATTTGAATTTGGAATCTGTCATTTTTATACGATTGTTCATTGTATTTTCTAATTTTGGCGCCAATACATTGTACAATATTTTGCTATATTAAAATGGAGTGGGGTGATAAAGAAAACCGAATCGCTGTGATTGCATTACACAAAGTTGGTATGGAGCCGAATGTCATTTTTGAAACTCTCCATACGCTTGGTAGGTATTAGTCAAATGTTTGTGTACCGGGCTATTAATAGGTACAATGAGACCTTCTCTGTTTGTGACAGAAAAAGATCTGGCCGTCCACGTAGTGTTCGTACGAAAATGGTGGTCAAAGCAGTAAGGGAAAGAATTCGAAGAAATCCTGTCCGAAAGCAAAAGATTTTATCTCGGGAGATGAAGATAGCACCCAGAACCATGTCAGGCATTTTAAAAGATGACTTAGGACTTGCAGCCTATAAGAGACGCACTGGTCATTTTTTAACTGATAATTTAAAAAAGAATAGGGTGGTAAAATCGAAGCAACTACTGAAGCGGTACGCAAAGGGAGGTCACAGAAAAATTTTGTTTACGGATGAGAAAATCTTTACAGTTGAGCAACATTTTAACAAACAAAATGACCGTATTTATGCTCAAAGCTCTAAGGAAGCTTCCCAATTAGTCGACAGAGTGCAACGTGGGCATTATCCGACTTCAGTGATGGTTTGGTGGGGTGTTAGCTATGAAGGAGTGACTGAGCCATATTTTTGTGAAAAAGGTATCAAAACATCGGCACAAGTGTATCAAGATACCATTCTTAAGAAGGTAGTTAAACCCCTTAACAACACCATGTTCAATAACCAAGTATGGTTCTTCCAACAAGACTCAGCGCCGGGTCATAAAGCTCGGTCCACGCAGTCTTGGTTGGAAGTGAACGTTTCGGACTTCATCAGAGCTGAAGACTGGCCGTCGTCTAGTCCCGATCTTAATCCGCTGGATTATGATTTATGGTCAGTTTTAGAGAGTATGGCTTGTTCTAAACGCCATGATAATTTGGAGTCCCTAAAACAATCCATACGATTGGCAGTGAAGAATTTTCCCATGGAAAGAGTGCGTGCTTCTATTGATAACTGGCCTCAACGTTTAAAGGACTGTGTTGCAGCCAATGGAGACCACTTCGAATAAGCTTTATAAATTTTGAATTATTTTTTATTTATGTATTAAACTAACACACTGTAAAAGTAATAAATATTATTTGCAATAAAAAAAAATGTTTTTTCTTCGTAACAATATTTATGGCTAGACTAGGTATATAATACTTACCCGAAATAACAAACATCTTCACCGGCCAATGACCCCAAAACCACCAACAATTACCACCCCACATCTTCAAACAATTACAAAGTTATACCACATCGATTAACCGTAAGATAATTTATTCACTGCTACCAGTCATCTCTCCTAGGGGACAGATCTACTTATACTTGCGTGAAGCGATTAACTAAACAACTTGACTAACAAAACATAAATTAACCAGAATACTTGACCCCTCATGCTTTGATTACATTTTGTAATTTCATTTATAAGTTGGTTTATACTAATGTATAAATTGACGAGGCGTTACAGTGAAATTCAAACTTAAAAACAAGTTCGTTAAACTTTTGTTAGCGAGCTAGTACATACAGATATAAGACAAATTAAGCGTTTGTGGTCATTATACCTTCGTCCATCACTTACCAATTAGCCCAAGCACGAAGCTAACTAAATTTTCTAATAGTAATCGAACAGTTAACGCATAACTGACTAGAAACTAGTATGCTTCGTGTGTTTTGAATTAAAATACGTCAGTATACTATACGCATGTCGATCGAGTCTTCTCTTCGCCTCTACAGCAATGCCTGAAGACCACGTTATATAACCAGTGCGCCCTACCTATTATGACCTACGATGCCGAGACACGGACACTCACGGTTAGGCTAGACCACAAATTGAAAGTCGCGCAGCGGGCTATGAAGCGAGCTATGCTTGAAGTCTCTTTGAAGGATAAAATTCACAACGAGGTCATCCGACAAATAACCATAGTTACCGACATAGCACACAGGTTAGGCTCGCTGAAGTGGCAATGGGCTGGCCACGTTTGCCGAAGGACCAATGGCCGATGGAGCAAATGAATCCTAGAGTGGAGACCGCGACTCGCTAAACGTAAGGTAGGACGACTCCCAGCCAGATGGACTGACGACCTAAAGAAGGTCGCTGGAATTAATTGGATGCGGAAGACGGAGGATCGGATATTGTAGCGTAAATTAGGAGAGGCCTATGCCCAGCAGTGGACCGATACAGGCTGATTGATTGATTGATTGAGTATATTATAGTTGGTTATAGAGCAAGACATTTTACAATTATATTGCCGCATGAGGTGAGAATACTATAGTGAACTTAAGTAGAGAGAGACATACGTCTCAAAACTCACAGAAAAGATCTGCCGACTAAGATACACACTAGGTTGAATGTGGTGAGACACAGCGCAAACGTTCAAGCAGTCATTTTACACAACAAATTAGATTCAGATTTCAAAATGATCTCAAACCACAGAATCTTTAGAATTAGGTTCAAAGCACATCTCCCTAAGAAATGTTTTTATAGCGTTGATGAATATTTAAAGGACAAAATATGAATTATAAATGGCATAAGCATATAAGGTGCAACAAATATTTTATGATTTTAAGTTTAATCTTTTTTTTTCCTCTTGTGTATTTTGTTGTGTGTTAGTATGTATCTTGTTAGTGTGTGATAGTTTTCAAGGTTTATTTTCAACACAAATGTAATTTTGTTCAGAAATAAATGTCTTATGTCTAATGAACTTGTGTCAATAAAGATATATTAACTTTCGTATTTTATTAATACAATAATTGCAATTTTAAAAGATAGAAAAATTTGAAGTTTAAACTCAGGACTTCTGTATGCCAAATTCGTATTTTATATAGCTACAACACAGCTCAGAGAAAACTACGGCGACACCAAACTTAACCAAAACGTAAGATACCATTTTTAAGCAAGTAAGAGTAAGATGGCTACCGACCAACGTGCATTAAATAAGGGGTTACATTGAAATGAAATGGTAATCCGTTTAAGAACTGAACTGAAGTCGCGTTGCTCAATTCCTCCATCTGCACGAAAACCACTGAGTCATAATAACAAATAAGTGGTGGTAACCGAATATTGCGACAATCATCTGACACGAGTATAGAACACCTCAGAATTATGTTTGTGGGAAATGCTCACATACAAGTAATCGCCGCAACGACATTAAACGCAATTGCCTGACAAATTGTCGTAATTTATTTGTAACACGACACAGGCATACTTAATGACTGCTAAGGTTTATGCTTCAAAGGAAGCCTGGGAGTATGTATTCTTATGTATTCTTTTCTTTTGATAATACAATTTGCATCAGTCCTTTAACATGGTGTATAGTATTTTAGTCGCAGCACCTCACCCCCATATCAAGTTTATAAACATTCAACATTGTAAAATTGGCAATTTGAAAAGATTGGCCGCGAGTTTTTATTGCCAAGTTCTTTTCTTCGGCTTTGTCTATGGTTTGCGAACTTGGCATTACATGTACATGTAGAATCCCGACGTATCACAATAGTTGTTTTGCATCCTAAGTGAATAAAGAATTTTGATTTTTTTTTATCGACAATTTTGTAGTTAGGTTAAACTTGCGCTCAGATGACAATCGCATAAGATACTTGTCCACCGCCGGTGTGTAGCGAGCAACTATCAACTATTTTTACACTCAAGATACATACGTACAATAGATGTAGATCCCGTGTAAACAAAAGAGGTACTAGACAAGTATAAGGCGAGTCCTCACTGGTAGCGGCAGTGTGAACAATCAGCGATTAACTTTTTTTTAAGATAACAGCAATGTGGGATAAGGATTGTGTGAGGAGCACGTCAGAAGTATAAAAGGGTGGGTTTCGAACCCGCGACCTCACGCTTGCGAGACCGATGCCTTAGCCATTAGGCTACCGCTGCTTTGAATATTAACCTAATCGAATTAGGATTTGATCCGGGAAAAATTATAAGTAGCAATTTTTCTTTGAAAATCGTTGCGGGGTACTGGTAGTCTATTTGTGTGGTACTCGATCTGATGCGTAATCCGCCATCTTGATTTTAACAGTCCATTTTTTTTTAATTTTACAAAAAAAGTTGTTATAAATAACAATTTTGTAACCATTTTTTTAGCTGTCCTTAATAAGGACAGCTAGGTGATATAGGGCAATTGACCATCAATATCGATGAGAGGACATAATGCACTATGCATTGTCACATGTCCTCTCATCGTTATTGTGGTACAGTCAGTTAGTCAAGAAACATATATTACAGGTACAGCCGTCGTTAATATAATATATTATGGCACTTACTTGTGACTGATAGCATTGCGTATGAAATCAGCGCATGACATGAATCTGAAACAATCAAACATACATAATTTAGCAAATAGTATACATTTCATAGTCGACATCTCCACCGTGCAGTTAGAATCTCATTTTTTTCTATTAAGCCTTCTATAACTCGTATGAATACTATTAAGAATACAAGTAAACAAAAAAAAAGGAATTTACTCGTTAAGCTTAATATTTCACAAATGCATCTCTAAATCGAAAAATGTTTTTTTTTTATTTTTTGCCTCGTTGTTGCACTCAGCTTACCAGCTTAGTTCAGTTGCAGATTATCATACAAGTGCATTTTCAAAAATCCTGTATCTCGTAGTCCAATGAAGAAGAAACCTAATCTCCGAGGTATAGAGGTATTTTTACCGTTCAAATTCCTGACAGTGAAAACGTTGCTTCTTCATATTAAACTCATAACCTACTCGTCATCATCATCATCATCATCATTGATTCTAGGACTCCTCCATAATGTCACAGAGACTAATATAATTCGTCTTTCAGCTCGATCAGATAAATGCAACGTCTGCAACCCTGTACCCTATAGCAACACATCAATCTCACAAGGACTTATCTAATCAGAGGCGACAACCCTAACTATGTGACGGAGCAATCCGTCACAGGGCTGGTATGTGCTTATTGCATTAACACACTAGAGTACATAAGTTACTTAGGTGGGGCATCGGTCTAGCTGACAGTGAGAGCAAATCCTGTGAATTCGAATACTATACGACTCAAATGGCTAAAAACTATCAGGTGTGTTTTCATCGAAACGATTTGCTTCTATTTTGAAAACTGTTAGTCTATCATTAAGAAGGGTTTTAATGACGACGGAGCTCTATTCGAAGATATCAGAATATAAATTCCTAAGCGTATTGGACTTCATTTCCGTAAAATAATTTTGTTATAACAATCATTTTGTTTGACTAGCCTGTTGGTCCAGTGGTTTGTGATCCTGACTGCTAAGCCGAAGGTCGTGGGTTCGATCCCCACCCAGCATAAAACTTTGTGTGATGAGCACGATGGTTTATCCTGTGTTTGGGTGTTATTTATGTACAATATGTATGTATATACTCCTCTCCGTACTACTCACACTCCGCGTAAACCAATCACACCGTTAGTCCCTCCACTGCGTAGAACAGTGCTTGGCTCAAGCTCACCTCTTTGCCGAATGACTAAATTATATAATGAATGCAGTGACAAGGCTGATATTCACCACGACTCATTGGGATTGTTTCGGAAAACTATCAAACGTTGTTTAAGGTCTTAGCTAATTAGCACATACAAATTATATAATTTGTAACGAATGGCTCATTATCAATAAGAATGTAGTGTTTACCTTTAAGTAACTAAACATTTAGATCAAAGTAATTGAGAAAGTTTGTGTTTTTAAAGATTATTGTTGATGTATTAGTTGTTGGTGAACCAAATAAATAAATAAAATAAATATTAGATACATTTCGGGACTTAATCGCGTGAAATTATTTAAACGAACCTTTTATTTACCCGACGTTTCGATCGAATTGCACCGATCGTGGTCACGGGTCAACTTGTTGACGAAATGTATAATAAAATATGTATAAAAATCGCGAAAGTTTAAAAACAATAATATGTATGTATTTAGAAATATTTTATGAGTTGTCTGATTTTCATAGTGCAAGCTCTGCTCTTGCTTAGGTACTTGCGTTTGGGATCAGATATCGTTGTGTGAGTTGTCCCGAAATATTATTATTATTATAAAGTTTATGTGTAGCCATTTTTTTCAAATAACGAATACAATAAAAATGTATTTTCATTTAAGTCGAAAAAACAGCCATGTTAAATTAATTAAAACTGGTTCGATTCCCACACGGGCCACCACACTTTATATGGTATACTTTGTATTCGTGAATTTAATGTTTATAAAGTCCCCCGCGACATAAGGCAACCTACCCTCTAGCGGGAGTTGTATACTAAATTTAAAAAAAAAAGTCGTTTGATGACATCTTAACTTATTCTGTTAGGTTTAAATCACATTTATTTATTTTTTTTGTCATGTTATACCTAGTACTTTTTATTTTTTAATAATTTATTTAGAAGTCGCCTTTGAGAGATTATTGTTTTTCCTTTTTTTTATTGTAATTGAAGCTAGTGGTAGCTTAAATTTTTATGTCTAAACTAGGTATCGGCCGCGGCTATGCTCGCGTGGATGCCAGATTGTTGCCAAAAATTTTAACGGCAAAGTTTCATACTGAATTTGCACCACTCTTAGGGGGTCAGTTTTCAAAAATCCTTTCTTAGTACTCTCCTACGTTATAAAAGGAACCCCTGTGCAAAATTTCAAGTTTCTTACCCTTATAGTTTAGGCCCTGCGTTGATATGTCAATCAGTCCGTCTTATAAAGCGGAAGAGTTTGTTTGTTTGTTTGTTTAAACGCGCTAATCTCAGGAACTACTGGTCCGATTTGAAAAATTCTTTTTTTGTTGGATAGCCCATTTATCGAGAATGGCTATAGGCTATATAACATCGCGCTACGACTAATAGGAGCGGAGCAGCGACGAGAAATGTTACTAAAACGGGGAAAATTTACGCGTACGAAGTTGCGCGGGACAGCTAGTATATAGATAAAGTAGTAAAGTCTAGTATTTCTCGCAATCGATAGTACAAAAGAACTGAAACACGAGGGAATACGAATAAAATATAACATCGATGCTCTGTGGAATCGAGAGCACTCATCGCCACCGATACGATGTGACACACGTCAACACCTAAACTAACACCTGGTAACAGGTGTCAGCTGAAAAATATGACCCTCTTATTTATAATACTTTTTGGTTGGGGTATTGGTCTAGTGGTTTTTAACTGTGACTGCTAAGCTAGAAGTTATGGGTTCTACCTAGCTAGCAGACGCGAAGGGTTAATTTTTTTCTGAGGGAACCCGATACATAAATATACCTCGCTGAACATGTTTGTTTGTACCTATAATACTAAGTAACTACTATCCAAAGGGAAACCGAAAGTAATGGTGTTCTAAGAACACAATAAGTAGTCTATTTTTTGTTAACAATGTTTGATGACTGCCTCTGTGGCGCGGTGGGAGTGTATCCGACTGCTACGCAAGAGGTCGTGGGTTCGATTCCCACACGGGACACCACTTTGTGTGATCCACAAATTGTTGTTCCGAGTCTGGGTGTACTTTGTGTCCGTGACTTGTATGTTTGTAAAGTCCCCCGCGACACAGGGCTAGTGCGGGAGCCGTCTTTTTAAAGAAAAAAAAAATTGTCATTTGCGGGTAACTAGATTTGATTTAATTCCAGATCAACAAAATCTGATATATGTAATTAATCACACAAATTCCGCCAACCATTAACCAACCACATTCCATAATCTAAAACTCCAATTTCAAATTCTCAAGACCTCCGCCTCCCCTAGTCCCGTAGAACATCATATCCCCGAACCTTCCACTAATTATTCATCACCAACAAACCCACTCACCCACGCCAGTTAAATAATTAATAACTCGTGGGGAAACAGTCACCAGATTCACGCAGAACTTCATACATAAAACGAATCACGTCTCAAGTGGGAAAAACAATCCATCAGGCTGGTTGGGCCCCTCAAACGGTACTCCATACACCGCAGAACGTACGTCACGCACACATGCACACACAACATCAAAAAACTCTGACAAACACACACATACAACACCGCTCCGACATTACACCACACATTTAAAAAACCGGTCAGGTGGCAGTCAGACTTGCGGAGAGAGGGTTTCGTACTATATCTTAAAAATCTCGTGTCGTAGTGTTTTTGGTCGAACTCTTTATTTTTTTTTCTTTATTTTGATAGTAATGAGAATAGGTAATAAAGTGGTTTATTTGTAATCGTAATTTTTGCGTGAGTTGAAAAGAAAATTGACGCAGTTGCAGATTTTAGTTTTTGTGGTATATTTAACTCAAGCCCAACTAACACTTTATGGTTTTATTACTTCACTACCCAAGTTTTCAGTTTGATTAATTATTATTACCATTTTTAAGATGAATAAAGAGTGACAACAAAAATAGACAATAAAATCATGTTGCACCTCACGTATTTTTAAAACAAACGCGTTATATTTTGTTTGTTTTTTGTTTTGTTTTTGAAGATCGTTATAAAATAATATAAATTTTAATCAGCAATTCATTGGAATAGGCAGAGTTTTTCAAACTTGACAGACAGCAACAGACATGTACTCGTAGACAAACAGACGGCTGTTATCACTTTTAGGATATTATGGAACCCTAAAAATATACGCGGGACACATACACACAGACACTTTACACACACATTGCACCAACAGCGGTGTACAGATGCATCACAATACACAGTCGGAATGCTAATGTGTGGGTGATAAAGGTGCTTACAAATGACAGATTATGCGACACGGTATTTTTATGAATTAGCGTAATTCGAGATTTAAATTACATGCAATAAATTAAGACTTATAAATATGCGTTAATCTGCTTTAATTGGTTAAACTTTGCGTCCATTTTAATGTCAAAAAATATTTATTGTATTTACTGGAAAATATTTTATAGGTAAATTAAAATTATTATTGAAAAGTACAATTATGACATTTGTTAAAATGTTGTTTTTATAATTTGACCTCAATAAAAACTAAACGAACTTGTATTAAATTTTACACATATATAGATTACAACATTCTGTATTTACGTGTTATAAAAGTCAAGCAATATAAATGAAATGGAGACATATATCTATCGGATTTTGTAAGTCACGTAAAGCAAACTTCTATCAAATTTTACACAAACGGAATGATATCAGCACTTCACAAAATCAGCTCAAATTGAATATCACGTGAAACCACTCTACTCTTGGCGCATCATGAAAATATTAAAGCAGAGAATTTGTCGCAGCGCATCCGCAAGCATGCAGCCGTCCTAAAGCGCCCTTTCCGAGTTTTCTCTTGACCCACATTGAGCTGCAGGGAGAAACTTGCAGATTATCGAATGTGGCGAAAGTTGGACACAGCCGGTAATAATGCTGACCGGATTGCAGTTAGCACCGTTTATGAACTTTAAATATTATTTTAACTGAATATTAGTGGTCGTGAACTGAATTTAGTTAAACTTTGTCGTGTTAACAGTAAAAGTAGGGGTCTTGGTCTAGGATATGGCTGCAAGATTACTACGTTCATCTAGAAAATAATATAAAATGATTTCGATTAAAAATCCAAATCAATTTTTATATTTTACTAGCTGACCCGTGCAACTTCGTATGCGTAAATTTTCTAGCTTTTGCAACATTTTTCATCGCTGCTCCGTTCCTTTTCGTTGTAGCGTGATGTTATATAGCCTATAACCTTCCTCGAAAAATGGGCTACCCAACAGAATAATATTTTTTTCAATTCGGACCAATAGTTGCTGAGATTACTGCCTTAAAACAAACAAACAAACTCTTCAGATTTATAATATTAGTAGATACCTTTAGATAAATGAGGAAATATTATATTCATACAGAGATGCTTATTAAAATATTGCCCCTTATTTTTCGTAACTTACGCGTTGCATGACATATATAATTTGAGAAACATAAATAAACGCGTTTAGTTTAATTTAAGGATAGGTAAGTATTTAGCTTTTAGATCGCTTGAAGTTTCGTGTTTTGAATGTTGATAAACTTTCGCGATTTGTACACATTATAAAATAATATATACTACGGGTCTTAATCGCGTAAATAATTTAAAGTAAAATACCTTGTTTATTCCAGTCTACCCGTGACCACGGCCGTTGCAATACGGTCGATACATCGGGCAATAAACAAGGTATTTTACCTTAAATTATTCACGCTATTAAGACCCGTAGTATATATAGTTTTGTATTAGATATATTTCGGGACATAATCGCGTCAATTATTTAAAGGTTTTTCCTTTTATTTACTCGACGTTTCGATCGAATTGCACCGATCGTGGTCACGGGTCGAATGGTAAACTATAACATACAAGGTATTTTAGTCGACTCGTGACCACGATCGGTGCATTTCGATCGAAACGACGGGTAAATAAAAGGTTCGTACCTTTAAATAATTCACGCGATTAAGTCCCGAAATATATCTAATATGTATAAAAATCGCGAAAGTTTAAAAACAATATATAGTAGCGAGTTTTGTTTTTTTCTTTATAAAATAGTATTGATAACTTGTTTTTAAAATAAAATATACTTAAATACGTTTAGTAGCATAAATAACAAAAAACGCTGCAAAACAACATCAAAATAAAACCCAAAAGACTGTACTCGTTGTAGTTTACAATGATACAGCACTAATTTTACGCGCGGACTATCACAGGGCGTATTCAAAGGGGTTACTGTACCTTCAGTTTTTATATGTATCGACATGGGTGCCCGAGGGACACTGGGATTGGCAATCTTTAAGTTTGACATTAATAACGATACAACGAACGCACAGACAGATTCTACGACCCTTTCAAATGGATACATCTCTAAATAAATTTTATCAAAATAATAATAATATCTAATAATAATAATATCTTGGGACAACTCACACAACGCTATCTGATCCCAAACTAAGCAGAGCTTGTATTATGGAAACCAGACAACTGATAAACATACTTAAATATTTCTAAATGCATACATATTATAGATAAATTACACCCAGACACAGAATAAACCATCGTGCTCATCACACAAAGTTTTATCCTGGGTGGGGATCGAACCCACGACCTCTTGCGTAGCAGTCGGATACACTCCCACCGCGCCACAGAGGCAGTCAATAATATTACCTTGGGACAACTCACAAAACGTCATCTGATCCCAAACTAAGCAGAGCTTGTAATTTGGCAACTAGACAACTGATAAACATATTTATATATTTCTAAATAAATACATATAATAGATAAATTACACCCAGACACAGAATAAACCATCGTGGCCATCACACAAAATTTTATCCTGGGTGGGGATCGAACCCACGACCTCTTGCGTAACCGTCGCATGCACTCCCACCGTGCCACAGAGGCAGTCAAAATCACTGCCTACAGTAATGATTGTGATAAAATTTGATGAAAGCTTGAGAAAAGATTTAAGCAACTTTCTTATTGCTATGACTAAAACACCTTCATGGAAGACTCGCCCAAAGTAGCGGTAGTGTAGTGTCAAGGCATTGGACTCGCAATCGAGAGGTAGCGGGTTCGAATCACTTACATTATACTACTAATGTTAACTCACTCTGAATACAAGCAATTTACCAGTTAACAAGTTTGCAAGTTAAGTTATCTTTAAAAAAAAGTTAGATTACTTATAAGTTTTATCAAAAACACCGTCCTTCCCTTTTTGCTTGGCTGTAGTCGAGCAATAACAACCCACTAACAGTTTTTATAAGATAAAAATAAAAACACAGCATACAAAAACAAACAAGACTCAAAACTTCTTAATGACTTTTTTGAAAGAAAGTTACTTCATATCCATCTACGAGACCTATTTTAGTACCTAGACGTAGGTACTTTGTTAAATCGAATCTAGATAGAATGTATCCCAGACGCAAGGTCCCAAGCGAGCTCAAAAATATAAAGTGAATCGCTTAACTTGTTAGCGATGTGCTTCTAAATTAAAATTTTTGAACTGATAACATTTTGGTGAATTGCCTCTGTATCGCTCAGTCTTCAAAAAATTGCATCTTCCTAATCCTAATATTATAAAGCTGAAGTGTTTGTTTATTTGTTTGAACGCGGTAATCTCATGAACTACTTGTCCGAATTGAAAAATTCTTTCACTGTTGGATAGTTCATTTATAGAGGAAGGCTATAGGCTATATAACATCACGCTACGACCGGAGCAGCAATGAGAAATGTTGCAAAAACGGGGAAAATTTACACAGACGAAGTTGCGCGGGACAGCCAGTTATATTATAAATGCCAGAGTGGGTCTGTCCATAAGTCTATCTGTTGCCTTTTCTAGACTGAAATTTTCCAAGGAGATAGACGATACCTTGAGGGTGGACACTGAACATATCCAATATCCAACCTCAGGATACCAGTTGGTTCTGTTAAGACTTAATTCTTATTACAACAGAAACAAAAGTATGATAAATGCTCAAACTGAACGAGTGTTAATAATATCACCCAAGTGTAAAATCCCATTGAGTTAATAAGTCGTACATTATTTTCTTTTTAACTGATATTTTTCTATTGACGAGTAATTAAATATATCTTACAACCGCACTTTCGTAATTATTCTAAAATTTGCTGGCAGTGCAAAATTGCAAACTAAAATGTAAAATTAAACTTTTAAATTGTTGATAAACTTTCGCGATTTGTACACATTATAACAAAATAAACATTAGGGTTCTTAATCGCGTGAATAATTTAAGGTTACCTTAGGTACCTTGTTTATTGCTCGACGTTTCGACCGTATTGCAAAGGCCGTGGTCACGGGTAGACTGCCCGTGACTACGGCCGTTGCAATACGATTTATATTCATAAAGTTTTCAATTATCCGTTTCTTGCAATCGTCTTATGATTTTCACAATAATTTTCGTGATTATACTAAACTTACAACAGTTAAGTATATATTTATAAATACTAAAGATATTACTGTCACAAACAAACAATATTAATATAAGCCGAACGAGAAAATTCCGAATTCAATTTGAAATCTACATTTCATAAATTGTGTTCCAATAAATTTTCCAATATCATATACTAATTGGTATAATTAGGTAAAGCTCTGCGAATTGATACCAGGTAATCAAATATTGACGCTGCGATCCTATGTAAACTTGTTATAGATTTTGTTTTGACCATCCATTTAAATAATCATGATAGGAAAATTACCCTATGTTTGAGAATATCCTAATAATACTATCTTTAATATATTGTAACATAGAAGTAATTTTTATAGGCATTTCTTGCCAATTATAAAAATAGAAAAGGTTTTTGAAGTCCAGACCCAGGAATCGAACCCGAGACTTCCGTAGCCAAACCGGGGCCGGAATCGAACCACCTATCTGTTACTAGACCTCAATCAATCGCAAGTTGCGCCCTCGCATGCGCCATCTAGCCGGTAGTTAAAGAACTATCACGGCTTTTGTTATTGCTTCGTTACAGAGAGAATTTTAACAAATTATGATGTCGCAGGCCAAATATTGAAGTGATTTTTATAGGCATTTCTTGCCAATCCCCGGCCCCGGGTTGGCTACGGAAGTCTTGGTTTCGATTCCTGGGTCTGGACTTCAAATTTTTCCATGTTTCAAAAATGCAATTATTGTATTCTAACATAGTTATTAATTTATTACAAGATAGAAGATATATTAATTTATTTATTTATTATACGTTAATTTAACTAAAGAAATTACTTAATCAAAGACAAAGACAATGACGTTCTTGTTTTTAGCAATTAAATTGCAATATGGCACCTGTTTCCAATTTTATGACCTAAGTCTAAAATATAAATACAATTGCTTCATTTAGTGCATCATTAAAAATAGATAACTTATCACTTAAAGATATTTTTATGTGAGTGAGTTCAATTTAAAATGATTCTGAGCTTAAAATGAGTAATACAATAAAGTTAGTTTAGCGGTCCATATGACGACTCACTAGAGATGCATTCTTTATCTGTTTAACCTTATAGTTCAATGAATTGAAAATCCGATACGGATTGAGAAGGATTCAGCGCAGAACTGATGGATATACATGGATTTTATGCAATGCCGTGGTATGGGGCAGTGTGACCCTGTATAAGATACAACACTAGTTTTTTGCAGTCATTGCCTTGAATTATGTATTGTGCTTTCTTGTTTTTTCTTATTTAGGTATCATGCAAACGGAACTTCTACTCAATATTTCAAACGTCCTGGCCCGCCGGTTATGCATTGAATTGATTTTGAGACCGGTCAATCTGCTTTAATATAAAAAGATCGTTCTCAACAACAAATCAAAATGTTGCTAGAATGTCGTAAAGTTGAGTGATATTATGTCACACAATTTCGTGACGTCACGGGTCGAAGGCAGACCCGTACAAATAAGATATCGGTTATAAAACGGTTATTTTATGTCGACGACATCAAAACACAAAACTCAATGAAGCAAGGACGTATCGAGATCAAACTCGTATGATCTTCAAAGGACGAAACAGTAGAAACACTTGATGTAAATAAGTACCTCTACTTTATTTAGAACTGAAGGCTCTTTCGCCATTTTGAAAGCGAGGCTTCTGCTGCAAGCGGATCGGTCTAGTGTAGGACGAACTCCGTTCATCTCGCAACATTAAACGAAACAAAGTAACGGAAAACCTAAAAAAGAATTTCTTTAGAAACACTTAAATAGTATTAAAAAATATGCACAGTAAGTCTACCCGTGACCACAGTCGTTGCAATACGGTCGAAACGTCGGGCAATAAAATAAAGGCAAGTATTTAGCCTTATAATATTTACGCGATTAAAACCCTATTCAAAATGTTTATTTACGTAAAATAACTTTGACTGTTTTTTTTAGTAATTACATTTTTACTTATATCTAAAATTGACAAATTTGTTTTAATACATATCACAGCTCTATCCTTCTACGAGTGCAGAAGCACAGTGATTGATGATAGATACAATCAAATCATATTGCAATGATCTTCATGACGCTGCCTGTTAGAATTGGCCTGTCACCCACGGACCAAGTGCCAACGCTAAGTAACATGTTTTGGCAAAATACGTGCATGTTTGCGCATCCACAATGCGAACACAACAACTACACAGATTTAGGACATATAACAACATCTAGCAAGCACTTCTTGAAACAATAGATGACTTTGTATAAAAATAAAGACCGAGAATAGAGATACAGATTCAGTGAAAATACATACATTAATTGAAAATTGTATGTCATAATTGTGAAATTATTGCTATATTAAGGACGCGAGCCTGCAACTACGTCGATTATGGTATTTGCAAATATATGACTACGGGAATAACACTATATTTGACATGCGCTGGTCTGCAGAACTGCGGTTTGTGGAAGTCAACATTTTAGCTATCTGCGCTTCGCTTAGCTATTTCCCGCTCATTTCTTTTGCAGTGCGAACCCGGCTTGTGACTTAATAAAGAGGATATTCTATAATCAACGTTATATTGTCTCATATTTCTGGCATTTACCGACAAAAGGTTTTTTACTTACGAAAGAAACTGAATTGTCTACTTTTTTTCCTTTTATTTTACTTTTCAGGTTAATGCAATAAAACCATAAAAATATGCTTGATATTCCAACGTCCGACACAAATAAATATAATACGAGTATTAGTATCTACGTCCAGCTTCCAATAAAAGGGACCGATTAAGATGCGTTCTTTTTATAGATAGTTAACTTAATCGGCATGATTCTTAGCTTTGTCTGATAAAAATCGGTTCGTTCGTTTTGAAGATAATCCACTTTTTAGCCCATATTTCAGCGACATACAGATAAGCCATAGGCCGTCTCATTTGGTACCACAACAGTATCAGTTGTTCTTCCGTGAAATAGTACTGTTAACGCATCACTGTGTTTCGGTTAAAGGGCACTGTAGCAAGTGTAATTACTGGGTCAATTAGATTTAGGAACTAATCTCTCAAATGAGGAGCGCGGTGCGGTGACATTGAGATATTTGCCAAACAAGGATTTGGGTAGCACTGATACGATGTTGGGCGCGACGCATCTCATCAGGGGCGCGACCTGTTCGTCTCTTTATTTCAAAACTTTGCTGGCTAGCACTCGTATCATATCCAATGTTGAAGACAGGAATCTAGAAACGGTTTGAATTCGAACCCAATTGATCTGTCTGTAGCATATACTATGTGTATATTACGTAGGTGCAGCAGGTGTCTCGCGATATGCATTTAAATCGAATATTACAAGACACAGGCAGCTGGCTGTGGATGCCGCTAACGATTGCACGTGTATTTAATAACTAATAGTTGGTTTGTTATTCTGATATCTTTACTTGTATTAAAATTTTATAGATAAGAACTTAATTATAAATAAAATCACGACTGGTCTTGTAATTGAAACATTAGAAATTGTCTTTATTTGGTCTGTCAAAAAGAAAAAAAAACAAAGTAGACTTTAAACGCTTTAAACCATTGACCAGGACTACGCTTTAAGCTCACAAAATTGACCACTCTCTAGAAAAAGACAACGCTACTTTATGGACACCAATACCTGTCAAATGACTTACGAGTTTTTTCCCTCTTTCACGCTTCGCAGTCAATATTTACTTTTTAATTATTGGGGATGGTGCAGTCCTGGTCTCTACGTCAATGCTTTATACACGCCTGATGGCGGACACTTTTTTTTAATAAACCTGGAATATGTTTTGGGGTAGTCGTGTAAAATCTTAGTTTTTCATCGCGGTTTCTTTGTCGTGGTTGCAACCTTTTGGGTTATTTAAGCTAAGACCGGCATGCACTAGCTTTGGTCAAAAATTTACGTCGAATATCGTTGCAATTTTATCGAAGCGTCTAGAAATAGCTACCAGTTACCAGAAAGACCATGGCTGACTGGATTGCTTCGTTCGTTCTTGTGTTGATTTGTAGAAGTGTCAAATTAGTGATTATTATTATTGTACATATTATTACCCTATGAAAGAACATTAGTAGCCGTAGCCAAAACGGAACCCTTATAGTTTCGTCATGTCTGTCTGTCTGTCTGTCCGTCCGTCACAGGCATTTTACTCAAAGACTACACACACTACAATGAATATTGATTAAATTTAGTGCAAAGGTGTCTTGTTGTAGCCGCTACTTAGTTTGATAGCTAAATAATAAAAATAAATATTTTTTTGAGGGTGGCACTCCATACATGTACCAGAAGCTGAAAAAATATTATTTCAGCAAACATCAATGTGTGGCACATAATTCGACAGGTGTTTTAATCCCTTAACTTTTGAATCATCTGACCAAAAAATATGAAAAAAACCACAAAGGTAGCGCTTAGTAAATACTTTAAATTAAATTAAATACTTTATTTTGGATATGATCGAATATACCGTTATTGCCGAAAAACTGTGTTTCTTAACAAAAGGGCGTAACAATAAAATATGATATATTTATTCTATTCTATTCCATTATTTTGAGCGTATATTCAGCGCTATGAACATACGCTTTTCTGTTGATGCAACTATTCAAGCCTGCAGAACCCTATACTGAGCATGGTCCGACATGCTCTTGCCCGGTTTTTTCTAACTTCGAGCAGAATAACTTGTGGCATATAATAAAAAGAGAATTTCCTCGTTCCTCTTCGTTTTTAGATGCTATTCCCGAATCTCAAATTCACTTTATATGATAACTAAAAAAACCACTTTTGGAACCAGCAGGTTTATTTCTGCAGTTTGCTTTTTATCTTAGTTTTCGTTACAAATTGTTGCCGGTAAAAGTCATAGGCTTGCCGGTTAATCCATGGGGAAATTAACCATGTCATCGCAGTAGATGTGTCATAGCTCACCTCCGCCCCAATGGGAAAACTCCAAGGGGTAATGGGTACCGGGACATCAAACGACTGACAGTTTATTTTATATCTTATTCATGGTTGCCTGTAAAAGTTCTACAAAGTACACCATAACTAAAAGGAACTTTGGACGTCAAATAGTTTTAAAAATACTAGACTTTGTCTGTCAGTATAGATAGTAAGTGAGGAATTCAATTTTCCATCAAATAATACGATCCGTACTTTCTGTAGTGCGACGTGATGGTGAAACGCCCGCGTGTCTTATAGATTAGACATCAAGAGGAGAGCACCATTTTATTGCAAGCATTTTAAAAAGGCTGATTTTTTAAAATTATGTCACACTTGTGGAGTAAAGAAATACCCTTCCGTCAGTCAGCTGGACTCCTTAGCGTTTGGCGTTAAGGACTTTAATCGGCTACTGACAGCATCTGTTACTGAGTTTTACTGACTGACTAATTGTTATGTGATACTGATAATATTTTTCACCGGATATACTAATTTCGAATCACGTATTCGATAGCACGCGCAGGTCGATCAGTATTAATTAATACAACTTTAACGCATGACTGACTGAACTGGTTACAAAATTTTGCATGACTGACAAACTAGACTAATATCTGGGGACAACTTACACAACGCTATCTGATCCCAAACTAAGAGAGCTTGTACTATAGAAACCAGACAACTGGTAAATATACTTACATATTTCTAAATACATACATATTATAGATAAATAACACCCAGACACAGAATAAACCGTCATGCTCATCACACAAAGTTTTATCCTGGGTGGGGATCGAACCCACGACCTCTTGCATAGCAGTCGGATACACTTCCACCGCGCCACAGAGACAGTCAATATAGTAATACATTATAATATTGACTGCGTTAGCAAATATTTCGACATTATTCATGTTTCTAATGAGTGATTAGTGTCTACGCTTCAAATAATGTATTCACATTAATAATATTCATATTATTATAACTAGCTGTCCCGCGCAACTTCGTATGCGTAATTTTCCCCGTTTTTGAAACATTTCTCGTCGCTTCTCCGCTCCTATTAGTCGTAGCGCTATGTTATATAGCTTATAGCTTTCCTCGATAAATGGGCTATTCAACAAAAAAATAATTTTTCAAATCGGACCAGTAGTTCCTGAGATTAGCGCGTTTAAACCAACAAACAAACAAAACAAACAAACAAACAAACCAACTTTTCCGCTTTATAATATTAGTATAGATTAGAACATGTCTGTACACCTTAAAAAACACCATGTACAAGGTATGTTCAAGGTTTTTTTTTTTATAAAGATAACTAGCATTTTTTCTTTTCTTATAAGATTTTATTCTAATAAATTTCGGGCACGGTGAACCTCATCGGAGGCTAGGTAGCTTCACATTAGATTAAAAGGTACAAGTCCAAGACGAGCTGCAGACGACCACGGTGTTGAAGGAGGTCGCAGCCGTTTTTATTCCTAGGTGGATTTTAGATCGCACATCCCTTGGCCGTAGGTCTGACTTGTTTCCATAACTTCGAGTGAAATAGAATATCATACAACGCTATGAATGAGCTGGGGCCAAATAAGGAATTAAATCCGAAATTCATAGAAACCAGAGCCATAGCTACCAGTTTAAGATCTGTCTTGGACTTGCTCCTTTATATAACAGTGCAATGCACTTGTATATACAGCAACCTGAATAGTGTACATCTGCTCTATATACTTCACTCTCTATTCTGCTCAAAAGATAGGAGCAGGACAGTACTTTGAGTCTGTCAAACGAGCTGTTTATGTTCAACGTGAATAAGATTCTCTACTGACTACTTTATAAACCCATCGTCACCGATTAAGTTACTTCAAATTTGATCGATAAAGTACCTCGTCAACTGTCTACCTTCATTTTGTTCCAACAACGGCTGTAGAAAAATGAAGATGTTCACAACATCAAGTTCTAGTGATGTATACTTGTCTCCGTGACCGCGGAATTAGCATATTTTATTTTAACCTTTTTATTGAAGGTTGCTATGAGGACCTCATTGCCAATACTCAATTTCAACAAGTGTAGAGTCTGTTATTTTTTACTAAAGTCAATTTCCCACCAATAAATATTAAGCGACAGCAACTCTGTTCTATATGGTTTTCACATCTAAGACTCTAAACTGATTTACATTAAATTTTGACACCGGCAGGTAGCTTAAAGGGAATGAGGATACTTTTGTCCTGAAAAACAGGTATCAACTTAGCCCTGGAACATCACAGGACAAAGCTTTGTGTAAATGACATTTTTAGAATTTAGAAACTAGCTTTTTAGTTTTTACCTCTGGCTTCGCCCACGTTAAGTTAGGGTTTTATTGAAATTTTAAAAGCCTATTTAAGCGGAGTGTGTAACTATGTTTTGACATATCAATCAATTACGGTTTCTTTTTGTAATGTACAGATTTTCACATTAACATTGAAAAACTTAAAAACACATTTCAATGTAATGTTTCAGCAACTAATTTACTGAAGAGCTGAAGAGTTTGTTTGTTTGAACGCGGTAATCTCAGGAACTACTGATCCGAATTTAAAAAAATATTTGACTGTCGGATAGCCCATTTGTCGAGTAAAGCTAAAGGGTATATTACATTACGCTACAACCAATAGGAGCGGAGCAGCAATGAGAAATGTCGCAAAAACGGGGAAAATTTACGCAGACGAAGTTGCGCGGGGCAGCTAGTATCCAATAAAATACGCCGTAGTTCATAATAAACTTCTCAAATACTGCAATACGAGTTATATTGCTTACAAAAGTGTAATACATAACCCTGTAAGTTGCGATCACATAAAATAAGCAAACGGCTTCCAATACACTCACATCTTAAATCATCACAAAATTCAGACAAAAGTTCTGCAGTTATAAATCGCGGCCCCGGGATTTAGATGATCGGCCAACACTAATTCCGTGGAGTAAGTTTAAGCCACCGCAGCAAAGTTTGCGTCGCGACGAACTGTTTTTTGTTCGAATTTGCGTTTTTATATATTTGGTAAGTAGGCCGAGATATTGTGGCGGGCTGCTAGTGTTGTACTCAGATTTTAATGTTCTAAGATTTGTTTCTGTTTGCAAGAATTTTAAGGAGCAAGACCGTTGTTAGTTGCGATCTATGTTTTATAATATTTTTTTTTTTTTATTTGACTATGGCACGCTATGTGGTCATGTTGACCACTATTGATGATATAAGTCATAACTCAGCTAAATGATTAGGTATGCCTACATTTCTAATAATTATATTCTTATTGTTATTCTCATAAACCAAAACAAAATTAATTGTTATAATTGAAATAAGCGGACTTAAGCTAAAACTGTTCTTATCTATTGGTATTTTATTACTATTATTTTAACGTCTTATAAATTAATAACCTGGTGCACCCACGAAAAAGTGTCATGTTTTTGATTGATGTCAACAGCAAATGAATGCGTTGCGATGCAACGGCATGGTTGTTTATTACAATTACAATGTCATCAATGTTTTCTTAAGACGTTATCACGTAAAATTATCGTCCGTAAACCGACTTTACAGACAACCATTTTTTTTAACTGCTACGCAAGAGGTCGTGGGTTCGATTCCCACACGGGACACCACTTTGTGTAATCCACAAATTGTTGTTCCGGGTTTGGGTGTACTTTGTGTCCGCGACTTGTGTCACATGTTTGTAAAGTCCTCTGTGACACAGGGCTTGTACCCTACTACGGGAGTCGTCTTGATAAAAAAAAATACATGGACTAGGTTATTGGTATGGAGTTGAAAAATCGGCTCTAAAACGACAACAAAATCTGGGTGTATATTATACGTATTACAATAACACAAGTAGCTACTCTACTTCATCCAAGGCCACTAAGCTTCAGCACACGTCTCCCACTCTTTTATTCTACTAAATTATAAACGTTCTACCACATTAGACCATTGGGCATCTTTATCCCCTATCCAAAACATTTTACTAAGAGCCTTTACAAACTGACAGCTTTATACTAAACTTACAAACTAATACAATATGGATAACTATAACCCACTTTTATAGCGAGTCCCGAAATTCCCGGGAAACTGCACTTCCCTTACATTATTAAGTCCTGCCATTGCACCATCACCTGCTTCTCGTAAACAAATTTTATTTTTCGTATATATGCCGGTTTATTTTTCACTGTGGTGCATACAGGCGTTTTTATTTAATGTCTGGCCGTGTGTTACACAGTCACGTAATGCTGCGGTCTTGCTCGTTGTACATTTTATGGTAAAGTTTTCTGTAAGTTTCGTTTGAATTATAAACGTCTGGTGGTTTGGGTGAAAGGGGTTAAATTTGTGTGTTGAGTTATTTAGGTGATAAGCATTGTGGTACATATATTTTATGTAACATACACATTTTATATTTTGTTATATCTTTAAGAAATAGTGCAAAGAGAATGCTGACTTTAAAGGTTCATTTCCGTGCATCGCGATCGATCGCGAGCCGCTCGCGGCTTACGACAAGCGGCTGAGGTAAGTGACAGACGCGCGCGGCCGACGACTGTCGTAGGCCTGCGCGCGCACTGTGAATATTGTCGCATCGGCCGCGAGCGTCAGCCGCTTGTCGTAAGCCGCGAGCGGCTCGCGATCGGCCGCGATGCTCGGAAATGAACCTTTAGGTGGCGTAGTTGGAGTGCGTACAAAGCTGCCATCGTATTTTCTGTACATTGATAGAGTGGACAAAGGGTATAGTTGAATTCTATGTTATTTCAAAAGAGCTCTTTAAATATAAAAGTGAGTCTAAATTAAGTTTAGTTTCTTTAGCTTCAATAGCGTCTTTTCACGGCACTGATCGCCAATGTAAAATAATAATAATAATATCTTGGGACAACTCACACAACGCCATTTGATCCCAAACTAAACAGAGCTTGTACTATGGAAACCAGACAACTGATAAACATACTACATTTTATAGATAAATAACACCCAGACACAGGATAAACCAAATGGATAAACCATCGTGCTCATCAAACAAAGTTTTATACTGGGTGGGGATCGAACTCACGACCTTCGGCTTAGCAGTTAGGATCACTAACAGGCCAGTAGTATCAACATATGACAACACAAAGTTTTCAAGGCAGTCCCATAGACCACAGTAGCTACATATTATCATATCCATATTCACCAATAGTCTAAAAGAAAGACAGGTTCGCAGTATCAGAACTTCAGATTTCCTAGAAAACGTCCGTCAGTATGATTGACACGACTGCCTGCACGCCAGATGATGCCAGTCTCCGCCAGAATTACGAAAATTCACTGGCTTTTGCAAGCCCGCTATGTTTATCTTGATTTAGTATTCTGTAATTATAACTCGATTGAATCTGTAAAACTCTTACACAGTATTCGACAGATTTAAAACATGGTGATCATTTTTTAAGAGGATTATTTCAGGTATTGTTGGAAAACTAAACAAAATCATGGCAGTATAATAATTAAGAATAAAAATCAATTTTCATATCTTTACTTTATTCGATAGTTAAGTATTTTGAGAACGCGTAGAGCCCTAAGAGCTCTCTGTCAGTTGTGTTTTGCCGTCCAATTGGAAAATGAAAATGCATTTGTTTTTGTACAGACGCTGGTGCATCTAGACACACGGCAGTGTATCAGTCAAGATTTAAACTAAAGTTAAAAAAGCAAAGGGATGACACACCGGAAACTGATCAAATTTTTTAGACAATTTTTGATCCCCCAGTAGGTTACCTACTCACTTACAATTTCGCGCGAATAGCCAATAATATAACCATTAATTTATAGATTTGAACAGAAGAAGAAATTTTGGACAGAAGTTGTATGATTTTAAAAGCTTATAAAGAATTTGATTACAAACTCATTTAGGCATCCTACTAATATGTAAAGCCGAAAGTTTGTGAGCGTGGATGTGTGGATGTTTGTTCCTCTTTCACGCAAAAACTACTTAATGGATTTTAATGAAACTTTACAATAATTTAGTTTATACATCAGAATAACACATAGGCTATAATTTATAAAAATATTCTGTAAATTGTCAAAATATAACGATAAATGTCAAGTAAGTAGGAAAAAAATCTACACTCGGCGACATGTTTTGGCGTGCGCCGCAAATATCGTTGAAGTTACACGTATATAATGTATGAACGATATGTTTATCATAAATAGTCTTACAAAAAAGTCCGCAACAGCATATGTCTATCTCTTATGTGGAAGCAATTATCGTCAAAATTGTGAACCCTAATTACAATAGAAATTGATAATTTATTTCTAATACAATATGTATTAGAAATAAATTATCAATTTAGTAACAAATTGATCTATATCAAAATAAATACTTTTATTGCCTCTGATATTTATCTATACTAATATTATAAAGCGGAAGAGTTTGTTTGTTTGCTTTGTTTGTTTGTTTGTTTGTTTAAACGCGCTAATCTCAGGAACTACTGGTCCGATTTGAAAAATTCTTTTTTTGTTAGATAGCCCATTTATCGAGGAAGGCTATAGGCTATATAACATCGCGCTACGACTAATAGGAGCGGAGTAGCGACGTGAAATGTTGCAAAAACGGGGAAAATTTACGCATACGAAGTTGCGCGGGACAGCTAGTAATAGATAAACTTTGTCTACTTTACACTACATCATTTGGACAAATACTTTAAAAGTTACAACAATGATAAATCTTAAGATAAAAATTAAATGTGAATGTGAAATCGTAATATACGAGTATATTGGTATGATTATTAATGGCTATTCACATACATCTCTCAACATATCTAGCCTACTTTTAACCCGATATTACCGCGGGATGTAGACTTACGGGGGTGAAACCGCGGGGCGAAGCTAGTTCTTTCATATTTTTGTTTTTGATGATTCTAACATCTTACACGAGTCGAAATGACATAAGTCAATGTGACCGATATCAATAAGAAGTTTTTTTTAAGATAACTAACTTTGTTGGATTGTTGGTCCCATATTACTATAGGCCGACCGCTTAACTCGTATATCGCCTGCGCGGTGGAAGGGAGCGCGGGGTGATGTTAACGGGTGGGTGAGCGGTGTGCGCGGGACAGAGAACTCACGTTCACGGTGTGCGCGGGACAGAGAACTCACGTTCACTGTGTGCGCGGGACAGAGAACTCACGTTCTCTGTCCCGCGCACCCCGCTCACCCACCCGTTAACATCACCCCGCGCTCCCTTCCACCGCGCAGGCGATATACGAGTTAAGCGGTCGGCCTATAGGAATACTTTTAACCCCTTTAAGTTAAGCTCAATGCCTTGTGTTAGGAGTGGGTACACATCGGTAGTATAATGGGCCATATTTGGCCTTTAGGCTACCAATTTTTCTAAATAGTTAGAATATTAATAGTTATTAAAACTAAGCGGTTCACCTAAGGCTGAATTCACCGTGACTCGAATCCTCAGTGATACACTTAGGCTGGGATAAAAAATATAAAAATACCTACTAACATAAGTCGTGACGTAACCAAATTCTACATTCTAGTACGTCGTCGCATACTAAAGAAATCCTTGTATGACAAATATAGGATAAAAATACACGGAGTAAGACGGTTCCTTGAATGCCTAACTTTAGACGTTTGACGAAATAAATCTTTATCTTGTCAAATATGTTGGGGATACGAATGTCGGTAGTTTTTGTATTCGATCTTAGTTTGGATAGCACTTTAAGTAGGTATGTTGTATATTCAGGTTACTCTTTTGCTTTTAGTACAATACAGTGATCTGTACCATTTTACAAATACAATTGTTAAGGAAAAGGGTTGCGATACTTGTGTTTTAAGGTGACACCACGCTTGCATGGTGTCACCAAATATATAAAACAGTTTTAGGGAGTTACAGAGACTTGGGTGACCGCTTCGCAGATGCAAACGATTGCTCGTCTAGCCTACAATGCTTCTGACTGCCGCAGTCAGAGTTATTTAATGCGTATTTAAATCATCATTCCTCAGTAGTAAATGACAACATTTTTTAGAGGAATGATTTAAGTAAGCATTAAACGACTCTGAATGCGGCAATAGTCATTCACGCTTAATGCTTGCAGGTCTTTTTAATTAACAGTTGAACCAACAAACAAACACCAAAGTTAAACTATAAGCCAAATATTTGACATGGAATAAAATTTATTTAAAAAATACGTTAGGTGGCTATCACTGCACAAAAAAGTAGCCTAATCATCGGAATCAATTGATACCTCATTAGGCGCTACATAAACATAGAGTGCTAAAAACATAACATTTCCGTTTTAGATTCCCCCGAGTCGGGTAATAAAATATAGTTTGTTTAACAACTCGCGTCTTGTAACCCATTCGACCCAAACCGCTAAGAACGTGCATAGTACATTTACAAAGCGTCTATTGTAATCAACTTGTATCCGCAGATAGACGAGGGTGTCAACTTTATTGATAACGAGACACGACTCGTGATAGGGGTGTAGGCAGAAGTCCAGGCTATCATCGATTTTAGCCAATCGAAGAGAATCTCCTAGTAAATAAACTCGAAAATTTGTGAGGAATGTTTTCTGTTCCTATTATTTATTTAAAAACTTTATGCACAGTTTTTGTACAAAGGCGGACTTAATGCTAAAAGCATTATCTCTCTCTCTTAGTCAACCTTAGGGTGATGTAGATATACAAATGGAAGTAAGTGCAGTAAACTTGTTGACAGCTAAACTATATAATATCAATCGCCTTAATTTTAAATGGAAGGTACGCACTTTATTCCTTGATGGATCAGCTGAATCATCACAACATTAGTAACATAAATATTAGTCTGTATCTATGTATTTATTTATGTATGTATGTATGTATTGCTGTAAGTATGTATACTATTGTATAGTTATGTATGTAGGTATATATGTATGTATTTTTGTAAGTATGTATACTATTGTATAGTTATATTGTTTTATTTGTGTATTATGTAAGAATAATAAGGAAGTTCTTATTTTACAATTAGGTTACTGCACCTACACATTCCATTTCTACATCACCCTAAGGTAGACTGGCAGAGAATGCTTTTAGCATTAAGTCCACCTTTGTACAACTTTGTGCATAAAGTTTTAAATAAATAAATAAATAAATAATAATAAACAATATGTGAAAACGAAATAATAATATAAGTACCTACACACATATATACATATATACAAACAAATACACATACCTACATACATTACATATAATTATTTATTGATATACGCATGTGATAACTTAACAAATTCTTGGAAGAATAAAGTACGAACCTTCGTCTTAAAGTTGAAGCGATAAGGTGCCATCTTAATTTCGGGTGCATCCAGAGTGAGACAGATTGAACTAGGAAAAAGGATCCGACGAATCCAGAAGAATGTGAAGCAAATTGTTACAAGATCGAAAATCTCTGCATGTTTGGAGCAAATTATTAAAAGTTATATGACAAGTAAAAGGGGGAAGAAGGAGAATTAAGGATAGAATAAAGTGTAGTGAGAGTGCGCAAACTGCGTCGTTGGTGAATAGGGAGCCATTTCAATTAGGAACAGTAAGAATAGACACATGATCAAACTTACGAAGATTAACTTAGATGAATCAAATGCAGTTATTTAAGAGTCGGTCATATTTATTGAGGAGCTCTGCATTCAGTTATTCAGATCAAGACAGCATACATCACCATTATTTGATTACCTCTATTGCAGTTTTTATCCGACTGCGCAAGAAAAAGGGTTATGTTTACCCGACTACGCAAAAAGGAGGGTTATGTTTTTCGAGTATATGTATATATGTATATTTCTTTGGTACGCTCTAGATTCTAAATAGCTTAATGGATTAGCTTGAGTAGTTAAAGTGACGCTGGGTACATCAAAAATAGAAAAATACCGAAATTTTGCTGCCAAAATATTTCAGTTATTAATTTAAAGCAGTTGGGTTTTATGTATTAATTTAGCTTGTTGTTTGAAAAAATCATTCAATGGTTTGGTCAAATAATCGTTAAGATTTGACATTAAAACCAGCATTTAACAACTGCAATGCTACAGACTCCTAAATTATAACACTCCCTTTCCTGTACTGAGCACTAACATACATAGGTATATACAAGAATGTTCTGCCAAGGCTCTTAAACAATTTTTTGCACACATTGGCAAAGATATACACCTCACATTTAGAACAAAACGCTTGGCTATAAGTAAGAGCTCAAGGACTCGATAAATCTTCATGAATTACGGATATTCGTACGAAACACACGAATGACTATCTTTTACTAAAGTAAAATAAAGGAAAAAGACAGTTTATTATTGTTATTTTGGAGACTGATGTTACATACGTGTGAACTCATTCATGTGAAAAGTACCTAATATTACCGTCTGTTAGGTTTTTAAATTTATATAAATGGTGATCGCTGTCCGTTTTATATTGAAAAGAATGAAATATAATATGAATTGGGTAGATGACTACAATACAATCAATTATTTGACACAGTGTCGTAATCTTCTGTGAAATAGTAATGTTAACGCATCACTGTGTTTCGGTTGAAGAGCACTTAGAACACTTACTACAAAAGGTGGTATAGAAAATGTTTTAATTTACATTTATTAAGTATAGGCTAGTAATGAAAAACCGGGCAAGAGCATGTCAGACTATGCTCATGTAGGGTTCCGCAGCCGTCAATACAAATAAATTATATGACTGCTTCTGTGGCGCGGTGGGAGTGTGTCCGACTGCTACGCAAGAGGTCGTGGGTTCGATCCCCACTCAGTACAAAACTTTGTGTGATGAGCGCGATGGTTTCTTCTGTGCCTGGGTGTTATATTTATCTTTAATATGTATGTATTAAGAGTATGTTTATCAATTTATATTACATAAAAAATTTAACACTTCAGAACTATTACAATTATTCTACATTAAAAAGTTTATCTCTCAGAAAGTGCGGCCTACTCTCCCTCCTTCTTACGATTTTTCAGGTCACGTGATCCTGACGCGAGCTTAACATTTTTAACCCATCCCAAAAAGACTGCCTCTGTGGCGCGCTGGGAGTGTTTCCGACTGCTACGCAAGAGGTCGTGGGTTCGATTCCCACACGGGACACCACTTTGTGTGATCCACAAATTGTTGTTCTGAGTCTAGGTGTACTTTGTGTCCGTGACTTAGCAGGGCTTGTACCCTACTAAGTCACGGATACAAAGTCGCCTTTTAAAAAAAAAAATACATATACGGTCCCGTTGACCTAAAATCAAGAAATGTAGCAAGAAGCAATGTCTTTTGGCACAAATAATGGTTAAATCCAAATACCGTTTTATTGTTACAAAGACAAAACAAGTTTGTACGGCACCTCGTTGTGCATCTGACTCGCTTTTCATCAGTTTTTTACTTCGGATTATCACACTATCTCACATATACTCAAACATTACTTTACTTTGAGTCATGCTCAAAAGTATTTCTATCGCTACTATTCACTTACAAGTGACAGTGACAGCCCGACAGTTAAGTCTTAAAACTGAGTGACATTTGAGTTACTCGACCTAAAGCACTTGTCCACCAACGCAACGGCGAGAAAGCGAGCAACTATAAACGATTTTCTCTCTCAAGAAACGTAGAATAGATTTTTTATACAAAGAACCGGGCAAGAGCATGTCGGACCATGCTCAGTGTAGGGTTCAGCAGCATTGAATAATTGCGTCAGCAGAAGACCATGTGTGTTCATGGCATTTTGCAGTTTTTCGGCAATAACTCAATGACAGTATATCCGATCATGTCCGAAATAATTTTAGTTTGAAGTATTTAAGTATTTATTAATTAATATACCTTTGTGATTTTTGGCTCATACGGTTCAAGAGATAAGGAGGGGACACAATTTATGCAATTTTCGGAGCGATTATTTCCAAAAATGTTTATAAGAATGATGTGCCACACCTTGATGTTTGCTAAAAAAAAATCAGCTTCTGTTACACGTATCGAGTGTCCTCTCATATATATATTTTTTATTATTTAGCTATCAAACTAAATAGCGGCTACTACAAGACACCTTTTTTAGAGACAAAGAGTAGCGAGTAGCGATTTATAGCTCAAGAAACGTACATACATATGAAGATCCCGTGTAAACAAAAGAGATACATATAGTAATAGTTGATTGCTCACCGGTCCCACAGCCGGCGAGTACTCACTCTATACTGTATTTCTTTGGTTTACACGGCATCTACATTTATTGTATGTTTCATGAGCGTGAAAATAGTTGATAGTTGCTCGCTACACGCCGGCTGTGGACAAGTATCCTAAGTCCTTTAAGTATTAACGAATTTTGTATGACAACTTATTACATATTATAATGGTGGATGCATAACTGCACCTACATCATAGTTAAGTATTGACGTTTTGAGCACTCCCAACAGTTTGTTGGCAGCGTGCACTTTTTGTTTATCGTCTCTATCGTCCAGCTCCCTATGTTCAATAGATGATATTCGAATCGATGATAGTTGTAGTTGATGTAGATGTTTGTTATTGCACAAGTACGATCTGTGCCCATCTAACTGGGTGCCTCTGCTTTCTATTATACTGGATGCCGATTTAGTTAGTGGAATCCCCGCATCAGGCAAATCACATCACGATACTCTATCGATATTTAAAAAAAATGTACCTTCTTCATAAGTTAAAATCATGTTTCAAATCTGAAGACAACCGGCTTACTCTCTCCTGAGCTTGGCTGACTGTGAACAATTAATAATTAAGTATATATTTTTATTTGTACCTACATTACAAAAAATACTTGGAGCAGCGGCACTAATACATTTTTTTTTATTACGCCTACCGCAGTAGGGTCCAAGACCTGTGTCGCGGGAGACTTTACAAACATACAAGTCACGGACACAAATTACATCCAGACCCGGAACAACAATTTATGGATCACACAAAGTGATGTCCCGTGTGGGAATCGAACCCACAACCTCTTGCGTAGCAATCGGACACACTCCCACCGCGCCACAGAGGCGGTCATATTAAGATAGCCATTCGATACTAAACTAGTGTGAAAGCCTTTCCAAACAAATATACTGGGTGGCGCAAAAGTAAAGACCCTATTTGGTTCAGCTATAACATTTTTTCTAAATTAGAAAACTAGATTTAGATTTTTTTAAATGTATATTTGTGCCATTAAATTTCGTACCATTAGGATTTAAAGATGATGTCTTTTAAATGGTGACCTCCAGAGTTGATACACATTTGAGCCCTATTTATGACATTTTGCATAACTTGCCGTACCACTTCCTGCGATATGTTCGTTATTTCTTGACGAATGTTTTCTTTTAGAGCTGCGAGAGTCTGTGGCTTGTTCACATACACCCGAGATTTCAAAAAACCCCAAAGAAAGAAGTCTGGACTGGTCAGATCGGGTGATCTTGCAGGCCAAGGCAAATCGCCAAAACGAGAGATAACTCGGCCTGGAAAAGCGTCCCTCACTAAGTCCATAGTGTCGCGCGCTGTGTGTGCCGTAGCGCCGTCTTGTTGAAACCAGATGTGCTCCAGCCCCAATTCGTCCAAACTGGGTATCAAAAACTCACGTAACATGGTTCTGTAGCGTTCTCCAGTGACAGTTATCGCATTGCCTCCAGCGTCTTCGAAAAAATAGGGTACGATCACTCTGTCAACACAGATGCCACACCATACAGTAACTTTTAGTGGGTGTAGAGGTGTTTCTTGAATAATGCGCGGATTATCAGTGCCCCAGAACCGAGTATTCTGCTTATTGACATGCCCTGAGAGATGGAAATGCGCTTCGTCACTCATAACCAATTTTGAAGGAAAATCATCCTCTTCAAGGTTGAGGTTTATGACGCGCTGGCAGTAATCTAGACGAGCTCGGTGGTCAGCAGGCAGCAGCTGATGAGTCATTTGAGTTTTATACGGGAACATCTTTAAGTCTTTCACCAAAATACGCTGCAGGGTCCGTCTGGAAATGCCCAATTGCGTGGCACGTCGCCTCGTTGATGTTTCTGGACACTCTTCCACATCTTCGCGCACAGCATCGATATTTTCAGCTGAACGGCCTGTTCTTGGTCTCCCAGACTTAGGTCTATCCAATGTTGAGCCAGTTGCTTCAAGGCGTGTGGCAAAGCGTCGAATTGTGCGACCAATCGGTGCCGGACGGTGGGGAAATCGTCGACGAAATTCACGTTGTGTTCTTATCACTGATGAATTATTCCGTAAGAACATTGACACAATTATTCCACGTTCTTGGGGAGTAAAACGGTCCATGTTTATTTTCAGTGTATTTTACATTTGTTCACTACACAATTTTCAACAACAGAATGACAGAAAATGTCATATAAAAAAAAAAAGTATTTTCTTTAGTGCCCGTACTTTTGCGCCACCCAGTACATAGCTCTCACACGTCACAGCAAATATTTACAATTCAACCAATTAGAGGGAGAAAAACTTTGGTATTCCTAACTAAATTAAAACTTTTTTAATCAAACAACGAATTGAAATTGAAATAAAGTTTATTTAACTTATGCCACATTTGTATTTGTTACAATAATATTTGTAATGAACATACGCAGTGAATATAACAAACTAGATTTTCGTACAATATATTATTTATTAAAATCTTATCTATGTCTCATTTAGTGCTGAAGTTAAACTATATCAAACTAGCTAACTCGCGCAACTTCGTATACGTCAATCATCCTCGTTTTTGCAACATTTTTTATTGCTACTCTGCTCCTATTGGTCATACCGTGATGTTATATAGCCTATAGCCTTCCTCGATAAATAGGCTAACCAACAGGAAAATTGCTTTTTCAATTGGAACCAGTAGTTACTGAGATTATCACGTTCAAACAAACAAACAAACTCTTCAGCTTTATAATATTAGTATAAATGTTGATAAACTTTCGCGATTTGTACACATTATGAAAATATATATATATTACGGGTCTTTATCAGTCTACCCGTGACCACGGCCGTTGCAATATGGTCGAAACCACGGGCAATAAACAAGGTATTTTACCTTAAAATATTCACTATATATACAAGGTGTAACAGAAAGGTGTGGTCATATTCAAGAGTTGGTATGTGCCCATGATACTGAGTGCACAAAAATAATTTTATCAAAATCGGAGTACCCTAAAAAAAATTATTATTTTTTCATTCGTTTATTTATAAAGTAATTTTTATAGGCATTTCTTGCCAAAGACTTTACAAATACAATAATTGCATTTTTGAAAGATAGAAAAATTTGAATCCAGACTCAGGAATCGAACCCGAGACTTCCGTAGCCAAACCGGGGCCAGAAGCGAACCACCTATCTGGACTATGTTACTAGATATCAAATTCTTCTATCTCTTAATGCTTACGGGTTAGGCCCCCGTAGCGACATCTAGTCGGTAGTTAAAGAACTATCACGGCTTTTGTTATTGCTTCGTTACAGAGAGCATTTTAACAAATTATGATGACGCAGGCCGAATATTGAAGTAATTTTTATAGGCATTTCTTGCCAAAGACTTTACAAATACAATAATTGCATTTTTGAAAGATAGAAAAATTTGAATCCAGACTCAGGAATCGACCCTTTATGAATGAAAAAGTTATTAATTATAAAAAGTATAACTTAAAAAGTTTTATGCCATAATAATCAAATCGATTTTTGTACCAGGGGAGGTATAATTCTCATGCCATACACGTTTCACTACTGAATTATGACAAAAAGAATATGCTATAACTATGTAATAATAATGCAACCAGCTATGGCACCATGGTAGGTGCAATACTGATAGCATACCCTATCCGCTGCTGAAATTTGACCACACCTTTCTGTTACACCCTGTATATATTTTTAATATTAGTATAGATAAGTAACTTCAAGTGTTGGAGTTCTAGCTGAAGAAGTGTGAATAAAGAATATATCTTTAAGTAGCTGATCCGCGCAACTTCGTTTGTGTATTTTTTTTCCGTTTTTGCAACATTTTTCATTGATGTTTCGCTCCTATTGGTTGTAGTGTGATATAATATAGCCTATGGCACTCACAATTAACGTGGCTTTTGGTAAAAAAAATTACAAAATTGGTTTAGTAGATCTAGAAATTCCCCTTACAACCTCACAAACTCATAAACTTTACTCCTTTATAATATTAGTATAGATTATTTATTTCACATTTTTTTAAAGACGACTCTCGTAGTAGGGTACAAGCCCTATGTCGCAGGGGACTTTAAAAACATACAAGTCACGGACACAAAGTACACACAAACTCCAAACATCACTTTGTGGATCACACAAAGTGGTGTTCCGCGTGGGAATCGAACTCACGACCTCTTGCGTAGCAATCGGACACACACCCACTGCGCCACAGAGGCAGTAGTTTTTATGCCAGTAACTTCAATAAATCTCTGGTTCTTCTGCCTATTTGGAGTCAGACACAAGCATGTTTTTTGCCGTGTATACTCATGTTTTAACAAATAACAATATCTTATCTTATCCTATCTTATCAGACATGATTCTTCACATCATCAGACACTTGGCAATTTCGGGTCATTTCTTTGAGGTTAATACTCAAAAAAATATAATATTACTTTATTTGGTTGGGTTGGACGAGGAGGGAGGTGACATAATTCGAAAGACATCATCTATTTATGAACAGACAGTCGTAGCGTTACTTAACCTCGCTTTTCCCGCTTGCCATTAAACCAGGTACCTCTTATTTTCATTTAAAAGCATATAAGATAACACATAAGTAAATACGTCCAAAATATAGGTCATGATCAATATGCTATTTGCAAATGTACAGCTACGAATGCACGCCTGCAGTTTCCTGGTCATCTCTACATCGCAGGTAGTGGATTGCGCCGTACAATGAATTCTGTATGACATTGCACTAGTAGAGTGGATAGAGTCGATAGAACACACTCATGTAGGTACTCTAGGGACTGTGTAAAGTAACCTCTTAATTTTTTGAAAATGTAGAGTAGTGTGACTCTATCTAAGTAATGCACAAAGCCTGTAATATCCTAGGAGGCCTGAATATTGCAGGTAGAGTTGTAACTGCGATGCACGACTCTCCCTGGATACCTCTAGAGCTATCAAATGAATTTACAATAGTCTGACACCGCGTTGTAGTAGAGAGAATTTTTAACTTTGCTACAGCTGAGGTAGAGTTCACATATTTTTGATAGTGACTCTATAATTTAGAATTGTATATGCATTTTATAATTCTAAAGTGGCAAACAAATATGTCTGTTTAAAGATCGTTTACGTCAATCTGTTTAAAGATACGTATTATAGAATTTTATAAGCTACGGGTCTTAATCGCGTAAATATTTTTTTCTAAGGCTAAATACCTTTGTTTTATTGCCCGACGTTTCGACCATATTGCAACGACCGTGGTCACGGGTAGACTATCGGGCAATAAAAGCGACAGCTTACGAACATATAAATATACGTAGTTACTGTGGACTATGGTTATTATAAGTCAATATAAAATAATAGCACAATAATTAAAATTTTGACTGGCGTGTTGGTCTAGTGGTTAGTGACCCGGACTGCTAAGCTGGAGGTCGTGGGTTCAATCCCCACCCAGGATAAAACTTTGTGTGATGAGCACGGTAGTTTACTCTGTGTCTGGTTGCTATTTATCTAAAATATGTAAGTATTTTTTTAGTTGTCTATTCGGTTCGGTTTCCATAGTAGGTACAAGCTATGCTTAGTTTGCGATCAGATAGCGTAGTGTGAGTTGTCCCAAGATATTATATTATTATTAAGTAAAATTAATTGTTAAATCTACCTTAAAATGCCAGTCCATTAGTTGCTTGTACACAAGTAGCAAATTGCATACAACTTGTATGAAGTATTCGAACTTGTACAAAAGATTGAAATCACTAGTGCTTTGTTCTTGATAGTTTGAACACCTTTCCAATGCAAGTAGCTTGTATGCAAGACAGTATAACAATAGTTCCAATATTCTTTTGCAGTCAGTTATATGTTTTTGCGATTATTCTACAACATATCGCAAACCTACCTAATGGTCAGCAAAATGGCAGCCCATATCAGCATCAGAATGATATTACTGAAATCCTTGTTCGGCTAAGGTTCAGAAGTTAAAAATAAACATTCAAACAATGTAAAAATGACAATTTGAAAAGAGTGGTCGCGAGTTTTTATTGTCATTTTCTTTTATCCGGCTTAACCTATTGTTTGCGAACTTGGCATTACTTGTACATGTATAATCCCGACATATCAGAAGTGTTGTTTTGCATTCTAAGTGAATAAAAAAAAAATACTACATCATGCTCCACATTATGAGAACTTCGTAAGTCACATTTACACAGAAAATACACTAGCTACATTGCCATTATTCTAAATACAGCAATTTGTTTGCATCATTATTTATCGGGATAAAACACCTTATGGCTTAGGCCTACCACAGTTAAAAATAACGCGACAATCTAAGTATTTGACTTTTCTATAAATGCTGTATATAATAAAACAATAGCTAGTAAAGCTATTGCAAACAACAAATCACAATCAACAGCAATAAAAAGCTTAAAAAGCTGACGTATAGTTAGTCCATTTTATCTTCGCTACCGATTCCTACCATTACTGGAATCGACTCGCTAAGCAAAAAGCCACAGCTAAAAACTTCAATTAATTAACTCATTCTAAAAAAGTTTAAAAGAGGAGTGACTTGGATTCGTTGCAGATAAAAGGATGCTGTTAATTAATTATATATTAAGTAATGTTTATTTTTATTTCGGATTAACGCTGGATAATATAACATGTTGGTCTCATATTATAAGAGTTGTGAGTAAAATACATCACCGAATGGTGAGGCAATATCAACAACGCTTTCGATAGTTTGTTGTCAATTTTCATTACATAAAACCTCTTCACGATGAAGTGGTCCATAAAAAAATTCTCTCAAATATCATCAGTCAGCATTTTGATCAGTAGATTTCAATAGTACGAATGTTTATTAATTTCAATTACAGAAATATAGATTTTATTTGTTTAGTACATTCTTTATTATTTTCTAAAAAAAATCGTCTAACAGGACGAAAAGGGGACGGGGCGAATAGCGAACAGGACCTGACGCGTCAAAGTGACAAATCGCAAACGGGACCAAACAAGGCAAAAGGTACAAAACAGCAGTCGTTATCCGGGTAGAACCTGGCAGATAGCGAGATAAACTTGGCTTCTACTGGAAAGACTAGTTAACTTAGTTCAGGACGGGGAGAAGTAGAAGAGAGTGATGTGAGATTTGTTCTCCAGTGGGACAACTCTGTTTAAAATAAATAACTTCAAATATCTTTTGAATCAATGATTGTTTAAAAACCTCAAAATACATAATATAATAAAGATTCGTTAAAAAAACAACTGAAATTAGGCGGCAGTTCCAACTGTAAAGCTCGTCAGAAGAAATTACCAAGAAACTTATGGACCAGAATCACCAGAAGTGATTTTATTGAGGACTAATGTGTTTGGTAAATGTCAACGTTAATAATACAAAATAAATAAAATATTACTGGGAATTCCCCACGAATCCCACTTCGTTAATGCCATGGTAAGATTGGAAAATAAAAGCCGTCTGTTGATATTTTTGGAACCATCCACTCAAGCTAGCATTAAAAAACGCGTTTGTATCCGTCTACTGTTTTGGATGCTACAATGTCACAGACAATACACCTCTGTTTAGATTGCGAGCATGAACCTATTAATAGTATCAAACAGTTGAGAATTATGAAAAAATTCAAAAAGCAGTTTCATTGAGATCTTCAGTTTAGTGGAGACACTTCCTGATTACCGGTTTTAAGAATAGATCTTATTAACTGGTTTTGTCAGACACGACGCTTCTTAGACACGACACACCAAACGACGATGCCAAATAAATGCCTAAATCGTCAATCACAGATGGTTTGACAGGAGATTAGAACAGTTTTTAGCGAATATCAAGTAAAAAAAACTTTATTTCACACAGATCCATAACATTTACAATTACCATAATCTAAAGTTAAAACTAGCTAATCTTAGGAAACTGCGACAGATAGGTCCACATTCAGCGTATTGCTGTGTTGCGGCGAACCACATCACAGCACTGATTTTCAGTTGCAACCTTAGTTAGCCTTTTTTCCAATATTTTACAAAAACTAAAAATTTAAAAACCAAACAAAAATTAACAACTAATTAACTAACAAAAAAGGATAACGAAAACAAAAAACCTATACCTAAATTATGTACACTTACACCTAGACATAGCCACTTAGTAACTATGCATACCTAATTATAACTTTACCCTGCGCTGACTGCCTTCAAAAGTAGTCAATGTGAATCTGCTAAAAATCAGTTCAGATTGAATATTGGAACCTGTCGTCGCCGTGCTGCTCAATTTTTCTGATATACGATATTCAAACGTTCCACGTCTGTCGTCATTTGACGCCATCTAATTTAATTTTCAAGCAAAAAATAATTTTTCAATCGTGTTTCGAAGCGCGCATTGCACGAACCGTGCGACGTCGACGTCGGCGTCGGTCTGGGCCTGACGCGTCATTATTTCCTTTGTGGGTACCGCCCGCCGTATCGCGTTCTCGCCTTGTCGTGGTGCCTTGTTGCTGTTATTGCTATATTTAGAACACTGTTGCCTTCCTAATGAGATTAAAAGTTTGGTAATTCTGTGGTGTTGGGCTCGAGATAAATAGATTTTGACTTTCAGAGGCTTATTGACAGGTAAAATGAGATTATATTTGGTACATAGTTAAAAAAGTAACAAGATGTGTTGGAGATTTTTTTAATATCCTACTTCTTTAATGCAAATTAATTGCTGCCTCCATGATGCAGTAGGAGTACGTACGAGACATTTTGAGATCCACAAACTGTTGTTCCGAGTCTTAAGTCTGTTATTCGTTTGTTTGTACACGCGACACAGAGCTAGTAACCTAATGCCGGAGTTATGCTACAGATTAGGAGCTATGCTCTCAACACTGCACATCGTCAAATATGCTTCGATCACGAACAAAATGAATATGTAATAGGTAATATATGTTCGTAAACTTTCGCGATTTGTACACATTATAGAATTTTTGCTACGGGTCTTAATCGCGTAAATATTTTATTTTAACACTAAATACCTTTGTTTTGACCGTATTGCAACGGCCGTGGTCACAGATAGACTGCCCGTGACCACGGCCGTTGTAATACTAAAATAAAATTCTATAATAAGTACCTAATAGGTAATTTAACTAACTGAGAATTGTAAACTGGTTCATGACAACAACAAACCTAGTTACTGCCATAAAGAAAGTATCTCTTTGACCTTGAGGGATCTCAAGACCTCGTAGAAAGAGACAGGTGGGCCTCGAAAGTAAATCAAGGTTCAATATTTTAATTTCAAGTAGGTTTTCAGTAGTTGTATATAGTTCATTATATGGTTTCAATTAGAGTTTCTTTGTTTGTTTCTTCGTTTGTTTGAACGCGATTATCTCAGGAACTACAGGTCCGAATTGAAAATTAATTTTACTGTTGGATAGCCTATTTAGGAAATAAGGAAGGCTATAGGCTATATAACATCACTATACAAACAATAAGAGCGGTGGAGCAATGAAAAATGTTGCAATAACGGGGAAATTTTACGGAGAGAAAGTTGCGCGGATCACCTAGTTAGTACAAGATGAATAGGTACTTCATCTCATCATTTTCATTGGCACTCTGTGTCTTTTGTATTTAGCCGCATTATTAACAGCGTTTAGTAAAGAGGTCAGCACAGGTCAACACACCCTGCAGGGTAACTTTCCCGTGTTCCCATTCTCCCTGTAATTGTATAATTAGTTTGTTCCTATGACCGGATACCTTTGGTCAACACTTGCATTCATATAAGATATCTAATAGTTCTGAATGTACCCTTGTTTTTGATAAGCCTGTTTAGACAGGTCCGACAATGTCCGGTTCACTAAGGCGAAATGGCTACCCTTAAAGGTCTCATGAATGCAATCAGCTAAGGAAATTAGTAACAGACAGGATAATTAAGGTACGGAGAACGTTGAGTTCACTTTGTGATAGCTGTATCGTAATTACTTCTTGGTTTGGTGTGGTTCCAACCAATCCAAGTTAATTTTATAAATGTAATAGTAAGTCTCTGTCTGTCTATTGCGTGTTTACGCTTAAACCACTGAACCGATTCAGATATTTTTTTTGTAGGAAGATTGTTTGAGCACTAGGGAAGAACTTGGGATTATACAAGTTTTCATCATAATTACCGACATCCACGCGGACGGAGCCGCGAGCGAAAGCTAGTCCAACTATAAAGCCAAGTATTCACTAGTCGCGAAAACATATCATAATAATTAGTTATATTTCGGGACTTAATCGCGTGAATTATTTAAAGGTACGAACCTTTTATTTACCCGACGTTTCGATCGAATTGCCGAAGTCCCGAAATATAACTAATATGTATAAAAATCGCGAAAGTTTAAAAACAATAATATCATAATAATAACTTGGAACAACTCACACAACGCTACTGATCCCAAGCTTAGCAGAGCTTGCAACCAGACAACCAATAAACATACTTATATATTTCTAAATACATACATATGATAGATAAATAACACCCAGATACAGAATAAACCATCGTGCTCATCACACAAAGTTTTATCCTGGGTGGGAATCGAACCATCGGACCTCTTGCGTAGCAGTCGGATACACCCCCACCGCGTCACAGGGGCAGTCAATATATAGCCCGACGTTCAAGTGGTACATATCTTTGGGACAATGTCGTTCGACATTTGCCTTGTCCGTACTTCCTGGTGATCACAAAAAGTGAATTTGACGGGCTTATCGGGCGACTGTCGGGTCACGAAAATCACGCTTGTCGACACTCGCTAATCATAAACTAGCGATAAGTCTCAGGGAACATAAATTTATCGACAGACAGCGTCGCGGGGCTCAAAAAGTCTCTATATGAAATCACGGCATTAGCCGTGGAAAGCCCTGCTAGGGAGAAGATGGGCGGTAAATGAGACTGCGCTAAGTATGGCATTTAAAATAAAAAGTAGGGGCATGACTCCTATATAAATCAGCTGTCAAATCGACTAATAGAGTGTACAGTGTGTGAGTTTCGTTGCACAAAGCATGGTATACTAAGCATTATATTGGCTAACAGAATAGTCAAATTTTATTTGAAACGCTCATGTTTTGACATAAGCGTTATAATTACATAAATATCTTAAACGATACATAACTATTGAGCCATGCCCAAAAACATTTCTGTCGCTACTAATTTACTTTTAGGTAACAGTGGCAGTTTAAGTGTTAACGGCGCGGCGCCGGCGTCTCAAAACTGTAATAATAGTAGCATTTGAACAATACTTCGAAAGCGTTTTAGAAACAATTAGCCTTGAAAAGCTACTCGATTCACAAAAAAATATATAATATCATTTTTTCCAACCATTTTTGGTATAAGAAAGTAATTACTTTCTTATAACAAAAACGAAAACAAATAAAATCATAAAATCCAAGTGGAGAGCTGTTTTCTTAAAACTCAGCATTAATCTTTAGACACATAATCCCTGACGAAATTTTCTCTAATTAAAAGAAACCAGCCCCGAAGCCAACAAAAGAAAAGGTTTATTAAAAAATAAAGAAACAATTATCTTACCTTTATCTTTACCTAGCGTTCCTTACAGACTTTATTTTAATAATTATTATAATCAACTTATTTGCCAAAGTGGTTTTTTCTATAAATTCTTGGTAATGTTCTGTGTATTTAAATACTGTTTTGTTTATACAACGAAATTAAATAAATCAGCCTTATTTTCTAATATTAAATCAGACTCAATTTCTTCTCTCCAGGGGCATATGCCTACGCCTATTCTTGAAAAGAGGGTACGGGCTGCAGTCACAAAATATGAAGAGATCACACAGATCAATCCGAAAGCTGTGTTCGCTTCTACCATCGTTGCGGATGTCACTATGTGACCAAGACCGCTCTGCAAAGAGCGAAACGACAGAGAAGAAGATGGCGTCCTCGCTCGATTAATGCACACCATAGACATCGTTCACGAACACTCAATTGCCCACCACTTTGGACGACTTTGTTTAGAAGGCATTTCAAGATTGCGTGTCTGTTGCTCGATCGCGTTTTTATAAAGTTTGGACCTTTTGTACTATTACTATTTTGTTCAGAAGTGGTGCATGCGGGTTCAGTGCCTGTTAGTAGAAGTTGTCTTCTAATTTTTGAATGTAGAACATGCCAGTGACTTCACGCTATACTCCTCCACCGATTTTAGGGAGTGGCAAATACAACATTGCATTTATTACATGTCATTTTGTTTTACAACTGCAAGGCATTGCTGACTACTTTTAAACACTGTCAACAATCTGTTCCATTTTTATCAATAAGTTATAAAATTGTCATCTTATCACTTAACAACGAAAAAATATCGGAATAGGAAATAATAAATAAGTAGGAAATCTCATAACAATCCACATGATGTCCAACTGCTAGGCATGGGTCTCCTCAGTAGATCCTACTTATTACAGAGGCTGGGGACAATTGCCATAATCGCCACGCTAGACAGTACGCCGAGGACGCTGTTGCCCGTCCTCCGGTGTGACATCCCTTAGTTCGCCTTGACGACACCCATAGGAATACTATCTAAAAATTTTTGGACAAAAAGTGAGTCCTGCACAACGGCAACCTTGTGTCACGGGGGACTTAACAAGCATACAGAACTCGTAAAAAGTTTTCATGGATCACACAAAGTTTTGTCTCGTGTTTTAATCAAACCTTTGACCTCTTGAGTCGTTTACTACCACTGTGCCACTGAGACAGTCAGATCTGTTATTTTAAACTAGTTGTTGCCTATGACTCTGTCCGCATAGACGCTGTTCCACTTCTAGACTTCAAGTTAACTATTCTGTCCAGGAATAACCGTGAAAATCAAACAGATAGACAGACAGATACATCTACGTATTGATAGTATTAGTGGGAGAGTAAATTTGTCCCCGGTTTTGCTTCTAATGATCGTAGCGTGATGTTATATAGCCTATAGCCTTCCTTGATAAATGGGCTACCCAACAGAAAAAGAGTTTTTCATTTCGGGCCCCTAGTTACTGAGATTGCCGCGTTCAAACAAATAATCAAACAAACTCTTCAGCTTTATAATATTCGTATAGATAGAGAAATGTGTTAATGCACAGAAATAACAATAGAATAATAAAAAAAATAAAAAAACTCGCTTGTATAAAGACGCAAACAAGATACCCTTCACATTTAATATCATGCAATCGGAGACACAATTTTTAAGTTCAACAGGATTAATTAATGCCTCCGTTGTTTTTTTAGCATTTCTTATTCCAAATTACATTTAAATCAGTTTTTAAAATCCTTTTTTTTTTGATACCCATTCAATATGTTTTGAAGGTTTTTTTTTAAACATAAGTATATATTTGCGCCAAAATTACGCCATTTGATTTTTTCCATTTTATACCACCCGGTGTCACCGTGACAACTAAGACAAATCTGACGACACCTCTCAAGCTAAAGTCCAACAAGCCGTTTAGGCTCTAGGGCATGCCAAAGAAATGTACATTTCTTTGGCACTACACACTCGATACTACTACTATACTATACACTCGAAAAACATAACCCTCCTTCTTGGGCAGTCCGGTAAAACCGAGCAAGTGCATGTCTGCCACCCACAATGTAGGGTTCCGTAGCTGCCCAGCACAATAATGTGGTATAAAAAGCGGGTCTCTTGTCGTTTTTTATTGTACTGTTAACAGTGCAATAACTAGCTGTTAACAGCTAGTTAGCTGCCCCGACGAACTAAACACCGCCTTATTTTTTGTGGATCAGGTTTAATTTTGAATCTAAACTATTCTAAAATCTATTGGAACACGCACAAAAAATGCATCAAAATTGGTTCAGCCATTTAGGAGCAGTTCATCACATACACACGCTCAGAATAATTAAATTATAAAGATTTTCAATGGAATTTTGTTACTTTTTACTTGATCGCCTGTTACTCTTAAACTTATAAAGCCTACCTAATTGTAATAGTTTTCCTTTTAATTTAATTGTACATACTACTACTCTGAATTTTTCCACGTCTCCAAAAACAACCATTTAGCTGGCAGGAGTACCTACTTGTCTCTAATAAAAATGTTCACTTTATGACTTGATATTTCACAAACGGATCACCAAATATAAAAATGTAATTCACAACGCATAAGAATTTTTAAAATACCTATCTTGAATGAACCTTCCCTATTAAAATGTAGTATATTAAGGGAATTAAATACCAAATATTGCAGTTGGCATAAAGTATACACAGATGGATCTAAATCCGGCGATTTTTTAGGCGCTGCTTATTATGATCTAATTAAAAATGTGAAAAAGTGCTTTAAGATCAACCACTCTGTATGCATCATGTCATTGGAACTTATTGCCATTTCGGAAGCATTATCGTATATAGATCAATTTGTGTTCCCTAAAACTGTTATTTTTACCGATAGCAAAAGCGCATTACTCCATTTAGTTAAATGCACAACTGGCAAAAGTTGTTTACCAATAGCATATACAGTGTTACGGAAAATAAATAAATTGACTAATAAAAACATTATCATAAAATTGCAATGGGTTCCTTCGCGTATTGGTTTAAAGGGTAACGAGGAGGCGGATAAAATGGCAAAATTTGGAGCTAGGCAGGGAGATCCTTTCATGGTGATTCCTTATTATTCTGAAGTTCTTTACATTTATAAAAAATATTGTTTTAACATCTGGAAAGAGTATTTTGACCAACGATCAAAGGAGATAGAGATTTGGTATAAAATTATTCAGTCCCAACCTCCTTGCTGCCCCTGGATTTCAGATTCTGAATTAGGTAGACCTTTGATTGTAACAGCATTGAGATTGCGTTCCGGGCACATTCTATCACGAAAATTTACATTCATGATGAGGAAAAATGATTCGCCGAATTGTGAAATGTGTGACACAATCGATGATGTCCAACATCTTTTAATGGAATGTGAACGGAATCGTAGTGGTAGAGAAAATTTGTTCTTTCTTTATAACATTAATAGACTAGAGATGGGTTCTGTCTTCAATATACTATGTACACCTAATTCAGAAGCTGCTAAAGATTTATATACAATGTGTAGAAATTTAAGTTAATTTAAGTTATTTAAGCACTTATTTTTATGTTATTTTGTTTTGCAAGCACCTACTTGTTGATGTTATCTTGTTTATTGTTTGTGTTATTTTGTTACAATAGGACTGACATATCGCAAGATAAAAGTCCTTTAAATAAATAAAGATTTAAAAAAAAAAAAAAAACCTATCTAATGATATCCCACACGGTGGGATAACTGAAAAAAAAATCACATCCCCACTTTATTTGTAGGGCTTCCCCTACAAATAAAGTGGGGATGTGATTTTTTTTACCTACCTCCTAAAAAAATATTTTTCTCCATATTTTATTTTACCACTTTGTAGGCGTGAGTAATATGTAACTATACATACATGCAAATTTACAACGTGCTAGTTCGAATTCTAGTGGTCTCTGAGCTAAGCTAAAGATGGGCGGAGCGACGGATGCATGGACGGACGGACGGACAGACGGATGATTTGCAATTTTGGCTACGGAACCCTAAAAAAAGGCAAAGAGAACTATAATTTTGGTATTTCAAAATGTTTTATACTATTCACCAACACAAACTAACAGAATCTATCTCGAATCTAGTTCTTATTGGGCACATGTACAATTTTATTCAGGTAACGGTGTGTTTTAATGTGGGCACACATTAGCTTCCTGCAAATGTTCTCTGAAGACTATTCCTACGTATTCAGGTCAAATTAAAGACACAATTTTACAAAAGAAACTGTCTTATCCCTGCATTTAATTGAAAGTCATAGACAATTCCTCTATTCAAAAACATGTCTTATTACCAAGACATAAGGTCGAAAACAACAGCATTACGGAACTACGACATTTAGACTCAATCTACGCTTCCACGAAACGATCAGCGAAATTACCTTTGTAGATAGTAAAAAGTGATTTTACGAGAGCACTTTCACCTTAGAACAGTTCGATTTCTATCGGAATTGTCGGAGCGTAGTACATTGAGGCGTCACTACTATAACGTTTGCTATAAAGTTTATAAATACCTGGTCGTCGCGCGATGAATACGAAACACATGATTTGACACAAATTCAATGACAATTTGGTACAGTTCTAGTAGAGGGATTATTTTTGACAGAGGTTTAATGCCGCGACGTTTGAAGAGGCAGAAATACGACAGAGTGAAGCTGAAACTGTTGGATTTAGTTGGAGATTTAGAACAAGTAATATCAGAAGTTATACAAAAAACCCATCCTGACTTTGGGCAACAAGCTACTAGCATAGGTCTGCCCGAGTGGATGCTAATTCTACTCGAGCTCACTAATGTACGCCGCAAACAAACAAACAGATATGACAAAATAAAGCATCGTTTCGAATTAAACCTTTTAGAAAAGCATACATTAAATATTTTCTCGAGTAGGTACCTACTAGGTATCGAATAAAAAAAACAAAATGCGGTTGTATTATCTCACGATAAAATAGTAACGATATAAACTGTATTATCCACATAACTGACAAGTACCTCTCAATATCTTAAGTAATACATAGTACCAAGATAATAGAAGTATTTTATTTAAGATTCATCTCGCAGATGGCTCTCACTAAATTGTACAATACAGAGAATTATTCAACAAAGTACACAAATTACATTGACAATGGCAGTGATATCTATTGGGAATAAACAAATTAACGCCAAGGCCAAAGATAAGTTAACAGAAACAAACAAAATGATTCTTAAAAACCATTTTCACTTAATAATACTGATTTGCTGCCAATTACAACAGTATACGTATTCACAAATAGCTATACATGTATACAAAACTCATTAGACGTTACATCCACTATATTTTTAGCCCTTTCATCAATCTCAAATTAGATCACGTCACTCACTGTATCCATTTAAAACCTCACACTGTCGTTACTTCGATATAAGGATCCGAGTTCCACTCAATCACTGAATAATTACTCCAAACGAAATTACCTTTCAAAGACAGAGGAGCTTCAAACGCTAAATAAAGAATCGCTTTAGCCCCTTCCTCGAACATCTTTGCTGATTTTCTATTCTCTTTACTACTTAAATTTCCAGGGTTTACACAATTGATTATCACATTCTTATGCGCCCATTGACGATGCTGCAAAAATGTCACAGCATTTAGGGAAACCTTACTGACAGCTTGAACGTTCATACCCCAGCCCTCAGACCTCTCTGAACCTCTTCGAGCTGCGTACTCATAATCTTGCATAACAGCTACCAGTTCATCTTCTGTTAAATTTGGATCGCTGATCCTCTTTTTGATTGCTTCATTTTCTATAGTTGCTAAAAGACCAGCAGGACCTGATACATTAATGACTCTTGCGTTTTCTGTCAGCAAAGGGTATAATAGTTTCCCGAAATTGATGAAACCGTAAAAGTTTACACTAAGCGTTCTTCTCACTATTTCTGCATGGGATATTCTTTTCTCTGGAACGTAATCTGTGGCATTGATGATTAATTCTATTCTTTCATCCAAATCTTGAATTAAATGTCTCAATTTTATTATACTCTTCGTGTATGTTACATCCATTTGCACAAAATTTAGGTCAAGGCCATCTCTTTCGAGGTTTTTGAGAATGTTGAAGCCCGTGGTGTCATCTTCAGTAGTGTAGTAAATTTTCCCTCGGTAGATTCCTATCAGTTTCTTGAGGACCTGGTACCCGAGGTTGCTGCCGGCGCCGACAACCAAAGCAACGTCCCCCATTGTACGCGACACTGTATTATATGACTTTATCAAGTTATCACGCGATCAATTCCACGTTATCAGCTCTGACAATATAGTGTGCGAGATAAAATTTTAACTATAGATAAGAGTGACACACTTTTAGATACAGATGCTGTATGTTATGGTTAGTCTAGATTCGAGAATACTATGAAACAATATTATTAGTTTATAAATATACGAACTTTTTCCCGTGACTTTACCCGGGTTGAATTTGATTTTTATTGAAATTTGATACCTCTAGATCATCCATTTAATGATGAAGTTTTCTAAAATCTGTGTGCCTAATTTTAACCTAATTAATTTAATATACAGATTTAGTAGTGTGATTTCCAATGTCATTCTATATACATTTGAAATATATTTTTTACGGATGTAGTCTAATAAATCTTGACAAAGTGACCGAGAAATACATTATTACTGTCTTTTTCATATGAGATAAAATAAAACCGACGAAAAGGGACTCGCGCAGAAGTTGGTTCCGTACCGTATTTACCGTATCTCTTGTCCGTTATTATTTTCTTGAGGTATTTTTCTGCTGACAGAGTAGAATAATAATTTCTTTATTGTTTTAAAGTCAACAATGTCCTGTTGTTTACCCCAAACACTGTAAATTAGATTTAAATTTCTCAAACAAGTTTGTTTACAACAATAGCCATTTTACAAGAAACAAAGATTATTTAACGAGAATAAGGATATATTATTTACCACTGTCTTTCTTAATAGAGGTATAAAATAATAATATTTATCAAACAACATTGTGTTCTAGTTAACATTGTATAAGGACTTAGCAGGTATAAACTATACACATTACAGACGTAAAATTGTCTATTGCAAACTAATTTAAATTTTAACTATCACAGTTAATTAAGATTTTATATCTAACATGTGGTAAAAATCACAAAACCCCCGTAAATGTGAAACAAAATACACACATACACACACACACACACGCATACACGCGCGCACGCACGCACACACACACACACACACACACACACACACACACACACACACACACACACACACACACACACACACACACACACACACACACACACACACACACACACACACACACACGCATAGAGAGAGAGAGAGAAAGTTAACCCTCGAAGCATAGAAGAGTTGTTTTATGTTTAACGTCTCTCTTAAACTTATAACAACTCTCCTTTTGCTTCGAGGGTTAAAATTAAGAATAAGGTTCTATTTAGACGATATGCGTAAGTGGGACGGATCCCTAAAATGGCGGGTTTGACGTCTACACGCTTTGTGCATTTTCTCGTTATTATCTGTTATACCGATGAGATATTGAATTGCAAATAAACATTTATGCATGTTCCTTGTTTGCTGTATTGGAGATATAACAAAGCATTCTATAGAGAGAAGAAAATAAATGTCGAGATGAATCTTGAAAATGTATTGGTGTTTTGAACCTTGTCTCATTTGTTAGTGGCATTACGTAGAATTGTTCACTTATATTTTCTTTTTCGCGTAGTAAGTAGCGCATATAATTCGTGACAGGTTGTCATAACAAATTTCAAATACATTTTTAGTATTTGTCTACAGGCAATAACGTGAGCGGGATTAAAATTTGTAAATGCAACCGACGAGACGACGGGAACTGATGCAGACTTAGATGGTACGGGAGCGGGGACATCTCGGTTTTCCCGTCTAACTTCTCGTGTCAATGTCAAATGTCAATCTGTCGCGGCTAATAGGTACTACAAACACATGTTCTATGCAACGGTTTGACACATACACATCAATTAAGTATTAAGCTATTATTCAGCTGTTTCAGAATAAAGTGCTAAGGGATATTGTCAATGCCCCCTGGTATGTCAAAAATGAAAATCTTTATCGTGATCACAGTCCACCGAATTATCCATAAAAGTGCTGAAGCACATGAATATAGATTTCGTCACCACGTGAATGTCGAGGCACTCCGGTTGACCGACCACGCGGACTTAGTGCGAAGACTAAAAATAACTAAACCATTTGAGTGAGTGTAGTTAAAGTGAACAAATAAAAGTGACTCTAAGAAAGTGCAACAGACATTATTCTTAGTTATAAAATTAGTATAAACGTCTAAAATTAAGTTAGAGAAAATTTGCTTATTAGCCTTATAAGCTAGATTGTAATGAATTGTAAAGAACTATGTTCTTTATACACAAGAATAAAAAAAAAAATTAAATAGATCCCGAGCGTTTGATACAAATAGTGCACGCATAGTGTTATTCTGTGAAGTATAAGTATTTTGCAGAGGCCCAAGCTAAATAGTTTTGATTGCATAAATTCAGGTCGGCTATTCACTACTTTTTGTATACGTTTTTTCTTCGGAGTCTGGCTATATTTTATATTTGTGTGGCTCTCTGGCTTTACCTATTTTTGGTTTAGTAGTGGTATAAATAATTTTAAGTTGGAATATTAAGTCACTCGTGACAAGAAGTCAGTTACTAGCATTAACGGTGTCGAATTCTATCTCACGAATAGTTAATATATTATAGGCGAATAGTAACAATCATTATCGAAGTTCATTGAAAAACGATTGATTTTCAACAACCGGCGCTATGTTATCTTAATACTTGCTCAAATATCAATATATTATAAAAACCACATTTGATATTTGTTACTAAAACCCGCCGTTCAGTTACAAGATAAAAATACTATCGAATTCCTAATTTATCAGTAGTTACTTGTACCACGGTGTTGCGTGATTTTGATAACACGGCGATTTCAGATGACACCGATATTAATTATTATATTATCGATTTCGGGAGCGACAATTTTATCTATTAAGTAGTTAAACGCAAAACCAACAAGGCAGTTATGGCTCGAAATCGCATGTTTAATCGATACTATTATTTCATTTTATCGACGAATCGTTGATGATTTTAGTCAATAGCGAAATTTAATGAATCATTGTCACAGTCGATAGTTCCTATTGATACCTCATGTCACAGCTGCCGTACGATCAATCGATGTCTATCTATTGCATGGATTGGTGATCGAATTATTGATTTGGCGACTCTGTCTGTTCAGTCTGAATTGATACAGTGGTGGATTCAGGGTCAGAGAGAAGACATTTTTTTTTTTAAGAATGTGTTCAATTGCTTTTATTGCCAACCATACATAAATATTGTCAATAAATCATTCCTGCACATGAAACAATGGGTTCGAATTAACGTGGGTAATCGAGCAGAAATTAATGTAAGTGATAACGATGGAGTTTCATTTTCTATTATGTAACAACTGAAAACCTTTAAAGGACACCTCATAATGTTAAAAATATCTCTCGACACAAAAAGTGGGGTTTTAACTTTAACTTGTGTATCTGTCAGTGACACAAAGAAATGTATTAGCTTGAATACGGTTTTTTCAAATGAAAACTTCTTTAGCGGCGTTGTGCACTTTTTGGATGGGTAAAAAATATTAAACTCGCGTCAGGGCACGTGACTTGGTCGAAAATTCGTAAGACGGAGGGAGAACAATGAAAAACTGCTACGATATCATTACAATACGAAGGTTAATTTCGCCACCATCTACAATGTTATTATAGTTCAGGTGGAAAATCGTGCGGTCCAGAAACCAGAAGACCCAGTTCGAGTCCGAGTAACGATTATTTTTTCACCTTTTTGTTTTGGTTTTTTGATTTGTGATTTATTATTTCATTTTTTTTTATTATTACGTAAGTAATATCGAAAAACATTATTTAAATTTTATCAGTATGTAATATAATGTTCAAGTTTCCACTTTTGCCGGCACTCTCGGAGTGCAACCCGTTGTTTTTTTTATTTGAAAGCTAGTTTACCTAAACGGGCAAGAAAACCCTGACAGTTGATGCAGAAGTTGACAGCGGTACTTTATATTTTCTTGGCACGCTGTACAACCTAAATGGCTTGATAGATTTTGGCTTGAAAGGTTAGGTATCGTTAAAATCGTGTAAGTTGTGAAAGTGACACTTGGTGCATCAATATTATGATTTAAAAAAAAAACAGATAACGGCGCCAAAATGTTTCAGTTATTCATTTTAAGCAGTCGGAGTTTATGTTTTTTAATAATTTAGCTTGTTTTAATGTTTTAACTTTAGACGAGCAATTGTTGTAAAAATTGAATTTTTATGCAGGGGTTTTCGGGGGCGATAACTCGATCTAGCTAGGTTTCATTTTTGAAAACGTCGTTTAAAAAACATACCGAGCCAAGCTCGGTCATTTGAAAGTGACTGGAAGCTAAAAATATGCAAGACTAAGCAAGGGTACCCACAATCAGTGTACAAGTCACGGACACAAAGTACACCCAGGTCCGGAACAACAAACACAAATTGTGTGGGAATCGAAAACACGACCTCTTGTGTAGCAGTCGGACACACTCCCACCGCGCCCATACCTACTACAATATCATTGGTTATTTCCCATTCGTACGATGTATTTTCCTCCTCTTTCAACCGACGCCTTCACTCTAGGATTGTGGTTCAAAGACTTTTATAAATATTTATTGGTTATTTACAAATTTGTCTCAAACACGGTCCGTGTTATTTTTCAATCAATTTTTACATTTACAAAACGTTACAAGACATTTCCGGACATGTTTGTACAAGATTGCTTATCCCCTGTCGGGAAAAGAGATGGAATTTTAAGTTTATAGGCGTTTTCGAAATGTCATGTTATGCGCCCGCAGATGTCCTGCTCATGTCAAAAATGTGAAAGCTTCTGAGAATGAATGTAGGCAGATGTTTGTAATGCTTTCATCCTATAATTACGGAACGGTTTTGATGAAATTTTGTAGTAATCCATACTTATATTAATAATGTGGAAGTAACACTGTCTGTCCGTTATGCTTTCACGCTCAAACAGCTTAACTGATTTAGGTGAAATTTGATATGGAGATAGTTTGAGTCCCGGAGAAGGACATAGGATAGTTTTTATCGCTATAACCGACATCCACGCGGGCGGAGCCGCGGGCGAAAGCTAGTATAGAATAAAACTTAGTTCACCTTGATGTTATGATTTGTCCACCAAAATGACTGAATTGACTGGCCTGTTGGTCTAGTGGTTAGTGAACCTGAACCGGAGGTCGTGGGTTCGATCCTCAGCCAGGAAAAAACTTTGTGTGATGAGCACGATGGTTTATTCTGTATCTGGGTTATTTATCGATTGTACGTATGAATTTAGAAATATATACATATGTTTATCAGTTGTCTGGTTTCCATAGTACAAGCTCTGCTTAGTTTGGGACAGATAGTTCTTATTATTATTAAATAAATCAACGTAGGTGTAAAAATTGTGGCCATACGCCAGATCCTTAAGGCGTCGAGCACACTGCCAGCGGTCTGCGGACCTGTGCTCAAAGCTCTACGTTCCGCAGTCATTGTAATCTATGGGGCAGCTACTGTAAGCAATCAGACCGTGATGGTCATCAAAATCACCAATCATCAATCAGTGACCACGGAACTCAGGAGGTCCTGAGTTCCGTGGTCACTGATTGATGATTGGTGATTTTGAGCGTTCTACTGTACAGGTGTACAGTAGAACGCTAGCAGTAGGCTCGGTGCTTGAGTGCTCTAAAACAAATTGTATTTCATCATTAGACTATGTTATAGTTTAACATACTAGCTAGTAATATAGTTTCAATTATTTAAGTAGGTATGCATTCGGCAAGCTATCAACGTTTTATGCATAATAGGCTATCACCGCCACTAATTAAATTATTAGCACTAATCAGTTGTAGATGCAATCATCTGATATAGCGGATTATGTCCGTCAATTCACATTTGTATTATAGGGTTAATATCTGCAATAATTACGAAATATTACAGGCAAGGTTACAAGAGTAAAGTAAGGTAAGGTTACAATATTAGTCACGGATGTAAGCACGACTTTAGTAAGAGAGTCACGAGTCATGAGTCACAGTAGTCACGAGTCACATGGTTAAGAGTCATGAATCACATGGTTAAAAGGAAGGACACACAGAGAAGGAATCACAGTTGACTCACAGATACATAAGGCACTATTACTTCTAGGCTTAAACACAAAATAAAAAAATACCCGATGTTTCGGGTGAACAGCACCGATCGTGCCCACAGACCGATTTATGCCGTCTAACATCCACTCTATACATGGTTGTATATAAAAATAAATATAAAGGTAACAGAAAAGCGAGAAGACTCATTATACTAGCAATTTTAAAAATACATTTTGAGACAAGGGTTGTATGAAACAACTCTAAAAAAGGTAAAATCTTTGCAACTTTACTCTGAAATCACTAGAAAATTAAAAGAGAAATATATTTACAACACAAGAGGCATAAGTAATGTGTTTTGTTCCACAAAAAGTGTCTGTGAACCGTGAAATATTACAACACAACTTGCAAAGACAGTTTTTAAAACAATAAAAGTTTACAGTAAGTTGGTATAGTCACCATGATTCTTGTTTTTATGACTCGGAAGATTTATGTTACCGTATATCGTGTTCGAGATTTTTATTGTCTGACAATAAGAACAGATTTGCGACGATTTTATCCTTTAGCAATGGCCTCCACTGCCAAAGAATTAACTTTTTGACGTGACGTGAAGAAAATTGAAGTATCACCATCGCCTCGACAGACTATTTTATTATAAAAGCATTCCATGGAAATAAGTTTAGTTTTCAATTTTGATTTAATATGATTTTTAAGCTGCAATAGCTTTTATCGCGGGCTTTGAGCGCGGCGACCGAATCAAGAAATTCAGTTACGAAAATAAAACCTAACACCCCCCACTCCGCCTACCATGTAGCTCGGCCGAACGTTCACTTATATGGTCGTATATGGTACGACTGTACGAAGCTTACACGGACCGAGACGAGCTGCTCCGAAATGTAATGAAAAGAAGAAAATAAATAATTATAATTTACCACGAGGATACCATAAAATCCTTTATGTTTCTCAACATTTCGACCTAATTATCAAACAGAATGAAACATGCGCGGTGCGCTCAAAGATGTCCACCGCGCATGCGCGTTGATGCATTTCTTGCGCAATACTCTACCGCGCGTTGGAGATATTTGAGCGTACCGCGCATGCGTCAGTTCGGACGGGCTTGTCACGACAACGAAATAAAGATAGTGAATAAGGACCACGGTTGATATTAGTACAAGATAGTCACTGTAAAGTTCTTATAATTTTGAATCTTTCATCATGACTTTAAATGTTGCTTACCACAAATACAACTAACTACAATTAACACATAAATATAGTCACACTAGTAGAGATATGATCTCTCATAGAGCTGTAAATCTGATGTCAAAGACATCTCTATCGAGGTGTTTACGAGTTCTCCTCGACTCTACTCATCTTTAGTAAGCGCTTTATTGTACAATAAAGACCGTAAATGTCTTCGTGCTATGTTAAACCTATTCGACTATATATAGAGACACACAAGATGAATGACCTGTAAAAGTATAAATTTTGTTTACTTTATATAAAGCAGATTATGGTGGCTCAGTGGTAATAGCAGCCATGACTTACCAGTCATTAATAATAAAATATCTTGGGACAACTCACACTACGCTATCTGATCCCAAACTAAGCAAAGCTTGTACTATGAAAACCAAACAACTGATAAACATACTTATATATTTCTAAATACATACATATTATAGACAAATAACACCCAGATACAGAATAAACCATCGTGCTCATCACACAATGTTTTATCCTGGGTGGGGATCAAACCCACGACCTCTTGCGTAGCAGTCGGATACGCTCACACCGCGCCACAGAGGCAGACAAATTGACTTATTGGCGGCTGTGGTAGTAGTCACGACTGCTGCGTAAGAGGTAGGGTTAAGCCATAGGCCGTCTTGGTAGATACCACGACAGTGTTAGTTATTCTTCTGAGAAATAGTAATGTTAATGCATCACTGGTTCGGTTGAAGGGCACTGTAGCAAGTGTAATTACTGGGCAAATGAGACTTACGAACTAATGTCAGATGAGGAACGCAGATTGGGTGGCACTGATACTGTTATGAGCTAGCGTCACGCTTACTATCAGGAGCACGATTAAAAAAATAAAAAAATGTTTGAACCCTGTGTGTATTTAGTGACCGTTCATTGTATGATTGTATAGTCTCCTGCGACACACGGCTTTAAGCCTATTGCAGTCGCTGTATTTTTAAAAAGAGACATACAATTAACTAGCATAACGTTATGTTATTTGATCACAAATTTATGTAATGTAATTTTGACCTACAACAAAAACTAGCAAAACAGTAGTCTCAACACAAATCCAATGAAAGCGGAATCCAAATAAAATAAATGTAAAACTCATTTAACTGCAATGAATTCGCAAATAAATTAATCTTCAATGAATATTATTGCATTTTATTTCTACATCATCCTATTAAATTTTTCTCCGATATTTTAATGCAATAACTTTTATAAAATATGCAAACATTCATTCATAAATTTATTTATTGCTTTGGAATTAATTTATTAATAATTTATTGCTGCAGCATTAATTAAGCTACGCTCTAGATAAGTAATACAGCGATTGATAACATAAATAATAATTTCAAGCACTTAACAAAAACAAGCGCGAAATAAAAATTGTTTTTAAAACAGCTTTGTACTTTCATATAACGTAGATTACGGCAAAAAGCAAACAAGTTTGAATACAACTCCATCGTGGGATAAATTCCAAATTTACCCCACAAAAGGGGGAAATATTGAAAAGGTAAAAAATAATGTGTCATGTAAAAGTAAAAATTGATTCGTTCCCCTGTAGGTTGTTACTTTGGTTAAGGATCGAAAAGGGAGAGTATTTTGTAAGCATGAGCTTTTAAGGGTTATGCGATATTTTTTTATTTATGTCCACGGATATTATTGGGGATTTTTATGGGGCAGCGGATGTTGGAAGGTTAATATTTAGCAGCAAAATGTTGGTTCTTTGTACCTTTGTTGTTCATTGAACAGGATTGATGATTAAATTGGAATAGGGTCCTGCCATTTATAGTTATTGAGTTATTTTTTAATAGTTTTTATTGAGTACCAGGCACTCGATAAATAGCGTCGTTGCAACAATTTTCTGAAGAAAGGCGGTATATATATATATATTTTTAAGTTTACGACAATCAAAAATATTTATACTGTGTTTCAAATAGCTGTCCTATTTGAAACACAGTATAAATATTTTTGATTGTCAGCTCATGTTACATACAAGATTTTTATATAAGCAAAAGCTTCTAATTGTATAATAATATATATAAAATAATATCTTGGGACAACTCACACAACGTTATCTGATTCTACACAAAGCAGAGCTTGTACTATGGAAACCAGACAACTGATAAACATACTTATATATTTCTAATTACATACATATCATAGATAAATAACACACAAAGTTTTATCCTGGGTGGAGATCGAACCCACGATAGCAGCAGTCGGATATACTCGTTAAAAAATTTGAATCCTAGCCCAGGGTTTTGTAACTATTGATCTCTCGCGTCACTGTTTGTCAACTTTTTATTAGTTAAACTATTCTAAAGACCAACACTATTACCTCTACGTCTTTTAAGTATGTTTGTAAATACTAGTGTTCTTTAAAATTTCGATAACCTCAATTTCAAATGTGAATTTGATGTTACCGGGGATCGTACCCTTTATCAACAAATGCAATTGTCGCCGTAAAGACACCGCGCCTTAGTGTTAAGTTGTCGTAAGTGTAGTGTGTAGAAGTAACGACAGTACAAATTATCAAAATTATCAAGAACAGGCGACGGTAGTTAAAAAACCTCAGCCTCACACAACATCGGTAAGCTGCTGAATTTCGATCGAAACGTCGGGTAAATAAAATACAAATACAAATATTTTTATTTGCTATAAATAGGGTTGATACATAAAGTGATCTTATAAATAATTTACCTAATTGGTGCTAGCCTATTTAGCCATTGTCAATAACATGCAAATATTGATTACATAAAACTAGGTTTACAAAATGAATAATAAAGTACGAGTATATTTTTATAACCAAACCCACATTTATTTTTATACTCTTATAAAATGTCATTATTTTCAAAGAACTCCATCACGAGCTGACAATTTTAAATTATTAGGGATTTTATTATAAATGTTAACACAAATGGTAACAATTGTTTTGGAATGTACTACTCTTAGGTTATAGGTAAAAGGTTTTTATTTTTGGTTTAAAAAAGACGACACCCGCAGTAGGTTATAAGCCCTGTGTCGCGGGGGACTTTACAAACATACAAGTCACGGACACAAAGTACACCCAGACTCGGAACAACAATTAGTGGATCACACAAAATGGTGTCCCGGGTGGGAATCGAACCCTCTTGCGTAGCAGTCGGACACACTTCCACTGCGCCACAGAGGCAGCCATATCTTTAAATAATTCACGCGATTAAGTCCCGATAAATATCTAATAAAAAATTTATTTAATGATAGTGATTTAAATTGGTTGTTCAAACACAGTTCATACTTCCCCCGAAAGCAGAGAGTGAACTAATATAAATTATCATATCACTGTTTTTTACCAATCAACCAATTGAATCATAGACCACTATCACTATGATAGTGGTCTACGATTCAAATTGGTTGTTCGAACACAGTTTATACTCGCCCCGCAAGTAGAGAGTGAATGGGACCTCTAGTATTTGTGTTTCGCCGGCGCTGGCGTTATTACTGCTACCCTCAGAGGGTTGCATTGAGCGGGGATTATTTTTTAATTAGCTAATAACCCTTTGGAATATTGGAATTTACGAGAACGTGATTCTATTTCTGTTTTGTTTTTAATTCCCCGATAAAAAAATAGGCTACAAGTTTAACGTGTGTCTGTGTGTGTTTTCGTAATATTGTAGCTCCTAAATGAATAGAACATTTTTGATTACTTTGATATTAAAGGAATATATAATTGGAACGGTTTTTTGCTTTGGCTTGTGTAAATCTGGTCAGCCTTTTTGAAGGCAGCTGACATTTAATGTCAGACAAAATGAGACGGACACTATGTCAAGCAAAATCATGTTATTATGGACTATATTGTTCTTCGTACATATAATATACGGGCGACCGCGCTCGCATTGACCAACGTGAATAGGCCATTAAAACAATACTAACAAAAAATTACAAATCTAGAATGCCTATGTAGATTTTTCTAATATTTGCAAAACCCTAAATCCATTTTTCATTTCGCAAACAGTTTCAGAAACATTACAGTGATTAATTGCACACAAGTAATACACGAACACAAAAGGACGATTTAATGGAAACTCGGCTTAAGGGTTGGGTTTCATTTGAACTGAAAGAGCTCAGCAACTGTATGGAGCAATGGCTGAGAAAACACCAGAGGGCCGTCGTAATGCGGCATCTTTATAAGTTTACTAACTTTCCTCGCGGCTTCGCCTGAGATATGTTATTTTTATAACCTCATAGCTGTCACCCGCGGCTTTGGGCGCGAGAAAATAAAAAAAATATTACAATATTTTTCCGGCATAAAAAGCTTTGACTTTTTATCTATGTCCCATATTTCGTATAGATCTATTAACCCATTGTGGCGTGATTGAATACAAAGATCCATCACAAATAGATCCAAACTTTCACATTTATAATACTAGGCCCTAGATCTATTTAACTTCAAAACTGACCAAATTTTATACAAACTTGAATTCCTTATTTAATCCCTTAAGGGGACACATTTCCAAACATCCTTCCTTAGTGTGCCTTCAACATAAAATGCGACAACTGACAAAATTTAAAGGTTATCCTTGGCGGTTTAATATCAGCATTGATAAATCAGTCAGTCAGAATAACATAAATAAACTCGGCCTTGTGAGTTTTTGACCCAGTCGCCCGAACAGGTCAAGAAATTATTGTTTTTAAACTTTCGCGATTGTTATACATATTAGATATAAAGGTACGAACCCTTTATTTACCCGACGTTTCGATCGAATCGCACCGAAATCTTTGAGGTTAAGCAACGTTATCACAATTGGTCCAAATGGGCGAAAATTTTCAAAAAAAATGTCACATCTCTAAAATATCGCCCGCGAACTAACATTAAGATTTTTAAAATAATAAAACATGTATTTTAAATATTTGTAATCTTCTGCGTAATTAGCTAATCTCAGATTAGATTGGCCGCCTCAACCGCAAATCTTTTAAGAGAACATTGTTAGATACATACGACAAACTTATAACACTCCTTAGTTTCAGTCAGTAAATCGTATGTTAACAAAAAAGCTTAAATGGAAAACGTAAACTAAACAACAACACTCCACTCCGTTCATCTCCACGTGAACAACACCTCGCCCTTATATTTATGTCAGGAACAACTTTGATTCGCCGCCGACAAGTTTGTGACGGGTTGACAGACTTTGGACACAGTTTGCAACAATCGTCACTGCGGCGGTTTAGGGTTAACTTTCCTTTCGTTGTAATAATATGCCAAATATTTGAGTTGTGTTTACTTTTAGTTTGTTTATTGGGTTTGATGCAGTAGGGTTAAAACGAGACAACCCTTCACTCGATAACGCGTCAATTATTAAGGGTTGACCCGTACGTGTCACTTTTAGTTGTATTATTACAAACATTGTGGGTCAAGGTACTTTTTGCGAGAGGTAAACACAGACAGAAAATACGGAAAGTACAAAATGTAACTTTTCTACAAACTCGCTTCGAACAACACACACACTAAGGGTGGTTTCAGAACAGCGTTTTATACGCGCGTATAAGCTCATTCTTGGTAGCGCATGCAGGTGCATATAGGCGCGCCTGTATGCGCAATTACTACAAATGTTGACGCGCTTCAAAGATCGTATAAGCGTGTCGATACTAACTCACAACTACAGTAACATTTAAACTTTCGGGTTGCATGATTATAACTATTTATTATACGGGAATTAACTATCCGTGACGTGGAATCCAGTGATTCGTAAAACACAACCTCGTGTTAGTTCGCAGTTGGTTAACATGGACACAATCAGTGTAGTGTGCAGTGACCCTAACTTTTCGAGAAACAAAAATGTGAGGGTAGATGAAGATTCATTAGCCTGACGGAGTCTTAACATCGCTGCGACAGTCCGCTTGTGCCCACGGGCGGTGCAACCTGGTCGAAATGTCAAGCAATCAGTTAAATCGTCAAATCTCGATTAAGGGGGGAGGGAGGTCCACCATGTCTTATTTTCGAAGAGAAAAAAAGACATGGTCGACCGAGGTGATGTCTTGTAATATCTTACGTAAGATCACAAAAATGCGCAAAGTTAAAATTAAACTTAAAAAAAGCCCATCCACTCTCGGCCCGCTCCGGCTCGCACGGAAATAAAATATATGGATGTTATTATACATATAAAACTTCCTCTTCAATCACTCTATCTATTAAAAACAACCGCATCCAAATCGATGTGTGTGTGATGTAGTGATGATATATACTCTGTTTCAATGTTGATAAACTTTCGCGATTTGTAGACATTATATCTATACTAATATTATAAAGCTGACGAGTTTGTTTGTTTGAACGTAATAACCTCAGGACCTACTGATCCGAATTGAAAAAATATTTTACTGTTTGGTAGCCTATGTATCAACAAAGGCTATTAGAACATCACGCTACCAATAATATGAGAGGAACAGCAATAAAAAATGTTGAAAAAATAGGGAAACTATAATAATTATATACACGTATACTTCTGGTTGTAATCGCGTGAATAATTTGATGATGACCACCATGTGTATAATTTTATAATACTCTGTTTATTTGTGAGCCTTAAAAACAGTTACACGCAACACATTTTGATACCTACCTACTTATTATTTTCGTAACATAAACTGCCTCTGTGGCGCGGTGGGGGTGTGTCCGACTGCTACGCAAGAGGTCGTGGGTTCGATTCCCACACGGAACACCACTTTGTGTGATCCACAAATTGTTGTTCCAAGTCTGGGTGTACTTTGTGACTTGTATGTTTGTAAAGTCCCCCGCTATACAGGGCGTATACCCTACTGCGAGAAAAGACTTTAAAACAAAAAAAATCTTGTCTATTCCAATCTCCAGAATTGAGAATTAAAACTGCATGCTTTTTCTCTATTTACTCGACTACGGACTACAAAAAGGAAGCGTTATGTCTTTAGTTCACAACAACGATAAATCGGACTCGAACCGACTAAAAAGTCACACCTTGTGTCACCCGTCGTCGTCATATTGATACATAGCTAGAGGTGAGGTAAGATGTCCCTTCCCAAGGTGAGTTTACCTCATCTGTTGAGGGTACTTTCCCTCTTTAAATTATCCCCTAGTTTTCGCAGTCGAGTAAAAAGGTCTACCAAACTCGACTTATTATGAATTCTGTTTCTAATAATGTCTGTCTGAATCCAGCCTGAATATTATTCCGCTAGTGTGAATGCAATAGCATTTACGCGCATTACCACGTTAACTGGGCAACCTAATCTATGATCGAATCTGCAGGCAAAGTGTTGTGATTTTTTTTTAAATCTTTATGCCTACGAGTAGCTTCCTACATAGTACCTATGAGAGCCTCATTTATAAGTGAAGGAATGGAGAGCGCATTTTTGTTTTACACTTTATTTAAATCGCCTGCGGAAGCCAGTCTGTGTGAGATGGACTGGGGACCCAAATCGGTGTAAACCGAGTATTCAGGGCCGGTACAAACATTTAATAAATTAGATAATTATCGATATCAATGTCTATGGAAATTAACTTCTTGTACTTATACGAATATAAATGATATCTCTAATCTAATCAATCCACATAAACTAAGAACATTTTAAACTATGATTAATAGGAGGTTTCGTTGTGAGAAACAGACTAGTAAGACATACAGTTTATACTAAATTTCTGTAACTGTAACGAATGATTATTTGCTACTAAGCCCTGCAAACCATCAGTTATTTATTACTTAATTAAAGTGACAACCCTGGACAGTTGCTAACTCCCGTTAACTTAACGACCGATTAAATAATACCGGTAGGTTAAAATTAAACTCCGATTTATTAAAACACGGATTTGAGAAATATATTACGGTATCAGCTTGTTTTGATAATAATGCGTTTAGTTTAAATATTAATCTATACTAATATTATAAAGCTGAAGAGTTTATTTGTTTGTTTGCTTGGTTAAACGCAATAATCTCAGTAGCTACTGTTTCGAATTTAAAAATCTTTATCTGTTGGGTAGACCAATAGGAGCGGAGCAGCTATGAAAAATATTGCAAAACGAGGGAAATTGACGCAGACGAAGTTGGGCGGGGAAGCTATGATATAGGTATCAGGCAAATAAATAAACAGTTATTTAGTGTAAGTAATGAACAAATTAATTACACATAACTTTAGTTTATAGTTGGAAGTTCAATTTGTGTGAATTATCTTCATTTATCTATATGTAATAAAAAGGTGTAGTCGGATCCAAGGATCGTTACATACACACAATACAGAAAGCTTGTACCTACTTAATCTTATTAAACTCTAAGCATCTTATAACCTCGCGATATTTTTAATAAATCCTATATTTATCAGTTAAGAGTTACCAATTAATTTTAACAAAAAATATGATAAATATTAACTCATTTTAATATATCGCTACGGTAAGTGTCACTTACTACCCGTTGCACATATTTTTGTGACACATTTGAATCACTTTTTAGGGTTCCGTAGCCACAAAGGCAAAACGGAACCCTTATAGTTTCGCCATGTCCGTCCGTCCGTCCGTCCACCCGCGGCTTAGCTCGGTGGGGATGTGATTTTTTTTTCATACTTACCCTATCTTGTGGGATATCATAAGATAGGTCTTTTAAAAACGAGTTGTGAAGATCATTTTTAGATTTAGGAATCCGTTTGTGAAATATTAAGCTTTAAAGTGTAAATTTTTGTCAGGGTCTATATATAGCCCAGTTTTTAATAATATTGCATGCACTGCGAATTGTGAGGCTTCGCATACTTGGGTTTAAAGATATTAATTCTCAAAAAAGAAAAAGAAGTGAGTTCTTGCACTTACATGAGAACATAGTTTACAAAGTAAATTATTAGTCGTTAATTTCACAATGTATACTTATTAATAAATAATACTAAATAATACTTATTTGTAATTATATATATTTAAATATAAAATATGCAGAAATACCCACATAACGCTGTATGTGCATTTGTAAGTTAACATTATGTATAAATATAAATAACCTTAATTAACAAATACATTTTCACTTTAAAGTAAAAATTTGTTAAGTCATTGACGATTTCAAATATATTTGACTTGTTGGCATCATGTAAGTGAGCCTTTAGTGTCCTAGATAAAATATCACAAACTATAAATTGTTACAACAAATAATTAATATGTATGATATGGCTGTATTTATATATAAAATAAAGATAAATAAAACCACCAACGTATCAATGTCAGTATACACAAAAATTTACAAGTTCACACATGGGAATTGGTTTCCAAGCTTTCAAGTGAAATGTCAAACGATACAGGGAATAAATGATAGACCGCAATATTGTAGGCATTAAGAGCCAGAGAAAAAGCATATTTAATCGGCATTTTTATTTATGTATAAAGGCAGGTGACTTTGAGATATGACTCGAATGTAACGATCGATTCTTTGGTATATTATATCTTTGGTTTTTATATTAATTATAGGTTCCATGTAGAGGTCTGAAAAACTTCCTTAAAAATGTTATGTAAGGTACTTCAATATAAAGCTTCAAATACCTAGAGACTAGACTGTTGTTTGATCAGTGATCAGCAGTGGTGAATCCAGGGGGGAGACCTTAAATCATCTTCAATAAGCGCTGGTCTAAGTGCGACAGGGAAGCCGACTTGTGGTCCTAACAGAAGCAACCTGAGATGATGTAGCGACTTCTCTCACGAAGTGGAAGTGATGTTGCAGTGATGTGTTGCAACGTTGAATCGTCGTCAATCCTGATGGTAGTAGCACCACGTCCTTAAACATCTTCACCCTCAGCTATAGGCTACTGCGACAAAACACCCTGTGATTTATAGTTGGTTCGATTTCGATATAACTACCCTCTGCTGCGTGCCCTTTTAGGAGTAAGATCTGAAGGGATTTTTGCAAATTAAAAAAGAAAACTGGGGTGCATTTACACCAACAGTCGTATAACAGAATTTGATTTAACATTACTAAATTGATTACCATATTTTTTGTTACATAACGAATGTAAACACATCCTCATCTCGCACATTCATTTTCATATTACACCACAATGTATCAAAAGGCTTCACAACGCAGCAGTCCGGCTCCACAATTAATTCACGCGTTTTATCGCGTAGCTGCACCACCCTAATCCTAGTCTATTGTTCCACTAGATGATATGCGAGGGGCCGGCTTAACGGACACCGTCCGCTGACAACATTAGCTGACTAAATTAATAGTTTGTCATCGTTGACAATTAACCTCGAGTGCTTATAGTGCGTGACGTGAATGATGTCATTGTAGAGGGATTACTGGGTTGTGTAGAAGACAGAGAAGTCTTTGAACTCCGAGATGAGAAAAAGATTGGGATCCGTTGAATGAGCAGAATTTTGTTACGCCGATAGTGAAATGTCGTCATCTATATCTGAACTTTTATTACAAACCCGAAGATTGTGAATATCAAAAACGTTGTTAAATATCAAAATCTTAAATGACATGCAGAATTAGAATTTTGCGAATAAGGCCTCATTCGCACGAGCCTATTTTTAACACGCGTAAAAAAATCGCTTAAATAGAACAAATGCATTGGCATGTACACGTTTATACGGCAACGCGACGTATTTTTATCGCGCAGTGTTGTATGTTTAACGCTAGGCGTTGGGAATAGACCACATAATAACATCGAGAGGCCAGGTAATCGGATTTTTCACGCGCGTAAAATTTGCTCCTGCGAATAAGGGCTAAGTAAGTAAGAGTTGCATGTGTGTTTCATTTTAATACATACTTGTAATTGGCTACGTGAACGTACTACCACATCCGAATGTCAAGTCAAATCACTCTCTTTTTATGAAATGTCAAAACAACAAGCTCTATAGAAATGTGTATGGAATAGGAACCTATGAAGTCATAAGTTTCTGTTGTCAAATCATTACTTTTAGTATTCATTTTCATGCTTTTAAATTCAAAAACATGTTAAAATGTAAAAGAACAGTTATTTTCAGAGCATTTTAAGATCTACTATTACCTCATTAGTATAAAATAATTTACTTTTATTGTAGTCAACTACCCAACTGTGATTGGTGTCAGTTTCAATTAGGTTTAGGTACCTTTTGAAATTGATTACTATAACTGAAGCCGATATTACCTTATGTAACCAAGTCTACATTATCCATACTAATCTTATTAAGTGTATAAGTTCGCTAAAACGAACTTATTGAACGGTTCTGTGAAATTTGGTAAGGAGTTAGATTGAATCCTGGAAAAGGACATATTCTGCTGTCCCGCGCAACTTCGTCTGCGCAAGTTTTCCCCGTTTTTACAATATTTCTCATTGCTGCTCTGCTCCTATTGGTCGTAGCGTGATGTTATATAGCCTATAGCCTTTCTCGATAAGTGGGCTATCCAACAGTAAAGTTAAGTAGTAAGTAAGTAGTAGTAGTAATTAAAAAAGATTTTTTCAATTCCAATCACTACTGATTGGAATTGAAAAAATATTTTTTAATTCCTGAAATTACCGCGTTCAAACAAACAAACAAACATAAACAATATATTAGTATAGTAACCTAATGAGTATTACTAACCTAATGAAGGTTAGGTTAGGTTAGGTTAGAATTATGGTAGTAAATTATAAAATAAAATCAACGCAGCATCATCCCATTAGAGATAGCACTGCAGCGATTCACATATAAGCAGTCTAACTTGCTGGCAATCAAGCTCAGAATGCTGTTAGCACTGCGCCGCCAAAAAATAATCGACTTATGCGTCCGCCACCTTAATCACGCGCTACAGAAACGGGGCAGTCCCACCAGCACTATGAACGCGTTGTTGTAATGAACTCGAAGGGCGTCATGAGCTTTTCGAGTATATCTAGCCCAAAGGCTGCAAGTGTAAAGAAATACAGTAAGCACGAAAAAGCATGATCTTTACGGCAAAAGAGCAGCGTGCAAACCTACGGGCTAGCATGTTCGCTTTCACGGACAACGCCCTCCCTCGCTCAATATCGGCATCGTCGTTGAGGTCGGCTTTCAATGTGTGGCCTAGGTACTTAAATTTAAATACTCGCTGCAATGGATTGCCATTCAGTATTACCGGCGGTATAGTGGGTTCGATCCCCACTCAGGATAAAATTTTGTGTGATGAGCACGATGGTTTATTCTGTGTCTGGGTGTCATTTATCTATAATAAGTATGTATTTAGAAATATATAAGTATGTTTATCAGTTGTCTGGTTGCCATAGTACAAGCTCTGCTTAGTTTGGGATCAGATGACGTTGTGTGAGTTGTCCCAAGATATTATTATTATTAAATGTTGATAAACTTTCGCGATTTGTACACATTATTATTATTATTATATTATTATTAGTGTCTACCTTACCTCGACATATTGTATACATAGAATAGGTAGGTACCTTTTCTCGGGATGACTGACATACCTATATATATTCAAGTTAGTGTTAATAATAATAATAAAAAAATAAATTATAAAAATAAAAAAACCCGCCAGCACAAAAAAGATTGAAACAAGATCCCTTACATAATTATACAATTTCATGCAGTCGGAGGCACTTTACTAAGTTCATCGAGATTCATTAATGCCTCCGACTGCATGAAATTGTATAATTATGTAGGGGATCTTATTTCATTTTTTTTTTGTGCAGGCGGGTTTTTTTATTTTTATAATTTATTTATTTTTTTATTTAATACTTTTCAGTAGTTACTGATGTGGCAACTTACTTTTATCACAGCTATTGTCAAGAATTGAAAATTGAAAAAACAATGGTTGCTAACTAACTTTTTTAGTAAAACAGTCAGTCAGTTTTTGAAATGCTTATGATGAGCTCTTTAATTTGATACCCATATTGCAGTATTCGAAACAACTTTTTTTTCACACCTCTTTATTTTGGCATCTCATAGCCGCCATGTTTGTTTTTTAAAAACGCCCCCAACTAGAACACTTAGGAAATTAAGACGAATCTAACGACACGTGAGAATTGTATAAATCCGTTAAGTGGATTGTGAGATATCAGTTAATAAAGAATATTACATACATACAAGATACGCGCGAAAAACATAACCCTTCTTTACAGTCGCGTAATAAAAATACAATATTATTATCTTGGGATATCTTACACAACGTCGTCTAATTCCAAACTAAGCAGAGCTTGTACTATGGTAAACAGACAACTGATAAACATACTTACGATGGCTTATTCTGTGTTGGGTGTAATTTATCTATACTAATAAAATAAAGTTTGTTTGTTTGTTTGAACTCGGTAATCTCAGAAACTAAAAATCCGAATTGAAAAATGTGGATCTTTTACTGTTGGATAGCCCATTTATCGAGAAAGGCAAATGTTGCATTAACGGGAAAAAATTACGCAGACGAAGTTGCGCGGGACAGCTAGTCTATAATATGCATTATAGATAAATTACACCCAGACACAGAATATACCATCGTCCTTATGACACAAAGGTTTATCCTGGGTGGGAATCGAACCTACGACCTCTTGCGCCACACAGGCCATCACATGTTAATGCAGGTCTATATTTAGTCTTTAATTAAGTATTTCCAAAATCAATTGTCAACTGTTCAAAAGATTTTTTGGTCCAAAAACTTGATTGCATTAAATATATCGAGAATCGTTTCACAAACAGAAAGTCCACGATATAATTTATCAATTGGAAGAGTTTCGAGTTAAAAGTGTGCAAGTTTGTGAATGCAGTGGGGCGAACGATTCCGGTTGTTGAATCACAAAGGTTTCAGTAAACATGTTTTGATACTCTCTCTACGTTTTCTGCGAATTTAAATCATGTCTCTCGTTATGCAATTTTACAATGCTTTGTAAAAAATAATTGTTTGAGTAAAAATGTTATTACGAAATTGGAACGTCGTGTTCCTATTGCAAAACAAAAAGCGCAATAGTTAACTAGCTTAAATCAGCTTTCTAACATTTCCATTGCGAGGACACATGCACCCAAAGCAGGTAAGCGCGAACATTGTTTTTTGTTCCATAAGCACTGCTCATAATCAGTGGAAGAAACCTAATCCTTACACTGTCTATTCCCTCAGCTCATAGTCTGATGGGACAGAAATGCGACACGAATGGAGAGAGATTAGGCAAGATAGACGGCTTAACGTGCTCTCATGGGTGCACCCAGGATCATTTTTCTAGACCACGTGGTACAATTGATTAAACACCGGCCAATTGTGTACTTTTTGCAATTGGGGGGAGGGAGATTCATACTTAAACTTTCGCGATTTGTACATATTATGAAAATATATATATACGGGTCTTAATAGCGTGAATAATTTAAGGTAAAATACCTTGTTTATTGCAGGGTAGAGTCTACCCGTTACCACGGCCGTTGCAATACGGTCGAAACGTCGGGCAATAAACAAGGTATTTTACCTTAAATTATTCACGCGATTAAGACCGTAATGACGTTACTTAACCTCGATTTGCTTTGTCGCCACTGAGTTACAGATTCGTAAAGAAGAAGAAGTACATGATGATATTTACAAACACTTTCCCTCACCTAATTCCAATAGTACCTATATTTACAACAAAAACACGCTAGAAACATTCATTGTTACAAATATAATGCATATATTCATAGTGCAAGCCTCATTTGGCAGATCAATCGTACGTCATGGGCTCATGGCACACTGCCCATGGCACTCCATTGTGCCATAAACAGTGCACACTCACCCTCATATTCATAGATAATGCAGGGTGAGTTTTACTTTGGCTAATTTTCTACCTCGTAGTCTATTGTTGACGTTATGAAGCAGTATTCACACAAATGTCCAAACATTTATAACTTCAATTGTAATTTTATTTTTTTCTAATTTTGATGTACCTAGTGTCACTTTCACAACTAAGACGAATCTAACGATTATAAAATTATATACTACGGGTCTTAATCGCGTGAATCCAAATGGAGGACGAAAGACGTTTCGACCAATACGGCAATACGGTCGAAACAATAGACAAGGTATTTTACCTTAAATTATTCCCGCGATTAAGACCCGTCGTATTTATAATTTTATAATGTGTACACATCGGTAAGTTTATGAACAGAATCTAACGATACCTCTCAAGCTAAAATCCATCAAGCTAGGATTTAGAGACTGCCAAAGAAATTTGCATACAAACATACATACATACACTAGAAAAACATAACCCTCTTTTTTACGCAGTCGCTTATAAAGGCGTCTAATTTGGACATGGGACATGTGACAGAGACTCGTTGTAGACCCATAATAGAAATTCACACGAACTCAGAAATTATTAAACTTCTTTTTAGGGGTAATTTTACAATTAAGAGAAATGTATTTCCCCTTTTCCTCAAAAAAAAATAAAACAAATAATAAATGTTGATCCGACCATCAGTGAACGACATATTTTCCTTTTTATCCGTCTACGGCGATGCGAAAAAGGAAGGGTTATGTTTTTAGCATCAAGTTTGTATTTACATGTTTCACCATATTTTTATACATCACTTGCCGCCGTTAAGTTTCATTTCCCTGATTAGCTCCTGCGAAACTTTACCTTTACGAGAGCCGCAAATAGTGTGACGTCACGTTCTATATAAGAACCATAGAGCATTATAGTCGGTCGGCCATTGGTGTAATAACGGTTAATGTGGTCTCAAGTAACTCAGGTACTTACTACAATGTTGCTTAAATACCTTACTAAAGATTTCAGCTTTATTATTAACTATTATGTGCTTAGAACATTTGTAGATGTATTTATTAATAATATTCCTATAAATGGGGTACTTAAGACTGCTCAAATGTCTGCAAATCCAAAAAAAGCCTGCTTCAGTCAAATACTCTATGTATTTGACAGAAGTGTAATAACTAGTGCAATGTTCTAAGATGGTGTTCATTATATTAGTGACGTGTAAGTTTATAAATAAACAAACATTGCAAACGTTGGCCATTTTATACTATTTTATTCTTGTTTTTAAACTTTCGCGATTTTTACACATATTAGATATATTTCGGGACTTAATCGCGTTAAATAATTCACCCGATTAAGTCCCGAAATATATCTAATATTATATTCTTTCCAAAACCTTAAAACTATATTTCCATTATGACGCTAGTACGTCAAAAAAATCTCTACATTAAAGTAAAAGGTGAACAACTGCACGGGGGCGGGTTACATCAGATTTATCCGGTTTTATCCGGTGTATACCGGCGCGGGCCGGCCGCCGGCAGTATTTAACACGCCCGTTCCGGCGGTTGGCGCAAGTTAGCGAGTTGCTTACTGCCTCCCCGACTGTTATGTTTGGTGTGAATTTAAATCTCCGAGCCGTTTGACTTTATGTGCTGAATAGTTTTATGTGTGGTTCCGTCTAAATACTACCGTTTGGAACTGGTTTATAGTTGTTATAAATGGTTAAGTCTTCTTAATAGATTTAAATTTAGTCATTTGTCTGTGGTTTGGCTAAAACTTCGAACTAACGATTTCTTAAAGATAACCGAATTCATCTGTATATAGACTAGGTAACTACGCTGGATGTATTTATTGTAGTGCAAAAGTAAGTGTTGCAAACATAAGTCCACCTATTAAGGGTATACTGGCCCTATTCAGATATTCCGGGAAGTGTGAAAAAGCAGACTTACTCAAATAATTGGACGAAAATGCGACACGAACTAGAAATTGATTATGCGCAGTCTTCTGTAAGGTAAAAATCTGTCACAAGCGGCCAAATAAAAGAATAGGACAAGGGATCTAATTGTCAAGTTATATCCTTGTCTGTTTCTTGAACTGTCAAAATGAAAGGTTCTTCAAAAATTTGAAAGTATAATCTACTCTCAAATAACATTTAAAGTCATGCGTTAGTAGAGTGAAATAAAATGTTTTCAAAGATTAATTTTACGATTAAAATATAATAAACTCTTGAAATTAAAGACGAGCTCTGTAATTTGCAGAGTTTTAAGACACTTTTACTTGATTAATCAAAATTAATTTCACCTCTAATATTTTTGATTATTTTAAAATATAAAATGAAATGTCATTTCAAATATAAAACAGTCTACTTATTTTTGCCTACGCGCCAAATATTAAGACTACTATAAGTTCTTGAGCGGAATGTCCAGAAATGACCATGGGAGGTCCAGTTGGCACTGTGCCTTTATACTAAAGGTTGGAGTCCACTGTAAGTTATGGTCTATTTCTGTCTGATCTCCATGTGCAATTTGGCAAAATTTATACTAACTGGGACTTGATTTCTGTCGGTCGTTTAGGGGTCGTTGGCTGAGAGTCAAAAAGGTCGAAAAGTATTAGTAATTATTGCCGTAATGATCACAAAATGTATCTATAATATGTATTTATTCAAAAATATATAAGTCTGTTTATCAGTTGTCTGGTTGCCATAGTACAGGATTTTCCTAGTTTGGGATCAGATGGCGTTGTGTGTTAATGGCTTTGGACTCGCAATCGTGAGGTCGCAGGTTCGAATCCTACCCATTATACTACCGACGTGAACCCACTCCTAACACAAGCCATTGAGCTCAACTGTAGGGGTTAACAGAATTTCTAGTAATGTGGGACCCTCAATTCCACATTGCTAGTTATCTTTTAAAAAAAAAAGAATAGATTATCGAAAAACAATAATTTTAGACTTTGATACATTAAAAATTCTTTGTCCTGACTGGCTAATTGACTGACTGACTGATTGATCAACGCACAGCCAAAACTGCTGATTGTAGAGCCGTGCAATTTTGAGGACATTTTTATTATATGATGTAGGCATCCGAATAGAACGGATTTTCGAAGTTTTTAGCAAACTTCGTCAGTTTTAAAGTTAGATGTTTGAAATTTATAGTATAGTTTGAATTTTATGTATTTAGCTTTTTTGTTTAAAATAAAGAAACACGTGTTTCAGCATTTTTAGAAAAGCAACCTTTAAGGGGGTAAAATAGGGGTGGTAAGTTTGTATCAAATTTCGTCAGTTTTAAAGTTAGATCTGCGAAAATTTGGCTTTGTGGATAAAGAAACATGTATTACAGCGTTTGAAAGCGAAAATCAACCCTTAACGGGCTAAAGTACGCAGGCAAAACTGCGGACCACAGCTATCCTAATCCTAACTTAATATAAATTATATCCTAACTTAATGCAAAAGTGAGTGTGTTTGTTTGTTACACTTTCATGCCTAAACCACTGAACTGATTTAAAATATTCTTTCACCAATAGAAAGCTGCATAATCAACAAGTAACATAGGATATATTTTTATTTTTATTAGAGATCCCTACGAAAAAAATAATGTAACCCAAGGTATAAAAAAATGCCTATAAGTCATAATTTGACGTGCGCTGCCATTTTGTTTTAGGTTACTATAGAGATCTGTTTGTTGCCGATAGACTTTTGGGAAGCGTGAGCTGTACGTATAAATGCAGAAACATATAATAGTTTTAATCGCGATAACCGACATTAACGCGGGCGGAGCCGCGAGCAAAAGCTAGTGATGGTACAAATGATTTACGTAGGTTTCGTTAATTTAATTTGATTTTTCTAACCTTCCATAAATCTTAAGATTCAATTTTCACCAAGTGGGTGGCACTTGGGTGAAGATTAAATTGTAAGATTTAATTTAAAGCTTTTTCTTTTTCAAAAAAACAAAAACACTAAGTATTTTGCCATGTGGGAAGGGAACCCTTGACCTGTTACGTATTACGCCACCGAATCAGAACATTTTACACGTTTTATTTAGAACCAATAAGTAATTGTATAAGCATGACATCTTATTAATCTTCTCAAAACCACAACAACCAAACTGGTTGTTTTCTGACTGACGAAAGAAGGTCAAACCCAGACACGACATGAAAACGAGGTGCAGCATTGACGTTATCACAACTGCGCGTTTGGTTGCCGAAGATAGCAACGATAGAATTTGAAAAACTATGCCCTAAATCTCTTTAAACCTGATTTATATATTACAGAGTTAAGGGAAAGTTACAATGAATTATATTGTAGCGCAAATTATTATGTTATGTCCGCAGTCAATTACGGAACCTCAAACTTAACAACTATCTCCATTCAACTCGACACTATCACAGAAGCATAACTAGCACCGAATAACTAAAACTAACGCACGAGTATCAATACAGCCGAAACTTTGATTACCATGAATACTCTCGAAATATGATCAATCGTGGGGGTGCCTCCCACCCAAAGGGAGGTAAGGCATAAAACTTGGAAAATCGGACGGTATCCGATCCGTGTACTGTCAATAATTGATAATGGATGACGTCATTATGTCAGCTAGTGATTGATTGGCTGTTCCGGCGCTTCGTCCTGACATGGTGTAGAAGTATCAGTATGACAAGTGAATTGTGATGTTTTTTTGAGCTCCGTTCTTGACTAATTGAATTGTCGTTTGAGAAATGTCATGCGGTAATGTGGGGCAGACTTCCTTCGATCTTTTATCTAGGCAAACTGTGTACATAGTTATGTGAAATGCGCTCTTGTTATGAACAAAAATGTATTGTGATTGTATTAATTTAAGGTTACAAAGTATTTACTTTAGTAAACCTTGTGAGTAAATTATTTATTTTTAAAAATGCTTTATATTTTCAATTACCTTTTATTTTTATTTATTTTATTATATAAATGTATTATTGAATCATTAAAACGTACAATTTACAAATAATCATAGCACAAATAAACCACTGAGGTTTGTCCTTATGCTACGGAAGTCAGATCTCAATGCAATTGTTGACGCTTAAATTTAAATGTAGGTATTTAACAATATCGGTAAATCTAATTGATTACTACAATACAATAGTGTAGTCGTAATGTGAATCGGTAAGTACATCATTAAGTATAATTCTCGAAGTTGTTTAAAATATGATTTTTTATTACTTTTTGTTATTTTATTTCGCTAATCAGAGGGTAGTTGATTGATCAACCAATAATGCGATTAGAAGCTAAAGTTACACACTCTCTCTCGCCTTAGTCAAGCTTACACATTACTCAATCTCACAAATTTCTTTATCTGAACATTGGTTAAAATGTAAATACAAAAACTGCGACAAGTAAAAATTTTTAATAAATATTTCAAAGATAATAACTTGACTTACTGCTTTACGCACACTGTGGCACTCCCGATTTAAAACATGATGTCTTCAGAGAGCTCTTTTTAGCTTGCATTGTTATCTATTGGATATTGACTCCATAAATTATGCCATGCCGGGGTATTTTCGTAATGGATGAGATCACTATAAATATTATGGGACGTTATGTAAAATAATGGGGTCTAATGGTAAATAAACTTTATGTTTAATTTATCTCTTATAGTGATTGTTTTTAAACTTTTGCGATTTTTATACATATTAGATATATTTCGGGACTTAATCGCATGAATTATTTAAAGGTACGAACCTTTTATTTACCCAACGTTTCGATCGAATTGCACCGATGTGCGATGTCTCCGTGAGGCGCGGGGTTATTCAACTACCCTCGCCTGGTCTTGATAATTTTGATAATTTGTACTGTCGGCACTTCTACACAATACACTTACAACGTCTTTACACTGAGGCGCGGTGTCGTTACGGCTACGATTGCATTTGCTGATAACTGGGTTCCAAGATGGTGAGAGCCGGTATCCATCTTTTCGGTTGAAATTTTTGTACTTCTTGATCTCAATAGTGCCGATCGGTACCTGTGGTTTACACAATTCTATCCAGTGATTTGGTCCTGATTCCAACAAATGCTCAACGATAGCAGACTTGTAAACTTGACGGTTTTTTACAGCAGTGATATGTTCCTTGACCCTGTCTGCAATTGTCCTTTTGGTTTGTCCGATATAGAAACTACCGCAACTGCAATCCACCTTGTACACGCCAGGTGTTTGGAGCGGAATAACATCCTTCGCCGTTCGTAAAAGCTTCGAAACCTTGGAGTGCGGACTATATACAGTCTTAATGGAGTAAGTCATCAATGCGTCGGGTAAATAAAAGGTTCGTACCTTTAAATAATTCACGCGATTAAGTCTCGAAATATATCTAATATACTCCTATAGTGAATTATTAATAGGTTTTAAATGTAATGTATGGTCATTTTTAATTAAGCGCGGGTCTAGAACTTTGTTCAGGGGGGACAATATTGGACTCAACCGGCCAAGTGTGAGTCACTCGCATGACGGGGTGGTGCATTTGATTCAACACCGGTACACCAGAGCCACCACCGCTGAAGGGACAATTACCTGTCAAAACACACCGGTCAAGTGTCAAAATTCTCAAGTTCCCCAAAAAAAGGTGTTTCAGTCGAGTCTGGTGGGGGGGGGAATTGCTACTGTTTTCCCCCTCTTGGATCCGCGTCTATATTAAGTAGGTCACTGGTGATCGGGAACAACTCTAATATTTTTGTTCACGATTTTAAGAACTGGCCGTCAATTCAATAACAACAATTTACGCACGGCCATTTGATGCCAAATTAGGCAGAGCCTGTACTATATCAATCAGACAATTTATAAACATACTTATTTCTTATTAAATACGTACTATTTATTTATGTCAAACCATTCATACTGTAAAAATGGTGCTCATCTCACAATGAATTATTCTTAGTGTGATTAACACTAACTAACTACTCACGACCTCTGACTTTGTTGTTAAGGTCTTACTACCAATATGTAACCACGAATATAACTAAGTCATTTGACTGTCGTCCGAGTATTCCGTATTTTAGACCTAATGTAACATCCATCATTTAATAATGAAAGTTTTTACTGATATTACAATCACAAAGTATAAACAACTACTATTACTATGAACAAAACAAACAAACTTACCGGCTTCCGTAATGGCTAAGCTAGACTCCATAAGATTGCCGCATCATTAAAAAATCCTGGAACAAGAGAAACAAAGTTCGTTATATTAAATGTTAATACAGAATTAGAGCGTAATAGCTTGGATGAGCGCTAGTGGTATAATCATATGAATATTTCGATTATTTTAAACTATGTATTAGGTAGGTAGGTACTCGATTTTCCTATAAAATTTGTAAAAATGAGGTTATGTTCTTTTGACATTCAGACGTCAATATGGATTTTTGTTTTCAACCGACTTCAAAAAGGAGAAATCGAAGGGAATCTTTAGATATTATAGGCACATCTATATATTTAGGTATATTTCATAGTGTTTCGTGCATTTACTCTTAAGGTTCATTTCCGTGCATCGCGGCCGATCGCAATTCGCGCGCGGCTTACGACAAGCGGCTGACGCTCGCGGCCGATGCGACAATAGTCTTGATTAAAGATTTTGAAGTTGGTGCCGAATAAAACATAAAAACTACTAAGTCATGGCACCAACTTCGAAATGTTTTTTCTTTTTAGTTGCCTTGTATTTATTTTTGAAGTCGGTAATATTTTTTCGTAAAAAAGTTTTGCAAATTGAAATGGTATAATGTATGATGGGAATATTGAGTCCTGGGACATAGGTTACTTAGTTTTTATCTGGATAACCGACATCCAAGCGGATGAAATCACGGGCGAAGCCTTTAAAAAAAAATGTAACGCATTTTAGATTTTTGAAGGTAGATGTAGGTATTTACGACTACATTTGCTGTTTGTATAACAACTGTTTTCTTATAGCCCTCATAAGCATAATTATTAAATAATGCCGCTCTTATGCAGAGGCATTTCAGCATCAACACTGACACGACTTCTATTAAAAGCTATCGATCTAGAACGACTTACTATTAAAATACAAAATTCCCAAATTTACAGTTATTTAGTACCACTATTTGATGAGCAGTAAACATGCAAAGAATTCGTCATACATCGTGATCTCAACAATAAAGCGAAAATTTTTACGCGTACTAAAACAGCAATGAAATGAATTTGAACGTTAACCGCTGGTGATGTGGAGAGCTCGTAAAATGGTCCTCGAGTATGAATAATATGTAACTTTTATTACACCTGTATGTTGGGGCTAATTGTCTTTTACAGGGGCTTCAATTACTTGCTTGTTCTCTAATTGTTTCTGTTATCGTTTAACCTCAATTTATGGTTCAAAGATGAACTATGATTCAGTGGTGACCGAGTGAATCGAGATGTCTGTCAATTGTAGCAACGTTACCACTGTCGATCGATAGGTAGGATATTTTCGAAAAATTATGTCCCCTCCATGCCTAGCGGAGCACGTTAAGCCGTTGGTCCTGCGCCCAATCTCTCTCCGATCATGTCGGAATTCCGTCCTATCGGGCTATGATCTCCGCACTAATTAGTGCACTGTATAATCTCCTAAGTAGTTTTGCTAATCTCCGATAAGATTAGATGCCCTGGGGGTCTAGACAAAGTCACATTCGAATGGAGATATCGTGTATGGAAAATAATTAGAGTATAGAATTTGACGTTTGCGGTGGAAACCATAGATATTTTTTTTGCGAATAATTAGTACGGCGATTTCGAATTCGCAACGGAACGAATGTACCTTGTCTAACCTGCCTGAGCGGAATCAGTTAGGCAACCATTATGGTTTTAAGCCTGTCCCTCAAAGGTCTACTAGGTCTTTTGAGCACAACTTAAAGTTAAGTATCATTTGAATATTGACTGCCTTTGTGGCGCGGTGGGAGTATGTCCGACTGCTACGCAAGAGGTCGTGGGTTCGATTCCCACACGGGACACCACTTTGTGTGATCCACAAATTGTTGTTCCGAGTTTGGGTGTACTTTGTGTCCGTGACTTGTATGTTTGTAAAGTCCCCCGCGACACAGGGCTTGTACCCTAATGCGGGAGTCGTCTTTTTTAAACAAAAAAAATATATATTTAAAGGTTAACAAACCACAAAACCGTACTCCTAGATTGTTAACCCTTAAATTGAACCCTTCAGGACAGACAAGTGTAAAATTATGTTCACACATTAGCGAAACGATCATTAAATTCAGCAATACCACAAATCTAACTTCGCTTCATTTATCGCTATTTCAGTATTCAGTTTCAATGTTACCTGTTGTCATCATACTAGCATATGCACATGTTCAAAATACCATGCATCTGTTTATGTATGTATTAGGTACTTAAGCATGCATGTATTTGTAATAATGTAAAAGGGAATGAAAGTTCATAACGATTTGAGTGGTGCTTTACAATGCGTGTGTGAAAATAAATTGGTCCAATTATATTGTCAGTACTGTGTTATATTTTTTTAATTATTAGTATTTGTAGTAAGGCCAACTAATATTATAAACTTAAATGTTTGTGGGAACGAATAATTGTATGTATGTCTGTTACTCTTTCACGTAAAATGACTAGCCTGTTGACTGACTGTAAGTCAGAGGTCGTGGGTTCGATCCTCGGCCAGGATAAAACTTTGTGTGATAAGAACGACGGTTTATTCTGTGTCTGGGTGTAATTTATCTATAATATGTATGTATTTAGAAATATATAAGTATGTATGTTTATCAGTTGTCTGGTTGACATAGTATAAGCTCTGCTTCTTTTGGGATCAGACGGCATTGTGTGAGTTATGCCAAGATATTATTATTATATATAAACACAATAAATTATACAAGGTGTCTCAAAACTGTGCCACACAGAGTGAAAGTACCTTAAATATTATAGCAACAACATTTTACTGAAAGAAAACTTTATTATGAGTTAAAATATGGTTGTCTGTAAAATCGGTTTACGGACGATAATTTTACGTGATGACGTCATAAGAAAACATTGATGACATTGAATAAAGAACTATGACTGTAAAACCCTTTATTTTTTTTCAATCGATATGGTGAATCTTTAGGATTATTTATTTCTAAGTAACATAGTATTTTTAATGGTATAAAACTATAAAATTTAACATTTAAGTTAAATTATTTACTTCTAACTATAACAAGCTTAGCCTAATGGCTGAGGCATCGGTCTCACATTCGTGAGGTCGCGGGTTCGAATGCTACCCATTATACTACCGACGTGAACCCACTCCTAACACAAGCCACTGAGCTTAGCTGGAGGGTTTAACAGGATTGCTAGTAATGTAGGAACCACAATACCACATTGCTAGTTCAACTTAACAAAGTTAACTTAACAAATGCTCAAAACGTGTAATACGCAAATTAGCACACTTATAATATCACTGTTTGACGATCTACTAATACCTGCGTGAAGAATGTTTGAAATAATATGTTTAAGTTCACTTTGTAACTTGAAATCATCAAAGTCAAAGTCAAAGTCAAAGTCAAATATCTTTATTTCGTAAAATCAGGTTAATGATTATTTGAAAACGTCAAATTAAAACATACTAAAAATTTTATAAAATTATGAATGTTTGAAAAAAAAAACAAAATGAGGTTAGGTGGCAGTTCCAAGTGTAAAGCTCATGAGAAGAAGCTGCCAAGAAACTCATGTGCCACTCTTTTAAAATGATCAAGTTTTTCTTTACAAAAATAAATTTTACTGAATGAACCATTGTGTTTGGTGAGTGTAATCGTTTATAAAATAAGGATAACTAAATAATAATACTATTTGTAACTCTAAAATGAGTATATATAAACGTATTCAGCAAACACAATACTTCACTTCTTACAAAGTAAATATGTATATATACATATAATCTTAAAGTACATTTTAATAGCCTGTGAGAGAAAGCAGTTCAATCCCAAGCGTTTTTGTCTTCCATATAATCAATTATTGAGTAGTAACTTTTCATACACAATTTTTTCTTAATGGTACACTTAAATTTATTACGACTTAATTTTTGAATATCGCTAGGGATTTTATTATAGAAACGTATACATTGGCCCCGAAATGATTTGTTTACTTTTTGTAACCTTGACGCTGGTACAACAAGTTAATGTTTGTTCCGCGTGTTAATATTATGTATATCACATTTCTTACAGAAACTATCAATATTTTTGTGAACATATATAAGGTTTTCATAGATATACTGACATGCAACAGTCATGATATTGATTTCCTTAAATTTTTCTCTGAGTGAGTGTCTACTACTAAGATCGTAAATTGATCGAACAGCCCTCTTCTGCAGAACAAAAATGGTTTGAATGTCGGCAGCATTCCCCCACAGTAGAATACCGTACGACATTAAACTATGAAAGTAACTAAAATAAACTAATCGCGCTGTTTCAACGTCTGTTAGCTGACGAATTTTTCTAACTGCGTACGCTGCAGAACTGAGTCTATTAGACAATTCACTTATATGTGGGCCCCACTGAAGCTTAGAATCTAGAGTAATTCCTAAAAACTTTGTGGTCTCTACAGGGTTCAACTCATCTTCTTTTATTTTTATAGTGGTTTTTACTGGTTTCACGTTAGGTGTTATAAATCGAATACATTTAGTCTTGCCCTCGTTTAAGAGTAAATTGTTAACATCAAACCAGTTAACCACTTTTGAGATAGCCATATTTACATCTTCAAAGTCTTTTTGCTGGCGTTTTAATTTAAATAAGAGTGATGTATCATCTGCAAACAGGACTATCTCATGATTATTATTTACTAAATATGGTAAGTCGTTTATGTAAATTAAAAACAACAACGGCCCGAGAATAGAACCCTGTGGGACTCCCATTTTGACCACAGACCCCGGGGAGCGTTTACCATTAACATCAACTTTCTGAATCCTGTTACTCAGATAGGACGTAAGAAGATTCAGAGCTGTGTTTTTAATACCATAATGTTGCAATTTCCTGATTAATGTTTCATGCAGAACACAGTCAAATGCCTTAGATAAATCACAGAAGACGCCTAAAGCATCTTGCGATTCCTCCCAGGCGTCAAAAATATGTTTTAAAAGCTCCACACCAGCATCGGTTATAGAGCGACCCCTAGTGAAACCAAATTGTTTAAAGTGTAATAATTTATTTTTGTAAAAGAAGTTCTGCATCTGATCATATATTATTTTTTCAAAGATTTTACTAAATGTTGGTAGTACTGATATGCGTCTAAAATTAGTGGGGTCAGACATACTACCCGATTTATACAATGGTATTACTTAACTATATTTCATTAAATCAGGAAATACACCACAATCTATACCTTTATTAAATATAAAAGCCAAGTCCTGCGCGATAAAAGAAATTATAGACTTAGTAATCACAACTGAGTTATTCCAGAGGTCGGTAGTCTTCTTAACATTAATAGAATTAAAAGCTTTTATGACATCTATATGTGTAACATAATCAAATTGAAAAGTGATGTCACATTTATTAACATTTTTAATCAAGATAGACTCAGCAACAATAGGTGAGGAATTCAAAGACTTTGTAGTGGAGACTGGAATGTCAGTAAAGAATTTTTCAAATGCAGAAATCATAAATAGAAGCAGAAACTCTGTAAAAACAATAATTGGGCGTCGTGATTAACTATACCATTTTGATATAGTTATGCGACATAAGAAGTACAGATAGTTGTAAACCATATTTTGTGAATCTGTCTATATTGACTTTGCCCTCGTTATATATTTATGAAGTTGTGCTATTTATTAGAAATAATCTACATTTATTTGAAACACTTAACAGTACCAGAAATAAAAATAGATATGAAATTCGATTTAGACCTCATAAAAAAACAGTGTTTAATAAAAATTTCTTGGGCATGGCACCAAAAATTTACAATCAAGTACCTAAATATATTCTGGCCAATTTAGATATAGTCTCTTTTAAAGCCTTACTTAAGAAACTATTAATAAATAAAGCATATTATTCCATAAACGAGTTTATAACTGACATAATTGCTGATGCTCCGTAACTTGGACATACACCTCTCTTTGTATTTTTTTTTTATGTTATTCTCTAATTTAAATTATTTTTGATTATTCTGTACTGACATCTTTTAATTTTAATTTGGTATTGATTGTTTAATTTAGATTATGTTTTATTTTAATTTTTTTTATTATTATATTGATTGTTATTTTTAATTGATTTTTTTACTATAATTTGATTGTGATTTAATTATTTTATCCACATTTTTATTTATATTATGACTTTTGTTGCATTGATTTTAATTAATTAATTACAGTTTAATTTTAATTTATTTACTTAATAGTTCTAATTTTGATTGTTAATTATCTTTAAGAGTTTTTAAATATTGCATGCCTATGGTAGAATATAGCAGCACAAATGTACATAACTAAAACATCTATTGTAACCTATATTCGCAATAAATGAATCTGAATCTGAATCTGAATCTGAATCTGATTAAATATAAAATTTCATTGCGACAAGATTTTGACAGTTCGCACGGGCTTGCCGCAATAACGGAAAAAAAAGAACGTGAAAAAGGACCCTGATAAGGTCAAGTGTGCACAAGTTTATTCTTATTTTATTTTTTTACTATCCCACAGCGAACTGAATAACTTATAAACACATAAAGTGCAGATGGTATTGCAGTTTGGCGACTATATTCAGTGCTATGGCTCGTAAAGTTATTTACGAGTTTTTATGAACTTGGCCGTTGCAGCCACCTGTGTAATGCCTCATATTACTGCGATCAGTCAGCCTGGGAACTTATTAAATTATAGTAAAACTGTATCCTACTGTATCCTAATATGGTGATGATATTTATACAAGTAAAGAGGCTGGTTTACTTGTTTGTTTGATTGCACTTATTTCGAGAACTATTCTTTGTTGTGGAAACTAATCATCATGCTACTATTCAAGGGAGCGAAGCAGTAATAATAAATGTCAATAAATCGATCAGACTTCCATGCATTATTGTCCAACATCGGCATGTGAGGGCATAGTAGCAGCTCTTGAAATCCTTATGTCTCATGAGGGTGAAATAAGAGTACACAAACCGCAGGGCAGCTTTGTGGCAAGCTGAATGTGCGTGGCGACACTGCGGTCCCAATGCCTCAGAGAGTCGGTCAGGGCTTCGTCTCCGGCTTGCCTTCACTGGCCTGTGGGAGTGGAATAGCAAGAGCACCCACCCGCAGGACTCTCAGCTCTATCTTGCCTTAATCGGCCGGCTAGAGAAAGGTCGCCAGAGCTTGTATGCTTCGGAGTGGAAGTGTAATTTTCAAGGGCATAACTACAAGAGCGAGGTCAACACGCTCACGGCGCTTCTTCGTGATGGTGAAACCGGCGCCGCAGCGCTGTTGCATGTTGCTCCCTGTCACCTGTTTGGCTCGCATGCCTGTGGCGGCCAGAAGGGGGCCCATCAAGTGAGTGACGAGTCACCGCCTGCCCATTTGCCTGTGTGTTTTTACCATGAGTTGCAGGGCAGACGCCATAGTCCTTCAATAGTACTAGTAAACCATTCCATTAACATCCATAACCCAGTTTCTTAGTTACCATTTTTTGACAATAGTTTGTAAACTAACCATGGATTGTCGTTGGGTACATTTCTATAGTGTATACAGCGATAATCGCTGGTTTGTGGCACATAGCCTTTAGATTAGGGTGTCTAACGGGCCTCTACGTGTTGGCTTCGGCCCCACGCACGCCGCCCAAATGACCGGGACTCCATAGTCCCGTGATATGGAAACGACATACATAATAATACTAATATCTTGGGACAACTAACACAACGCTACCTGACCCCAAACTAAGCAGAGCTTGTACTAGGGAAACCAGACAACTGATAAACATACTTATATATTTCTAAATTCATACATATTATATCGTCTAGTGGGTAATTTGAAATAAAAAGTACTTACAGATCGGTTGATTTTTAAGTGTATTCGACGTTACACAGAACACTAAACACTTACACAGCAGTCAGAAAGTAGAAATATGGAAAACAACAGTGTTTACTAAAGAATTACAAAGAAAGTTGAGAGTTCAAAGATATAGATCTGATAACAGTTCACAAAACTCGACCCGGCATAATACACACGTACACAATGCGGCGATGTACAAAATATGTTATTTAGATAATAATTTATAATAAAATATTATAAAGCGGAAGAGTTTGTTTGTTTGTTTGTTTAAACGCGTTAATCTCAGGATCTACTGGTCCGATTTGAAAAATTCTTTTTTTGTTGGATAGCCCATTTATCGAGGAATGCTATAGGCTATATAACATCGCTCCGGCTAACAGGAGCGGAGAAGCGACGAGAAATGTTTCAAAAACGGGGGAAAAATCCGCATACGAAGTTGCGCGGGACAGCTAGTTTATAATAAATCACCGCTAACATGTGCGCGAGATGACAGTCAAAATTCGCGAAGCCAGTGGTGTACACGTGATCGCCACAATTTAACCGTAACTAATAGATAAGGAGTGATTCCCGCGCGGTATCCGTTAACCAGTATGACGTCAAGCGTGATGTGTTTATACATGTATAAATGTAAACATAGTATTTTAGATACAATTAAATATTTGTATGTGTTTTAAATGTATATTGATACTATATATATTATACTAGCTGTCCCGCGCAACTTCGTATGCGTACATTTTCCCCGTTTTTGCAACATTTTTCATTGCTGCTCCGCTCCTATTGGTCGTAGCGTGATGATATATAGCCTATACCCGTCCTCGATAAATGGGCTACCCAACAGAAAATAATATTTTAATTCGGATCAGTAGTTCCTGGGATTACCGCGTTCAAACAAACAAAAGCTTCAGCTGTATAATATTAAGTATGGATTAGTATGTAAATAAATTAATAAAAGTATTAGGTATTGTGTTCATATGAAATGTTAATGTAAATATTGTGTAAGTTAATATATGTAAATAATATATAATTAATTTATGTAGTGTTTTGTTGTGTTTGATTAACAAATAAATAAATGTAAATTTATTTAGCTAATTGCGCCTTACAAGTTACGCATGTTCTTTGTTACATTAATAATTGCAGGTAACAAACCTATAGAAGCTTAACTTATACTGTAGGCAGCCTACACAAAGAATAAACCATCGTGCTCATCACACAAAGTTTTATCCCGGCTAGAGATCGAACCCACGACCTCCGGCTTAGCAGTCAGGGTCACTAACGACTAGACTCTATAGAAATAAATACAAGAGACTTGTCCTGTGAAATATATTACAAGTTGGAGAACAGATATCAAAAACTTAATGAATCGAGAAAAAAGATTTTCTTATTCAGGATTTTGTTTCATCACTATGTTACATATAGTACTAATATGCCCATGCCAAATTACATTGACATTTCAAGGCTCGCTCGTTTTAATGTGTGTCAAAAAACTGACACAACTGTGTCGAACTCTTAACAAATTTATTCGCAAATGTCACCCTACATCAGTAGGTTCGCGTATTCGTCCGAATAAGAAGCACCAATATTACATAAAAGACTACCTCAGAAGCTTTACCTAAAACTTAAGTATATACTCGATGTAATTTTTACAAAGTAAACAGCAGTTCTTGATATATTTAATTTATATATGTGTTCGTAAACTTTCGCCATTTGTACACAATATCAAGTTTTATTGGCCGACGTTTCGACCGTATTACAACGGGTGGTGTTCATGGGTAGACTGCCGTTGCAATACGGTCGAAACGTCGGGCAATAAAACGAAGGTATTTAGCCTTATGAAATTCTATAATATTTTGTTTACTTCTGAAAGATTACACGAAAGTATATTATTATATTTATTTTTATTTAATTTATTGAGTTTTTGCACAAAAATAATGTACAAAGGCAGACTTAATGCTAAAAGCATTCTCTACCAGCCAACCTTTAGGTGATGTAACATAAAATTATATAGGTGCAGATTATTGACAGCCAATGCTAGTTATATAAGATAAATACAATCGATTATAAAAAAATAAAATATACACACATACGTATCCTTAAAAACATACAAATATACATAGGTTTAAAGATCTTTATTACTCAAAGAACATTACAGTCCACTTATTGAGCATGCATAAATAATATAAAACTAAGTAAAATAAAAAGACATTCGTTCGACCGTATATATGTATAAGTCAATAACTCAAAAAAGTAATCGCAAACGTTTAGTTTCTAATAGTAGTTTGCATTTCTTAATTTTTTGGTAAATGTAGGTGTTTGCAAAAAAATATTCATAGTGAGTGCATCGACGACGCGTCGGTGTCCGCTCGAACAAAAGGTGTTTACTAAGGCCTATGATACTGTTGCAATTAACCGAAACTATTTTTGCACGGACTTAGCTTTTATGTGTGAAATGATAGATTGTGGTAAGTGATGCTTTAGTTAAGTAAATATATTTATTATTGGGTTTCTGTTTTAGTTAATAATAGGTAAGTGTTTTAGTATATTATTTATATTTACCTATATTTCATGGATTTACGAAAATACAAGTAGATAAATATGTGTATCGTTACTTTCGTATTTTTTATTTTTTTAAGAGTTTTTGTTCATAAGTAATAGTTAACTTAGTATATACTTTCACTTATATATTCTTTTATGTTCTTCTTGAAGGAAGTCATACTTTCACTGTCCTTCACATTTTTTGGTAGATTGTTATACAATTTAATCCCGTTGTATAGCATGGATCTTTTGCCATGTTAGGTTCTTGGTGATGTGAGCGTTAGTTTGTTTGTGTTTCTTAAATTATGTTTGTATTCTCTCTTGGTGAGAGAAGTTTGGGTATGGACTTCACCGCATAACATTTTTTTGATTAAAGTACATATATTTTCTGTATACATTTGTCTTAGGTTATAAATTTTAGTTTTTTTATACAAAGTAGGTGTGTGGGTTAGTTTAGGGTAATTAAATAATACTTTTATCGCTTTGTTCTGTGCGCGCTGCAAAGGCATTATATTGCTTTTTGCTGCTGAGCCCCAGATTTCAATCAGATATGTTAGGTTAGATTTGACAAGCGCATTATATAGCATTAATCGCGTTTTGCTCGGTGTACATGAAGCTGTTCTACGAAACGCACCTGTAAGTTGTGTGATTTTGTTTCTGACATGTTCAATGTGTGGTTTCCATGTGAGTTTGTCGTCTAATATTAAACCAAGATACTTTTTCTTGTGAGATCTGTGCAGTTTTTCACTATTGATATATAATGACAAATCGTTAGGTATTTTTTTGTTTTTTGTTGTAAATATCATGTATGATGTTTTTTTTTCATTTATGGTAAGTAGGTTGCACTGACACCAAGTACTAAATTGGTTTAGATCCAGCTGAGCTTGTTCAATTAATAATGTCAGATTATTTCCGAAGTAAAAAAGACAAGTATCGTCTGCATATAATGTAATTTGACCAGTTAGATTAATGTTAGTTATGTTATTAATATATATCAAAAATAACAATGGGCCAATAATTGAGCCTTGTGGTATTCCACAGGTTATGAATTGAGGCGTACTTGTGTACTCTTTGCCTATTTTAACAACTTGTGTTCGGTTTTTCAAATATGATTCCAAAATACTGTGTGCTAGTCCTAATAAGCCTAGATTTTTTAATTTTGCTAGAAGTAGAGAGTGACTGACGGTATCAAATGCCTTTTTGAGATCAATAAATATCCCTAAGCAAACGTTTCTTTTATCTATTTCTGTGCTAATTTTGGTTACTAAGTCAATTACAGCTGAAAGGGTGCTTGATTTTTGGCGAAAGCCATATTGTTGTGCCGATAGGAAATTTAATTTGTCTAGATGCCTGGTTAGGCGTTTGTGTAATACCTTTTCAAAAATCTTTGACATCACTGGTAAGACTGAAATAGGGCGATGATTGCCAGGGTCTGATTTTAATCCAGATTTGTATATTGGGCTAATTTTTGCTATTTTTAGACTGTCTGGGAAAGTGCCAGTGGTCATACATTTATTTATACAGTCAGTTAGATTTTCTACGATTAATTCACTTATACAAACAATTGATTTAGTGTTGATACCATCGATACCAGTGCTACAGTTTTTGTCTAATCCTTTTATAATGTTATTAATTTCGTTGACTGTGCATGGCTCGAAATGAGTGGTTGTGTGTGGCGGGTCTCCGTCTATATATGTCATTGTGTACATCACTTTGTCCGTGTGATCTTTAGGTATATTATTTGCTAGTTGTGTGCCAATAGCCGAGAAAAATATATTGAATTGCTCACATATATCATAGCCATCGTTTATAGTTTTGTCAAGGATAACAAGTTTTAGAGGGTGCATGTCTGGTTTGATTTTATTGTTAGCTAATTTGTTGATTAATTTCCAGAGCTTTTTTGAGTCATTGTTACAATTTTTAAAAGAATTATGATAAAAGTCTTGTTTAGTAGTTTTAATTAGTTTGTGTAAATTATTTCTTTCTTCTATATAGTTTCGATTTAAGTCTTCGTCCGTTGGTTTTTCTTTCAGCTGTTTCCATAACATGTTTCTCCTATAAATTCCTTCCGTTATGTTCTTATTTATCCAATCTTTCTGTGGTAGGTTCAAAATCTTTACTTTTCTGGTTTTGTGTTGTTTTATTTGTTCCAGCAGGTAACATTCTAAAGTGATGTAATTGTGCTCTTCATTTGTGAATGTATGTCCTTTTATACTTTTGTACAGCGATGAATAGTCTATAGCTTCATATGTAGTTCGTTGTAAGGGATTGTGTTTGTGATTGATTAGTTCTAGGTACATTTGTTTATGGTCAGATAAAGGTGAATCAATAATTGTGAGGTGAAAGTATTCATTGTGAAGATTTGAGCATATATGGTCTAATATCGTTTTTGTTGTCTTTGTCTCTCGTGTGCAGTAGTCCATTTCTATTTGGTTGAGTATGTCGTACCCAGCGGATTCCAATATATCTTTATAGTTAGAAGTGTTACAGGTTTCATTCAAAAGGTCTATATTGAAGTCTCCAAAAACAATGCCTCGTTTCTTATCTTCCAATTATGCGGAGTATTTATCGAAAAAGGCATTTAAATTGATTCTGCCAGGGTTATAAATAGCGCCAAGATTGATAGAAAATTTGCTTAAGTAGATCCATAGATAATGTATATTATTTTCGCAAATATCTTCTGATACGTCAAATTGAAGGCTGTTATGCACAAATATTGAGACACCACCACCCCTTTTATCCGATCGATAGTTATATACATGTGTATAGTTTGGTATATTAAACGATCTAGCATCAATCTCATTTTTTAACCAAGTTTCTGTCAATATGATTACGTGCGTTACACAATTTATTGACTTGAGGATACCCTTCAGTTCATCAAATTTCCCTGGTTTACATATGCTGCGTACATTGGCATAAAAGAAGTTTAAAGATGATTTTTGATGGGGTAGAACATCATAGCTATGAGATACGGAGCAGCAATTTTGCAGACTATTTATTGATCTGTCCGAAGCTGTCGCTGATTGTCGTTTTTTGGTTGTTTTTTTATAATCTTAGGTATGTCTCTAATATATTTTATTGTTAAGTCTGTCTCTCCGTTCTTTTCACGACGGGCTAACTCGTCTTTAAGTTGTTGCATGTAAGTCCTTTGCGCAGGTGTCTGGTCTGAATATAACCGTATGTTTCCAAGGTTTTTCGATTGATTTCGTAGTAAATATTTTGCACTTTCGGCATTATCAAAACATATTTTAAGCAAGCGATCTTTCCCTGGAGAGTATTTACCCAACCTAATTATTTTATTTGGATTCGGACAGTCATTAAAAATTGATTTAGTTACCTTCTTGACTTCATTTTGATCGTGGTTACGTCTATGTTCTAAGTTGTCAACGCCGCTCTCGCTTATACTCGCGATAATAATATTCTTTTGGCGTTCAGTTCGCTCTTGAAGTTCAAGGATAGTGTCTTCGTAGCAAAGAATTTGCGGTTTTAAAGCAGGTTTGTTTCCTTCGCCCGTTTTGGATGTATTCATATGTAGGCCTGTTTCTAACTGGTGTATTTGTTCCTGCATGTTCCTATGGGTAGTTTTTAATTCAGACAGCTCAGTGCGTAGGTTAATATTTTCCTGTACTAGATTTTCGTTCATTGTTTTAATTTGTTTCATTTCTGATTTAATTTCCATTAATTCTTCGCGTATTAACTGTGCAATTTGTTTGTTTTGCTTTTCTGACGATTTTTCTAATAAAGAATTCATATCCTCTCGAAATCGCTCAAGTTCAATTTTCATATCTACATCTGTATTGGGTAATCTTCGTTTTCTTTCCCTAACAAATGCATCTTCGCGGGATAAAGTCGTTAAGTCAGGTACCGAACCGCTTCCGCTACCGCTAATCGGCACTCCCTGTAGACTCATCCTTAGTTCACCAGCGTGCGAGACATACCTTGTGTTCGTACCACTGTCCACTTCGTATAGTCACAAGTAAATTGATACGTTGTATTGTAAAAGTTGTTTTAACTCTAATGATTCACGGTTCAGAATACTTTTTTCGTATTTTATTATTTTAAAATATAAGTTACACACGTCTGCTCTGATCGACTAATGTCAGTAGTATACATAACATATTATTTTAAACTATAAATTAGGTACTCGTACATAAAGTTTATAAAAATGAGAAATGAAAATATCCTTTTGTCATGTAGACATCAATTCTGCTTGTTGTTCAAAATCGGGGTGTTTCGCTTTATCGTTAGTCTAATAAAAAAAATCTCGTGTCACGGTGTTTATGGTCGCACTCCTTCGTAACGGCTCTACCGATTTTAATTACTACTATATAAAATGTAGAAGCTTTACCTAACACTCAATAATATACTCGATGTAATTTTGCAAAATAAACACCAGTTCTCCTGTGATGTCTTCAGTGAGTCCCTATATTGTTTTCAGTTGCGACTGCCAGCGTGATTGATCGTTTCCGAGGCTCGGAGCGGGCCAAACAGATAATGGACGTGGCACTTTTAATTTATCATTTTATTGACATTCATATTGTAGGCTGAGGCTTTTGCAGCGTTCGGCAGTACCTAAAGGAAACTGGATATTTCATTTAATTTTTTACTTGTCTTTGATGTAAAAAGTAAGGTTAGTTTGATCCCAATGGATAGATTGAATGTGGTTGTAACTAGTTTTTTAAAATTGAATGAATGACTGCCTCTGTGGCGCCGTGGGAGTGTGTCCCACTGCTACGCAAGAGGTCGTGGGTTCGATTTCCACACGGGACACCACTTTGTGTGATCCACAAATTGTTGTTCTGAGTCTGGGTGTACTTTGTGTCCGTGACTTATATGTTTGTAAAGTTCCCCGCGACACAGGGCTTGTACCCAACATCGGAAGTCGTCTTTAAAAAAAATGACCTATTTTAACCGCCGATGTAAAAGAAAGAGCAATGATGATATCTGATGATATCTTGGGCAACTCACACAACGCTGTCTGATCCCAAACTAAGCAGAGCTTGTACTATGGAAACCAGACAACTGATAAACATACTTATATATTTCTAAATACATACATATTATAGATATATAACACCCAGACACAGAGTAAACCATCGTGCTCATCACACAAAGTTTTATCCTGGGTGGGGATCGAACCCACGACCTCTTGCGTAGCAGTCGGATACACTCCCACCGCGCCACAGAGCCAGTGTTATGAATATAACGTGTGTCTCTTTGTTTGTGTATCAGTGTGTCTGCCGGTGCCATCGTAGCGTCAAAACATCGTTATAGGTTTAGGTATATTGTTGTTAAATTAGAAAGTTGGTTTATAATTGTTCGTCAATCACCTTTAATATGTGTGTATAAAAATAGCAATTCTGTATTTAAATGGTTTCTGCAACGAAACTCACAGAGACATACAAGTTCCTCGGGAACACGGTAGATGGCGTGACGATCGCCGAAAATCGTATCACGTGGAGGCAAAATTGGACTCATTACCAACTCTAGCACCGAGACGTGTCCATCTACATGTCTCGATGCTAGAGTTGGTAATGGCTTAGGGCTGCTACCCCTAAGGCGTGACCTTAGGGGTACCAGCTATAAGCCATTCCAAATCAAGGTTTAAGTGGTTCAAGTGCCGCCTGGGTCTTTATTCACGATCTTTTTTCCGTGTCCATGGTAAGCCGTTGCGAACTGTCAATATCTTGTCATAATGGTAAATTAAGAGACTTCGAAATGTATCACCGCGCATGCTGACATTTTTGAACGCGCCTGGGATATGCCTTCATGCAATTGTGAGCACACATCCCTATTTACAATTATGACAGGACTAGCTTTCGCCCGCGGCTCCGCCCGCATGGATGTCGGTTATCGCGATAAAAACTATCCTATGTCCTTCCTCGGGACTCAAACTATCTCCATACAAAATTTCATCTAAATCGGTTCAACTGTTTGAGCGTGAAAGCGTAACAGACAGACAGACAGACAGACAGACAGAGTTACTTTCACATTTATAAAATTAAGTATGAAGTATGGATTTTGACAGTTCGCACGGGCTTACCGTGGACATGGAATAAATATCGTGAATACCCTAAAATGAAAATTTGTCGAGCAGTTCTGAAGACAATCAAATTTTTGCCTTACGTGTCGAGATTTTCTTAAAAATCTGATTATTCCTAGACATTGTAGAACAAATGATTACTAATCTGATATGAATGTTTAAAGAGTACCTTTTTCCTTTAGATACGAAACCAAGCGTCCATATCCATATATACCATTCCCATTAACAATATCAGTACCTACTTAGATTAAACAGTAATCCAATAAGCATCCCAACTAAACATCCAAACATAAGGTACCGCATCCAAATCAATTAGCACGTGGCTTCGTACCCGGGCGCCGCCAAGGCACATCCTTGTTTATCTTACCTCAACACACACAATATACATAGCTACAGAAATCCGGCTCACAGTTCAACAAAAAACTCCACGCACACAAAGAAGAAGGCGTAAGGAGCTCTCAACGTCCACTGTCTTGGTTGACGCTTCGACAGAGTTCGACCGACATCTCTGTACGTGTATGTGTGAGTCTGTTTTTGTTCTATGCAGGGAGTCGGCTATCAGTATCTATCTTCTTACCAAAGGTTTATCGATCCGAGCCTCAACACACAGTAGGTATAAATACGGACTTAATTCAACGTGACTCTATCACCGTACCACGTGCCCCAGTAATTGATTTTTGAAATACATTAAGGATTTACGTACTTATAAGGTCTGTAATGAGTTTTAAGGTACGAACTAGATTAATAATGTCAGTCAAGTCCAATAAATGAAAAATGTCATCTATAAAATACTTTTATTTGTGGGCATTTGTTTGTCATACCTTTCTACAATTATGTTTCTACTATTAAGTCACCGGAGAAGGGTAAAAACCCTTCTCCGGTGATCAGATCTACTCCGACTTAATAGTCATAATTTATAAACATCAATCTTGTAGTAGAACTAGGTGCTTTTCAAAAGACTTCAAAAAAGGTTGTGTTGTTTTTTTGTGTGTTTGTACCCGATTACGCGAATACTGTACAATAATATATTATAATTAATATATACGTATATATTTATATTTTATAATAACTAAACATTTTGAAGTAGGTGCCAAATAAAACATAAAAATTATTATTTCATGGCATCAACTTCAAAATGTTAATTATTTTTTGTTGTTCTATATTATTTTATCCTTTTTAGACCCCTCTTAATTAATTCTGAAGTCGGTTATACTTTTTGTTTGTGTAGGTTTAAAAAAGTTTTTTCAATCTTTGCTATCTATCCGAAAATAATATTATGTGTCCTGATATAAGTTTGTACACTTACAAAACTTAAAAACAGCATTTTATTTATCAAACAATATTTCTTCTTTTAGAAATAGAATGAAAATCAAAGACAAAACATACGCTTATAATTAAGGGTAACTCCCTTCTTACTGAACCACAAAACAATTAGAGTTACTACGTAAACTGCACCTACTTTATTTCTTTGCCGCGTAGCTATCAAACTAACTCAGTTTACTGCTATTTTCGCCACTCTTTTCCAAAGCTCTTACAGTGAAGTCCAAAAGCGTATATGTTGTAAAGTTAGCGTTAATAAACAAAGCCTTTATCCGTTAGTGTGTTGCTCTCCAGATTTTTTGACAAAACCCAAATATGGCGAAACACAAAGCGAACAAGGTAATAGTGCACACAACAAAAAATCAAAGCCAAAGGGGTTCCATAAAAAGTCACCGGACCCTTACCATGGGTTTATCTACAACGGTTAACTAAAAGGTGAGGCCATATATCAGCAGTTAGTCTCCTAACCGAAATTGGTAACGGCGGTCAATCTAATTAGAAACTAGCCATCTACGTAGGAGATAGTTCACAAGTGTATGCATAGACACAAGTGCACTCATAGTCGATGGGATGGAAATCCGATACGGTTAAAGAGAGATTAGGCGCAGGACCGAAGGCTTAACGTGATCTGCGAGGCACGGAGAGGAGTGAGAATGTTCGAAAACGGTCACCGATCTATGGACCGACAGTGGTAACGTCCCTAGCCTCGCAGTAATCGCGATCTGTTCGGTCGCCACTGAGTCTGGGACCCCTTGATATTAGTTTGATAGGGATTTTGCTATCGAGTAAGTAAGATTCTTACTTACTCGATAGCAGAATCCCTATCAAACAAGTAAGTTTTTTTAACCTTCATCCTCGTTTCCGTGTGTGTCACTTCCATGGACTACGTGGGTAAAAATGTTCTAAATTAGTGTACCATAAAGAAAGAAAAATATCATATCAAGTTTATAAACATTCAAACATTGTAAAATTGGCAATTTGAAAACTTGTTTTTACTGCTAGCTTCTTTTCTCCGGCTTTACCTATTGGTTGCGAACTTGTCATTACATGTACATGTAGAATCCCGACGTATCACAAGAGTTATTTTAAGTGAATAAAGAATTTTGAATTTGGTTTTTTTCTTTAATTTGGGTTATAGAGTAACGCATGATGGAATTAATTATTTTTTCTTTACACATTTTTCTTAAACAAAGTTATTATTACACAGCTCATTTTAAGCGCATTAAAATGTAACTGAGTTAGGGTTCCCTTGGCCATATGGTACCGGCTTAAGAATAGTGAGAAGTAGTAGTAAGAATCCCTTGACGACACAAATAGGATGATATGGTGTGGTATATCACCATGTCACACCTGGAGGAGGGGCAGGCTTCGATCGCCAACCTGCTCGCCAAGCGTGGTGATTATGGCAATTACCCTTAGAATCTACAATAAGTAGGTTCTACTGGGGAGAACCGTATCCAGCAGTGAGACATCAAATATTTCTTCCATTCCAAATTCGCTTTAGTTGTTGCTGTTCTACAGTCACTAACGCTATAGTAAATTGTAACTGATGGTAGGGGCACCTTCCAAAGAACGTTATGAACAAATGAAGGGGTCTGTTTTTGCCGTCAACTGGGAGCTTGAACGCTGTAAATGGTCCAGTATTGGACACGGAATTTGTATCGGTCTGTATTTGAAGTACGCTTTGTGCCTTGTTTTAGAACCTGTCTATTTTTAAAAGGAACTATTTGCAAGTAATTATGTCTAAGTTTGGCCATTTTATTTAGTTTAGTTGTATTTTGTGAAGTAACTGAATGTTAATTTGTTTGGTAACACAACCCCTATTCAGATGGACGGTAGACTTAAGTAGTTTGATGTATTTTGTAAAAGTGTAGAAAATTATTAGGTCAGTCACTTAATCACTCACTGACGAACAACTGAATCTCGAAAATAACTTGACTTAAAAATATAAAGCAACTACGTAATTATTTTTATAATCATATTTATTTTTAAATTTTTAGGCATAAGCAAAGCCGCGGGCAAAAGGTAGTATGCTTATCATGAATTCACGTAATATTTTTAAAGAAACATGTATTATTGTAACTTTTATTGTGTAGCCATAAGTAAAGAGACAATTCCGTTTTATCCTAGGAAATAAATGCACGATTTCTAAGAAACCTACATAGGCAGAATATCGAATAAAAGCGAAGCGAACTTGACTAGGCACAATATATTTTAATCTAGATATCCCCAAAATATCTAAGATTATTTCAATAAATAATTCAATTACTCACATCTACATAATACCAATAATACGAAAAGTAATATTTATCTTTTTTTTTCTTTTATTCCTTAACTCCACTTCTTACGCAAAGATAATATTTCTTTTTTATCTTTTACATATTAATAGGACGGCTTCCGTTCAGGATTTCATCTGACATTTACTTTCATAATCTTGGAGGCATTTAGTCTTTAAATAAAAGATTCTAGATAAAAATAAAACTTCTCTATACATTACAGATTTATCGGGATTTAATCGTGGTAATATTTTAGGGTACGATACCTTTATTACCCGACGTTTCGATAGTATTGTGTTGATAATGGTTATGGGTCGCTTAGCGAACTTTGGAAGGATTTAGTTCGTGCAGCATTTCCTGAGTAAAGCTGGGTAAGAGCGAGTAGGAAGGAGAATGAAATACGTAACTCGCATACCAAGGATTCCATATCACGGTACAATTAACAAAGCCTTAAAAGTGGTATATCTAAGTAAATAACGAAATTTTAATTATTTCTTTTTTCTTTTATTAAGAGACTACCTTTTCTTCTAGCCATTCTGCTTATGCTCTCTAATCTTGCGGGTGCGGAAATCAAACTCTACCTATCTACATTTATACTTAACCGTGTTTGATGAAACTTTTAGTAATATTTGGGTTAGTTTATAAAAAGTAATCAAAATATATATTCACAGAGTTTTTCGTGAACACCAAAGCAGAAGTTATTATTTAGTTATACTAGGTTTATTCTATTTAAAAAACCTTTTTTTTTTATAAAATATCTTTAAGGTGCAGACGCGTATATTGAAAGTATTGTATAAGTCCGGCACGCCATCATAATGTTCTTACACTGTGGTGTGTATCATTTCAGTGGGAAAATAAAATTTTCAGAAAGTATACGCGATTTCTGCGTAATCGTCGTGTATACTTTCTGACGCTGATTAAGTAAATTAGATAAGTGTTTTTTTTTTAAATAACTAGCAATGTCCCACATTACTAGCATTTCTGTTAAACCCTCCAGCTAAGCTCAATGGCTTGTGTTAGGAGTGGGTTCACGTCAGTGGATCCTATCTATTATATTACTGACGCGTCGTTAGTATAATGGGTAGGATTCGAAACCGCGACCTCACGATTGCGAGTCCGATGCCTTAACCATTAGGCTAGCTAGAGATTATACAAGGCGACCAACATGTTCTGACATTGTATAAATTGAGGATGTAAACGCTTAACAAGTATTAGTAAAGTATACCAGCTCAGAAAGTTACACAATTGATGTCATAATGATAAAAAAAAATGCAGCAATTAGTAATTAACTAATCACATAAATATTACTTTAGCTGTGTGTGTTGTGAGAGACAAAAATATTTTTATTATAAAAGAATAATAAGAATGAATCAAATGTTTAAGTACTTAGGTACTACTTACTATAAAAAGACACTTAATATACACCTGTCAAATTATTAAAAATAATATTAATTAGCATTTTTTTTAACATCAAATGCTAAATCAGCTTTTTTTTTCGAGTTTAGTATTTAAACTAAACTCGGAAAAAAAGCTGATTTACCAGTTATTTTTTCTTTTTCGCGCCAAGACCGCGCGAACGCGCGCTTCCGCGATGCATTTCTAAGCGCAGCTCTCTATTGACCATTATGACAAGATTTTGACAGTTAGAAGCGCGGCCTTGCCGCATAATCGAAAAAAAAGATAGTGAATAAGGACCCAGATGTGGAACGTTCTAGTGTGGTGTAATACAAAAAATAAAGTGCAAAAAATAAAGCTGGTAGGCCACCAGCTTGCACCTTATTTTTTGTTTTGGGCCCTGTGACTCTTCTGGATAATGCTTTTTATGTACCTATTACTTAGGCACAAAAATCAATTAATTACACTATTTGAAATCAAAATAAACTGAAAACTTCACCAAAACTATATCACGTTTCGAATGATGATGCTATAATTGTGAAAAGATTAAGACAAAATGGCCACCTTGTAACTGTGTGTCGCGTATAGTTTCTAAGAACGTTGCCTCGTATGGCGCGTAGAATATATACACGATTAGGTAGTTCGCAATGGAAACTAGTGTAGTATGCTTTTTGCTTAAAATTTCAGCGTACCTTATTGAAATATACGCGATAAGACCGTAACAACCCTGTATAGTTTCTAAGAATAGTCATTAACTATGCAGGAAACTATGCGCGAGCAGTCCTGACCTGGGCGTACTGTTCTTGTATTCCTTCAATATACGCAGTGTAGACAGAAAACCCAAATCCTTTAGTTGAATTAAAAAATAAAATCAATACCAATCATACAACATCGAGACATGTAGTTATTTTACGAACGTCGCATGAAAATAAACAAAGAAACTTTTTACTGCCTTACAGATAAGATAAAGGCTACCGAAACGTCTTATTTCAATTGCATTTCAAAAAAATAAATGCAAAAAAGCACTTCTCTAGACGAAATCTAAGAAAAAAGAATACAGGGGACAATATCATGTAGAGTGAACGAAACTAAAATCGTTTTGCATATAACCAAATTGAATCAATTTTTCGTACAAAATTGTATCCTTGGAGAGCGACGCGACGGGAGAATTTTATGTAAAGCCGTCGTATAGTGTGCGACAAATCGTTGCGATCAGTCGCAATCTTGAACGATCTGCGCGTTTTAGAATTGCAGTCAATAACTTGTGGAATGGAATAGTTTAATCATTACGTCAGATCGAATTGTGTTTGGTGGTGTTTTAGGAAATAATATATCGATTATAATTTTATATCCGATATAGGGTAAAAAGAGATAACTATATCAAACTGTCTGCTTATTAATTTTATCAATTTGTTAGTTTGCCTTATTATTGTTTTTGACGCAGGCTAAGTAGTTTATTGTTAAGCAAATTTGGAGCATATACACAATCAAAATTTAAAAACTAGGGCAAGTGCTGCGCTTCTTATAAAGAATAATAATGCATTACATTAACAACTAACAACAACATAAAACTAAAAATAAGATAGTATAACATTTTCTTCATCACTTTCTACCAGTTAACTTTAGGGTGATGCATAGAAAGGAATAAGGTATAGGGTAATTTACTTAATACAAAAATAAAATTATATACACTTCGGGTCTAGTCTACGGTCGAGTCTACCCGTGTTTATGGCCGTTGCAATACGGTCGAAACGTCGGGCAATAAACAAGGTATTTTACCTTAAATTATTCACGCGATCAAAACCCGTAGTATATATAATTTTATAATGTGTACAAAACTAATAGTAAGAACGAAAGCGAATAATTTATAATTACATAAATAATATCTTATACATAAATATACATAGGTATACATAATATAGATTCATACATATAACTATATAAATATGTACATATAGAATCATACACTATTATATTTGAGATAATTCTGCTAATAACTAGGTGTAAAGTTGGAGAAGTGAAACGGGTTATAGACATTCTGATTTCGAGAGGAACCCCATTCCAAAGAAGAATAAAATTGATTGTAGGTGCGATACAATAAATTTAAATATTATAACAAAAATAACTCAACAATGGATTACTTTTTATAAAAGTTAGTGATAGTGATCATTTTAAATTATTATATTGTTTCTGGGACTTTCCAGAAGCAATAAAATAATTTAATAGAATTAATTTATATTTATCTAAAATAGTCTTTAAAGAAATAGAATTAATTTTTATCCGACACCACTAATGCGGGACTATTTTAGATAATTAATCAATCAAAGGGATACTTTTAGAAAACGATTGCCCACCTGTGGACCTTACTTAGTGATAACACTACTTAACCTCGTTGGTACTTCGATCTACTCGATGCAGATCTCTTAAAAATACCAAGATACCCGTATGTATACTTAGTTCTAAAATAATAAGATTCTAAACTAAAATCAAGCCTCTCCGTGCTTAAACTCAGGTGGAGCATACCTAATTATAAATTCTTTGCTCAACTAATGAACTCTCGCGAGTTTTCATCCACGTTGTTACGTTGTGAATAACTTTCAACTATTCTGTGCAACTTGTGTTTCAACAAATACATACGTTTTTAAAGAACGTACGATATTATTCTTTGTTACATAACTTTGTGCTTATAATGTTACTGAGATAAAAGCTAGTAAAAGTTATAATTTCATTTAATTTCTATTAGCTTTGCCCTCGCTGTTGAATGCGTGGATCTTTGTTACTAGAATAAAATATACAGTTAGATCAACGTAACTTGGCCGGATTGAAGTTAGGTTCATATCACTTTCGCGCATGTCATATAGATGCGACCCTAAAATTACTTACGAAAACGATTAATTATGTTTAATCGATTAAAATTACTAACATAATTTTAATTCAACAATATAAAGATAGATACTATTTATACGTGTTCATAAAAGTTTAAATTTAGAACAGCTACAGTAAATACTAAAGAAAGTTTGAAAAACAACTTCTTTACGAAAATAATCACAAAAAACATGAGTTAGTACGTAATCGCATCACTAATCCTCTTGGTTTAGTTACCGCCCCCGCCCCCCGCTTCCTGTCACCATTTACTTCCAAAAAATGCATCTGCGCGCAACCACTGTCGCCAACTTCAATCCGACCTAATTACGTTTATCCAACTTAAGTAAGTCTAAGTAATAGATCAAAAACATTGAAGGTTGACAGTCATTGAAATATTTTAAATTTGGAAACCCCGTCGATTACATTTCGTGAGGTAAGGCACTTGTCCCACCGTCGGCGAGAGCAAGCAACAAACTAGTCCCTAAGATTTAAGATTTAAAAGTGCAACTATTTATTCAAATGACGAACGCTTACCGCGCGTTTTGCTATGCCATACAATTTCATAATTGTAACACCCGTTACCACGTGAACACCTAAAGCAATATGGAAGAAGTTATAAATGCGCATTAGCAATACACGGTAAGCACTCGTCACTTGAACGTAGACTTATGTCATTTTCACGTTTATACGCAATATTTGTTCTGCACGTGAACAGACAACCTTACGAACAAGATTCACGATTTACACTTGAGCTGACGAATACGGATGGTATGACCCATCGCGAGGCGCCCCCGAGGGACTCGCCTCCCTCACTGTCTTACTTCTACAGATATATCATTCAAACAGGCTCGCTTAAAACAATATGAGGTATATCTACGAAGGTTTCTTTAAAAATTTCGGTATAACTACTGCGAATTTACTGTAAAATGTTAACAGGCCAACACACTCCTAGCTTCTGATAAAAACATACGCAAAAAATCAAGTGACATCTGTCAAATCTGTTGTTATATGCCTACTATAATGACGACGTTGGCCCCAACGTCGGTACCACCGCCACTTGTCTAAACTGTAGATCTAGAAAATAGCATTGGCGCCAACGTTGGAACAAGCGCTATTCTAGATCCACATGTTGGACGAGTGCCGGCGTGAAGCCAACAAAACGAAAAATAATAATTCATTTGGGTTTAGTTTCGGAATAACTCGAAAAAACCATTTTCGAGTTATTCCGAAACTAAAAGACAAGGATAGGGATGTTGACTGTCAAGTCAAATCAGTCTCTTTTTATGAAATGTCAAAACGACAAGTTCTATTGAAATATGTATGGAATAACAACCTATGACGTCATATGTTCGTGTCGTCAAATCATTACTTTTACTATTCGTTTTCATGCTTTTAAATTCAAAAACTAGTTAAATTGTAAAAGAACAGTTATTTTCAGAGCATTTCTACTACTAATCTACTATTACCTGATTAGTATAAAATAATTTACTTTTAACTCAACTTTTTTATTTATATCAACTACCCAATTAATTTGACAGTCTTTAGTTGATTTTTATTTCGACAAACCTTTCAGAAGTCTTTTGACTGACCCGTTGGTCTAGTGGTTAGTGACCCTGACTACTGAGCCAGGAGTCGTGGGTTAGATTCCCACACAGGCCACACCTTTGTTTGGTACACACATTGTTGTTCCGTGTTTACCCATACTTTGTGCACGTGAGTTGTATGTTTGTAAAGTTCCCCGTGACACAGGGTTTTTTTTGTTTAATAGAATTTTTTGTTGTCTTTTTTGTTTAATAGAAAGGAAGTCGAGGGTCATATGACCTCGTAAGCCCAAAAAGGCTCAGTGGTCAACAGTTTAAAATTCCTTCAACTAACCGTACGTGTGACTAATCAGGTACTACAAAATAACAGCCTTTATACCGAATTTCAAAAAATCATAAATGTCATGAAAACTCAACATTTTATTTCCATCTATTAAAAATAAACTCATTACTGTACCATTGAATTCCCAACTTTAGCACGTAAGAAACAAAGTCGTAATTCTATCGTACGTATCATAAGTCTCGTCGTGAATTTAACTATAGTCGTTATAGTTAAACGGGATTGTTATAAAAGAGCTTGTCGTACAGATTTGAGTGTTTCGTTGAGTTATTGGGAGGAGAGTGGGGAGTCTTTGTGTCTACTGAGGCTTATGTTGCCCCCTTTCCCCTACAATAGGGGGTCTATTGTACCCCGGGCCGTATTGAAACTGTTGTTAAGATGTTGCCGTTGCGTTATCTCCGTATCAGTTGTTAATTGAGTTATTTTAGACTTATCACTGGTTATTACAATGTATTGAAAGGTATGATTTTGTTTTTGAATACTCGAAGTATTATAGATTATCATTGATCTTTAAATCAAATTGGTTGTTAATAAAATCTATACTACTGCTAAGCTGAAGAGTTTGTTTGTGTGAACGCGGCAATTTCAGGAACTGCGGGTCCGATTTGAAAAATTCTTTTTCTGTTGGGTAGCCCATTTATCTAGGAAGGCTATAGGCTATATAACATCACGCTACGGCCAATAAGAGCGGAGCAGCAATGACAAATGTTGCAAAAACGGGAAAAAATTACGCAGACGCGTTGCGCGGGACAGCTAGTATGCAAATAAAACTATTAATTATAATTATTACATAGTGTGCAATGACCACCAGTAACGTAAGGCTAAGTTTAAGGAGAGAACGATGTATGACATAAGTTCCATAGATAAACCAGGGTGCAAAATCCAAATAAATAATTGATATCTTAAAAACTAGGCAGAGCCGACGCTATACTATGGCAGCGAAACAACTACAAATTAATCTATAACAATATTATAAACAGGAAAGATTTGATTGATTGTTTATTTGCATTGAATAGGCTCCGAAACTACCGAACCGATTTTAAAAATTTATTCACCATTGGAAAGCTACGTTTTTGGTTAGTAACATAGGCTATATTTTATTATAAAAAAAAATAAAGATCCCTACTAAAGTTACAATAATGTAACTTAAAGTATAAAAATTTAATTTAAATTAGCTAGCAGCTAGTATACTCATATCCGGGTGCCGGCGAACTTCGTACCGCCCCGTATTTTTTTTTTACGTTAGTATTTTCTACAGAGTATTAGAAAACTAAAAAAAAGAAATTAATGAAATCTGTTCAGCTGGTTTCTAGTTATCTCGTGACCTAGGGAAACCTCATCCCATAAACATTGGTCCAGGGTAAGAATTGAACTCACGACATCTAGCACTCAAGAGCCACTAGACCAACAGTCTAGTCAATATTAATAAGAAGCTCAATTCAATTCAATACAAAATTCTTTATTCACTTAGGATGCAAAACAACTCTTGTGATACGTCGGGATTCTACATGTACATGTAATGCCAAGTTCGCAAACAATAGCTAAAGCCGGAGAAAAGAACCTGGCAATAAAAACTCGCGGCCACTCTTTTCAAATTTGCCAATTTTACAATATTTGAATGTTTATAAACTTGATATGGGGGTAAGGTGCTACGACTAATATACTATATACACCATGTTATAGGTCTGATGCAAATTGTATTATCAAAAAACTATACGGATAAAACAATAACTTAAGCAGTTACTATGCCAACGTTATCAGGTCAAAGATTACGTCCAGGTGCGGTCGGACACACCCTACAAATATTTGGATGAACCCCAGATTATTCTTCCGTACCCGTGATTTGAATATTTGCTAAGCCCTCTGTGATATAGGGATAATTCCCGAAGGGGGAGGTGGTTTTAAAATAGGAAGTGTTTAAATATTTGTGTGACATTTAAACTAAGTAACGTTGTAGGTATCATTTGACTAGCTTTTTTTTGCAATTTCGCCCTTGTTATCTGAATAAATATTACAAACTAGCTTTCGCCTGCGGCTCCGCCCGCGTGGATATTGGTTATTGCGATAAAACTAAACTAACCTTACAAATACAATACTTGCATTTTTGAAAACTAGCCTTTAAACCTTTAAACTAACCTTTTCCGTGGCTTAAGCTATCTCTATACCAAATTTCATTGCAATCGGTTTAGCAGTTTAATCGCTAAAACGTAATCAACAGACCGACATAAATGACAGATAGAATTAACTACTATCACATTTTTATAATATTTGTTTAGATTAGCATTCCCCGCGGCTTTGCCCTCGTTAAGTTTAGCTTAGGAATATGAGTAATAATATAATATCTTGGGACAACTCACACAACGCTATCTGATCCCAAACTAAGCAGAGCTTGTACTATGGCAACCAGACAACTGATAAACATACTTAAATATTTCTAAATACATACATATTATAAATATATAAAAAAAAAATTGCGTTTTTCTCGATCTTCTTTAAAGCGAAAAGCTAAATTAGAAATTTCAAAGATCTAACTACAAAATTGACGAAGTTTCATACCAACTTGCCACCCCTATTCTACCCTCTAAGGGGTTTATTTAAAAAAAAATCTGAAACACATATTACTTTATTTTAAACCACATAGCTAAATATAAAATAAATATCAAAGATCTAACGACGAAGTTTTTGCAAACCCTATTTCACCCCCTTAAGGGTTGATTTTCCAAAAAGGCTAACATCCGTTTTCATAATTTTAAACCAAAAAGCCAAATACGAAATTTGACAAATCTAACTTTAAAACTGACAAAGTTTCATACAAACTTTCAACCACTATTTTACCCTCTTAGGGGATGAACATTCATAAATCCCTTCTTTTCGGATGCCTACATAAAATAAGGAATATGTCCTCGAAATTTCACGTCTCTACAAGCAGCGGCTTAGGCTATGCGTTGATTCATCAGTCAGTAAGTCAGTCAGGACAAAGAACTTTATATAAACAGATGTGAAATTAACTCTCTGTCTGTCTGTTTGTTACGTTTTCACGCTTAAACCGATGAAATTTAGTATGGTGATAGTTTGAGTCCCGGGAAAGGTACTTAAGATAGTTTATCGAGATAGCCGACATCCACGCGGGCGGAGCTGCTATAATAATCATTTACGTGTAGCCTTTTCAGCCGACTTCAGTCGACGGATAGTGTGTTACCATTGCACCTACCATGGTCCCATATCTGATTGAATTAATATCATGAAATTATATATACTACGGATTTTAATCGCGTGAATAATTTAAGGTAAAATACCTTGTTTATTGCTCGACGTTTCGACCGTATTGCAACGGCCGTGGTCACGGGTTTTTATTATAAAGTTATAGTAGTTTTTTTTTGACTAATTTCAGTGGTGAAAGGTATTTGATATACTCATTATACCTCCCCTAGTTCAAAATTCAATTGGGTTACACAAACATTGAAAACTTTTCCATTGATAAATAAACTAATGAAAAGTTTTGAAGGTACCCCATTTTTTGTTTTTGTTTTATAAGATAACTTGCAATGTGATATTTTGGTCCCACATTACTGGCAATACTGTTAACTCCTCTAGCAGCTAAGATCAATGGCTTGAATTAGCTGGTTCACGTCGGTAGTTTAATAAGGATTAGAACCTGCGACCTCACGATTACAACACCGATGCCTTAGTCATTAGGCTAAAACTAGGTTAAGGGGTTTAGTAGGCACGCAGTATCATAGATACATAACAACCCTAGAATTTGACCACACCTTTCTGTAACACTTTGTATAGTTTACCAAATTATGCTAGGCAGCCTAATTTGGTAAACTATACAAAGTGTAACAGAAAGAGAAGATAGGCACCTTCCACAGGTAAAGACACGCTGAAAATAGTGCCTATACCTGTAGCACAAAATGTTCCATAGACGACACGCCATTAAATATGCAACGCAAGGCACGGATACTCAATCCATAATTAATTGAATTCTTGGACGGGATCAGAATGTTGCGCTGATTACCTCTGCCGATCCACTGCTGCCTACATCTTGTATTGTCTTTGGAAGTTTACGGTTCGAGGCTTGTAGAGCTGATTTCTCACCCTTTCTTCATGTCTGAAGAGTTCATTTGTATGTATTTAAATGAAAATTGTTTTGGAGGAAGCTTTGGGATGGTGGTTACTGTTCTTTTACTTTCTTTTTCGGAATAAACTACGGGAACGATTCTACAGGGATAAACAAGTGCTTAGATATAAACATTACCTAGATTTCCTTATAAAAGTCATATATATATATATAGTATATAGTATTTTAAATATTGTGGATTCGAGACTAATGTCTCAAACACAATTGATTATGACGATGTGATTTGTATAGGTACTCGATAAATCTACATAGGTTTCCTTCATATAGGAGTGATTTAAAAATGTAATTGTGTCACATTTTTCCTACAATCTACTTATGGCAAACTATAAACCGACAGAAAAAGCTATTATCCGCGAACATAAACACTTCATAAACAACCGAAAAAGCGCAAACAAAATGGAAAGAGTTCTTATAACCTAGATCCTCTATTACAAAAGCGATATCTTTTTATATCCAGACCTTAGGTATCTGTGACGACAGCCAGTGAAGGCTCGGTGTGCGGCGCGCCTAACTCGATTGTGCCACAACCTTTCTCGATCCATTATCTTAGACAGTACGTTACAACTTCAAGGCGAGCATCGCTCGAGGGCTGCCTTATCAGACCTCTCGACGTAGCTACAATCAATTGACCTCTCTCTGCCCCCTACGCGAAGATAAACTAAAACATCGACGGGTAAATCGAGCAGTTAGGGAGGCCATTTTAAATTGGACGCTGGACGAGTGGATTCGACATCGTGGGCCTATCCCGCCCAGCGGATTTGAGTGAAAGTGTCGCGGTAAATGGCAGAGTGAAGGTACTGGCCTATACTGAAAGCCCTTATCACGTTTTGAGTTTGGAAAGTGCCATGTTTTTTTCAACAGCTGAAGAGATGGAAGTTTCAAACATAAAACAAACACACTTATTTGAAGTAAACATATTTTGACCAGATTTATCTATCTCTTTCTACGAAGTCTGCTTGTCCATCCAGGCGAGAGAGATAGAGCTCCAAATAAATAATGTTCATATGTTTTGACATCAACTAGCTTTTATTTGTAGTTTGCATTTCATTTTATTTGTATTCATGGTTTGAGTTCATATTTAGATTCCATATTTAAATATTTTAATTGTTGTTTTTAAACTTTTACGATTTTTATACATCTATATCTATACATATAATAAAACTGTAAATTTCACGTGTCTGTACATGGCCGAACTTAGTGAAAAAAAATATTAGGAAATGTTCGAAAAGAGTATTTAAACACTTTGCTGCATTTTTAGAAATGTCTGTCTGTCTGTCTGTCTGTCTGTCTGTCTGTCTGTCTGTTCGTTTGAACACGCATCACGCAAAAACTACCGTACAGATTCGGTTGAAATTTTGCACGTGCAATCTAATAGATGCAGATTAACATTTAGGCTATAAATTACCACGCTTTTTCCCATAGGAGCTAAGCAGTAAGGAATAATGTCTGTAGCTATTTTTCGTTATAAATCAGTAACTACCAAACGGATCTTTATGAAAATTTGCAGTTTTATAGTAAATACTATAGGACATTATTTACACTATGAATCATTACGCTAATGTCTATGGGGAACGAGTAGCAACGTATTTTTTGTCGCACCATAATGGTTTATCACAAAATTTTCCAGAATTAGACATTATCTATAATTGTAACCCATGGAATACATAACTTCACGCTAAAACTAAAAGGAGCTAAACACAACATTGTTAAGTTTCATAAGAACAGTTATTTTGACGTAGCAAGTAGTGAACAGTATAGCCTCGAGGCTATGCTAGCGGACTTTGACGACGAAGTCCCGGGCTCGAATCCGATGTCTGATTATATTCTTTTTGTATTTTTTTTAATTGTCTTTATCCTTTTTTAATATTTTTCTCAATGTTTTAGTTATTTTTTCGACCGTAAGTAACTTATTTACTTTGGTTATTATTTTTTTATATTAAAAAACAAGTAAATTATGCACGTAGGTTAGTTAATTAAAGGTATTGCATGTACTGCTGAGAGTAATTAATTATTATAATTAAAAAGTATTCGACATTTTCCAGAAATTATGTGTTCGTCTAAAAAAAAGACATTACACACGTAAAAAAAAAACATGTAGCGCCATCTATGAAATCAAATTGTTCACCGTGATCAAATAATTCCTTATTTGTGAAAACGTTTATTAGGGTATAGGTGCTTGAGATGCTGAGTGGCAACATTCTTGAAAGTAGATGGCGTTGTATTTAATAACGTTCTATACTTAGTAAAAGAAGTTTTAAAAAGAAACACATTGCTATGATTTTTAGAAATGTTTGTCTGTCTGTCCGTTTGTTTGACTACGCATCACACAGGTGCATCGAGGATCATGTTTTGGGGTTATGGTTGGAGATTACGTGTTCATCAATTCAACGATAATTAATGGCTCAACATCGGTCAAGTGTGAGTAGTTCGGGTGACGGGAGGAGGGGGGGTCGTTGTTTGTCAACCGTACCTTTAGGGATATCTGACATTTTCGCGGGCATGACACACATGACACGCTCTGTTTGCTTACTCAAGTGTTACAGCAGTTTTATTATTAGTATTGCGTTGTAACACTATATGAAATACACCCCATTTTTAGCCAAAATGGCAAAACAGAACCTTTATAGTTCCCTTATGTCCGTCCGTCCGCAGCTTAGCTCAGAGACTGTTAGTGCTAGAAGGTTGCAACTTTTGCATGATTAAATTACTAACGCCGATAAAGTGAAAGAACAAAAACTTGAAAATTATTATTTTTTTAAGGGTACCTCTCTTATATATAAAGTGGGGATGTGATTTTTTTCTCACCTACCTACCCCATCGTGTGTGGTATCAATACATAGGTCTTTTAAAAAGCGTTTAGGGTTTGTGAAGACTATTTTTAGATTTAAGGATTCCTTTGTGTATAATATTAGGCTTTATAGCGAACATTTTTGTTAGAGTCAAGTGTCCCCCTGCCAGCTAAATGGTTGATGTTGGGTATGTGAAAAAAATCAGGGTAGTAGTATAAATACTAAAATTATAAGGAAAACTATCACAGTTAAGTACTTAGGCTTTACAAGTTTACGATCACATGAGAAGTAACAACATTTTCGTACAAATTCTATTAAAAATTATTAGATAATAAGTAGGTATAACGTTGAAAGAATGAAACAAAAACAACAGAAAACCCACTTCTTAAGCCGCACACCAAATTAACTATCTAAAAGAATAGAACAGATCGATTTTTATTTAGTAAGTATTTAGTCAACAGGACTGTTTCCAACATATTTACACAGAAGTTATTTCGTTACCTAAACTACCTTAATTTAAACCCGACTTTCACGCGAACGAAGTCGCGGGCACAGCTAGTATTAGATATATTTCGGGACTTAATCACGTGAATTATTAAAAGGTACTCTTATTTACCTGACGTTTCGATCAAATTGCACCGATCGTGGTCACGGGTCGACCAGATGAAGTCCCGAAATATACCTAATATATTTTAACTGATTGAGCTATTTTTGATAAACTGACTGAGCACTGTCTCTAAACTACTACATTACTTTTTTTTTTGGTATTCCTAAACTCCAGTACTACAATGCAATTACTCTAAAATGTATGCTATAGGTATACTTAATGTTTGGACCCAATTACCTATTATTAAAAAGTAGTAACTATTTTAAAAACATTGACAGTTCAGGGTTTACATCCATATTTATCAAGAATATACTTTATTTTATATAATACCAAATGACCTCCGATATTCTCAAACAGAAACATAGCATTGCAATCTAAATAACCATCAACGAATCCTTTCTCCGGCAGAAGTGCATCCAAAGCAATCTCTAGACGAATATATATTATTTAAGGGCCGTAACACACTCGATACAGTGTTCTATGATTCTACACATCAGGGTTCTATGATAATGTTAAGTTTTAGTTAGAAGTTTACTAGCAACAACAATTTAAAAAAACCAATTCAATACATTGCCGTGACGGTAAATTTTGCGGAGACGTCATATGCACAGTGCGATGTCATGTTATTAAATACAATGTATTAACTGATAAATAACAAAATTATTCAAAATTCATGGTAGTATTCACAGATATTCACGGTTGAGATTGCTTTACTGTAAACCGCCCTCTATTGAAAAAACTGCTGAGCATATGAAAAAATGTTTTAAATAAAATATATTTATTGCAAATTTTATGCTCTTTAATTTTTAAATAGATGTTTTTTTTATGTTAACATCATTGGAGCAATAGAAAACCAGAGCTTTAAGAACGCCATAATGAAAGTATATACGAAATTCAGCTTAATATCTCTAATTTCGAGGTTGATCGCTAATTTGACTGGACCATACGCAAATCACTTTTGGCAGGAAACGTCACAAACTTGGAGCTGGCAATTTTGCTTCTCTTTTTAAGAAACTACTTTGTGACGTCGGGTTTAATTATAAACGAAAATTTTGTGCTCGGCAATGCTTTTATAAAAATCACTTCCAAATCCATTAGGAAATTTCAGAACATATTGATTCAGGAACACCTCGTTTCCAAAACGAGCAGTTGAACATATATCATTGCGAAAGTTAAAAGACAAACTCAAAACATGCGGTGGACATCTAAATACATGCTGTATATTTTTACCCTAAATATGTGGAATAAAAACAAATGAGCTGATACAGCAACCATTGATTTACGCTTTTGTTACGAGTTAAGTTAAAAAAAATAGTTTTACCGAGAAGATTAATATGTCGGATGCATATTGGTATTATGAATTGACTGACTGCCTCTGTGGCGCGATGGGAGTGTGTTCGACTGCTACTCAAGAGGTCGTAGGTACGATTCCCACACAGAACATAACTTTGTGTGATCCACAAATTGTTGTTTCGAGTCTGGGTGTACTTAGTGTCCGAGACTTGTGTGTTTGTAAAGTCCCCCACGACACAGCTCTTGCACCCTAATGCGGGTGTCGTCTTTTATAAATTAAAAAAAAACATCATTTTATATACGGGAATTGAGATGCATCATTTGTCTTAAAATTGCTTGATGTTTCGACCAGGTTGCACCGGCCGTTTTTTTTTTGGGTACCCCTACACGTTAAGTGGGGATGTGATTTTTTTTGTCATCTATCCCATAATGTGAGGTGCTCTTGGATAGGCATTTTAAAAATATTTACGGGTGTAAATCACTTTTCGGTTTAGGGATAGGAGACTTTTTTTGTGAAATATTATGCCTTAAAGTGCAAATTTTTATTAGAGTCATGTGTCCACCCCCCTGCCAGCTGAATCGTTGTTTTAGGAGATGTGAAAAAAAACTAGGTAGTAACATATATAATGAGATTAAAAGGAAAACTATCACAGCTAAGTAGGCTTTACAAGTAACAGCAGACCAAGTGAGTTGTAACAAAATTTTCGTATAAATTTCATTGAAAATATTTTTACTTTCCATTTTGCTTTTTATTATTTATTTATATGTACCTAATGATAAGTTTTTTGTACCTTTACTTTCATGAATAAATTATTATTATTTAAAATATCATATAGGTATAACGTTGTTAGCAGAATTAAACAAAAACAACAAAAAACTCACTTCTTTTACCTTATTATTTTGCTGGGTAGCTACGGAACCTAACAATGTGCCTAGCCTTACGTGCACTGGCCCGGTTTTCACATTAAGGTAACCCGTTGAAACTATTAGCAACAAGAGGATTCGTAATAGAGAGCTCATGGGTTCCAGATAGTCCCAATTATTATATTACCGACGTGAACCCACTTCTAATACAATAATTTAGCTAGGGCTTCAATGAGCTGGTAATATACGACGCACATTGTTAAAAATCTTTAAATCGCTATGTTTTCGCCTGCATTCTACTAAAAATGAATCCAAAAATCGGCAAGTCTACCTGCCTATATTATTTCTAACATTTCTGTTTTGTAGTATCGTATGTGGTTTAGCTCTAATCCGTCGATCGTTCCTAACGTCGGCACGGCCTCGAAGACGTTGAACATATAAACCTCGCGAGCCAGATTCAATCACGGGCTACGAACATTCCTGCATTACACATGTGAATTCTTTGTAGACAAGTCTCTCTGCGTTTAGGAATTATGTCGTTAGAAAACTTTGATCAAACATTTATAGCCAATCTTGGTTCAAATGTTTGACGAAGTTTTAAATGAATCTGTTCAATAGTGATTTTGGTTTCATATTTTTCATACGCCAATCACTTAACCTTATTTTTTCAAAAAGTATACTATATGTGACGCATAATTTTATTTTTCTGTGGGTTTGAGCCCGTAGATGGCTAAAACCGAAAGCCTCAAACCTTTCTCAAACTTCAAGGATCAAAACAGAGAACCAATTTTTTTGGAGTTGGTTCATAAACATAATGACTAGCCTGTTGATCTGTTATCTTGTTGAGTGGTTAGTGACCCTGACTGCTTAGCTGGAGGTCGTGGGTTCGATCCCCACCCAGGAGGATAAGTACAGTAGGATCAACGTAACTTGACCGGATTGAAGTTGGCGAAAAGTGGTTGCGCAGATCCATTTTTTCCATCCAACTATATGTTTATCAGTTGTCTGGTTGTCGATACAAGCTCTGCTTAGTTTTGGATCAGATGACGTTGTGGGAGTTGTTCCAAGATATTATAGATATTATAATCAAAAAATCAAAATCAAAATTGGTTATTCACTTTGGAAGCAAAAGCAACGCTTGTGAGTCATGTCTTTTCATGATCATACATACATGTAACGGCAAGTTCGCAGTGTAATAGGTAAAATCGGAGAAAAGAACATGACATTCAAACAAAAGCGGTGGTAACGTAATGGCTAAGGCATCGTACTCGCAATCGTGAGATCGCGGGTTCGAATCCTACCCATTATACTACCGACGTGAACCCACTCCTAACACAAGCCATTGAGCTTAGCTGGAGGGGTTAACAGGAGTGCTAGTAATGTGGAACCACAATCCAAGATTGCTAGTTATATTTTATTCTTAAAATAAAATTAAAACAATAAACAAAAAAAACTGCCCCTTTTATAATCATTTATAAATCATAAATTCTTTATTTGCATAAAAGTTGGTACATCTGTGGTCTTGTAAACTATTTAGTTCTCACAACTTCAGTCAATAGTGATATGCATATGTTATTTCGTATAATTAAGATACCTGCTGAATTGTTTTCATAATACTGGTATGATGAATATATAAATATAAATCTGGATGTTACAAAATTAAATAATATATAATAATACTACTTAAAATTCAAAATAATAATAATAAAAAACATGTCAAAAGTTATAATTTTGTTACATTACTTAGGATTTAGAAAATTCTTTATTGAATATAATGATTTCATTATTAGCCATTGCTTAAGTTTCCTGATGAATATTTTTAATGGCAGGTCTTTTATCTCATAAGGGATTTTATTGTAAATCCGTCCGCACGTAGCATACATTTTTTCTGTAATAATGTGGTTTTGGGAACCCTAGTTAAAACAATCTTTGCTGTATCGCAAGTATTTCTAGGATAAAATAGTATTAAACTATAAACTAAAGTCTGTAAACAGGTGTTAAATAAAACTTAAACTCATTCCACTACCGTTTATGGTTTAAACTCACTCTACTTATAAAACCATAAATCTGCATCCACCCCCGACTCCTAGAACAGCTGATAGTCCCCCCCCCCCTCTCCACCGCTACAGCCAATCTCAGCAAATCGTTGCTTTCACGACTCATAACGAAAGACATCACGAGAATACAACGATTCGCCAACATAAGCGAAATATTTCAACGATTCTACTATCATGATACTTACCCGTTTTATTTCTTAATACATTTTGTGTTTTAGTGGATTTTTGTGCTTTATTTTGTACATAGTAACTTTACTGATACATTCCATTACATGCGCTGACTTCTGTCTAGGCTATCGGAGACAATAACGAGACTTCAATTTGCTTACGATAGTTGGACGGTCATTTGAAATTATGTATATATCTATATATATAAATTTAAATGTTCGGAGGAAATATTCGTCTCAGGCGGGACTTGAACCCGCAATCTGAGGGGTACCGGTTTTAAGCCGTTACCAACTCCAGCGCCAAGACGTGTCCGCCGAAGTCAAATTTAGCCTCCACATGATTCGATTTTATGACAGTCGTGGCCTCATCCACCGCGCATATGTATAAAATTAGCATAAAAATGCTTTCAAAATTACAAAAATGGAAGTTTATTTTAATGGAATATATTTTGCCTCTTTGGCGCGGTGAGAGTGGCAACAAGGCGTGGGTTCGATCTCCAGCCAGAATAAAACTTTAATCACGATGGTTTATTTTGTGTCTGGGTGTTATTTATCTATAATAAGTATGTATTTAGAAATGTATAAGTATGTTTTTGTTTTACATTCAAAAGTTTATCTCTCAGAAAGCGCGACCTACTCTCCCTCCGTCTGACGAATTTTCGATCAGCGTCAACTCACGTTTTAAAGCAGAGCAGTTGCAGTTCAGTTGCAGTTGAATAAACATACTTATATATTTCTAAATATAAACATATCTATATATATATATACATATCTAAATATATACAGTACTCCCAAATTAATAATGCACATGCAGATCTTCGCTAATTGTCGTATTCCCGGAAACACTCGAATCATGGAATCGTAAGAGCCCTAAACAAGGCATTTGCATTTTGCACCTTGTTTAAAAGAGATAGGAGTCAATATCATGTGTGCACAATCGAAAACAAATCGGGCGTTCGGCAGCTGTCGCCGGTCAGCGAAATGTCTGTCAGTCGTCTTTATATATTGGTAGTGACTGCACGTGTTCTCTATTTGTGGAAATATATAGAGCTGCTATTACACACCCTTCTTGGTAAATATAATTTCAACATTAATTAGCTTATTCAGATTTAAATAGTATATTTTGAAAAAAGGAAAATAAATAACATATTTCACGTTTTTTTAATATTAAAAAAATAAAATACCTACATTAAATACATATTAAGTACTAGAAAAACATTTAAAAAATGAGATTTATTTAAATTAAATAAATAGATAAACATGCATAAAAAATATATACCTAACTCTGCCCATGCCATTTTCTTTCAGACGAATTCTTCCAAAATGGATAAATTTAAACGTGGAAAACCGCTTAATTCACAAGCACGGCAAATGGTATTTAATGTGTACCTTTATTTCTTAAATGAAGCCAATGTTTTCAACAGAGACCATGATGGTTATTTTAAAAAAATTCAAGACCGTGTTACAAAAGCTACAGGAATTTCGCGACGAACTTTGAGTAATATCTTAAACGAAAAAAAACATAATCAATCAAAGAAATTTTCTACACCGAAAAAAGGAAGACCTAAAAGTAGATTTCGGCTGGTACTTGATGATTTCGACTACTGTGTTATTCGTAATATGATATACAATTTTCAATTGACGCTGAAAGAACTCCCAACTGTAAATAATTTAAGAATAAAGTTGATCGAAGCTATTAATTTCAAAGGCTGTGCCGAGACTTTAAGGTTGATCTTGAAAGACATGGGGTTTAGGTTTCTGAAAACTGATAATAACAGACAATTACTTATGGAAAAACATGATATACGCCTAAAAAGGATCAAATATCTCAGAGAAATACAACAGCTGAGGAGTTCTGGTAGAAACATAGTATTTATGGACGAGTCGTATGTGCACACATCACATACTAAGGGTAAAACTTGGCAAGATAGCAACAAAAAAGGTATCAAACAACCCATTTTCAAAGGAGAGCGAATAATTATTGTACACGCAGGCAATGAAAAAGGCTTCGTCCCAGGGGCTCTAATGTTACATAAATGTGTCGACTCAGAAGGTGACTATCATAAAGAAATAAACGCGGAACGTTATCAAACTTGGCTACGCAATCAATTGATTCCCAACTTGCCTCCTAATAGTGTGTTGGTAATAGACAACGCCCCATATCATAATAAGCTGTCTGTGAAACCACCAAACTCAAACACATCTAAACCACAAATGACAGCTTGGTTACAACAACACAACATTCCGCATGACCCAAAGAAACTGAAACCCGATTTGTATAAAATTATACAAAGATACAAAGAAAATTACACAGAATTTGCCATTGACCGTATAATGGAGGAACATGGGCATAAAATTATACGATTGCCACCATATCATCCCGATTTTAACCCTATTGAAAATATTTGGTCCCAAATAAAGCAACACGTGGCCAAGAGAAATATTGCAATGACTGTGACGTCAGTTAAAGATGCTATATTAGAAAAAATCAATAAAATAGGACCAGAAGAATGGAAAAAAGTTTCTGATCATGCGGTTCAATGCGAAGATGAATATAGAAAATTTGAGCCAAGAATCGATAGTTATTCCGATAAACTGATTATTTACACAGGTGATAGCAGTGAGGAAAGTGTAAATGAACAAGAGCATAATGAAACTTCTGATGAATCTGCGATGTCGGGAATAGAGGTCTTCCTCGATTCTGATTAATTTTTTTATAATTGTATTATTTTTCTGGAATGATTAGTGCTGTAAACAAATTTGAACTGAGATTTTGATTATATTTTATGTAAACCTCTATTTGAAAACGTTTTTTTCTCCTTCTAATAAAACCTTATGTTATTTAAACCTTTTCCTCCATAATTACACCAACTTCGGTAAGACACTTGAAAACTAATCACTCCAACAATGATTGTAGCGTTTTCGCTATTTACTTACATGGAATTATCGAATCAAATTTCGTTACAGGTAAATCAAATCTGTTTTAGCACAAAACACATAATATATAAAATTAGGCATAGAGAAATTGCTCTTAACCACTCTATATAAATATCGTCTTTCGACGCTCGGGTAATACGACCGTTGCCGAACAATGACGAAGATTTCCGAAGATTTCTATGCGCATTATTACTTTTGGAGTACTGTACATATCTATATCCCCATGTGTCTCTCTTCATCGATGCCACTGTGGAGAAGCCGTAGGCAGCCTTGGGCATCATGGTCTATCATGCAGCAGGAGCGCAGGCCGCATATCACGACACGCTAGCCTTAATGACATAATCCGTCGGGCTCTTGTCAGCACTGGTGTGCCAGCTGTTGCTGAACCTAATGGTTTGGCACGCAGCGATGGCAAGAGGCCGGACGGTATGACTTTGCTACCTTGGAAGATGGGAAGACCTTTGGTGTGGGATGCAACCTGTGTCGACACACTAGCGCCTTCCCATCTTCCAAAGACTGCGAGCTGTGCCTGCGCTGCTGCTGCATCTCAAACGGCGCAAATATAGTAATCTAGTCGGAGATTACATATTTGAGCCGTTTGGGGTTGAGACGCTAGGGCCATGGGGTCCAAGTGCTCGCCTTTTATTTAAAGACATTTCCCAGCGTCTTGTCAGTGCATCTCGTGACCTGAAGGCTGTCTTTTCCTTTGCACAGAGAATAAGCATTGCTATACAACGTGGCAATGCTGCCAACCTTCTGGGCACTATACCGGTAGACATCGATGGGGAGGAATTCTTGGACGCCTAACTCTTTTTTGTAGTTTACTAGGTAAGTTGTAAATAATGTTAATAGTATGTATATAGTTTGTATGTAGGGTTATCTAGCTTGTAGTAATTAACATTGTAAATTTTCATTTTGCTAATAAAGTTACAATGTCAAGTTATAAATATATTATCTATATATATAAAAATCAATGTTCGTCTATATGTCCTCTATGCTTTCCGATGCCATTGATCAGATTGTAATGAAACTTTAGCAGAATGTTCTATGAAGGCTGGCGAGTGTTCCTGGCTTTGAAAGCCACAGCGAAGCGTGGCTGAGTTCAGCTAGTTATAGATAAATTACACCCAGACACAGAATAAATCATCGTTAAAAGTTTGTGTGATAACACAATCTTTTACCCTGGGTGGAAATCAAACCCTCTAGCTTAGCAATCAGGGTCACTTACAACTAGACCAACAGGCCAGTCGCGGAGGTACAAACATACAATTAATTTAAAGCGGCGATAGCGTAATGGCTAAGACATCGGTCTCGCAATCGTGAGGTCGCGGGTTCGAATCCTACCCATTTTACTAACGACGTGAACGCTCTTCACACAAGCCTTTGAGCTTAGCTGGAGGGGTTAACAAGATTACTAGTAATGTGGGACTCTAGCCCACATTGCTAGTTATCGTTTTAAAAAAAATGGTCAGTATGTTTCATTAGAACCAACATAATAAATCTCACGATGCTCTGTCCCGTATGGAAATCGAACCTACACCCTCTTGTAGTCGTACACAAGCCCACTGCGCCACCGTGGTAAGCTAATAACCTTGAAAACAAAATGAACTCTGTATATGAATGAGACCGTAGCTCGTAGCAATCGTAGCACCATAGGTCACGCTACGAAACCTACACCGATTAACGATCTATGTATATGCGTTTCGTAGCAAGCCGTAGCACTTTCGTAGCATGCGACGATAATTTTCTTATGTGTAATGAAATGTAGCATGTTAGTGTTTTATGGTTACTAAACATGCACTATTATGTTTGTTCATATTAGATTTATGGTTGAAGTAATATTTCTTGGGTTTTTATTGTAACCTTGATTTTGTAGTTAGGGTTAAAACATTGCATGAGGAATAAGTGGCATGTACACGTGCCGTAGTTTTTTAAGGCTAGTTGGTTGACACGGGTTTACTTTTGAAACTTAAGGGTTATGACTTTTTGGAACTTTTTTACATTTACAGTTTATGGGGTGTTTAAATTTGATATGGGAGTATTAGGTTTGGTTTGAGTTGAAAGTAAACAATCATGATATTATTCGTTTTTGGAAATACCAACTATAAGGGGTTGCACATATGAGACTAACATTTTTAGTTGTAAAGGTAGGGTGCAGATTTACAAAGGCTACTTAAAAAAAACTTTTTAAGTGAAGAAACTCAAACTCAGTTATGTTCTAGTAATTTTTAAATTGAATACTTCTTTAACGGCATTGTGCACTTTTTGGGAAAGGAAAAAATATTAACCTCGCGTCAGGACACGTGAAAAACTGCTACAATATCATTAGAATATGAAGGTAAATTACGCCACCATCTACAATGTTAATATAGCTCAGGTGGGAAATGGGCGGGCCAGAAACCGAAGACCTTCGAGTCCAAGTAACGATTATTCTTTTCCCTTTATTATTTTAATTTTTTATTTTGGTTTTTTGATTTATGATTAATTATTTCATATTTTTTTATTATTATGTCAATAAGATCGAAAAATATTATTCAAATTTCATCAGTTTGTAATATAGTGTTCAAGTTTTTACTTCTGCCGGCATTCCCGGAGTGCAACCCGTGGTTATTTATTCCTAGAACCAACTATACGCAGATAAAGCCGCGGAAAATAGTAAGTACAATAAAGTCCTTACTTATCACAATAAATTCAGAGCAATATCAAAGTCTCAAAATCTTAACTTTCAACCCAAAACCTAGTAATTACAATTCCGTCCATCCCTTCCCCATTCCCTCATTAATCGCGTAAATTAAGCAATGAATAATTATTATTCAAATTGACTAAACTACGGCATAATTTAGTGCAATAAACAATATTATTTGTCTATAAAATATGCCACGATAAAGCAATATTTCATGTGGGGCTTGGGACATCGTAAAACTGGGATTTTGGTTAATTAAGCAAGGTATATCTTAATTTGTTTTAGCTTCTACAACGCATGTTAAAGGTTTTATGTTAATAACTTTAGTAGGGCTGTCACGGTGTTAAAAATATTTACATAACTTACCCCGTTATTAACTATGACATGTAATTTTGTTTAAAGGTTAGATTTTTTTGAGGTTACTATGGTTATTTTTATACGCAGTAGGTTAAGACATCGAAATCGCAATTTTCAGCTTACAGGTTCGAACCATACTGACGTAAGCCCATTCGTAACACAAGATTAATGTATGACACACATTAATCTTGTGTTAGAAATGGAATATAATTTAAAAAATTGCAATAAACTCTTGAATAAAATGAAATTTTGGAAATTAAAATTTACCTATTTATGTTAGTTATGTTTTTTTTTAAATAGCGACTGCCGCAGTAAGGTACAAGACCTGTATCGCGAGGGATTTCATACAAGTCACGGACACAAAGTACACCCAGACTCGGAACAACAATTTGTGCATCACACAAAGTGAGGATATGCTTGTTACCCTCAAGGAAAAGAAGTGCTACTAATTTAGGTTTACTTTGTATCTGTTCAATAATGTGTGTAAAATTGAGTCGAATAGTGTAGGTGTTGTTTTTTTTGTTTAAAGTATAGTCCTTGGTAATCATACCTAGACCTAGACCCTCGCATACAATAATACTAAAATCACTTTACGACAAAATACTTTATTCTCATACCTGCCAAATATACCTACAAAAAAATCTATGAAATCAGTCGATCCATTTCGGAGAATTTCGACCACAAACACCTTGACACGAGATTTTTATATATTAGAAGGTGTACTTAGAATTTACTTTTTGTGACGGCGGGGGTTGATAGGTCAAAGATAACTAGAAATGTGGCATTATTACCACATTACTAGTAATCCCAAAATAAAAAAAAATTACTTGTGTTAGAAGTGGATTCACGTTGGTAGTATAATGGGAAGGGTCGAACCTGCGACCTCACGATTGCGAGTCCTATTCTTTAACCATAAGCTATTATGTTTTGGTTTGATGTATTTTATTTATGTTGATTAATGGTGTGCCTTCATATATTATTTCTACATAAATGTCTCTTTTACGAAGGTCTAAATATATTCCCAAGAAAGCTTAATTACATTATGTATCTATTATAGTAACTGAAAGTAACAAATCTTACGAAGTGTGTCGCAGTGTCCTTAAGGTAAATCAGGTCAGCGGTTAGCCCGAGGAGCTAATGTGCGGCTATTTATAGAAATATCTTCTTACATTTGCTCATGAAGACACAAGTAAGAGTCGCCATGAAGGAAAAGGTGAGATTTTATGTGCTCGTATTTTTATAAAGCTAATTGTCTTCTACTAAAATTATAAACGGGTGTTTATTAAGCATTCTTTTCTCAATTTAACCCTGGACTACAGTCTAACTTATACATCAAGTATTGGCATAGTTGTGCATCTCCTAAACTCATTGCATTTGCACGCCCATAAATGGACCCACAACTACAACTTCTGCACTGAGGGGTAATCCTTATAACTGTCTTACCAACATACAATTAGCGGCAGTGGACTACCAAAATTGAAACCAAAATGTACTCACACATGAAAAGCCAGTCACAGTTGACAGTCGGCACGTCGGCACCAATCCGCAAATGTCATCGGATGTACTCCTCGACGTATGAAAGCAAGTGTTTTTGACTGCCTCGGTGGCGCGGTGGGAGTGTGTCCGACTGCTACGCAAGAGGTCGTGGGTTCGATTCCCACACGGGACACCACTTTGTGTGATCAACAAATTGTTGTTCCGAGTCTGGGTGTACTTTGTGTATGTGACTTGTATGTTTGTAAAGTCCCCCGCGACACAGGGCTTGTACCCTACAGCGGGAGTCGTCTTTTTTAAGAAGAATTAGAATTAAGAATATCTAGTTTTATTTGCTAAGGCTAATCCTCGCCTACCTCGGTAACACTTAGAAAGCCTAGTGCATGCAAGAAGTTTCTCTTTTACGGTAGTCTTATGCAGCGCCACTGTACTACTAAGGCGTCGTAGAAAAATTGCTGTTCTGACCGCATTAATCTGTTAAAAGGTCTTGACCGATTTTCATGAATTGCGCTGGTGTAGTGGGTATGTGTACGGCTGTACACACGGGACTCCACTTTATGCGATTCAAAATTATCTGTGTTTGGTCCGTCGTTTATATGTTTGTAAAATCCTTCGTGACAAAAGGCGTGTACCCTATAGAGATTACTTTCTCTGTGCTAGCGCCGAAGTTGTCTTTTTAAACAACAAAAAAATAATTGCGATCAAAACCAATTGTATTTAACAATAATAATAATAATAATCTTGGGACAACTCATTATCAGATCCCAAACTAAGCAGAGCTTATTATGGCAACCAGACGACTGATAAACATACTTATAAATTTTGAAATATGTACATATTATAGATAAATTACACTCAGACATAGAATAAACCGTCGTGCTCATCACACAAAGTTTTAACCTTGGTGGGGATCGAACCCACGACCTCCGGCTTAGCAGTCAGAGTCACTAACCACTAGACCAACAGGCCAGTCAACCTCTCAAAATATACTATCAATAATCTATCAAAATATTGAACGATTGATTAGTAACAACTCCACTTTCATGTCAACCAATAAACTCATCAGTCTATGTTCTGCTCCATTATACAACAAGCAACAAAACTACAAATAACATTCATTCATAATATACAAACTATTTTCGCAACACTACTAGTTCTAAAATAGTCTACAATATTGTCTAAATATAGCTTTACCCGATCGCAACACTAATTCTGTCGTGCAGTGAGTGTATCCGTGACCTAATGACTATTTATAAGTGAACTGCTCCATTTATGTCTCAGATGTAAACTAGGGTTTAAGGTTATCATGTAAAGAGCTTTCGTGTCGAGGTTATGCGTCTCTTTTTAACCTGGTAGGTTTATAAGGGACAGTGAATTAATAAATGGAGACAGATAGCTAGAGATGCTTTAAATTTATAACATTAGTTTGGATAATTATCCTCGTGGAGAAAATAATTTGATTAATACATACATTTAGTTGGTGAATCGATAATTTGATAAAATTTGTACAGTCAGATGTATACATCGCCTTTGTACTACTAACAACTGTATTTTACTATTGCTACTAATAAACTATCATAGCTCCAAACGCGCGAGGACGCTGCTACCTGTCCTCCGGTATGAAATCCCTTAGTCGCCTTGACGACACCCACGGGAAGAGGTGGGGTGGTAATATTCTAAAGCAGTATGTATGTAGAACAAAAAACTATGAAGTAACAAACTAAATTCCAAATTTAAGGCATCGATTAACACTAACATAGGCTTGCAATCATCAAAGTCAAAGCAATCAATTTTAAAAACGTTGCTTTTAAACTTAAGTCGGCTTACAAACTTAGTAATGAAATTTCTTAGAGTTGAATCTTTCGTAATATTCTTGGTTAATTGTATAAATAATAGCTCTAAAGTAGTTATACTCAACCTGCGGCCCGCGGACCGCATGTGGTCTGCCAGGCTTTTGTGGTTGGCCCACCAGGAGCAACTTTATTTTTAACCACTACACGAACACCATAAAAAAGACTCACTGCGCTGAATAACTAGGTAATACACAACACAACCGCGCCACGTTGCGTAGTACTATTGTACTAGTGAGTGATAAAAATCAAGCCAGGGTAGTTTCGGAAACCCGCGCTTCTCGGAGGCGACGCTCAGCTGAACTAGTCTACCCGTGAACACGGCCGTTGCAATACGGTCGAAACGTCGGGCAATAAACATGGTATTTTACCTTAAAATATTCACGCGATTAAGACCCGTAATATATATAGGAACTCAAACTCGAATATCTTTATTTCGTAAAATTAGGTCAATGATTATTTGAAAACGTCAAATTAATACATACTAAAAAAATTATAAAATTATGATTGTTTAATAAAAAAAAACAAAATGAGGTTAAGCGGCAGTTCCAAGTGTAAAGCTCATGAGAAGAAGCTGCCAAGAAACTCATGTGCCACTCTTTTAAAATCATCAAGTTTTTCTTTACAAAAATACATTTTACTGGACGAACCAGTGTGTTTGGTGAGTGTAATCGTTACGTTCAAATTTATTACGACTTAATTTTTGAATATCGCTAGGGATTTTATTGTAGAAACGTATACATTTGCCCCGAAATGATCTGTTTATTTTTTGGAACCTTGACGCTGGTACAACAAGTTTATGTTTGTTCCGCGTGTTAATATTATGTACGTCACATTTCTTACAGAAACTATCAATATTTTTGTGAACATATATGAGGTTTTCATAGATATACTGACATGCAACAGTCATGATTTTGATTTCCTTAAATTTTTATCTAAGCGAGTGTCTACTACTAAGATCGTAAATTGATCGAATAGCCCTCATCTGCAGAACGAAAATGGTTTGAATGTCGGCAGCACTCCCCCACAGTAGAATACCGTTAGTAGTTAATAAATTTTCATAATGTATGTACTAATCAATTTTTTTGCAATGGAGATATTTGTTTAAAAATATATAATGTCTCTAAATTCTTGGGAGGTGTACAATTAAAGTTTAGCGGTCCGCTACACTACGAGTAACATGAATTTTGCGGTCCCTATAAAAATAAGGTTTAGTATGGCTGCTCTAAAGTTAAGTCTTTATAACCCCCATAGCTAATATCGTAAATATACCTTTAAATACTCAGTATCGGTCCATTACTGACCATATACCTTCCTAATTTATTTCACAACACCCTGTCTTCTGCAGCCAGTCCATCCCAACGATCTTTTTTAGGTCTTCGGTCCACTTGTCTGGGGGTTCTACCTAACGTTTAGTCCAAGTCACGGTCTCCACTCTAGGACACATTTGCTCTAGCGATCCTTTCCAAAATATCTTGAGGAATATAAAATAATAACCCATAAATCATAAAAACATAATCAATTGCCAAAAACATTATCGAAATGTGTTGCCAGCAAAATCAATTTCGAACTACCCGTAAGACCTAATAATTACGCAATTCGCGAGTGACGTATTGCATTCAAAAGCGTACGAACTCAAAGTGGAATAGAAGCGGGGCACAACGGCCCGCCCGCGGTCTATTTCCGCCTCTGACGTCACTTCCCACGCCCCCAGTGACGCAAGCCAGCTGAAACTTTTTAAATTTTATTTTTTTTCAAACGCGTCTGGCATTGGCGTGCGGTCGTGAGGCTGGTGATACGTAACCTACATCGTTGACGTGTGTCTCGTCGGTGATGATAGTTTCGATTAAGAATGATTCTGTGATATGGAATAGAATTTCTTGAAGGTTGTGTCTGTGAGTTGTGATCATGGCTGGTATTATTCTGTATGATGAAAATTTAAAAATCAAAATATTTATTTGAGAAAATACTTTACATAGCCATAGTTCTCTAGACTCTATTTCAGACTCTGTTTCAGTCAAACTTCACAAATAAAAAGCCTAAAAATACAAACATAATGTAACGCTGAATTTTTGGCATGTTATTAGAGCAACGTGAAAAGTACTTTGTTTTGTAAGCAAAAAAAGACTGATACGCAAATTTTCTGTTTTTGCAATTTATTCCAACACTGAGTATTTATTTAAAAATATATATATTTTATTGTATACAGTTGGATGGATGAAACAAAATTACTCAGTGATTATACAACGCTTTCAAAAAAGTACTTAATGCACTTTGGTATATTAGAATAGACGATATCCATCCAGACCCTAAAGTGGACCTCGTTGCAAATATATTAAAAAAAAATGCTGAACACCAACTTCATCACCACGTGAATGTTGAGATAATCCAGCTCCTCGACAACACCGGTATAGTTTGAAGACTGAAGAGGACCAAACCTTTTCAGTTACTTTAGTGACAGTTTTTAGTGTAACAGTGCAGTGTAACTAAAGGACACAAGGACATAGCAGCGGTAGCCTAGTGGCGTAGACATCGGATACGCAATCGCGAGGTCGTTGATTCGAATCCTACCCATTATACTACCGACGTGAACCCACTCCTGACACAAGTCATTGAGCTTAGCTGGAGGGCTTAACAGGATTGCTAGTAAGGTGGGACCATAAACACACATTGCTAGATATATTTAAAAAAAAGTATATAATAAATAAAAACTTTTTAACAAAAAAATATTACCGACTTCAAAACTAAATACCTACAAGGCAACTAAAAAGCAAAAAATAATACACCTAGAATAACAAAAACAAATTAAACATTTTGAAGTTGGTGCCATGAAATAGTAGTCTTTATGTTTTATTCGGCACCAACTTCAAAATGTTTAATTTGTTTTTGTTATTCTAGGTGTATTATTTTTTGCTTTTTAGTTGCCTTGTAGGTATTAGGTTTTGAAGTCGGTAATATTTTTTTGTTAAAAAGTTTTTATTTGTCACTTTTTAGTGTTTTGGTTTGTAATTCATTTAAGTTACAATAGGCTTATGTCAACTGCTCAAATCCTGTTACAAAATATTGCTTGCCCCGATGCAGGGCCGTTAAATGTTGAGGAGTTCACCACTATCGGCTCTATTATATTGTGTTATAGTAGGTAGTATGACAAGAATAAAGTGCTACTCAATACCATATATTAAAGTAACTAAATCGCAAACTGTGAAATATTGAATAGGTCCGCTCATCATTTGTGGTCTTCATGACCAGTTCTACTTCACCAATTGGTGCTCTTTTTAAGAGTAAATGCACGAATCACTACGAAATGTACGTAAATCAGTGTAGGTTTGCCTTTAATATTTTAAGTTCCCTCGATCCCATCCCAGTTCTCCAGGATCCCATCATCAGATCGTGATCTGATGACAATGGGACCAACTTGGAAGTATACCCTTTCAAACACAAAAAGAATTTTTCAAATCGGTCCAGCCGTCTTTGCGTAATCGGTGAACAAACATACAAACAGACGAATTGAGAACCTCCTCCTTTTTGAAGTCGGTTGAAAAAGAAACAATAAGAACAGTGTTAATGGACACGAATATACATCTAAAGAGTTTAAGTACTTTACATTTCTCATTAGTTTCTTTAAACTAGATAGTACTGACAATGTTAAACTAAAAATCTGTTGCAACAACGAAAACAAAATATTATTATATAATATTTTGTTCACAATTTTATATTAAAGTCTGCCAAATAATGTGTTCTATCAATTCTCTTCAGCGTCGCATGTTACAGTGTACGAGTATATTCGCCAAACGTGAGATTTTAAAAAAGAAAAATCGCATCATGCGAGCGCGTGACTTCTACTGAACCACGTAGTCACATTACGAAAGGCTGACACCAGTAGGGGAGGGTGGGGTAATACGTACATACTGTACATTATGTCGTGTAATATATGTTTATTATTCACACCTGCTTATGTGTACCTATCTATAGGTTAAATAAAATGATATTGCGTTTGTAACTTTTAATTAAAAATGGGTAAATTAAAAACTTCGAAAGTCGAAAATATCGTTTTGACTTTTAGCAGATGCATTAATTATATCGGTTATTCCGATATAATTAATGCATCAGCAAAAAGTAATCGTTTTTTAAACCGATCTGTTTTAATTAGTTATTCGAACCGTCTTTTTTGTTGGATCTACGTGAATATACTAGAATCCAATGATCGACGGACAAACAGACATCAATTATTTGACGTCATCATTTAACCTTGTTCACGAGATCCCATGTTATGTTCCTAAAATAGTAATTAGGAATGATACGTTTAAACTTTCGCGTTGCATGTTAAACACAATTTGACACAGGAATAAACGCGATCACGCTAGGTATGTACTCTAGGTTGTTTGATGTTTCGTTCGAGTCGCACTGACCATATTAACAAGCTGACAGAAATCATCAAGCAAAACGTAAATGACGCAACCCAACAGATCGAGATATCTACGAGGTTAAGCGACGTTGCCCATGTCGGTCTATAGATAGGTGACCGTTTTGAAAAATGTCATACCTTTCCGTGCCTCGGAGTCCACGTTCAGCCGTCGGTCCTGCGTCCAATCTCTCTCCGGTCGTATCGGATTTCCGTTTTATCAAAAAGTACTAAACGGATTTTGATTAAACCTTACTGTGGTAAATAAAGCTTAAATGTCAGAATAACATCGTGTTATTGTAATCTATGTGTTTATTTTATTATATTAGGATATTATGATTTATCGCCAAAGTCAACAACAATGTGGGCGTAGCCACAGGCAAAAGCTTAGTCCTAAATAAACACAGACAATCGGTAACATAATACACGCTATTTACAGAATTTACTCATAATAAAATTAATTAGTCGAATTATGTTGTAATAGTTACAGTTTAAAATTTAATTTGACATAATGTTATTAAAACATAGTCCCGAAGAATAGCGTGGAGAGGAAATACGATTTAATTAGAATTCTGGTTTCCAGACTCTTAGAAAAGCATTTTATTTTATAAAACAAGCATTCAATTATTTATTAACTTTCACATTATCTCAATCTAGGCAGCCTGTTCTATGAATAAGAATAAGCAATCGAGCTCTTTACGCAAAGATGTATTAATAACTAGATTAAAATATTATAGACTAAATATGTTTGAACTCTACAACGCAAAAGGTTCTAATCCAGAGGAAATCAAACCCACAATGTCTTACATAGTAATCGTACACATTCCTTCTGTACTGCGCCACTAGTGCGTAATAACTTAATTTGACTGTTTGTTGATGCAAAATTATTTTTAATTTTTATCTTTAAGATAAAATCCTTTCTAAGTTATAGATACTTAGACGCATATTGCCCATCTCCACCATCCCCTTAATTTCCAAGTAGATGCAGAGAGCCTATCAACAAAGAATAATGTAGACGGTACCGTGGAACGGCTCTTAGTATCTCTACATCTCTATGTAGAGCCGATAGAGATCTGAGTGCTTTTGGTCATAGCCACGCCCCTCTGGTTAAACAAAGCGGTTATTTTTGTTTACCATAAAGGTTTATTTAGTCGAAGTACACAAATGTAGTAATATAAGTAAACATAGAAAAATATACAGAATCACATTGAATTTAGTCATTCAGATTATTGTCGCTTGTTACATTCGTTTTAAGATTGTACACCGATTTTTACACTGGTGGCGCCGCGGACAGAACTAGTAGAAGAAACAATAGAAATATTTCAAAACGCGCAACCAACCTTTAGAAAACGAGCTGTAATAAAATTTCTAAGAACATTTTCTTTGTCTCTAATTAAACTAGACTGGTTTAATTACTGTAGAGATTTTATCTCCATCAAAAACATAAAATTATCTGTTAACTACTGTTTAGCATTGCCAACTGACCCCAGTTTCCTCACCACAATAACTGCAAACACTCCAATATATATTTTCTCCTTAATTTGAAACTAAACGAACAGTTTTGTGTTACCTGTAAGCTTAAATGTTAATAATAATTAAGAGAATTAAGTTTAATCCGGTGCGAGTCAGGTATCGAACCGCGAACGCTCCCGAGTGGAGCATTATCTCTATAAACAAATTAGGCCTCCACATAAAAGGATCGCAAATGGTGTAGTTATGCATTGACGAAGGTACCCGAAGTTTTCCGATCGTTGGCGATGTTTGAAATTGAACGGTTTGTTATTGATATAAGATATATAAGATTGAAATTTTAATACATTACAGACTGTATACGATAAGTTATTTAATCCATACCGTAATTTTGTATGTCTGTCAGTCACATTTTTACATTTGACACTATTTTTTTTTAAAACGTCTCCCGCAGTAAGGTACTAGCCCTGTGCCTTTACAATAATACAAGTCACAGACACAAAGTACACCCAGACTCGGAACAACATTTTGTGGATCACACAAGGTGGTGTCCCGTGTGGGAATCGACCCTCTTGCGTAGCAGCCGGACATACTTCCACCGCGCCACAGAGGCAGTCAAATTTGGTGTGGAGATACTGTCAAGTGACTTAGGCTAGTTTTAACTGCGATAACCACCATTCCCGCGGACGAAGCAGTTGAAAAAATTACAAGGAAGATACCGATAATCTTTCTTAGTTTCCCACGATCCATTCCTTTGTAACTGTCCTAGGATTTTCGCAGAGGTCCTGCTTGAGCGGTCATCTAACGATTTGTCGTATATAAATTAGGTATACCCGATATATTATTCAATTTTAAAGCCGGATTATAACATTGTAAGGTGTAGTAAAGGGTATAAGGTCCCATCCCAACAAATTAACTAAACATAAAAGGCTCACTTTACAAATGTAATGGATTGTTTAGAGCACCGATTTTAGCCGACAACTGCCGAATGTTGCCGAACGTTGCCGATGTTTGAAATAACGGTTGTTACTGGATTAGTTCGGGATACTTTAAGTGGGTAGTTGGTGTTAATTTTATGAGGTTTCTTTCGTACTTTGTTGTTTGTTGCTAATTTTACTTAATTATGAACTGTTTCTATATATTGTTATAGCTAATAAGGTGATAACAGCAATTTAACAAGCCCATGTTATGTCTTTGTTTTTTTTTTCAAAAAAGACAAGTTATTAGCTAGTTTTTTATAAACACGGTGATTGACATGTACCCTAACACCGCAGGAATAAAAATAGTGGACATAAACTACTTTGTACTACCTCGTAACAAACACGCGAATGTCATTGAGGTATTAATGTACTAGTACATTAATACCTCAATGGCGAATGTATGAATCATCGTGAACATAGTTTAAATTATTTCTTGTGACATAATAAATTGTCGAAAAATACGCTTCAATGTTGCAATATTCCCATACCTATGTAAAAGCTTGTAATGTACTTGTGTAAGATTTATGTCAAATTTGTAAAATTAGCCTCAGCTGCCATGCGGCCATGCGAGGGGACGTGCCAATTGCATGTCGTGTAAATATCTCTAATATATGACCAGCAGTACTATTACGAGTATTTCGACGAATTTCGATGTGCAATAGAGGCTAATTTTGGCGTACAAACAAGGTTTTCATTTAACGTTTTATTAGGATTCCGTAACCAAAATGGCAAAAACCCTTATAGTTTCGTCATGTTTTGCTCAGAGACTGTTAGTGCTAGGAGACTGTAATTTTGCATAGGATACACAAATATTACTTTCGCCGACAAAGTGAAAAAAAAAAAAAAAAAAAAATTATGTTACCTCCCCTAGTAAGTTTTTTTTACCTAGCCCATCGTGTGGGATATCATTAGATAGGTGTTTTAAAAACGATCAGGAGTTGGAAAGACGATTTTTAGATTTAGGGATCCATTTGTAAAATATTACCTAAGCTTTAAAGGGCACACACACCCCCCCCCCCCCCACCTGCCGCGCCTAAATTGAGCGTGGCCCGACATGCACTTGCCCTTTATTTAAGTATATGTAGGCAGTTTAATATGTGCAGTAGAACTTTGTAAGTGTTAGTACCTAAATAACATTGGTAGTAAAAGAAGTATTACCCCTAAACTTGGTTAGGTTGCTGCGCAAAAGGTCGTGGATTCGATTCCCATACAAAACACCATTTTGTGTGATTCCCAAATTGGTGTTTCGAGTCTAGGTGTACTTTGTATTCGTAAACTTGAACTTGTACTTTGTATTCGTGGCTTGTACCCCACTGCGGGAGTTATTCAAAAAAGTATACTAGGAATATTTGATCTGCAAAGAGATCACAGCAAGCAGAGAATTTAAATTTACCGTTACTCTTCTACTGCAAGGATTCAGCGAAATCAGTACCCAAAGTGCAGATATCCTCGAATTTGAGATCTATATTCGTTTTAGCAGTAAAAATCTTATCTGTTGCGGTGCTAAGGCATGCAAATAGAGGGCAATCCGGTTGTGAGACGTAAAACATATCCCTGACTTGGCACTCTCATAAAATTTCTGAGCAGTGTTGTAAAAATTCTCACTTTTCCTTCATTGCTTGTTTTTATCGTGTGATAATTTTCAGTGGCAGTATTTACGAAATAATAATGTGTTATTATGAAGTTTTATATGGTTTTGAGCTGTATTTATTGTACAAGAGATACTTGTTATATCTTAAGAATTTATTTATAAAGACTTCCCTTTTTGTTGAGCCTTTTTTTTGGGAAATGTGAATTTATTTTAATATATGTATTACTCAACCGGTCAAGTGTGAGTTGCGCGCATGAAAAATAAATAAATAGAGAAGGGGGTAATTGCCTGTCTAAACACTCCGATCCAGTGTCAAACCTCTCAAATTCCCCAAAAAAAAGTCATTCAGTCGAGTTTGGGGGGAGGATTGCGTATTTTGGTTGTAAGCCCGCGCCTGTACTTAGAACCGCAAGCACTTAGAAACGAAAGAAACTGATGGGGTTTTTTTTTAATTTATAGTTTATTATCCTTGTTTGACTCATCGAACGTCAAAGTTAAAGCTAATCGACGTACAGTCGTCAAGAATGAGGTCTGCCAGTTTTGACAAAAAACCTTAACTGCCTCTTTAACTGTCAGAATATTGTTACAAGGAAAAATCAACTTTATTGTTAGATGACATGCAAAAGAACTTTAACCGTGGCGTAATTAATCTTTTTATTCAACTCACTACTTTTCCTAGTATGTGTTATTTAAATAATAATATTCTCTTCTTCTTCTTCTCATTTGAATTTTCGTTCACTCCCTCGAGGTACAAACATTATTCCCTAGTGAGGGAGTTGTCTTTTTCTAATAAAGAAAAAGGAAAATTGGTAAAAACCTCGGTGAGAACGCGGCATGACATTAATTTCCCTAACCCAAATATTGTTGATCTCGCTTGGAAAGCGGAAAGTAAATATTTTTTCTAAGACCTCTCAGAAATAATAATACTTACAGGTTTTGTCCGTGGCTCCACTTGCGACACTCTCGCCAGCAATATATATCCTATCTATTTGTGTATCAAAATTTATCAATATTGATTTAGTTTTAGTGTGAAATCGTAACAAACACACATTTTAAATCGATTTTTTATGTTGGATAATTTTTTGTATTACCTTTTTTGAATCTCTGTTTTAACATGTATATGAGCTAAGGCATCGGCTTCGCAATCAAGAGGTCGTGGATTCGAATTCTACCCATTAAACAGACGTAAACCCACTCCTAACACAAGTCTTTGAGCTTATTAGAAGACCCGATCCCACATTGCTAGTTATCTTTTTAAATACAAAAATAAACTGAAATCGTTAATTAATTAATATGGTATGTAACACACTCACTTCATGATAACGTCCAGAACTTCCACAAAACAACTATAAAAGTTTCAATTTCCACAAACAATGCTACTAAGAACATTTATTTTTCATTTTCATGTAAACTACTTCTATAGTTCCATGAAAATACATAAAATGGGGCAATGTTTCGACTCTTATTTTCCGTGACTTCATTCGGGATTCGTGATTGAGTTTTCATAACATTAGGGCAAAGATACACTTGCTAGTAAAACAGAGGCGTAGCGTTCATGTTAGTTGCATTCCAGTAAATCGAAATAGAGAGATACAAACATGCTAGTTAGCGTATACACAGGACAGTTAGGTAGCACGTACAAAGAGCGGTTATGCAAATGTGCCAGATACAGGCATGTGTATTTTCTATCTTAATTCACAATAAAGTATATCTTGCTGAGCAGCATCAGTCTACCTGTGATCACGCAATACCGTAAAAGCGTCGGGCAATAAAAAATATATTTACCTTAAAATATTCACGTGATTAAGAACCACGAACGAGTATATTATATCTATACTAATATTATAAAGCTAAAGAGTGTGTTTGTTTGTCTGAACGCAATCATACGTAAGTTTATCGCGTTCAAACAAACAAACAAACTCTTCAGCTTTATAATATTAGTATAGATATGTATTTAGAATTACAAAAAGGTAAGTATGTTTAGTTGCACAGGCTCTGCTTATTATTAGATCAGATAGCTGTGTGTCCAACTGTAAAAAACGTTTGCATAATCAACTGCAAAGCGAACCAATTTACTTTCCTTTTCGATGTTTTTTGAGAATAGGATTGACGAATGTGCGGGAGACTACGACAAGTTTAGAGCTTTAGAGCGTTTCGATTGGTTCTGATGTGTGTCAAAAAATGACACTGCTTGGAAAACTGCGCGTGTCAAAAACTTTGCAAATTTAATTTCACGTATTCATGCCAAAATAACGACAAACTCTTAGAATACATACATTTTAATTCTGAATATATTTCGATTACTTAACTTAAAAGGTTATTACTTAAATGCTGCTAATAGTTACTACTTAAATAGCCACGCCATACATTTAAGAGCTAAAATAAAATATAGAAATCTAGTAAATTTTTTGAATTACTGAATTATTTGAAGGCGGCAGCCTAATGGCTAAGGTATCGGACACGCAATCGTGAGGTCGCGGGTTCGAATCTAACCCGTTATACTACCGACGTGAACCCACTCCTAGCACAAGCCATTGAGCTTAGCTGGGAGGGTTAACAGGATTGCTAGTAATGTGGGACCACAATAACACATTGCTAAAAAAACTGGTCCATTCCATTATTTGCACTCATTGACGTATAGACCTGGACCGTGCCATCCCTTTCAATTAAAAAGTAAATATTGACTGCAAATCGTGAAAGAGTCGTGCGGCCTTTGACAGGTATTGTCCACAAAGTAGCGTTGTCTCTTTTTAGAGAGTGGTCAATTTTGTGAGGTTATGAAGCAATCCTGGTCTCTACATCAACGATTTGCACTGACCTTCTAGTATTATGTACGATGGACTGGCTACACCGTACAAAATGACAGCAATTTCAAATGTCGAATGGAATCGAATGACCGTCCTGTGAACTTTTTGACACTTATGAGAAATGGCCGTTGTTTTTATAGTTGGAGTCATGTTCTTGTAGGCGGTAGACATATATCATATATTTCCATAAATATGATTTCAAATGCATTTATATTTGGTCTCTATTTGTCATAAATAGTGTATCAGTAAATATAAATGTCAATTGCAGATGATAACATATTATTATATAAAAGACGTATCCCATTTCAAATACACAACGTATACAATAATAACTATGATTGTTACAGGCGATTTATTTGCTATAGCTTTGGCTAAAAATCAAGCTATCTGTTTTACGCGACTTGTCTTGCGTGTATTTTGATTATTGTAATAAAATGTATCCTATGCAGATGATGCCATATAAAGGAGCAAACAAAGACTAGAAAGACTGTTTGGCAAAGATGTGAATGTCATTTGCCTATTATGAAAATATATATATTACGGGTCTCAATCGTTAACGTGGTCACGGGTAGATGGCCGTTGCAATACGGTCGCAACGTCGGGCAATAAACAAGGTATTTTACCTTAAATTATTCACGCGATTAAGACACGTAATATATATTTTTTTTTATTGTATACAAATCGCAAAAGTTTATCAACGTTATTTGCCCAGTAATTATACTTGACAGTGCCCGTCAACCGAAACACAGTGATGCGTTAACATCACTATTTCACGAAAGAATAACTGACATTGTTCTGGTATCGACCAAAACGGCTTGTAGCTTAAAACCTATCACTCGTTCTCCAGCTTGTGTGGCGTAGTGGTATTGCATACGACAACTGTGCAAGAGGTTATGAATTCGAAACCACAAGGGAAATAATCTTTGTAAGATTTACAAATGCTAGTGTCAAGTCTGAGTGTACTTCGTGTATAGACTATTGTATGTTTTTAAAATTTCTCGCGACATATGAAATGTGAGAGTTATCTAAAAAAGAAAATATCTATTTCTATACTATACTTATTCCATATGTTTTATTTATTATCACGACAAACAAATTTGTCTTGCTTATACTATTATCATAGATTAATTAGGGAAAACTAAGGCCAATAACAAGAGCAATAGTGGCTCTGTATACTAAGCGGGTTTAAGTTAAAAGCAGGGGAGGTGAGAAATCGGTGAGGATAAACATTGTGAGGGTACCTCCAAGAAACAAAAAATCAAAACATGGGATGGATTACACCCCTCTGTCATAGAGGATCCCAGTGTCTCAGCAGTGAGAACTTCATGAAGTTGGATATGTACAAACTCTTCAGCTTTATAATATTAGATATTAATATATCTAATATTATAAAGATGTTCACAAGATTATTTTTGGTCTAGTGCAAAATTCTGACACCTCAACAAGATTTTTATTTCAAGAAATCATTTGAAAAAGAATATGAAAATATTGAAAACTTGCATAGTTATAAGCCGTTCAAGTTGTCTTGTGTTCTTCGCGCTATCGAGCTCATTGCGTCCCGTAGTACGTAATCTATGGTTATTATTGAAAAATAAATGATAATCACATTTCACATCACATTTTAACAGGATTTGGACTATTACAATGATTAACGAATTAACTAATGATTGATTAATTAATTAATAAAAAAATATAACATGGTCCAAAAACTACCTCAGCAAACTACTTTCAGGTTTGCACTATACCAAGAATAACGTTGTGTATAGAAATAGTCATCAAATCATGCTCAAAAATACAATTATTGTATAAATAAAGTAATTGGCAAGAAATTCCTATAAAAATATTATAATATTCGGCTTGCGGCATCATAATTTGTTAAAATGCTCTTTTTAACGAAGCAATAACAAAAGCCGTGATAGTTCTTTAACTACCGGCTAGATGTCGCATGCGAGGGCCCAACTCGCGTGAAGGAAAAGAAAAAAAAAATGAGGTCTAGTAACATAGACCCCGGTTTGGCATAAAGAATCTCGAATTCGGAAGTCTCGGGTTAGATTCCTTTCGATTTTTCTATCTTTAAAAATGCAATTATTGTATTATTACATAATACATTGTGAACTTAATATAAATTCTGACTTATCACAATATAGAAAAATAAAATTGAATATGTTAAAAATAGTTACTTCTACCAAATTCAGCAACTCAGCTACAAAACTCTCGTAGCACATCGTAGCAAAATCGTAGACTTTTCGTAGACACGTAGCACAAAAGCAAACATAATTGCAAATTAATACTTTAGATGTAGCATGTGGTTTTGAAGGCAGTCAATGTGTAAGTTTCAATAGGTTTCAAAGTTGTGATGTATTTGGACCGTTGGGGATTGTATGGGTAATGGGGTCGACTACGGGTGAGACCAATGTTAGTTTAGCTGGAGGGGTCAACAACATTGCTAGTAATGTGCAACTAGCTAGCTTGCTAGTCGTATTTAACAAAATATTGTAGTAGGGTTTTTCACTAAAGTCAAATCAATGTCTTTTTAAGAAACGGCAAAAACGGTACGCTTCGTACAAGTTTGTATGAAATACTAGCGTTTGACGTCAAATTTTTAATGATCAAATCATTTTTGTTTCGGGCAACAAACAAGATATTTTACTTTAAATTATTCACGCGATTAAGACCCGTAGTATATTTAATTTTATAATATGTACAAATCGCGAAAGTTTATCAACATTTTGTTTATTATTATTATTTTCATTGCTGATCCGCTCCTATTGGTCTTAGCGTGATGTTGTATAGCCTATAGCCTTCCTCGATAAATGGGCAATCCAACAGTAAAAGATTTTTGCAATTCGGACCAGTAGTTCCTGACAAACAAACAACCAAACAACAAACAAACTCTTCAGCTTTATAATATTAGTATAGATAAGTGCATTCTTTCCGTCACTCTCATGGGCTAATGTGATGGAAAACCAGAGAGCGATTAGGCGCAAAACTAACCGCTTATTGTGTTTTTCAAGGCTTGGGGGTATATGCGACCACCTCTGTGGTTCACACGGAACACCACTTTGTGTGATCCACAAATTGTTGTTCCGACTCTGGGTGTACTTTGTGTCCGTGACTATTATGTTTGTAAGGTCCCCCGCGACACAGGGCTTGTACCCTACTGCGGGAATCATCTATACTAATTTTATAAAGAGGAAAGATTTGATTGTTTGATTAATTGTTTGTTTGCATTGAATAGGCTCCGAAACTACTGGAGCGATTTTAAAAAATCTTTTAACATTAGAAAGCTACATTATCGAGGAGTAACATAGGCTATATTTAATTGTCAAAAAAATAGAGATCACATAAAAAGCTACGATATGACACCCGTGCGAAGCCGGGCTAGGCAGCTAGTCTCTTATAAAATAAAATAAAAACATGTAATTTTTCACAAACGGTCACCCATCTATGGACCGACACTGATAACGTTTCTCAACGTCGCAAATATTATGATCTATTTTAGTTTGTATGAAAACCATATCCATAAATTGTATATATTTTATTTTTTTAATTACTTCCGCATCATAGCCTGTTTTTAAATTCATTTGCTTTTAGTAGAAATATATTTGTCAAAACACATTTAAATATTCACAAACATCATGCTTGAATACTATATAGTTATCCTTTTAACAATTAATATAAATACCGGGTACCTTATTATAAATTACTAGCTGACCGCGACTCCACTCGCGTGAACGCATGAGGTTATCGCGATAAAAACTAAACCATGTCGTTTAGTAATAATTTATGCATTTCTTGCAAATTACTTTATTAATACAATAATTGCATTTTTAAAGATAGAAATATTGAAGTCCAAACCCAGGAACGAACCCGTGACTTAGGCAATAACAAAAGGCCGTGATAGTTCTCACACTATTGTCTACTAGATACTAAATGGCGATGACCATAGGCACTAGCTGGCGCAAGCGAGGGCTTAACTCGCGTGCAAAAAAGGATAGAAGAATTTGAGGTTTAGTAAAATAGTCCCGGTTAGATGGTTCGATTTCGGGCCCGATTTGGCATACGGAAGTCTCGGGTTTGATTCGTGGGTGTGGGCTTTAAATTTTTCCATCTTTTAAAAATGCAATTATACTATGTCTTTTTACAGGGCTTGGATTATCTCCATACCAAATTTCATATTAATCAGTTCAACAGTATCCATAAACTCTTTATAACATTAGTGTAGATGAATAACTGTTGCCACATACTTTGTTCTCTTGAACATTTTTCGGGATAAAAAAGTAGTCTATGCACTATTTCAGACTATAATCTATCTCTGTGCCTAATTTCATCCAGATCTAATTACCCGTTGTGGTGGGATTAATTAACAAACATTCATTCAAACACTCAAACTTTCACATTTATCATATTTGTAGGATAGTCTGGAATAGCACTTAGGCTTCTTTTTATCTAAAAAATCCACGCGAAACGAAGTCGAGTTTGAACTGTGGGATGATATATCAGTCAGTCACTGTTTTCTTTTATATATCCGACCCGGCTGAACCCGGCCACGCTTTGCTGCGGCTGTTTGGCCATGAACTCTCGTGGGTATCCCCGGAACACCCACCATTTTACATTGAATGTAGTCATTCAGTTTTAGAGTGAATTTAGTTACATTCGTTTTAAGATTGTATACCGATTTTCACACTGGGCGCCGCGGACAGAACTATTAGAAGAAATAATAAAAATATTTCAAAACTAGCAACCAACTTTTAATCTAAAGATCACACAGTTTATCGGTTTAGCCGTGAGTAGATAACAGACAGACAGATGATCCGACAGACAGAGTTACTTTCACATTTCTAATATTAGTATGGATAGTATGGATAAATATATTTATATAGATTACAATCAGAATCTTCAGGAACGTCCATAGATAAGCCTTTATTCATACAAATCGCAATTAGTTGCCATACTTAATAAATATATAGGGTCCTAAAACTAGGAGCCACAAGGAGAGAAAGTACCTTAAATATTCTAGATAGACCATTTAACTGAAAGGAAACTTCATTTTAATTTTAAAAACAAATCGAACTGCATTCACAGTTTTTTAATAATCACCTGACTGAACCGGTAATCGCACACCCAAAATATAAAAAAAACACTCTTTATTTTTACGATACCAATCGGAAGAGTGAATCATTTTTTTCTAAACAATATAGTATCTTAAGGTAGGAAAACCATAAAATTTAACATTTGAGTTTAAAGACCCAAATGTAACTTACAAAAAAAATAACTTAACAAATGCTCAAAGCGTGTCCTATTCTGTAATACGCAACTTAGCACACTTATAATATCACTATTTAGCGGCGGTAGCATAATGGCTAAGGCATCGGTCTCGCAATCGTGAGGTCGCGGGTTCGAATCCTACCCATTATACTAATACCACGATTTACTAATACCGGCATGATAAATGTTTGAAATAATACGTTTAAGTTCACTTTGTAACTTGAAATCATCATAAATAAAAACAGAAACACTGTAAAAATGCAATAATTGGGCGTCGTTATTAACTATACCAATTGTGTTTTATTACATTTAAAATTTCATAGCGTTCTCTTCATTCAAGATACTATATTATTTGGAAAAAAATATCCTAATGACGAATTTGGCTTGGTGTCACATTAGGCGGGTTCGTTCCCGGTTCATAAAGGCGATTATTTAAAACAACTTTGATACAATTTGATTTATTTTTTAAATAAAAAGAAGTCTTCTTTCAGTAAAACGTTCTAACTACAATATTTAAGGCACTTTCCCTCGTGTGACATAGTTTTGGGACAACCTGTATACAATCATCTTACTATCGACTATAAATATCAGTATTTATGATTACAGTAGTTTTAAAATCATTTATCTAACATAGTATGATAGTATCTAAAGCTAGTACTATTACTAAATGAGATTTCAATTTAGGGTCTGTTAATTGAGACCCTAGTTCGTCGAATAGTTGAACTGAAGTATTTTTTTTAAACTCTCGTCTATCATTCGTCTTAGGCCTAAGATTCATTAATTAGACTCAAATATATTTCATGACTTAACCTAATTTAACTAAATGATAGAATTCAACCTCATCATTCTAAACACAGTCTACATTAAGTCTCTATTGGCCAGGTGTTTAATAAAGCTGCCATTACTAGCGTAGATGTCTACGCGCTACGAATGTCTACGAAACGCTACGAAGGCCTACGAAACACAGTATCTTTAAATGTAAATTAAGATATTAGTGTTCAGCCGCGCTCCGCTGAAGACAAACTTTACCAATAATGCCTTTAATTCGCTATTCGAGATCCTATCTACAAATTAATTAGAAACTGTTCCGCATTTGAACACACCTAACCACTTATCATGCAAACGTGTTTCTTCGCGCGTAAGTCTCAACCTAACCTAACATTAACAGATACCTGTTCTATGACGTACATATACAGCCTCGAATTTAGGACGTGTGTACACGGTCGTAACGAAACGTCAAGAGCATTCACCCGTAAATATTCACGAATCGAATTTCAATTGCTCGAGTATTTTCGTGTATAAGGTGCAGCTTTAAAGAGACTGTACCTAGTGATGGTCGGAGGCCGGTGCTGATGCTGACGTGACGGTGACGTGAAGCTCAAGGTTCGCGTCAGGGGGGACAGGGGCCGGTCCACACACAGCACTTCACTCACACAGCAGCGCGTCGAGAGCGCCCGCGCGTGCACGCGTCGCGCAACATGGCCGTGCAGCGAGCAGCTATCGACCGCGACCGGCCGCGCGCCGCCCAGCGACTGACGCGCGAGCCGTGCGCGCGCACCGGCCTCGCACACCCCCCCACCCTCCCTCGTACTCCAGCGCCCCACACCCCCCAGCCCGGGCCCGGCGCGGGGCCGCACGCCGACCACACCGAGCCCGGCAACTTTTGTGCGATTCTTGGAAAAGACCGCGTTCTTACTTCTCCCACAGCAAATATTTATGTACAACTATTTATAAAAAAATCTAATTTATAATCATTGGAAATCTTTACTTTTCTTTTTTTATAAAAGATAAGTATAAAAACCAATCTGTCCTTAAACCAATACGTCTCCGGTAACCTGAAACGATAATTACATACGACAGTGGGCTCGGTCGCACCCCCAAGCGGCCTAGTGCGGTGTCCCCTTGCTCCACAACAAGTCCGCGAGGCGTCGTCGTGTTTATTTTCGGCTGCGGCCGCTGCCTAAAGCGCCGCGTGCCCTCCCGTTGCCATAGCAACGCGCCCCAGACGCCGCCGAAGCACAAACTATATAATTACTGTACGCCAGCTCACAGCTCAACAAAAAAGTCACGCACACATTGTTAACATGTACAGAGCTCTCAAAGTGCGCTGTTTCAGTTTACGATTCGACCGAGATCCGTACACATGTGCATCGGTGTGTACGTGAGCCTGTTTTCACTCTTTATAGGGCGTCAGGCATCTGTACCGAAGCCTCCCGAACTTTGCCGATAACACCCGAACGCCCGAGCTTGAAGCACGGTACGTTGCCGTACGACACAGCTAGATTTTTGAATGTGTACGAGACGCTGTAATCCGTCATAGAATGCTCTACGATGTCTGTTGCTAGAATAACAAATAAGCTTCGTAATAAAGCTGTGAATCTATACTAATATTATAAAGCTGAAGAGTTTGTTTGTTTGAACGCGATATATATATTTGTAGGAACTATGAGTTCGAATTGAAAAAATATTTTACTGTTGGACAGCCTATTTATCGAAGAAGGCTATAGACTATATACATCACACTATGACCAATAAGAGCGGTGTAGCAATGAAAAATATATATTCGTAAACTTTCACGATTTGTACACTGTTCTATAATGAATAATATAGCATAAACGGAGAAAATTAATGCATACGAAGTTGCGCGGATCAGCTAGTATATTATAAGCTTGGAATGTCATTGACCATATTGACGAATGCTAGTTATAGAAGTATTTAAGTAGCATTTGTACATTATGTGAAACATTCCATCAACCACAAAATCAAGAGTTGAGCTTGTTATGAGCCTGATGGTCGCGCGTCACACTAACCCATAACAGTATCAGTGCCACCCAAATCCTTGTTTGGCAAAGATCTTATCATCACTACACCGCATGTGAGTAGTCGTTCCTAAGTCTAATTTGCTGAGTAATATTACTTGCTACAGTAAGTTTTTAAAGCAATTACCCTCAAACCAACGTGATCTGAAGGGATCTTCATGAAATTCAGAGCAGGTACAAATAAAGTTAAACCAGTTCCAGACCGCAGACGGTTAATGTGTCCTGACGCATAACCTGTCTGTTAATCGTAACAGAACACAAACTAAGGTTTTGGACTGACGGCCAATCCAACCCATACCTAGTGTATGCGCTTGCTGTCGATGCGATCTGCGACATCAGGGGGTCAATTCACGTATTTATAGCAGTGCAGTTGCAGTTAAGTTTTCCCCATTTTTGTATTCTTGTAACTTTAGCTACGACCAATAGGAGCGGAGCAGCAATGAAATATGTTTCAAAAACGGGGGAAATTGACGCATACGAAGTTGCACTGGTCAGATATTAATTGTAACAGCAGAACAATTAACCGCTACTACGCTAAATTGCCCGTTGTCTTAGAAGTATATATATTAGTCATCACCCACGGTCACAGCATAACTCCTGCACAGCACATAACTTACATTTACAATCTTAAATCGTGTGCATCTAAGTAAATGTTAAAATGACAAAATAAAAATATGTAACGTTACGGCGAGCCGTCAACTATTTTATTTTGTCACTTTTAAATTTACTTTAAAGAGTAAGTTTTAATTGCAAGTTATGTGCTGTGTCGGAGTGGTGCTGGTGCGCTACATAAGTCACCGGCCAGACTAACTAATAAAAAACCATTTCAAGTTGTTTTCCTGCGGTATAAGTAAGATACTTGCACTCAGGTTGCTCAATTTAAACTTAAAAGCTCTTTGTGCCTTATCTCTATTTTTTTCTAAATAACAAAAGTAAAAAAGAGCCATCTATGAGTGCGTTCTAATGTCTATTAATACATACGTAAAGTTAAGGCGCACACTAACGCCATCTATCGAACAGTTTAGCAACCAGCTGTTTTAGAGTCTCAATCTCGTAGAGTATATTTTATTCCGTGGTCTCATGGTGTCAATAGTTTGATATATATTATAAACTAGCTGCATGGCTTCGCACTCTTGTCTTATAGTAGTAAGATTTTCAAACAGATCTAATACCTACACGCATTTTATGCCCGCGGCTTCGTCCGCATTAAGTGTACAGTACTCCAAAAGTAATAATGCGCATAGAAATCTTCGGAAATCTTCGTCATTGTTCGGCAACGGTCGTATTACCCGAGCGTCGAAAGACGATATTTATATAGAGTGGTTAAGAGCAATTTCTCTATGCCTAATTTTATATATTATGTGTTTTGTGCTAAAACAGATTTGATTTACCTGTAACGAAATTTGATTCGATAATTCCATGTAAGTAAATAGCGAAAACGCTACAATCATTGTTGGAGTGATTAGTTTTCAAGTGTCTTACCGAAGTTGGTGTAATTATGGAGGAAAAGGTTTAAATAACATAAGGTTTTATTAGAAGGAGAAAAAAACGTTTTCAAATAGAGGTTTACATAAAATATAATCAAAATCTCAGTTCAAATTTGTTTACAGCACTAATCATTCCAGAAAAATAATACAATTATAAAAAAAATAATCAGAATCGAGGAAGACCTCTATTCCCGACATCGCAGATTCATCAGAAGTTTCATTATGCTCTTGTTCATTTACACTTTCCTCACTGCTATCACCTGTGTAAATAATCAGTTCATCGGAATAACTATCGATTCTTGGCTCAAATTTTCTATATTCATCTTCGCATTGAACCGCATGATCAGAAACTTTTTTCCATTCTTCTGGTCCTATTTTATTGATTTTTTCTAATATAGCATCTTTAACTGACGTCACAGTCATTGCAATATTTCTCTTGGCCACGTGTTGCTTTATTTGGGACCAAATATTTTCAATAGGGTTAAAATCGGGATGATATGGTGGCAATCGTATAATTTTATGCCCATGTTCCTCCATTATACGGTCAATGGCAAATTCTGTGTAATTTTCTTTGTATCTTTGTATAATTTTATACAAATCGGGTTTCAGTTTCTTTGGGTCATGCGGAATGTTGTGTTGTTGTAACCAAGCTGTCATTTGTGGTTTAGATGTGTTTGAGTTTGGTGGTTTCACAGACAGCTTATTATGATATGGGGCGTTGTCTATTACCAACACACTATTAGGAGGCAAGTTGGGAATCAATTGATTGCGTAGCCAAGTTTGATAACGTTCCGCGTTTATTTCTTTATGATAGTCACCTTCTGAGTCGACACATTTATGTAACATTAGAGCCCCTGGGACGAAGCCTTTTTCATTGCCTGCGTGTACAATAATTATTCGCTCTCCTTTGGAAATGGGTTGTTTGATACCTTTTTTGTTGCTATCTTGCCAAGTTTTACCCTTAGTATGTGATGTGTGCACATACGACTCGTCCATAAATACTATGTTTCTACCAGAACTCCTCAGCTGTTGTATTTCTCTGAGATATTTGATCCTTTTTAGGCGTATATCATGTTTTTCCATAAGTAATTGTCTGTTATTATCAGTTTTCAGAAACCTAAACCCCATGTCTTTCAAGATCAACCTTAAAGTCTCGGCACAGCCTTTGAAATTAATAGCTTCGATCAACTTTATTCTTAAATTATTTACAGTTGGGAGTTCTTACAGCGTCAATTGAAAATTGTATATCATATTACGAATAACACAGTAGTCGAAATCATCAAGTACCAGCCGAAATCTACTTTTAGGTCTTCCTTTTTTCGGTGTAGAAAATTTCTTTGATTGATTATGTTTTTTTTCGTTTAAGATATTACTCAAAGTTCGTCGCGAAATTCCTGTAGCTTTTGTAACACGGTCTTGAATTTTTTTAAAATAACCATCATGGTCTCTGTTGAAAACATTGGCTTCATTTAAGAAATAAAGGTACACATTAAATACCATTTGCCGTGCTTGTGAATTAAGCGGTTTTCCACGTTTAAATTTATCCATTTTGGAAGAATTCGTCTGAAAGAAAATGGCATGGGCAGAGTTAGGTATATATTTTTTATGCATGTTTATCTATTTATTTAATTTAAATAAATCTCATTTTTTAAATGTTTTTCTAGTACTTAATATGTATTTAATGTAGGTATTTTATTTTTTTAATATTAAAAAAACGTGAAATATGTTATTTATTTTCCTTTTTTCAAAATATACTATTTAAATCTGAATAAGCTAATTAATGTTGAAATTATATTTACCAAGAAGGGTGTGTAATAGCAGCTCTATATATTTCCACAAATAGAGAACACGTGCAGTCACTACCAATATATAAAGACGACTGACAGACATTTCGCTGACCGGCGACAGCTGCCGAACGCCCGATTTGTTTTCGATTGTGCACACATGATATTGACTCCTATCTCTTTTAAACAAGGTGCAAAATGCAAATGCCTTGTTTAGGGCTCTTACGATTCCATGATTCGAGTGTTTCCGGGAATACGACAATTAGCGAAGATCTGCATGTGCATTATTAATTTGGGAGTACTGTAATTTAATAGATACCTCAGGTATCAACCACTACTACCACAAAGCCAATTTTTAATCCGTTATTTGAACCTCTTTGGCGAGTGTGGAATCATGTGAAATCAAATTGGTACCTGTGTAATAGTTACGCGAAATATTGCAAAATTGACGGAATATTCGTAGCCCCCCGTCGCGTGCTCACACTTGGCTGTCATAAGCGAAACAAAATTTACTCCCCCCCCCCCCAACGTGCGTGGTACTCACACTTGTCCGGCGTCGGGTCAGCACCCGGGATACGCATACGGGTTCCGTAGCCCAAATAGCAAAAACGAAACCAGAAAGAGAAAAAATGTCACAGGCATTTTTCCCGAAAACTACTACCCATATTTCGATGGCCAAATTTGAACAAAAAGTGGTTACAACGACTTTAAAATATACGACATTACTATTATAATTAGACATAGATTCACGCGGCCTTTTTTGTGGGTAATAATGAGTACTACATTATTATGCTGTATCATCATCAACTGCCTCTGTGGCGCGGTGGGAGTGTATCCAACTGCTACGTAAGAGGTCGTGGGTTCGATCCCCACCCAGGATAAAACTTTGTGTGATGAGCACGATGGTTTATTCTGTGTCTTTGTGTTATAAATTTATCTATAATATGTATGTATTTAGAAATATATAAATATGTTTATCAGTTGCCATAGTACAAGAAAGCTATGCTTAGTTTGGGATCAGATAGCGTTGTGTGTCCCAAGATATTATTATTATTATCACAAATAGCTTTCGCAGCGCACGTAAAATAAGCAACATTTTTTTATACCTTGAGTTACATTATTGCAATTTTTGTAGGGATCTCTAATATTTTGACAACAAAATATCCTCCCCGATAATGTAGCTTTATAACGGTGAAAGATTTTTTAAATTGGTCCATTAGTTTCGGAGTCTATTCAATGCAAACAAACAATAAAATATTTCCTCTTTATAATATTAGTAGATAAGTAAATACAGTTTTTAAATGGTCATGGATGTACTGTACCGGTCAACATCACCTTTGCGTAAAGCACCCGTATTGAAACTACCAGCCCACTAAAAAATTCTCCAGGTGTCTAGAGATTTAATAACTACATAGTTTCATACATTTTCACTTCACAAAACTGTTTATTATCAGTTTTGTACACCATTTTTCATAATTTATTTTAAACGCGAATCTGCCGTGATTTGAAAATACTGGCAGCTGGTGTCATTTCCCAACATTCCGTAATAAAGGTGTTTGCATAATGACTTCATAGATATAGACGGAGTACATAATAAGGTAAGTGTTCCACTGAAACAATATAAAAACATAGAGAAACTACTTTTCCAACAAATTATGGAATGGGGCTCCTCAATAAAGTTGAATTGTGGCTATAGGCATCCAGCTTTTGACCAGCAGGGCAGCCAGATTTCTTTGGCTTGGGTCCTTATTTTCTGTTTGCGCGCCAAGATTTTTAGAACAGTTTTATTACATAAATTACACCAGTCACAGCTCGACAAGGAAGTGGATGGGGAGACCCCTTCCAGATAAGCTGAGTCCGGTTCGGAACATATGAAGTCATTGCGCGAGTCGACCTAGCAAACGCATCGCGACCTTAGAAGCCATTGAACAAGCTAGGGTCCGCAGTGCAATATTAAAAGTTCTGCGCGATAGAGGACTCGTCGTGGTTTCACAAATCACTGCACAAACCGAAGGGCCTATAGCGAATTTGGAAGTCTTGCGCGAGCTGGCGAGCACCTCGTCAATTTAGAAGCCAGTTGAGTGAGCTGGACCCCAGTGTAACCTCATGAGTCACTGCATGATTATGAGCCCCAGCGCAATCCTCAAAGTTAGAAAACTTATTGCTTTCGTTATTGCATGAGCTGACAAGCGCACCATTCAGTTTGAAACCAATGGACGAGGTGGAAAGTCACAGCACGAGCAGTGGAGTTAAGCGGGAAACTTGAAATTCATTATAGTATTTTTTTGCATTTCTTGCCAATTACTTTAATATTATAATAATTGTAAGATAGAAAAATTTTAAGTCCAGACCCAGGAAGCCATCATGAGATAACATTTTTTTACCTTTCAAAAATCCTGGCGCCGGAATAGAACCATTTATCGGGAAGCATGTCTCTGAAGACTGAATCTCAAAACCCTTCTAACCTCCCTGCACGCGATTAAGACCCCGTGTGCGCCATCTAGCCGCAATAACAAAAGCCGTTATAGTTCTAATAAACAGTGCCAAACTCGCGTGCAGGAAAGATAGAAGAATGTTATACATGGGTCTGGAGTTCAGATTTTTCTATCTTAAAAAATGTAATTATTTGTATAATCTATAAATTTACTGCAGGCTTATCGCGAATTTAGAAATAACTCAACAAGTCAGTAGCCCAGGTAAATTTTAAGAGCCACTTCACAAGCAAAGAAATTTAACGCGAATTTAAAAGCACTACGCAGCATGAACTTATACAACATCGAACGAGCTGTAAACCGTAGCGTATCTTAATAGTCACTTTGCGAGCAATGGGGCGTAGCATAAAAGTGGAATTCACTGAATGAGTTGACGAGCACAGCTTGAACTTATAAGCAACCAAGCTGGGATGCCGCAGCGCAATCTAAAGTCACTGCGAGCGGAGAGTAGCGCAGCGTGTATTTAAAATCCACAACGTAAGTGGATGGCCGAAGCAACGTTTTAATGTGCCCGAACCTAAATATCAAAATTTCAAACTATTATGCTAGCTGGGGCCGACAGAGAGACGCAGCGTGAACTTAATAGTCATTGCGCGCTCTGGCGAGCGTAGCGCAAACTTTCGAACCATTAACCAAGCTAGGGCCGCAGAGCGGCTTTAAGTGTCAATGCATTAGGAGAGCGATCTTAAGTCACTGCGAGCAGACAGAAACGCAGCCTGTATTCTAAGAATCCACTACGTAAGTTGGCGGCGGAAGCAACGTTTTAAAAGTCCTAAAATTAAAAAAAAACAAAATTCTTTATTCACTTAGAATGCAAAATACTTGTTGGGTTGGGATTCTACATGACATGTAATGCCAAGTACGCAAACAAAAGTTAAAGCCAGAGAAAAGAACCTGGCAATAAAAACTCGAGGCCACCTGAAAGTCACTGCGCAAACAAAGACATGCAGCGTGAAGTTAAAAGTCACTGAGTGCGCTGGCGAGCGCAGCGCAAACTACCTTACCATTGAGCATGCCTGGGCCGCAGAGCGGCTTTAAGTGTCACTGCATGAGGAGAGGGGCACAGTGTAACCATTGTGCCCCTAAAAATGAACAAAGAAGCTGGAACCACAGCGCTGTCTTAAAAGTAATAGCGCGACGAAAAGGACACAGTGCTAACGGGCACAGCTTAGAAGCCACTGCGTTTGTGTTAAAGATAAATAGATCTAAGACCAAGATTATGATCGTGGACAATTTGCCCGAAGTTACTCAGATTGCGAACTGAGACGTGATTCAGACCTACGTCTACCTTGGGGCCTTAACATCAAACAACGGTGGCTGCGGGAGATGAAGTAAAACAACGTATGGCCATAACTAGACCTGCGATGGAGAAGATAAAGAGAGTATGGAGGAATCGCAACATTACTAAAGCCACGGAAGTCAGGTTGGTGCGAACACTGGCATTCTCCATTTTTGTTTACGCGGCAGAGTCATGGACAGTGCGCGAATTTGAAAGGGGAAAGGCTCAAGAGATGTGGTGCTGAAGGAAGATGCTCGGGATATTGTCTTGCCTTACATTGTGCCCCCTAGAACCGAACCAGCTTAGCAATAGGGCAATGTCGTCAAAGTTCACACCCTCGGCTAGCGCAGATACCTTTTCTAATACTCTACTCCCAGTCACGCTGTAGATTTTTAAGAGGGGAATTTTTTCTGTGCCATCTAGAAAAAAATTAGAATTGGGGCTACGGCGCCCTTCCTTTTCTGTATTTCACTGGTGTGAAATAGAGTATTTTGTTAATTATTATGTTAATTACAATATTTTACCTGACAAACTAAGTTGTAGCGGGGCTGACGTATAAATTTTATCGACAATATTTGGGCATTCAGGTTCCAGGGGCTGCGCTGCGCCTCCCCCCCCCCCCCCCTGTGTACGAGCATGATTGTGGCTACTACGCGCACAAGCGATGTCTGATATTTCTGATGTCGGTAGTAAATTATTATTTTAGTATTTTATTTTTTAGTTGCTGACCCGCGCAATTCGTTTGCGTCATTTCCCCCCGTTTTTGCAACACTTTTCATTGATGTTCAGCTCCTATTGGTCGTAGCGTGATGTTATATGCCTAGCATAAGACACTCACAAATAAAGTGGCTTTCTATTGGTAAAATAATTTTCAAATCCGTTTAGTAGATCCAGAGATAACCCCTACAATCTCACAAACTCGCAAACTTTACCTCTTTATAACATTTTAAGTATTATGTAAATATACAAATATTTAAAATATGTGTGCCTATGTGTATAAATAGATTAATTATTATAATTTCTATTATTTGTTAATAATTTTTAATAATAATAATAATAGTCATACAGAGTCTCAGTATTTTCGAACGAAACTTAGATTGTCATAAATCGAATGGTTCTATCCTTTTTTGAGGTTATGTTATGAATTGTTTTTCGAAACAGAAATTACAATCTGAACTCAAAACAGAATAATTATGGCTATGATTAGAGCTGGTCTACAAAGACTTGCCAATGTATTCAATGGAGCACAAGGTAACAGCCCAACTCATTGAATCCCAAACTATACTTATTATTAAAAGAGTAAGTAGTAACCGATTTATATAATTTACAGCTGGAATCCTCTCAAGATTCGCTACAAATTTAGCTCCAGTAGAGAACAAATCCATATCTGAAGCTACAAAAGACGTCATAAGTGAATGCAACCAGCTCATAGCACAAAATGCATCTCGAAACTTCGCAATTATCCATTTACTGGGAAAACAGTGGCGTGTTACGGACGGAGACTTGTTAGTCGTTGAAGGATACTGGCCTCCGAACATCGGTGATGAAATTAAGCTTGAAAAAGTTCTTGTAGCAGGTAGTAAAGACTTTTCTCTCATTGGACGGCCATTAGTTGAGCCAGGATTGGTGAATGTCACTGCAACGGTTATATCCAAAGGTCTTTCTCACACTAAAACGCATTTTAAGAAGAAGAGGAGGAAGCAGTATATGAGAATCAACTTTATAAGAGCTCAACAAACAATGTTAAGGATAAACTCAGTTGAGATTGCTGATAAGATCAATGAGAGTGCCCGTAATGAATGCTAGTTGTAATTATAAGTAGTTAATAAATGTTAGAGTATTAATAATGTATTTGTTTTCATTATCATTATTTATCACTCATTATTATTATTTTAATAGCTGTCCCACACAACGTTGTCTGTGTAAATGTTTCCCGTTTTTGCAACATTTCTCATTGTTGCTCCGCTCCTATTGGCCATAGCTTGATGTTATATAGCCTATAGCCTTCCTCAATAAACGGGCTATCCAAAAGTGATATAATTTTTCAATTTGGATCAGTAGTTTCTGAGATTACAGCATTCAAACAAACAAACTTTTCAGCTTTATAATATTAGTATAGATTTACTTTTTAACCACTTAATTATCATTACTTTAGATTACAATAAAATAGTTCTAATTCTTGCTTATTTTCATACCTACTTGAACTGCTGAATTGATTTTGATGAACTTTCATACAAATTAACTCCAAACATAGTTACTCTATGTAAAAGTACATATAGCATGGAGGAATGCAGTAGGCTAGCGCCTACTGCATTCCTCTAATGTAGCTTAGATAAAAATCAAACTCTATAATCACAGTTTATTCTATTTTAATAAATAAACTAAAAATTAATAAATTAATTTATATTAAATTGTCATCTACTTAATGTTACATTGTCACAATACTCTTGAAAAATAGTTTTATGCTCTTCTTTTAAAAATCTTTTCATGCCTTTGAATAAATAAAACATTTTACTATTTTCAAATAAATTACTTAAAATCTTCAGAAAACCTTCATAATCACCACTTTTTTTATAAGAAGATATTGATAATTGAAATTCTTTATATTGGTCTGGTAACAAAAGCACTTTAATCTCCTTAACAAAATCTATTAAAGATGTCGGAGGGACTTTTTCAGGTTTAGTTTCTTCCTTCTCTTTCTCTCCATTCAAATTATCTTCAAAACCAAAAGGTTTAATTTTCAACTTTTTCTTCTTCACAATATTCATACTTAAATCATCAGCTATTCTCTTGTGTAACGTAACTAAAGATTGCGAACTTGACTGCTGAGAGTCTACATTGTCTATGGAACTAAATAGATCTTTTGTAGTCTTTGGTTTGAACTCATTCACATAAGCAGAAGACTTTGCATTCTTGTAGAAATCCATAGAGAAGTCTGCGTATACCTCGTTGGAATTAGGATATTGGCCGACTGGTTTTTTAATACCCTTTGATACTGCTCTAGTACTGGTTACTGGAAATGATACCCCTGTAACATGGATTGGTCCAGAACTTCTATTTGAGTTAGACTCATTAGGAAGCAATGGTTTTAGCCTTGGTGATGGTAAAGTCGCTTCTGCATTCTTGAAAAATCGGCAAACCTCACTCACACTCTCTCCAAACTTATTTGATGTATTTATGTGATCCCGAAGCCATGCTGATAACTGATTCTTAAGTTTGGGACTGTTAAACCTGCTATCACAGAGTAAGATGGCTCCATAGTCATTTTTGTGTCTTATTACTCTTCCAATAGCCTGGTTCACTGCTCTAGTAGCTTCTAAAGAGTACCATTCATCACCAGACAAGAATTGCTTATCCTTTACTCTTAATTCTTCTAAATATTTCTTCTTCAATATAATTCTAGGATCCTTGAGGGGTGGAAATGGTAGTCCAGTTATGATAACAGCTCTACCATTCATATCAGCAAAATCTAAGCCTTCAGAAACTTTTCCTCTGCATACAGCCATAAAGCAAGCTCCCCTTGTGCTAGGATCACTTATTTTACTGTAGAATTCACTCATTATTGTATTAAAAGTATCTTTTCTTTGAGGCTCAACAAATATTGGTTTAATATTGCTAATACTAGACCAAATACCCTCATTTTGCCACATTTCTTGACACTTTGTCATGATAGGGTATGATGGAAAAAATACTAAAAGTCCATCAGGAACTACCCTACTAAAACTAAGTATTGTTCTACCTAAGGCTGAAATATACTTGGGATTGTCCCTGTTCTGGTAATTTGAATTTAATTGAGTACCATCAGGCCCTTGACCTATAATCTTCACACAAATTTGATTAGATTTGACAATATGTGGATTTTCTAATTGAGTCCCAATAGGGATGCCTAATTCTGATGTCAAAGGTTTTAGAGGAGCGAGGGTACCACTTGTTAAAATGATGCTCCTAACATTCTGTTCTATGAGTTGTTTCATCCCAAACCCTGGGCTGAAACACCAGTAACTCAGAACTCTTTCAGATGTTTTGGAACTAGTTGTTTTCAAAGCACCCCAACTATCTGCTTTCTTATTCTTTTTATCTTCAATCTGTACATGGACTTTGTAACACATTTTGACTCTCTCTTTGTAAGCATGAGTAGTCCCGCTGAATACAACATTTAATAAGTCTACTATCTTCTGTAACCCAACTCCTTTTCTCTGAAATGGAGAATCGCTGGCTGTCGACAGATACTGTATGAGATTCTCTATAAGACCAATGACTGCCATTTGGTTATGATCTCTAATCTCTGCCTTAGAAAGCAGTTCAAATATATAACCTCCAGGGTATGTGCTGCCTTCGCTACCAACAGTTATATCATCAATTGCCTTTTCTAAAGCCAGCATCATTTCCTTTAATAAACATAAATCATCACAAGTGAAGTCTTTCGGCTGACTGCTGTCTACTGTCATATCCATTTGCTCTTCTGTTTGTTCACCAAAAGACCTCATAACATGAGTTATTTCATCAATACATAGAGCCACATCTGTCGTCCGTATTTGGAGCGATGCTGACTCTTCACACATCTTCTCTACATTGTGAGCTTCATCTAAAATTATTATGTTGTTCATTAGTTCAACTCCATTAGCTTTCCTCGATTTTGGATCTAGAATATAATTATAGGGCATGAATATTATATCAGCATCTTGTTTAAGTTCTTTTGACAAATAGTAAGGACAGCATTTTAACTTTTTGCCTACAGTAACTAAATCTTCTATGTCTAATATTTCATCGCCTTTAATTGCCTTATCTTCTTTCTTAGATTCAACATTGTTATAAAAATGGCATGTTCGTGATTTAACTCTTAGTTGGCACATGTGGACTTTGTTCATATTGTTGGTTTCCTTAGAGACTTCAGGATGAATGCACATCTGATCTCTTGATCCTAATACAGTTGCTTTTACATGCCTATAACTGGATCTCTTCAACTCCTGCATAGCTTGCGTTAGCTGTGAATGAGTTCTTGACGAGTATATTATTTTTGGCATCCCCCAAGAAGTATTGTCTTTCGATTTACCAGCGCCGGCTTTCAAACTGTCTCGCAAAGTGTTACTGTGTTCAGAAAAGTTGCCGACTTGTGCGTTCATTTGTAGTTGAGCTTTCTTCACTAGCAGCCAGGCTAATGATGAACAAAGCAGGCTCAAAGTCTTGCCAGTTCCCGTTGGTGATTCCAATAAAGCATTTGTGTTGTTTTGTAGACTCTCTATCACTCGCTCCATGTAGGCTTTCTGTACCTCGTAAGGCTCGAAGGGGAAGTTTACAGGTATACCTGCTATCATAACTTCAGGCATCTTGATTTGTTAAGTTGAAATAAATATGAAAATAATCACATATCAACATTAACTTTACGTTTTGTGATAAAATTTATAAATCCATCTCCAACTGTCCATCAATTTGTGAAAATGGCGGCAAACTGTAATCAGCTGACGGATTTGACACTTATGACATTTATTGACAGCTGCTACTAATGTTACCACTCAGAATAATATCTGGCAAGAGTGATTACCACTGCGAAAAAACGAATAATAACTGCTACGCAAACGGCAAATAGGGGTATTCTACACTGTTTGAAAGAATAGTGTTTAATATGTTTATAATATTGATTTGCTAAAACGCCACAAAAACAAAATAAACACGCTTTCTTGCTATAAAATGACATTAAAATTTACACATACATATTTTTATTCCCGGAAAAACGCTGTCTGCCATGTTCATGACGTCATATCGGCACAGAACAATCGGATTGGTGTTAGTTAGCATTAAATACAGTGTCGGCAATACCATCTATGCTAGCTAAAGGGCAACTTAACCATTATATAGGCACCTATACTCCGTGACACACTAGGCGCTGCTACTTTCTAAGCGCATTTTTAACGCCGCTATTACAGTTTTAAACAGGACTAATGCGCTTATTACACTACACTAAATCAGGGACCCTAAACCCTTAAAAAGAGAGCTGTAACAAGAGTTAAGGCCCCTTATTTTCTAACAAATTTTCAAAGGTCACCTTGATTTAGGGCCCTGATTTAGGGTAAAACGTAGTGATTACTTTATCTGTGATTTAGGGTAGTGTAATAGCCGTTTGACCATAGATAATAGTTATACGTGTGTTCTGAGCGTTTGACAAGAGTTTTGACTATATTACGTCACACGATGGCTTCTCGTGTTTAATGTCACGTGATATACAGACTAAAAAAATACCAACATATAATTTTAATAAAACAACCATGTTCATTTATGACTTGAATTCAGAATATCTACGTAAATTTTGTTCAAATTTCATAATTTATAAGTACCCTTTTATTTAAAAGTTAAATTATTAAAACATTAACATTTAAGGCCCTTAACAGATTGTGTGCAATTTGTTTTGGTTATGGGCCCTACTATAAAATTAGAATCACAATCTGTTTCATAAGTTTTAAGACCCTGATATTAATTGTAATTAATTATTTTTGAACCATGGTAAAATAAGATGGAAAGGTATGGTAATAGGGGTATCCATTCACTTTGATATATTTTTTGGATCACGAACTCGTAAATACAAAAATGAACCTCTATTCCTGACGGTGTATGAGGATAAGGGTCCAGCTTTTCTCAGAGCTGAGTCAGTCAGAGATCCAAGTAGGTCAACCAAGCATAAAATTCTGTTGCGACCCGGCCGTGTGTGCTCGTAAAAGCGTGACCAGAGTTACGTACTTTACGTAAATAATTTCTTCGCAATTACTCAAAATCGGTAAGGACAACTTCAGCTTGCCTTAAAATTAAAAAATATCAATTTGCACTGCGTTCCTCTCTCGGAGGGGGCATGTATTCCCGTAGAGGGAGTTACTTGAGGCTGGTTATTAATAAGGGTTCAAAAATATTTAGGTATATCACAAATAAAATATCCATAAACTAAGAACAAAATATATTTACACAATATTACATAAACAAATGCATATAGGCACAATCACATTCAGAATTTTCATAAGGCATCTCATTATTTCTTAATATCTTATAATTGTAAAATTTAAACAGTATAAAAAATATATGAATGAGTATACATTTCTTAAACTTTAGTCCAATGGTCCAAATGCACTTACGATCCTAAATAATGGTTAACTTTCAAGACTCGATTTTTGATCACATTTTTATAATAAAAAACACTTTGCTTATTCTAAGATACTATAGTATAAATAAATGACAGTAAAAATGGAAGAACTAGTATTTGTAAATAGATCTGATAGACTTATGATAGAAGCGCGTTCTCTCCCGCAAGACAAATAGCAGTAGGCTTATCATAAAAAGAAACAAAAAGTTTTATCAGGGAAAACATGAAACCTACACCTCTAAATCGGTCAAAACGGGCCCGTCGTCTTGTATTAATTGTAAACAAATCAACATCATGGTAGCTACATTAAATTATGTCGAATTTAGTCATTGTTCGGAATGTCTTTCATGGTGAACCTACAAATGTTGCCACTAGCAAAATAACAAATCAATACTTTTAACATATTACAACCCTGTATAAATTTACGTTACATGCAGAGAAAGCGCGCGTATTATATTTTTTTTTTTTTGTAGCTTAATATTAAAGCATTTCAAAAGTTTCACATGCCTTTCAATCACATCGTCACCAGGGGCGTAGCGTAGAACGGGACTTATATGAAATGCCAAGCCTAAATGTCATTTATAAATCGCTGGCACCAGGGGGGAGGGGGGGGGGGGGGTTGCAATTGCTTATAACGCATAACTATGGCGCTATAGTTACGCCCCTGCCTGTCACACTAGTCGACTTATTTAATACTTACTAAAAATTTAAACACATTGCCGCGGAAGCATCGAATGGAAGAGATGTAAATTTAATTATATTTTAAACTTTATCTTTGTGGTATAAAGTGCTAGTTTTGAGAGCAAAAAATTCGAGGGGGTTCCCATACAAAAGCCATTTATCACTTGATATTAATAATGGAACTAGGTCAGTTGAAATTTTAACAATGTGTGTATTGTAATGACAGCTATAACAAAAAATACATAAAAGGAAATCAAGTTAACAATTAAATGGGGATCCCCACACAATAAAAATGGTCAACAATGGCAACAGGTAGACGCTGGAGATTTTATTATAGTGTACTACTGTTACTTATTGTGTAGTTGCTATAAATAACAAATTAAAAAATTAAATAACTCCAAAAATCCCCATACAAGGAGGTCCCCATGCAACTATAATATTTAAAACATATGTTTTCGGAATGTTTAGGGTTCGTTAAATACCTGTATGCTAGTACGGTTGGACGGAACCCTTCGTGTGCGAGTCTGACTAACACCTAGCAGTTTATTGTAAATTAGACACTACCAGATCTTCTGCGGCAATATGTAAAAAAACGAGTCAATGACTGCTTACAGTGATTCTATAAATGTACGTTCGTCCCTATCAGAAACACATTTATTAAAACATCGAGCACATATGGAGACTTTATCGACTAGATATACCAGTGACTTTGCATGCATTAGTCTCGTTTTATAGTCAATGTGCTATTCTGATGTATAAGCTTTAACATTGTAAAGTTTCATCAAAATTTGTCAAGTAGTTTTAACAAGAAGCGGTTGTTAACAAACATCCTTCCATAATATAGTGCCATAGTAGAACCACAGTAAGCATTAGGCTTGCTACACACATAAACAGGTCGGTACTGTCGTTTCCGCAGTATTTGCCGAACAACCAAGCTGACCTGAAGCAACTGCTACACATGATTAGCTTCATTTATCTAGTGCCGATCGGATAGTTCATTCGGATTGGCATATCATTCAGGCATTGACGTAGAGACCAAGACTGCGCCACAACCTCACAAAATTGACCACTCTCTAGAAAGAGACAACGCGTGTGGACAATACCTGTCAAAGGCCGCACGAGTTTTTTCTCTCTTTCACGCATTGCAGTCAATATTTACTTTTTAATTGAAATGGATGGCACGGTCCAGGTCTATAAACATTGGATTCGGGAGTATTTGTTAAACGACGAAGCCGGCAAGTATATGTGTGCGGCACAGCTATCAGGTATTTTTCCCGAATATTCATCTACATTATATTCGATTTCACCTGTGCTGATTAATGCCGGTCCAATTATATGTGTAGCAACCCTTAGACAACTCTGAGAGGCTGACAATAACATTTCAGAAACTCACACTAACCGGCAACCATTATTGATTTCTTAGTTTTCTTTCCAAAGTTGAACAGCTTTCTAAAATAACTTTTCTTTTTCTTTATGACGCTGTTGTCGCTTACTTGACTGTGGCAGGAACGACTATCTTCCGATTTCTTAGTAGTTATAGGTTTGTGTGTGTTTGTGTCGATTGAGTCCAGTGCGCTGGTGGACACGGCATAGTTGCTTGGCAGTAAGATGCCGTCTTCTATCACGCGGTTAGTTAAACTGTGTGATGAAGGGAACTGAACGAGCGGTGATTGTTGCGGAGGCATTAGGAGTCTGAAATAAAGAAAAATTGTCTTTTCAAATGTCACTGAAAATAAGCTGTCTCTTTCTGACACTTGAAAATGAATATTAGAGATAGGGTTGATTCCAATTTGTTCAGCTGTGAACAAAGTGGACATACAGTTGGATCAACGTAACTTGACCGGATTGAAGTTAGGTTCATATCACTTTCGCGCATGTCATAGAGATGCGACCCTAAAATTACTTACGAAAACGATTTATGTTTAATCGATTAAAAATACTAGCAAAATTATAATTCAACAATATTAAAATACTATATAAATGAGTTCATAAAAGTTTAAATTTAGAACAGTTACAGTAAATACTAAAGAAAATTTGAAAAACAATTTCTTTACGCAAATTTATCACAAAAAACATGAGTTAGTAATACTAATTATGACAATGTAATGCGTAATCGCATCTCTAATTCTCTTAGTTTAATTACCGCCCCCGGCCCCCGATTCGTAAGGCTTCATAATGGACGTATCGTCTGTGGCCACTTTAACTTTGACACTGCTTCTGTGGCGCGGTCGGTGTGTGTCCGACTGCTACGCAAGAGGTCCTGGGTTCAATTCCCACACGGGACACCACTTTGTGTGATCCACCGTGGTGTACTTTGTGTCCGTGACTTGTATGTTTGTAAAGTGCCCCGCGACACAGGGCTTGTACCCTACTGCGGGAGTCGTATTTAAAAAAAAACTTTGATAACGGTTGCTAAGCAACGTTGTTATTAAACATTTCACATCGTGCGTGGCTTTAGTTTAGGTATCTAAGTATTTACAGATGACGTTTCGACCGGATTACACCGGCCGTGGTCGCAAGCTGCTTGAAGCAACACTACAACATTAAAAGCTATAAGTTACCTGTTCTGCTGTTGAATACTTTGAGCGTTATACTCCCGAGCCAATTCCAAGGTCTGTCGCAGTTTGCCCCAGAAGTCGACAAGCCCGGACTTGTTGCTATAGACCAGTCTGTGATAGTACAGGAAGTGAGGTGGCAAGTTGCACTCGCGGTAGATTATAGGGATGAGCTTGCGTTGTCTCGATTCTGTAACACGAAAGATTATTATATATATATACTAGCGGACGCCTCGCGGTTTCACTCGCATAGTTCCCGTTCCCGTGCCCATGTCACCCAGGGTTAGTGTCGCTTCACAACGATGAAATAATTTTTCAAATCCGTCCAGTAGTTTCGGAGGCTATTCAATACAAACAAATAATCAAATCTTTCCTCTTTATAATATTAGTATAGATAACTAGCCCGGCCATAAATACTTTTTTTTTTCAACTTTTTAATTACTTTTAATTTAGCGCGCTTATTATTTTGAAAAGTTCTTTCAATTTCACAAAGCTACATTTTTGTTAAAAAGGAAAAAAACTTTAGCCAAAGTGTATTAAGAGACAGTCTTGGATCGTGTTGTGAAACCGCTCAGCAGTACACTTTTTAAAATGTATCGTGGACTTTCCAGCAGGACTCTGCACCTGGTCACAAGGCACGAACTATCCAAGCCTTGCTTTAAAACTAACGTTCCGGACTTTAAAGAGCTGAAGACTGGCCCTCATTTAGCCCAGACCTCAACCCTTTAGACTACAAATTATGGTCAGTTTTAGAGGACATGGCTTGCTCTAAACGACACGGCGACATTAAGTCTCTTAAAAAAAATCAGGAGCAAGCAGTGGCGAAATTTCCCATGGCAACAGTGCGTAAACCCATAGATTCGTGGCCTGACAGATTAAAGACCTGTATAAAAGCCAAAGGTAGCCATTTTAAATAGAATATTGTTTTTATTTTTTGCTGAGACTTTAATAAATGTGTACTTATAAGTTTTAGTAATATTACATTTTTAATAGTGAAGAAAAGTCCGTGCGAAGCTGGTGCGGGCCGCTAGTTAATAATATATAGGGTACAAGGATTATTAAAGAAAAGGGGGAAAGAGGCTTAGGCCGGATCACATCAGGGGAGGACCCCTAGTGTGATCCGGCCGTGCGATGTACTCACCGATGCTATTTGCTTGTGCATAGTCCGCGTAGAACCTGGTTCCGTTGCTAGTGAAGAATGCGGGCGACAGCACCATGATGATGCGCAGGCACCGCTCCGAGATGAGCTGCATCATCGGCGCGTACTGCGCGCTGTGACCCACTTGCAGGTCGTCTACTGTGCACATCTACAAATTATACACATACATTTTAATAACTGAGTACGGCATGGGCGGCATTTGAGAGTTGAAACCCCCACGAAATTGCAAAAAGGTATTTGGCCTGTCTTTAGTCAATTGGGTAGTTGACTACAATAAAAGTAAATTATTGTATACTAATCAGTAATAGTAGAGCTTAAAATGCTCTGAAAATAACTGTTCTTTTACATTTTAACATGTTTTTTAATTTAAAAGCATGAAAACGAATACTAAAATTAATGATTTGACACTGAACTCCATGACGCATTAATGAATCTCGATGAAGTTAGTAAAGTGCCTCCGACTGCATGAAATTATATAATTATGTAGGGGATATTATTCCATCTTTTTTTATTTAATACTTTTAAGATGAGCCCTTTAATTTGATACCCTTATTGCAGAATTCAAAACAACTTTTTTTTCCACACCTCTTTATTTTGACATCTCACAGCCGCCATGTATGTTTTTTTCAAACGTCACTTATCTTAAACACTTGGGCGATCAAGACGAATCTAACGTCTTAATTGTATAAATCTGTTCAGCGGATTGTGAGATATCAGGTAATAATGAATTTTACATACATACATACATACCTACATACATACATACATACATACAAGATACGCGCGAAAAACATAACCTTTCCTTACAGTCGGGTAAAAATGAAAAAATAAACAAGGAGATATAACGATAAAGAGGCTATTCAAGTTAAAGTTCACTGAGTGAGGGAATAGAGTGCCCGAGTGGTCTATAATATATCTTGTTTATTTCCCTTCTAATAAGTGCGAGTTGTTAGCGCATTACCTGAAACCCAATAGTGGCCATACGCGCCTTCATTTTTTCGACAAACTCCTTATCCTCCTCGGCATATAAGACCACAGCATCATATATTTGGATGCGCCCCGGCCGGTCATCGTTAGTGATTAGTTCCTCGTCTCCCTCGGTACTGGCATTTACCAAGTTATTTCTCTGTACAGTGCCTGCAACAAAAAATAATCATCCGTAAATACAAAGGTTTGTCGCTCCCTCTCACTCAGTTTTGTCTCTCGGTCACGCCGTTAACTATCATCACAGAACACCGTACAGTACAGAAGCATATCAGTCACAGATGCGGGGAACGGGAACAAGACGGACTAGAGACGCGCTGCGAGTGCTCATTTTGTGCGCGTATGCGAGTTTATAAAAGTCGTGGTACATACATGTGAGTTTCTCTCTTTATTTTGTGCTATCATGCCGTCACTGTCACTTTAAGGTGAATAGTAGAGACATAGATACTTTTGAGCACGACTAACGGCCGGTCTCAATACTCTAACTATCGATGGATTTGCCTACTGGAGTTATATATTTGATATAAGCTCCATACAAAATATGTTAAAATTCTACCCCTAGTAGCCAAATCCATCGATAGGTAGATTATTGAAACCGGCCGTTAATCATATATGATTTATGTATTCTGGGGTTAGTTTCTGCGTAAGTGCGTTGCCAAACCTATTTTTAAAAGAGAGACTGATCCATACTTTAGTAGGCGGATTATAGGCTTTAGACTGCAAAGAATTGCAACTCAAAAATACTCCGCATGGAGTACGCCAAGCAGAGGATGTCATTAGAGGAGGCCTTTGCCAAGAGGCATACTGAACTCCATGACTTACTATAAAAAATAAAAAAATAAACAAGGAGATATAAAATATATAGGAGCCCGAGTGGTCTATAATATATCTTGTTTATTTCACTTCTAATAAGTGACAGTTGTTAGCGCATTACTTGAAATCTAATAGTGGCTATACGCGCCTTCATTTTTCCGACAAAAGAAAAGAAAGTGTTAAAACCCTAAAAAGTGCTGCCCAAAAGGGCTTTATAATAATAACAATATCTTCGGACAACTCACACAAAGCCATCAGATCCCAAACTAAGCAGAGCTTGTATTATGGAAACCAGACAACTGATAAACATACTTATATATTTCTAAATACGTACATATTATAGATACATAACACCCAGACACAGAATAAACCATCGTACTCATCACAAAAAGTTTTATCCTGGGTAGGGTCGAACCCATGACCAGTCAGGGTCACTAACCACTAGACCAACTGAGCAGTATAATTGCTGAGGAACGCTACGGGCACTGCTTTCTCGATTCATCAGAACTCACCATGAACTTGTCCGTTGCTAACATTGCTTCTGAGATCTTCAACGACATCATCCTGCACATCAAACCTGTCTATGGTCTCCAAGTGAAGCAGCAGATGTCCCACATTCGCTGTAATGTCTTGGTGCTGCCAGTACTCCAGAACTTTCGCTGTTTTATCTTCACATTGTTGCTGAATGTATGACTCATCCTGAGACGATATGTTTACCAGTGATGCCAAACCGCGCCAATCTCTGGAAAGAAAACAAACACGTTGATACCAAAACTAAGTAGATAATGATATATCTTATCAAACCATCAATAACAGATAACCCTACACGTATTGTACTTTGTTGCGAAGGTAATTAAAAATGTCAAAGTTCTTTTACTATGATATCACACTTTCCTTTTTCAGATAGTAATTCGATAAAGTCAACAATTATTCACTTCTTCGAATTATTATCTGAATTATAACGAAACTAAATTTATGCAAACTTCATTAGGCAACTGTAGGAGGCTAAAATAGAAATCAAAACTTTTTGATCGATGGTGGATTACACCATTCGCAAAGAGCTTGCATGGTAGATTATACCGTTACTTATACTCTTCTGCAAAGATAAATCCTTAGTCCTAGTAGTGGGAATATTATAAGTCTGATTCTTAAATCTCAAAATCGTAATAATAGTATTGTGTTACATATGGATAGCAAGACGGAAGATGGACAAATAATTGACTTACGGCCGTTTTCCATAATCGAATTATCGATGGATTTGACTACAAGAGACGTATTTTGTATGGAGCTTATGTCAAATATTTGAAGCGGCGGTAGCCTAATGGCTAAGGCATCGATCTCGCAATCGTAAGGTCGCGGGTTCGAATCCTACCCATTATACTACCGACGTGAACCCACTCCTAACACAAGCCTTTGAGCTTACCTGGAGGGGTTAACAAGATTGCTAATGTGTGACTCAATTCTAATTCTCTTTTCATTGCTAGTTATCTTTTATAAAATATATATATCTCTAGTAGCCAAATCGATCGATAGATAGAATGTTGAAAATGGCCGTTAATAGCAATACAAAAATCGCGAAGGATTCGCTTGTTGACGAATGTAGTTTTCGAAGAGTTGGTCTTTGTTCAAAACGCAAGGTTGCTAGCCAACAAAATGCTATTTGGACAATATACAAGTCAACATCAAAACTACTACCATTATAATTGTAGACAGATCATCATGGAAATTGGGAAATGTGGCTAGACGGGGAAGACCAAGACAGTACGCGACTGTAGTTATGCAGTCATGCAACAAATCGACCCTAGCTATATTTGACACAAATTACCTAGATACCTATTATATTTTGTGATATTAAGCTCTAGCTAATAAGTCGGTCTTAAAGACGTCAGGTATTCCCAATAGGAGCATGGAAACCAGCTGTGTTCTATCTCTCAAAAATCCTTGAAGTATGTTTTTTTTTATATTTTAATACTTGTAATCATTTAATTAGTAAGCCTGGTAATTAACATGATAATCGTTTGAGCTCTTCAATTGTTATCAAATTTACTTCAAACTCGAAGATTGTAGCGAGTATTTTTAAAACTAATTAGAGGATGACAGTTGTGTAATAACTAATAATACATTAAAATAGATAACACAACGCCTTCTGTGTCTAATCAAGTATGACTGTAAGTTATATACTAAAAATTTGCACGAAATATAAGCTCGTGACGCATGATTTTCAAATCACTAAGTCATAAACACATTAAATTGTGAAGGATAATATTTTGTTCAGTATAATACATGGTTAATTTAAAATGTAATTTATCATCATAGTATTCAAGTACCTACTCCATTTTTAGGAGTTGTATATTTTCACATTTACGGCTATACATTTTCAGAGTTGGTGTGATTACATCATTTTGATTAACATCTTGATTTTACGATAAAAATCAGCGATTTAATCAAGTATCTTCAAAGGATTATGTTTATAAATAGGCATTTTATTATGTCAATTGTTTGTATTTTGTACCCCATTTAATACTGTTCAATAAATTATTTTATAACTTATAATTTTATTATATTTTTTTGTTACGGTATGTTATTTTTTTGGTGTATTTTTTGGATATGTGTCTTGATGTAGCCGCTACTTAGTTTCATAGCTAAATAATAAAAATAAATATTTTTATAATTTTTTTTCAGCTTCTGTTACATGTATGGAGTGCCCCACTCCATACAAGTAACAGAAGCTGAAAAAAAAATCATCATTCGACAGGTATTTTAATAAACTTTTTTGATTTAGTCAATATTTTTGGAAATAATCGAATTCGAAAGTTGCATAAATTGTGCCCCCCCTTATCTTTTGAATCGTGTGACCAAGGAAGTGTATTTTGATTATTATTAGAAGTGTGTGCTTCCTCTTTTGGCATGCTTACGTCATCTAAGGGAGCGAAAGTATGGATATTGACTAATTTATCCTTAAACATATAAAAAAGATTAAAATTGATTATCAAATCTCCTATTTTCAATGTTGTTGCTGTATTTTTTAACCATATTTGACTTCACTTCCTTATTTGGGTGGTACCTATTCATAAAATGCCTTGATTAAGAAATAACAGCAGTAAAAATATCCAAATTGCTAATATTTCTAATTACTATTACAAATGCGAAAGTTTGGATAGATGGATTGTTTTTAATCTTTCACGATTTTTATACATATTAGATTAATAAGTCCCGATATGATATATCTAATAAGGATGGATGTTTGTTAATCAATCACGCTGAACGGTTGACCGGATGTGGCTGCATTTTGGCACAGAGATACCTAGATTATTATCCGGAACTTATTATCTGATTACTTATTCCGGCAAAATGTAAAATTTCCACGCTATCGAAGTCATGGACAACAGCTTGTATTATAAATCTGAAAGTTTGTAAGAATGAATGAAGATTTTGTTGCTTTTCAAACAAAAACTAACTAAATCGCGGGGAAGCCGTGAGGAACAGGAACAGTTAGTCAGTGCCGGCTCTACAATTTGTATTACATTAGTATCAACATCGACCAAGTGTGAGAAGTTCGCACGACAAGGATGAATTTGGTGCTCCTTTCATCATAGCATTTGGCACCCTTTAACATATCATTTATACTATTAAATGAAGAGACGAGCAGGGGGTCAATTCACGTATTTAAAGTAGTGCAGTTGCAGTTAAGTTTCGATTAAAACGGTAATTTTTGTAACTTTGGGACCGATCTCAAATACGCTTGCATCAAGTATGCGTTTCGAGAGCGTAATTTGTTTTTTCCATTTATTAGGGTAAAAATACAGTGAAGAAATACATATTAACATACAGAGTAATAATAACTATAGCTACTAATTTCAACACCAACAACATTTACCACATATTAATGAAAGAAATAATCGTACATTAGTATTGAGGTTGAGAAATTACTTAACAGCTAGTGTAATGATTAGTATTATCGACATTCTAGTACGGTGCGCAAGCGTTTTTGAACGATCCCAAAGTTACAAGACGAAAATGGCCGTTTTAACTGTACTGCTTTAAATACGCGAATTGGCCTCCAGGTCACGCGTGCGCCTGATGGAAAGCGTCACGCACGCGTCGTTCGTAACAGTATCAGTGTCAATCCTTGTTTGGCAAAGATCTAAATTGTCATTGCACCGCGCTCCTCATCTGAGACATTAGTTCGTTAATCTCATTTGCCCAGTAATTACACTTGTTACAGTGCTCTTCAATCGAAACACAGTGATGCGTTAACATTACTAGGTATTTCACGGAAGAATTATTGATACTGTGGTGGTAAAAACCAAGATGGTCTATGGCTTAGACCTGAAACTCGTTTTGGCGCCCTTTCTACATGATGCCCGGGCGCGGGCCCCGGATTGCCTTCTTTAGATCAATACTGCAGCTAGTAAGCTAGCTGTTCCTGTTCCTCGCGGTTTTTCTCGAATCGAAATATCTAGTAGCTATAAACTTACATACATCATCATCATCATCAGTCTATCGCAGTCCACTGCTGGACATAGGCCTCTCCAATTGCACGCATATTTGTTAGTAACTTAATATATAATGTATATTAATATCAGAATTATGTTATAAAAATGTCGTGCGCAGCTACGCGTCGCCAATTATCAGAGGTTTAAGGTCACTAACATCAGATATTTTGATAAATATCTTGTTTACATTTCTTACTTCGTTCGTGTACTCTTCTTTTAATATTTTTGTACTCTTGTTTTTGCATCAGTCCTCTAATATGGTGTATAATATAAAGGTGCCAGCACCTTACCTGCATATACAGTTTATAAACAAAGAAACATTGTAAACATTGGCAATTTGAAAAGAGTGGCCGCGAGTTTTTATTGCGTGTTTTTTTCTCCAGCTTTACCTATTGTTTGCGAACAGGCATTACTAGTAAATGTAGAATCGACTTTATTTTGCTTTCTTAAGTAAATAAAGAATATTTATTATAAACTAGCTTCCGCCCGCGGGTCCGCCCGAGTGGATGTCTTAAACTATATCCTACGTCCTTCCCCAGGACTCAAACTATCTCCATACCCAATTTCATCTAAATCGGTTTAGCTGTTTGAGCGCGAAAGCGTAGCAGACAGCCAGGCAGACTGACAGACAGGCAGAGTTACTTTCACATTTATAATATTAGTATGGATTCAAATATATGTAAGTACCTAAGTAAAGTATATGTAACTTTGTATGTGCGTACCTTAAATACATACATACATTTTTTTTTTTTTTTAAAGACAACTCCCGCATTAGGTTAGAAGCCCTGTGTCACGGGGGACTTTACAAACATACAAATCACGGACACAAAGTACACCCAGACTCGGAACAACAATTTGTGGATTACACAAAGTGGTGTCTCGTGTGGGAATCGAACCCACGACCTCTTGCGTAGCAGTCGGACACACTCCCACTGCGCCACAGAGGCAGTCGAATTGTATACAATATAGTGCACTTGAGTCTGTGCATACACTTGTGCAGTTTCATATCTACGTAGCTCGCTAGTCTCTAATGAGATTGGACGCCGTAACCGAAATCGATTACATATCAACCCATATGATGTCCCACTGCTGGGCACTGGTCTCCCCAGTAGAACCTACTTATTGTAGATCCTGGGGGTAATTGCTATAATCGCCACGCTTGGCGAGCGTGTTGGCGATCGCAGTAAGGCTTTAAAGTAGGCAGAGGACGTTGCTACCCATCCTTCGATGTTACATCCCTTAGTCGCCTTGACAACACCCACAGGAAGATATGGGGTGGTACTATTCATAAGCCAGTACCACACGGCAATCGATTAGGAGACCATTATTATTGAGATAGAGTGCATGATGAATAGGAGGAAGTGGTTAGCTAAACTCTAAAGTTTGTAGTCCCAGTGGTTTAGGCTGTGCATTGATGAATCAGTCCGTCAGGCGTGACAAATAACTGTATTATGTAAAGAGATGAAAGTCCTGAATCATTAAGTCACTTTTATCAACACTGAAACATTGTAGAGGTTGTTTTTGGTTCCCAAAGTCATAAAAAATCTGTGTTTAAATGGTTTCTGCAAGAAAACTCACACAGCCGTACAAGTTCTTTGAGGTCACGGTGGATGGCGCGAAAATTGCCGTAAAATCATAGCTTAAAAGGAGGATAAATTAGTAGTTCTCAGAAGTGTCTCGGGGTCGGAATCTATTAACGGCTTAGGGACAGTCCCCCTAAAGGCGGGTCTCTCGCGGGTTCGAGCGAACCCCGCAGGAGATGTTTTTTTTGTCGTGATAACGTCTTATAAATCGATGACCGGCTGCACTCACGAAAAAGTGTGAGGTCATAATTCACTTTCCGGTGACGTCAAAAAGTACGACGTCTCCGCACACTTTCCGCCTGCTGATAGGCTGAAGTATTGCGGCCACTAAAACTGTCACAGGCATGGTTGCTTAGAATGTCATCAATGTTTTGGCGATTGCAGCAACATGCTATACAATTGGAAATTAAAAAAAATGCTGTCATAGGCCTTATAAATCGATGACCGGCTGCACACACGAAAAAGTGGGTCACCACTCACGTTCCGGTGACGTCAAAAAGTACGACGTCACCGCTCACATTCCGCCTGCTGATAGGCTCAAGTATTATGGCCACTAAAGCTGTCACAGGCATGGTTGCTTAGAATGTCATCAATGTTTTGGCGATTGCAGCAACATGCTATACAATTGGAAATTAAAAAAAATGCTGTCATAGGCCTTATAAATCGATGACCGGCTGCACACACGAAAAAGTGGGTCACCACTCACGTTCCGGTGACGTCAAAAAGTGCGACGTCACCGCTCACATTTCGCCTGCTGATAGGCTGAAGTATTGTAGCCACTAAAGCTGTCACAGGCATGGTTGCTTACAATGTCATCAGTCTTTTGGCGATTGCAGCGACATGCATGGTAGTTTAATCAATTTAATTAATGTTTTTTATGACGACGTTATCACGTAAAATGATCGTCCGTAAACCTACTTTACAGACAATTTTTTTTCTTCATACATTTAATATGTAAACAAGTTATTAGAAGGGGGGGGGGGGGGGGGGGCACGTGGAGCGAGAAGGGTTACGCGTCGGCAGCCACGGGCCGAAACTAGTATTAACTACGTTCACCAATTAATTGACATAAATAACAAGTGATTTCCTGTTTGAAAATATACATTGAATGGCAGAATATAACATCATGTTTATAACTGTGACTAAGAGAAAATCGTTGTAGAATCATTCAATTTGTTACTGTGGTACCTATTAGTATTACGTCAGTGGTATGTTGGGACTGCTATTCAAGAGTTCAATCAAGATTTGTCAGTTCTAAGTTTGGATGTAGGTACTATTTGTCTGTTAACTCATAGGCTACTCTTTTATAAAATCATCAAGCTATATTATAGTAATGATTTTATTGAACGAAACAATGCGTTTGATAAATAGTCTGTGCTAACTATGCAAGGATAAATAATTAAAATAAAAGAGAATAAATCAAAGTTATTGTGTTAAATGACTGTTATCTGTTCTAAAAATTCAATTTTTATTAAAATATTAGTTAACATAATGAAATGTTTACAAACAATCCAAATTGTAGGGTTGTCACATCACTGCATTTTTTTAAATTAAATATAAAATAACAATGATTTCTCTACCACCAATTGTTTATGTTGATGATAGCAACTAAGGAGCATATACTTAATTAGCTTATAAATTTGTCCAGAATAGATTAATTTGGCATTTTTCTACCTTGATTAAACAAATGACAACCCTAACTGTGACACTTTTGACAGGGAGTATTAAAAATGGCGGCAAACTAACATGTCGCTATTTTTACAGCTCCACGATTAACATGTTAAATTACTGAAGAAATACACTCTATAAGTGCAAATCCAGTGTTTTCTAAAATAAAAAAGACATGACTTAAAAGTTCAAGTGACCAGGTCATGAAAATCCAAAAAGATTTGGTTGCTAGGCAACAATGTTGGTAAACATTTCACATCCATTTCGGCTTTAGTATAAAAGCAGGCATAGTGATTTTTGGCATAAACTTTATATTAGTAATATTTATAACCACAAAGCACAGATATTTCTTATCTGTTCCCACACTAATCAGTATCAATTTTTAAGAAGTTTATGCAATTGATACATCTTTATCAGTTGTTTGTTACAAAGTCTCTCTCAAATTACCTACAATATTATCACGACACTAGGTCATCTCTGTAAATGTTTAACCAATTTATGAATTCTTTAATTAAAATGATACACATAATTTTTTATTTTTTTTATAAAAGATAACTAGCAATGTGGGAATTTGATCCCACATTACTAGCAATTCTGTTAACCCCTCCAGGTAAGCTCAATGGCTTGTGTCAGGAGTGGGTTCACGTCGGTAGTGTAATGGGTAGGATTCGAACCCGCGACCTCACAATTGCGAGACCGATGCCTTAGCCATTAGGCTACAGCCGCTTTTTTAAATTTTGGTCACACGCCAACTTGTAGTACTATACAGAAAAGAGACAGGTAGGTATTGGCACTTTTATGTGGTACATACAATTGACTTGTGGAGGGCAAGGTGTTAAGTCCCTCCAACACAAAGGGAGGATCCTCCGACCTGGCGAGGTGATCATGCCTGCATGATCATATAATATAGACAAAATAAATAAATTACAAATATTACCAGTTCCATCCCTCTAAGAAAATTTGAGTACACAATAAAAATTATACCATACTGTAGGTGTGTATTTAAATGCTCTGCAGTAGGGAAAAAAATTACAGATAAAAAAAAACAACCCAGATTGCACCAGACTCAGACTCTGTCCCTTGCGAGCAAAGAACACACGGCACTTTGGTTCACAACTGTTGATTGCATCACTGCACCACCCAATCAATAATGTTAACTTTGATTGTAAAGCAAAAAAAAAATTGTTGGAATAATTTATGGTTTTACATAAATGACCCAATCTATACTAATATTAAGATGCTGAAAAGTTTCTTTGTTTGTTTGAAGCGATAATTTCAGGAACTACTGGTCCGAATTGAAAAAATATTTTACTGTTGGATAGTCCATTTATCCAGGAAGGTTATAGGCTATATAACATTACGCTACAATAACTAGGAGTGGAGCGGCAATTAAAAATGTTGCAAAAATGGGGAAAATTCATGCAGACGAAGTTGGGTGGGTCAGCTAGTAATTTATAAAACAACTAGCTGCAACATGTGATTTACTTGCTTGAAATAAAAAAATGTTTTAGAAGTTAAATCTATCAAGTTACTTCCTAAAACAGCTGCCTGTTACTAAAAGTTCAGTCCAAATCTGTTTATCAAAAAAACACACAGACAGACAAAAAATTGAATTTTCATAAAATTAATCATTCATACACTTAGTAAAAATGGTTATTTATACATTATATAGAGACACTTCAATTTATTTATTTATTATATGTAAGTAGTTACTGTCTTGTTTTCTAAGTAATAATGATGACACATATTATTGACTTCTGATACACATGTTATAAACAACTTTTGGATAAATATATATTACCTGACTTTATTTTTTATGTTTTAATGCAGTTCACTGTTGGCAACAGCCCATCTAACATCATCGAAACATCGAGCAATTTAGAGGCATATAAAATAAAATAACATAGGTATCTAAAATAACATAGTTTAGAAAATCCAAGCTTTTCTTTGTATTGTTATTTTTAATATCACCAATATGTTACATTTTATAGTATATTTTATACTTGGATGAATGCAAGGAGGGACAACAGATAAAATGAGTTCAACAGTCAGGACCCCTTATTCTAGAGGGGCATAGTAGCAGGCAATAATTAATATTAGCAGTGTAAGTATGTGTACTTATGTGTTTATTTTGATAAAAATTATATTCAGCAAGCCTTAAGCCCAAGGAGCTTCATCCCATGAGCCATTCAGGAAGGCTGCATTGCTCATACGATGATCAGGGATCCTAAATCAAATATCACCCATTCCCTTCCCTGGACCAAAATTATAGATTGCTCAGAAGGGGGAGGTCAAAGCCCTCTCCCACTCCTCAAACAAATGAACTGAATACTGGAGTCGCAACTGCAAATCTCTCATAACAAAACTATAGCCAACATGTAAATGTCTGGTTCATAACCTTTTAAGTAAAACCAGACATTTATACATTCTTCGGTGTACAACTTTATTTTTGGAGCATATTAAATAGTCAACATAACAGGTTTTAATGCTAACGCAGACGATTTCCGAGATTATTTTTGTGTGAATTGATGCTTTGGGTTAGTATACAATGCAAATATAGATACCTCAGTAGTCTGCCGGGGCCATCGCTTCGTATTACTTTAGTCGGATTCAAACGACTCGATAACAGTCTCCGTGTACGTAAGGGAAGCGCAGACAAGGGCAGGGAATAGATGAAAGTGTCGTCCACCATTCTTGCTTCTTGCAAGATCACCACTTATGCATTCATTTCTTTTGAAGTCACTCACAAAATAGTATCACTTTGTACGTTTATTTCGTGCAGTGTTCGAAATAATTAATATCACTTTTAATTACAAAATGACAAAAACAATAAACCAGAAATCAAAGGCATCAATCACGCAGCAGCACGACTGACAGATAAAATGACACAAATAGAAAATCACAGATAATGAACATACCGGAGTTACCAGATAAAAAAATTACGTAAAAAGTTTTCTGGACAACATTGTGGTATATACAAGGATTATTGCTTATAATAATTACTTGGGTGGGACAACTCACACAACGTCATCTGATCCCAAAATAGACCGAGCCTGTACTAAGGCAACCAGACCACAGAACAGGACAACAGGACCAGAACCAGACAACTGATAAACATACATAAAACTATTTATATATTGTAATTGAAAATATGTAAATATGTAATTAGGATGCGGAAGACAAAGGACTCGATGTTGTGGCGAAAATTATGAGAAGCCTATGTCCAGTAGTGGACCTATACAGGCTGATGATGTTGATTAATAATACATTATTACAATAATATAGACTCTAGGCTTCTAATAGGGCGTAGATTACACAAACGTTATTTTGTAAGTGACAAAAATCAAAAGTTTCGAAAACTACCCGTTTTAAAAACCGCGTGCCTCTGTGGCGCGATGGGGATGTATGCGACTGCTACGAAAAAGGTCGTGGGTTCGATCCCCACCCAGGATAAAATTTTGTGTGATGAGCACAAAGGTTTATTGTGTCTGGGTGTTATTTATCTATAATATGTATGTATTTAGAAATATAAAAGTATGTTTATCAGTTGTCTGGTTTCCATAGTACTAGCTCTGCTTAGTTAGGGATTAAATTAGCTGTGTGAGTTGTCCCAAGATATTATTATTGAATTTCAGCACAATCCATCTTGTGGTTTGAGGTGTCATTTTTCAGTCAGCATAGTTCAGTCAGTCAGTAACGGCTACCTTATAATATACAGTTATTTTGTATAACTTAATTCTCAAAGAAATAAAACTTCTTTAGAACAAAATATATATTTATTATTAAGCAACTATAACACTATATATTCTGACAAGGTGATCACTACCACAGCTCGCCAGAAGCATCTTGTCTTCATCCGTGGGTTTGAAAGTGAGCCTCTTCACTGTCAAATGGTGAGCGGCACTGGAAAATAATTTACAGTTTAACTATTTTTTTTAATACGTCGTTGCTCAGAACAGTTCCATAGCAACTGAGCCCTGTCGGACTGTTTTGAGGAAACACCAGGGCCGTAGATAGGGGTGGGGTCTTTGGGGAAACGCCCGACCTTAAATAGAGTGACAAAAGTAAAAGAAAAAGGGGAACCATTTACGGCCGGCTGGTCCCAATAATCTATCTATCGATGGATTTGGCTACTAGAGGTAGAATTTAGACATATTTTGTATGAAGCTTATGTGAAATATATATGTCTCCAGTAGCCAAATTCATTGATAGATAGATTATTGAGACCGGCCGCTAGTAAAGTAGGCTCCCAAGTAGAGAAAAGTAAAAAAAAAATTATAGGCCTTGCCAATTACTTTACTAATACAATAATTGCTTTTGATAGAAAAATTAGAAGTTCAGACCCAGGAATCAATAAAGGGATCGAAAGTCTCGGGTTGAACTCTTAATTTAAGAATTTTCTTTCAAATGCAATTATTGTAACAAAATAAAAACAATTTAGTAAAAAAAAATGTTGTCAATTGTCGGTTTATGGATGTTAATTTTACGTGATATCGTCATTCTCATGTCATGTGGCCGCAAACGCCATTTGCTGTTGCTTAGCAAACAATTAATAACGTGACTTTTTTCCTGAGTGCAGCCCAAGTCAAAACTCAGATTTTATATGAAAATTTCATAGCCTATGACGTCATTATTTTTCTAGTCAAATCACTTCTCTTTATTGATATGATTAATAATAAAAAAATCATATTTAACACATAATTTAATCAATACTTAATCTTAGTAGTTTAAATGCTAGTTTTATTTATTAATTACTCTTTTGGATTTTTTGTTTACCTAGGAAACAAGCCTATTGTCGGCACTTTCAGTGTTGCCATATAAAAAAAAGTATAGACTTTCATTTGGATACGGTAATTTGATGGTCTCCAAATGTCAAAATCAAATGAAAATTCTGGTTGTTGTCTACTGTACATACTAGTACTATAAAGGTTGGTGGGGAAAACCTTACCTATTGTTTAATTCCTTCAGCAAGCTCCAACCTTCGCTATCAAACCGATATAACCTGACGACTCCAGTTTCAAGTCCCGTGGCAACCATCAGACTATTCACTTCGCTTCGTGGAGCGAACGCAAGCGCTGTCACTGAAATATTCACTTCTAGGTGTTTACCAAATAGGCCGTATTCTTTGAGGGAGGTTTCTGTTGGATCTGTTTTGGACCACAGGCATACCTGAAAATTGTGAAGGACTTTAGTGGTTGTTATTTTATTTATTTCATAATAGCTGTTGCCCACAATTTTGTTGGTGTGGTACTTTTCAATAACAAATCTATCTCACAGGAATCGTATTTTTTTGGGAATAAAAAGTATCCTATGTGCTATTCCAGCCTATATTCTATCTCTGTAAACTTTCGCATTTTTGTTTGTACTGCTTAATTAGCATGCAAAAAAACGGCAATATCCGATTATATTGTCAGTATCAGTGAAAAGTACTGAGAATACTGTGTTAACCATAGACAAAGAGACTGGGCTCCACTATAACCTCACAAAACTGACCACTCTCTAAAAAGAAACAACACTACTGAGCGGTAAATACCTGTAATGTCACGGTCGTACCCTGGATAATTTTTCGGGAGGAAGGGGGGGTGATTAAATAGTATAATGGGCTAGTTTCCAACTAGTCAGAACAACATATATTTAAGAAATGTCAAAACGCAGATTTTATATGGAGATATCATACAAATACCGGACTATGACGTCACTATTCTTTTCTAGTCAAATCGCTTATTTTTATGATATAATCAATGATAAAAAATCCTATTCGAGATAAAATGTAATAAGATTTTTTTTTTTTTAAAAAGACGACTCCCGCAGTATGGTACAAGCCCTGTGTCACGGGGGACTTTACAAACATACAAGTCACGGACACAAAGACACAAAGTACACCCAGACTCGGAACAACAATTTGTGGATCACACAAAGTGGTGTACCGTGTGGGAATCGCGCCGCGCCACAGAGGCAGTTAACTAACAACGATTCATTTCTTATTACATTTTGTCTTAAATAGGATTTTTTATCATTGATCATATCATAAAAAGAAGCGATTTGACTAGTTTTATCTACCTATTAGTCTTTTGGTTTTTTTATTTAACTAGGTAACAAGCCTATTGACTAAACCCCGGCCAAATGTATACTGTGTACTTTTGCAATTTCGGGGAGAGCAGGGGGAGTTGAACCCCAAATGTGTATTTCAACAAACCACTTACCTTCCCATCTCTCGACCCAGTCCCAAAAGCTTTCCCATCAAACGTCCACGCACAACACCAAATGATCCTACTATGTACTCCATTAGTTTTGTCTGTAGCTGCTACGATGTTGAAGGAGTTTGAGCCTTGTTCTCGTTGATATAAGGTCCATCGTCTGTCGCGGGAGACTGAGAGTAAATGCTGACTGTCCGGGGAGAATGCCAGTTGGGTTACTGTGAGTTGATGGGACACTAGCTTTTGTGTTTGTTGCCAAGTTTGGGTTTCCCTGTAAGTGATTTAAGCTGTTAACAACATAATACAGTCCAACACTATACATAGTACTTATAAACTAACCCCATATTCATAATAAATTAGAAAAGGTTTTAAACACATTTTATCTAGCGAATGGTTGTACTTCTTCTATTCAATTTTGAAAATAGAATGAAAATAAAATGCTCTTAAAACGTCTGCTAATTTATTTCTGTGCCTGTAGATATTTTAAAAAAGAACTAACCTAGATCGACTACTTAAGGGTTTCTTAATCCAAAACCATGCTTAGCTTTTTTCGTGTTCGTTTGTTTGTTCGGGGTAGACGCAAAAAACTACTGGACAGATTCTATTCAAATTTTGGGAGCATAATCTCCTATGTCCGGATAAAGTTATAGGCTATATATCATCACGCTACTTTGTTTAGAACCTGAGAAATAACGTGTCTTTATGACGCGGGCGGAGTCGCGAGCATCAGCTAGTTATAATATATGTAAGGGCCGAACAAATTAAGTTAAATATTTTTTTAAGAAAGAAATGGAAACTTGTTGCGTCATATTTTATATTAAAACTAGGTGTTCCGCGCAACTTCGTCTGCGTAAATTTTCCCCGTTTTTACCCGACTGTAAAGAAGGGTTATGTTTTTCGCGCGTATCTTGTATGTATGTATGTAATATTCTTTATTACCTGATATCTCACAATCCACTGAACGGATTTATACAATTCACACGTCGTTAGATTCGTCTTAATCGCCCAAGTGTTCTTAGTTTAAAAAACCAACATGGCGGCTATGAGATGTCAAAATAAAGAGGTGTGAAAAAAAAAGTTGTTTCGAATACTGCAATATGAGTATCAAATTAAAGAGCTCATCTTAAGCATTTCAAAAAGGTATAACATAATTATGACTTTTATACTAAAAAAGTTAGTAAGCCACCATTGTTTTTTCAATTTTCAATACTTGACAATAGCTATGATAAAAGTAAGTTGCTACATCGGTTACATCCTACAACTACTAAAAAGTATTAAATAAAAAAATAAATTTTAAAAATAAAAAACCCGCCTGCACAATTATGTAGGGGATATGCTGTATAATTATGTAGGGGATCTTGTTTTCATGTTTTTTGTGCAGGCGGGTTTTTTTATATTTATAATTAATTTCTTTATTGCAACATTTCTCATTGCTGCTCCGCTCCTATTGGTAGCGTGATGTTATATAGCCTTCCTCGATAAATGGGCTATCCAACAGTGAAATAATTTTTCAATTCGGACCCGTAGTTCCTGAGATTACAGCGTGTTAAAGTTCAGATATGTCACGTTACCATAGCAACACTGCAGCGTGTTCGGCCGTGGTCGCCTTACAAGTAGAAGCTACGAGCGTGCCGTCGTTGCTGGCGTCGAGCGCGAACACTTCGTACCCGTGACCGTATAGCTTCTGTACTTCTGGCCAGAGAGTGTTCTGCATCAGGGTCTCTTCTGTTGGGGGCACTGGGGAGAAAAGTGAAAGAATTAAGGGAAATATGCAGATACATTTCATTTTTACTTTTTTGAGATAAGAATTTCCGTATGTATCCGATTCAGTTGTGATAAAAATAGATAAGGTTCTAAGAGAAAATATAGAGAGAATCCCAACTTTTAAGAAAGTATGTACTCCATTTCAAATATTCATTTCTGTTTGTTATTGTCATTGATGATCGCCATTCGCCATCGATTTGTAATCCCAACTTTTAAGAAAGTATGTACTCCATTTCAAATATTCATTTCTGTTTGTTATTGTCATTGATGATCGCCATTCGCCATCGATTTGTATGTGGCAAATTCCTATCATATTATTACCAGCGTCTGCTCGCGGCTTTATATGATTGGTGTTCTAGATTTCCACGTTAATTTATTGTGCTAGTTGAAGAGAAAAAAAAATCGAGACTTGTAAGTATGTCTGGTGGAGTGGAGAGCTTGGATGGTGAAATGACTGATTAAGTTCGTATGTCGCGAATTGTCGTCATTTACGAATTCATATAATAGGGTAGATGACTGTCAAGTCAAATCAGTATTTTTTTAAGAAACGTCAAATCAATGTGCCCTGTACTAATTTGTATGAAATACAAATAAATGACGTCATTCCTTCGTATGGTCAAATCATGTAATTTTAGGGTTTGTTTTGATGTTTATAAATTCATGACCACGTTAAATTGTGGTCAAACATTGTTCTTCAGAATGTTTTTGCAAGTACTACTTCCTGCATAGTGTAAAATAATTATTTGTTGTTGTAGTCATCTACCCAATTTACTAATTAAACCGCGCAACGTAGTCTGCCTCAATTTTTCCCGTTTTTGTAACATTTCTAATTTCTGCTTCGTTCCTATTGGTTGTAGCGTGATATTATATAGCCTATAGCCTTCCTCAATAAATGGGCTCCCCAACAGTGAAATATTTTTTCAATTCGTTCAACCAAACAAACAAACTCTTTAGGTTTTTTTTAAGATAACTAGCAATGTGGGATTGGCTCCTACATTACTAGCAATCTTGTTAACCCCTCCAGCTAAGCTCAATGGCTTGTGTTAGGAGTGGGTTCACGTCGGTAGTATAATGGGTAGGATTCTACCCGCGACCTCACGATTGCGAGTCCGATGCCTTAGCCATTAGGCTACCGCCGCTTAAATTATAAATATAATATTAATACAGATTAAGTTTAAAAAAAATTACCAGTCATATCTACAGGTACGAAATATCCATCGTTTTCATCATCAGCACTAGTTTCTTCTTCGTCGTCTATGAACACAGCCTTGTTGGAAAGACCGAGGGACGGTACTGACGCACCTTCCGGACCTGAAGAGTTACATTATATAAATGTTGATAAACTTTCGCGATTTGTACACATTGTAAAATTATATATACTACGGGTCTTAATCGCGTGAATAATTTAAGGTAAAATACCTTGTTTAATGCCCGACGTTTCGGCGTATTATAAAGTCGCGGGTGACTCAAGTTATTCTCAATCAGAATTCATGTCAAGTCAATATTTTGGTTTGCGAAGGGCTTGAACACGCTTAGAAACTTAACATTTTTGTTCAAGGGGGACCCCACTGTTAGTAGGTTTTAGCCAGAAGAGGACTTTGTTATAATCATAATCATCATAAATCCTTTATTTGCATAAAATGTGGTATACATAAGGTTGGTATTAAATAAAATAATTGCACAAGACACATTTCGCCATAAAAACATAGCATGCAAATTAAAAAAAAAAAAAAAAACAACAATATTAAACTTATGAGGCATTCACGAATAACTTACAATGCGTTTCTAAAGTGATATGAACGAGAGCAGAATTTCTTTAAGAAATTGTTTACTGAATTTAAACTAAAAGACGGAAGGGAGGTTTGAGTCCCTTACTTTTCATCCACTTTTTGCATTGAGGGTAACAAAACAAAGACACCATAGACTTACCCTTGCTATCTTCCTCTATAACCTGCCCCACGATGTTCTTGAAGTTGTGTACAAAGTTGTGCGGCGCTTTAAACACTCTGATCACTTTCTCCTCGGCCGCCGAAGTGAGCGTAGTACTGTTGATCAGCGCTATGGACGACATGTCGTACCCGTGTACCTGCGGCCGAGCTATCTCGTGCCATTCTGAACCTTGGAGAGAGAATTGTAAATTATTTTTTGTAAGAATGGGCAGCAGTGTCCAAACGCTGCGATTATAAAAATAGACTCTGAGGGTAATTGCCATAATCGCGGTTGATGAGAATCAGAATCAGAAATATTTATTTGCAAAGAATGTAGGTGGCAAAATAATTACAAAATTGATAATACATAAAGGTACCAATACATTCTACTATATGTCATGCAAATTTGTAACATAATATAGAAATAAATTTGAAAAATTAAAGTGCCGGTAGCCTAATGGTTAAGGCATCGGTCTCGCAATCGTGAGGTTGCTGGTTCGAATGCCACCGAGCTTAACTGTAACAGAATCGCTAATAATGTGACCACAATCCCACATTGGTAGTTATTTAAAAAAAAAAGTACAAATTAAATAACATGGCATGATAAAAATATGAATTGTAAATTAGTTAAACATAAAATTAAATAGTGTTATCGTTAAGAAAATCGTTAATAGTATAAAATAACGATTTTCGAAGTAAGGCTTTAAAGTACGCGGAGGACGCTGTTCTCCTTCCTTACCACTTACCTCCAAAAAAATATTTAACCAGTAGGTTCTGCTGACATAATAATAAAGTAGGTGAATATGATATATTGCAGGGCTAGCTGAAGTACCTTTCGGGGTCCAATTGGGGCTTCTAACTTGCTACAAAAGCAAGTGGTATTAGAAAATATTAGTAACTACCCCGAAAAAATATTAAGTTTCACTTTATAGACTACCTCCTAAAATCAGTCCGTTCGTCCGCAGCTTAGTTCAGAGACTGTTAGTGCTAGAAAGCTGCGATTTTGCATGGATACACATATTACTAACGCCGGCAAAGTGAATAAAATGTTTTGAAAAAATTTAGGGTCTTCCCTATATGTGAAGTGGGTATGTGATTTTTTTTTCTCACCTACCACATCGTGTATCATTAGATAGGTATTTTAAAAACGTCTAGGGGTTGTCAAGACCATTTTTAGATGTAGGAATCTGATAGTAAAATTAAGATGAAAACTATCACAGCTTAGAATTTACAAGTTTAGAAGTTCAAATGAGAAGTCACAAAATTTTCGTACAAATTCCACTGAAAATTATTATTAAGTAATCATAAATTCTTTAATTGCATAAAAATTGGTATAACGTTGTAAGTATAAAACAAAAAAAACAGAAAATACACTTTACTTGGATGGGGGGGGGGGGGGGGGGAAGTCGCGATATCGCGTGAACCGCATTATGCTCAGCAGATGCGATCATGAAACCACGACCACTCTGACTATAGTGAACGACTAGAGAGATATATTTACCGTGTGTTGTGTTCCAAGGAGCATGTACTCTGGTGGTCTGGTCCGTGGACACACTCACGAGGTACCGTCCGTGGTGCGGCTCCCAGCGGATGTCCTCCGCCGAGCTGAAGTGACCCCCGCATACTACTGACGGTTGCCATTGGTTTGTTTCCTGATAATTACAACTTATTTAGGTAAGGACTTCTTCAGAGGGGTGACTTTTTACTAGTTGTGAAGCCCTCAAGACGTGGGGTCCTAGGAGACCATGCCAAGACCAAAACTTTAATAACCATTTTGCTTTTCACGTGTATATAAATCTACACTGACGTCATCCTGTTTGGGGCACAATAAATTGGGCCCGTGTTAAAGCAATTAAAAAGTCACATGGTGATAAAAAAAGCCCAAAAAAATAAGACCTTAGGTAAACTTGACAACTGAATTCAAAATCGATTAGAAATAATCATCACAAATCTTAATACAAAAGCGAAAGATTACTTTGGTAAATTATTCACTCATAATTTTATACTTATGTATGGAGAAAAAATTCGTCTAAGGCGGGATTTGAACCTGCGACCTTAGGGGTACCGGCTCTAAGCTATTACCAACTCTGGCACCGAGGCACGAGGTATGATGTATGATACGTTGGTACGATTTTCGGCGATTGTCGGGCCGCCAACCGTGTCCCCGAGGAACATGTACGGTTTTGCGAGTTTCGTTGCAGAAACCATTTAAACACAGATTTATCATGACGTTGGGCCTAAACATTACTTTTTGTATTTTTTAAAGCATTTTATGCGACATAAAACTCGAAAACTACTTGACTAAGGTGGGTGAAGAGGCGTTCAAAGTTTGTACGGAAACTCGTTGACTTTTTCAATACTTATGGTTTTTTCAATATCTTGGGACAACTCACACAACGCTATCTGATCCCGAACTAAGCAGAGCTTGTACTATGGGAACCAGACAACTGATAAACATACTTATATATTTTTAAATCCATACATATTATAGATAAATAATACCCAAACACAGAATAAACCATCGTGCTTATCGCACAAAGTTTTATCCTGGGTGGGGATCGAACCCACGACTTCTTACGTAGCAGTCAGGCACACTCCCACCGCGCCACAGAGGCAGTCAATATGTAATATTGATGGTTTTGTGTAGCCGTCCGAATAATCTAATTACACTAAACCTATGTAACACTAACCTTGTCATACTCCCAAATATGAAATGATCCATTATACCCATGCCCCATGAACTTCTTGCCTTCTGGTCCAAATTTGCTGCCGTAGAAGCCGAGCCCATTGCCTCCCACCTCCCCCACCCTGACTTGCTCCACCCACGCGCCTTCGCCCTCCCCCTTTACTGGAGATGACTCGGGTTCCCAGATGATAAGTGTCTTGTCCAGGGAAGATGATAGAAGACGATACGTTGGTTTCTTTTTAGTTTCTGAAAGAAAATTTATATGTTGGTAAGCTATTATTGCCGTTTGTACATATATTTTATAGGCGACGGGTCTTAATCGCGTAAATATTCACGCAAAAGGCTAAATATTGTTTTTTATTGATCGGCGTTTCAACCGTATTACAACGGTCGTGATCTTGGGTAGACTGTAGAAAATTTTAATTATTTAAATCTTGGAATTAGTAGCCCTCTGCTGTTCATGGCTCTCTGCACACTCTATGAGTATATCCAAGGTTTGAGCAGAACATTAATGTAGGAATGAGTAAGGATTGTCATTTTCAACCAGATATACCATCATATTTTTCTGTTAACATCATACAACTTACCTCTTATCCCACAGGGCTGCCACTGAACCCCATACACCCACCCCTCATGTCCTGCCAACACAGCGTCCAGCTTCACAGTCCACTGTTCACCATAGGCACAGAAAACCTTCTGTTCCACCTTGATGCCATGAGAAGTGCCTCTTCAACATGCTTCTGTATCCTCCACAGACGAATGTATGTGTCCTGGGATGCTGAAGCTAGAATGATTGTGCTTTCATCTGTGGAGTAAGAACAGGTACTTAGTATTATATACTAGTCTCTACTTACGATTCGGGTTATTGCGACCAGTCTATTTGAGCTCTCTAACGTAGATTATACCTAACCGATTTAGATAAAAACTAACTTTTCTATTCTTCCTTTCTTTTCATGAGATGACAAAAACAAAGCATAGTTTTGTATTTGGAAACCATTAATTAGTTGCTCTAACTTAGTTTTTTAAATATCTTCAAGGTATAGACATCTACTTTACAATTTTATAATAGAAGAGAAGAGACATCTATGGTCAAGCCAGTCACCCCCGATTTCAGTTACTCAACAAAGATTACAACAAATGTTAGAAAGGAAAAGTAATCTGTTTGCCTTTCACGATCCTCTCAGTTGCTCATATATGTAGCCAGACTGTTAAAATGGTACAATAAATAAATAAATCTTACCAACATCTAAGACATCAAGTCCTCGCACCCAATCCTCGTGTCCCACTAATGTATGCACTCTGTGGTAGTCCTCATCAACAAACACATGAATCTTGTGATCGTCAAGTGCACAGAATAATATTGGGCTGTGTGTTGTAGGTAAAATGTGCGCGTGAAGTGTGAGGCACAGCCCTGAGTTTAGTGGTATTGTTAGCTTTAATGCTGCTATGCCTGAAATAAAGGTTGAATGAAATAAATCAATGAGTCCGCATTGGAATTAGCCAATGTGTTCTTGTTTTGTCTTTGTTATTTCTATGCAGGCAATCAAGATTTTTTTCGTAAAACCTAGAGTTCCGTGGAACTCAGTTTGGGTAACCCTGCTCTATATAAAGCAAGTATTTAAAGCAGTGCAGTTGCAGTTAAGTTTCGATTAAAACGGACCTTTTCGTATTTTTGTAACTTGTGATCGATCTTAAAAACGCTTGCGCACCATACTAGAATGTCGTTATTGCGCTCTCGAGACGCATACTTGACGCAAGCGTATTTGAGATCGATCTCAAAGTTAGCTTTTGTTCACAAAGGTAGAGCTTAATAAATACTTTAAACTATTTATTATTTTTTATTAAGAAAGTCGTAATATGCGGGGATTTCAATATAAATATACTAAATACAAGTAGAGAGTCTATTGAATTCAAACAGATCCTGAATAGTTTTAATTTTAAACTGGGTTTAAATGAACCAACTCGGTTATCTAGTGGGACTTGTATTGACAATTTTTTATTTAATATTGGTGGTTGTGTAATTGAAACCCTAGAATTAGCATTGTCGGACCACACTGCACAGCCACTGTTGTGTCCCGTGAAACGTACTTTAAGCCTCCAATCTTGGTATATAGAAAAACGTGACTATAATAAAGATAATCTTAGAAAATTTAAGGAAAGCATAGATTCCCTTAGCTTTGATTGCGTCTTTGAGAGTGATGACCCCAACGTAGCGTTTAATAACTTCTATGAATTGTTCCTTCTCTTTTACAACTTATGCTTTCCTTTAATTCAAGTAAAATGTTCAAACAGGACTCGTCCTCAGTGGATTACAAGAGGACTCAGAGTGTGCTGTAAGCGTAAGCGACAGCTTTTGTGGGAGTTCAGGAGAAAACGTACAACCAAATATAAAAAGAGATTTGTTGATTTGTCATCCAGGTTAAATAAAATAATCAAGTTAACACAAAAATCACGGAACGATCACTATATAAATAATGCGCCTAATAAGTCTAAAGCTACATGGGCGGTAATCAACAATAATAATTATAATAATAATAATAAATAATAATATATTTATTTCTCAGTATATGGTACATTGAGGTCATACATTGTAAATTGGTTCACATATACTACCAGATTTTGGTGCAGAAATATTTGATTAAGTACGCATGCACAACTTACATTTCATAAATTTTAAGGAAATATTTAATGATGCAAATTATTTATCAATTAGTTACAATGTCAAGATATATAATTTAATAATAAGTGTTAATGTCAAATAATATAATTAGAAATAATGTAGTTATTCAGATATAATGTCAATATTCAGTTACCAATTGAAATTAAGATGATTACGGTCTAATAAGTAATACCCAATATTATTATAATGTCAAAATGTACAATTATCAATTAGTTACAATGTCAAGATATATAATTTAATAATAAGTGTTAATGTCAAATGATATAATTAGAAATAATGTAGGTATTCAGGTATAATGTCAATATTCAGTTACTACTTGAAATTAAGATGATTATGGTCAAAACAAGTAATACCCAATATTATTATAATGTCAAAATGTACAATTTAGAAATTCATTCACTGAATAAAAACATTTATCCAGAAGCCAAGAAAACATCACATTTCTAAATTTATTCAAAGGTAATATTCTAATTGTATTTGGTAACTTATTATAAACTTTTACTGCCATAAAATTAACGTTTCTATCACATAATTGGAGCCGTTGAAATGGAATACGCAGTTTCCCAATATTATTTTTAGCCAGTCTTGCAGAGACCTGTTCATTCAATGGAAACAGTTTAGGATATTTCTTCACAAATAAACAGAGTTCAAAAATGTACAAGCATGGAAGTGGGAGTATTTTCAGTTCTTTGAATAACGGCGTACAGTGGTCGGAATATTCTGCAGCACTTACAGCCCTTATACATTTTTTTTGTGCTTTGAATGCTCTCTCTACATCTATAGAATTACCCCATATCACTAAACCGTAACGTAACACAGATGAAACATAGCCATGATACGCGTTTAGGGCAGTTTTTACATTTGTTACTCGCCTAAGTTTACGAAGGGCGTATATAAACTTATCAATCTTATTACATACTCTATCGATGTGCTGCTTCCAATCTAATTTACTGTCTATTACTATACCTAAAAACAATGCTGATTGTTTTGGCTCTAATATTGAATTATTGTATTGAATTATAGTTGGTGATAATGTCAAGTTATGTGTCTGAAACCTAATTAAATTTGTTTTATTGATATTGACCTGGAGATTATTGTCCTGTAACCATTTTATTGCGTTAGACAGTTCATTGTTTGTATCAATTTCAAGATGATTTTTTTTTAAGCATCTTATTGTTAATGTAGTGTCGTCCGCAAATTGAACACATTCATGTTTAAGACATTTTTGAAGGTCATTTATGTAAAGTATAAATAGCAGGGGTCCTAGTACACTCCCCTGTGGGACGCCTGAATTATTGATTTTACGTTCCGAAGTAAACGTGGTCCTTTTATTATTTTCTATTTTACTAATAATAGTTCTTTGTTGGCGATCAGACAAATAACTTGTCATCCAATCATTTGCTTTTCCTCGTATGCCATATTTATCAAGCTTATGTAGTAGGCGTTTATGTGAAACAAAATCAAACGCCTTACTCATGTAAATTAATAGAAATATGCCTAATGACCAAATACAACAAATAAATATGAATGACAACATAGTAACGGACCCTTTACAAATTGCAAATCTTTTTAATAATTTTTTTACTGGCCTAACTCAGACACTTAACAATGCTTTAAATCTATCAGCACTAAAAATTCCCTATGAACTAAAATCAATATTTATTCGACCGACAATACCTAAGGACATTCTTAAAATTATTCTGGACTTAAAAAATACGAACAGCACCGGATATGATGGTGTAACAACAAAAATACTAAAATATGTATCAAATAAACTATCATATATACTTAGTCACTTAGTAAACCTGTGTATAGCGAGCGGTGTCTTTCCTGAAAAGCTAAAATTGAGTGTAATCAAACCTTTATTTAAAAAAGAAGATAAGAAGGATATGGGTTGTTATCGCCCGATAGCACTCGTGCCAGTCTTGTCAAAAATATTTGAAAAGGTGATACACGACAGCATCTATAACTATTTTGAATCGAACAATCTATTTTGCGAAGAACAAGTTGGGTTCAGAAAAAACAAATCGATTGACATGGCAATTTATAGATTTCTTAACATAATAATGTCAAATATGGACAGAGGTAAACTAGCTAGCGCATTATTTATGGACCTTACTAAGGCGTTTGACCATGTCAGTCACAAAATATTGCTCAATAAACTATATGCCTACGGTGTGAGAGGGAATATATATGATTTAGTTAAATCGTATCTTAGCGGGAGAACTCAGGTAACGAAAGTTATCAAAATATGCCAGACTACGAAAAAGATGACAGAATATACATCAGAATGCAAAGAAGTAACACTCGGTGTTCCTCAGGGCAGCGTACTGGGTCCACTACTATTTATCATTTACATAAATGACCTCCCTAAAGTAACTCAGAATAATTTAATTTTATTTGCTGATGACAGCACAATTTTATTTACCGGGGATGATAAGGGTCAGGTTGAGAATGAAATGAATGTGACATTAAATAAAATTATTAATTGGTTATCACTAAATAATTTAAATATTAATCTTAAAAAGACAAATCTTGTGACATTTCGGAACAGAATAAATAAGTTAGCAGACATTGGCATTCATTATGCAAATACAAAAGTTGAAGAAGTACACGTAACAAAATTTCTTGGCCTAAGCATTGATAATAGTCTAAACTGGAAACATCATGTAGAATCTTTGTGTTCAAGAATCAACTCATATTCTTACGCATTGTATATGCTGGGGAAAACAGTGAGTAAACAAACTGTGCTGACGGCTTATTATGGGTATGTTGCGCCCCTTCTTAAGTATGGTGTTATATTCTGGGGCAACTCTACAGATAGAGATTACGTATTTAAAGCACAAAAAAGGTGCGTACGGGCTATATGTAATCTAAAACCAACTGACAGCTGTAAACCGCATTTCGTTACTTTAAATATCCTCACGCTTCCGTGTATATATATATTAGAAGTCGCACTGTTTGTAAGGAAAAATATGCATTTGTATGAGACACTAAGAAGCAAAAGAAATAATTTCAGCATTTGTTTACCTAAGAACAGGACCGCACTATTCAACAAAAGCATATTTTGCATGGCTCCACGTATTTATAACCATTTGCCAAAACATATTTTGAGTACTTTTAATGTTAATGTGTTTAAGAATGAAATCAAAATACTATTAATGCAAAAATGTTATTACTCATAATGAATATTTATCTGACATAATATAATCAATTATTTATTATTAATGTTATTATTTTATTGTTATCAATTTGACATTTATTCATAGTCTGTAAATATAGTATTGATATTATTTTGAAAATGTAAGTGTAAATTGCATGTAATATTTTATTTTTGTATTTTTTTATTAAACGATTATGTTAAACCAATCGTGCATACCGAGAAGGTGGAGCATGGTGAAACACAATAACAATGTAACAACTACATTTAAGACCCATGTATCGCAAGAATAAATGATTATGATTACGATTATTATGATTATTTTTTTTTCTATGAAAAAAAAAGATGTGGGATTGAGTCCCACATTACTAGCAATCTTGTTAACTCCTCCAGCTAAGCTCCTCAAAGGCTTGTGTTAGAAGTGGGTTCACGTCGGTAGTATAATGGGTAGGATTCGAACCTGCGACCTCACGATTGCGAGACCGATGCCTTAGCCATTAGGCTACCGCCGCTTTACAAAATTTCGGATATGATCGGATATACCGTCACTTAGTTATTGCCGAGAAACTGCGTTTCTCAACAAAAGGCGCAAGTGCCATGATCATACGCTCTTCTGCTGATGCCATTATTCAAGGCTGCCGAACCCTACACTGAGCATAGTCCTATATGCTCTTCCCCGGTTTTTTTATTTATTATGTGTCTTGGTTTCAGCTGCATAAAAGACAAGTATCAGTGGATGCCCCTGTTTCTGCTCCTAGGATTATTTCTTTATTAACTTTTTTAGATTTAGGGCACATCAGTTGGATGGTTTCAAAGTGTATAATGAACATAGAAATATTTTTTGTTGTTATTTAAGACTAGCTGTCCCGCACAACTTCGTCAGCGTAAATTTTCCCCGTTTTTGCAACATTTCTTATTGCTGCTCTGGTTCCATTGGTTGTAGCGTGATGTTATATAGCCTATAGCCTTCCTCGATAAATAGGCTATCCGACAGTGGAAGAATTTTTTAATTCGGATCAGTAATTCCTGAGATTACCGCATTCAAACAAACAAACTCTTCAGCTTTATGGTATCCATACTAATATTATAAATGTGAAAGTAACTCTGTCTGTCTGTCTGTCTGTTACGCTTTCACGCTCAAACAGCTAAACCGATTTAGATGAAATTTGGTATGGAGATAGTTTGAGTCCCGGGGAAGGACATAGGATAGTTTTAATCGCGATAACCGACATCCACGCGGGCGGAGACGCGGGCGAAAGCTAGTTAGTATATATTGATGATGTTTAATGATCCAATGTAATAATAATCCCTACATCAAAATTCTAATAAGAATCTTATACTAATTTGGTAGTAGTCTAATAGTAGTGCTTCTGAAAATACAATACAAACTAACCATTTTTCCTCTCCCAAACTTTAACAGTAGAATCTATAGATCCTGTGTACACAACCAGATCATCTCCATTATAAACACCATGAATACATGTGACACCGTCAGAGTGACCAATTAAGGTACTTGTCACCTTCCATTCACCATTATCAAGAGTCCATACAGCCGCGGTCTTGTCTGCTGAACCAGAAATAAGTTCTGTACAAGTCCCATCGGGTTTACAAAGCCATTTTACAGTGTTTACTTGTGATCTATGGTGACAGAGGACTGTAAGAGAATCCTTGGCCTTTAGTGTCTGTAAATGAAATCAGATATAAATGTGATGATGATGATGAATAAAATTTATTAATAAAGTGTTTCACAGTATATGGGCTTTTCAATAGTTTAATGTGGTCATAATAATTAATTTATGCTGGGAACAACCATTTGTAGATCACACAAAGTGGTGTACAATGTGGAAATCAAACCCAAAACCTATGGCTTAGCAGTCAAGGACTACATTAAATCCACAGGTCAGTCATGGTCCCTATTTATAAATGTATGCAAGTATCTGTTTCTCAGTATTGGGTGCTGCATTTTTTACGAAGCCAGCTTAATTAAGATGATACTTGCTTTGTTTAATAAAAATCCATCCTTTTGAAAAAAATAATCTATTACCTCACATGTGAAGGTATTTCAAAATGTGTTTTTAAACTTTTATTTGTTTTTTTGACATGCAACTTTTTTTTTTAGGAAGTTCGTGTGCGGACAATAAGTACTTATGAGGGTTCATATTTAGTCAGTTCTCCCGATAACTTAGTGCGACGTTTTTGACTTCCAGAAGGCTAGAAATATTCAATTGCCGTCCCGCAGTATAGTTTAAGATAGACGTACAAAGTTCCACAGATAACTAATAATAAGGACAGACTTTGACTGGGTCTTAGCTTTCCCAAAATACATCTACTTAATTATTTTTAGTTAAGTATTTAACTTACCGTATCGTAAATAACAACAGAGTTGGTAGCACCAAAACAAATAATTCCTTCGCCATTCCAATCAGTTACTTCTGTAGTGCGATTGCACGCAATTGACGTGTATACATGTTCCACATTAATTTTCATTGTTTTGTAATGACGTGTGAGAAAATACAAGAGAAAAGATGTAAATTTAATGCACTAACGCTAAGTTTGAGGTTATAATCATATGGTTGACATTGACAGTTTGACACATAGTAAAAGTAAATATCAGACTTGCCAGCATCGAACAATGAGCAGGTTTAGGTTTCTAAAAAAAAAAATACGCCTAGAGTACCAGTCGGCACTACCGGAAAATTGCATTTTTTTGAGTTACGACGACTTTTAAAGTCGTTATTCAAAAAATGCAATTATCCAGTAAAACAATTTTTGTATTAGCATTTTACAGGCAGTGCCGATGCCGGCCCGAGGCCAGATTTTTGTGTGGTTGGAGTGAGGTCAAAATATACACTTTATACAAAGGCCCGATAACGCATATGTATATCACGCGACGTGTAGGGGGGGCGGTGTCTAATCAATTTAGCCCTCTTGACTAGACACCGCCCCCCCTACACGTCGTCACTAAATTCCTTTGCCGGCAGGACGCTTTCGGCGCCCTCTGACCTATGACGCCTAGAGCTGCCGCTCCGTTTGCCCTATGGACGGGCCAGCCCTATACAGGAGCATTTAAATGTTAAGGCTAGCACTTCAAAATCATTGCATTGCATCAATCGAGATAATATGTACTATTGCATAACATTTATATTTTTAATTGAGGACTAGAATAGTATGGTATAATGTTGTTCCAATGGGGCAAAAAAAAACATTTTACCTAAAAACTTCTTCCGACCGTCTAATAAATATGAATAAAAGTAAAAAAAACCGGACAAGTACGAGTTAAACTCGCTCACCAAGGGTTTCGTACAATTTTTTATTTATGTACATATTATTAACTTGCTTTTTCCAAATTTCGTAATGTTAGGTCAACGGGAACTATAGTGTGGCCATTAGTGCTGTGCACTCCCTGAGGTATGCACGGCGAGGTGGGGGGCGAAGAAAAAAGTGCATGAGTTCACATGAGGTCGATACATGTCGGACAGATCTTACGATATCAGTTTGCATTTCTAAGGCAAGACTTGTGGCGGGACGTTGCGTTGGTCGGAGGCTATCTATCTGTAATATATACTTACTTTGTTGTTAAAATGTAACCCAAATATACTCATATTTTATTAAAAATATGCAGGTGATAAATAAGAATTGAAAGTTATAATTCACAACAGGACTTGTTTTATTGAACATTTTTTATATTTACAAACAATTATATATTCTAACGAAAGTTATTCTGACATAGATTCTGTTTCAACTTCATCTTCCATTTCGTCATCATCTTCATCTTCCTCTTCGCCACCGGAACTTGAATCAGAGTCTTGCAAATTTATTATGAATGAATCGATAACATTATCGAACCTACTATCGCGACTCCAGTAATCATTTTCATTTTTCTGGACATGATCGTCGCATTTCTGCCATTTTTCCGCCGTGAATTCCGAAAACAATTTATCCAATAAGATTATCTTTTCGTCTAGAGAAGAATTAATATAGTTTTGGGCTATGTTGTTTTTAATATCAGCCCAGACCAACTCGATTGGATTTAAATCTGGATGGTACGGAGGTAAACGCAGAACAGTGTGTCCACTGGCTTTCAGGAGTTCGTCAATTCTATACACGGGTTCTTTTTGTGTATTTTTGATAAGAAGTAGCAGTTGAGCCTTTGACATGGTTCCTGAAAATTCTACATTATGGCGTAGCAACCAGTTCTGCATTTCACTTTTGAGGCTTGATATAGTTGGTTTCTTCTCAATCTGAACGCTGTGGTAAGACGCGTTGTCCATTACAACCACAGAATTCGGCAGCAACTTATCTTTTAACTTTTCATCTACCCACTTATAAAAAGTAGGTCCGCTCATATCTCCATGATAGTCACCGGTTCTAGCATCGGATTTGAATATAGTCAATGTATCATCCACTAAGCCATTTCGACACCCAGCGTGGAGTATTACTAGTCGCCGTCCTTTCCCAATATCAGCATGAATACCGGGTTCTGACGATGATTGCCAACATTTGCTGGCATGGTGACTGGCGTTGATGTATGTTTCATCAAGAAAATATATGTTTCGGTTTTCCGTTCTGTAATTTCTGATTTGTGTAAGATATTTTTTCCGCCACACTGTAATATTAGGCTGCTCTATAAGGAGATGTCTCTTTGATTTGCATTTTTTGTAACGGTAGCCCATTTTGTGTAAAAGCTGCACAATTCAATATGCCATCCTGTCTCAAACTTGATAGTAACTTACGGACACTTGGTATTTTTTTTTCAACTTCGTAAAACTGATGAATTTTTCTTCTGATAACTCCAAGGTCAAAATCATCCACAACGTGTTTTTTCTTTAGAACTTTTGGTTTTTTTGGCGATTGAAATTTTAATTGGCTTGAATTTTCAATTGATAAATAGCCCGCAGAAATCACATTATGTACGGTTCTTTTGCTGTATCCCGTAGCCTCCGCAACGATTTTAGCAATATTCACGTCATTTTTAAATTCAAAGCTTTCTTTGTCTGCTTTTCTTTTCTTAAAATATTCAGCCACCTTAAAAATGACAGTCTTCATATCACGAGATAACGCACGACCCATCTTTGAATATTTATCTCGTGTGCGTCTGACATAGACAGTCCGATACAAATAACACTACCTGCCGTCACAAGCGTTGACGGCGCACTGACAGCGCAGCAGCCGATTCTAACCCCCCCGTCTCACCGCGCGCATACCTCAGGGAGTGCACAGCACTAATGGTCATACTATACCATAGGTTTTCGACCGAAAACTATAGGGTACCTTCTTCAGGTTGACCTAGAATTGTCAAATTTGATTGAAAGCAAGGTCTTACCGTACAAGTGAAGGGAAATATACGAAAAAAAAACTGTAGGTACAGTAAAGTACCAAAATTAAGGTAAGTTTGGTGTTAGCACCAAACTTACCTTAATTTTGGTTTTCAAAATTAAATATACATTTTCCCAAAAACTTACTTAGGTAAGTTTTTGGGAAAATGTATATTTAATTTTCGCTAAAACTTACCCAAGTACTCACACTTTGGTAAGTTTTTGCGAAAATTTAAATTTGCCCATATCTTTTTATCGTGTCGACTCAGGATTGATTTTTTTACACCTAATAGGGCCCATAGACCTCAGTATCTGGTATTAATTTTAACTTGCTAGGTCCACCAGTTCCCGAGAAAATCGGTGGTGACACACGGACAGACAGAGAAGACAGTAATCTTATAAGGGTTCCTTTTTTACCCTTTGAGGTACAGAACCCTAAAAACGAAAATACGTAAGTAAGCAGTTAAGTGCTTCTTCATAATAAATGCACTAATAAGTGTAGGCCTGGACTGAACCCACATACCTAATAAGTATTTTGTAATGTGTAAAATAAAACAATTCATGTAATTTGAGACGCTTTATTGTCATTCACAAGTGCATTCACTATCTCACTACTATCTAATGACGATACAAATGCAGATTAAGTTATATCGTTACAAGAGTTCGTAGCAGCCATGATGTTATGCGAACAATAAGCGACAAACAACAGTGGGGAATCAATGCATTGAATGGTTACTAGACAGTTCTTTAATTTAAACAAGCCCTGAAATTCTAGCTATTGCGATAAACCTTTAAAAACCATGATTTTGCTCGAGCTCTCAAATGAATGACAAGTTAGCTACAAGAACCCTACGGGAATTTTCACTGACGCAAAGCGGGGCGGAATGGAGTGGCGCGGACCGTCAATTTTTTTTTTAATTAGTAATGTGAGATTGTGGGTCCCACATTACTAGAAATCCTGTTAACCCTCCAGCTAAGCTCAATGGCTTGTGTTAGGAGTGGGCGGTAGTATTATAATGAGTAGGATTCGTACCTGCGACCTCACAATTGCGAGTCCAATGCCTTAGCCATCCGTCTTATGTAACTGTTGAGTTGGACAAGCTCATATTCATATAACATCATGACAACATACTCATTTTATGAAAATATATATATATTACTGGTCTTAATCGCGTGAATAATTTAAGGTAAAATACCTTGTTTATTTCCTGACGGTTCGACCGTATTGCAACGGCCGAGGTCACGGGTAGACTAGTTCAGCTCAGCAACATTACACGCCAGTGTGCAGATGTCCTTAGTGTTGTGTGTCGAAGTACCGACAGTTCCGTAATAGTGCGTGATAAAAATAAAGCGAGGGTAGTTTCCGAAAGCCGCGCTTAACGGAGGCGACGCTAAGCTGAACTAGTCTACCTGTGACCACGGCCGTTGCAATACCGTCGAAACGTCGGGAAATAAACAAGGTATTTTACATGAAATTATTCACGCGATTAAGACCCGTAATATATATATTTTCATAATGTGTACAAATCGCAAAAGTTTATCAACATTTATAACATAATCATTCTCTCACATGTTAAATAAGTACAGAATAAATCAACAAAAACAGTTATCTATGCACAGTATATACATTTACTACTAGGATAATAAGCTCTTTTTATTATGGAATGTTTATTTTCAATGTTAGAAGCGGATTTTTAATAATTTAGCACCACACTCATATCTTCAATAATAAAGTTGGACTAAATACATATTTAAAAAAAGTAACAATTAAAAACTTAGCATAAATAAAATTAAGCGCCAATAATAAAAAAAAAACAAATTATTTAGGGAACTATCCCATACAGAATTTCCAATGACTATTTTTCATTATTCTATTGTTATTGAAATAATAATTAAAAAAAAACTTTTAGAAATGTGGTTGCTTTTATAAATATTTCAAATGTAAAAGTTATTACAAGTAAGTATTAATTTTTTACTACATTTGTTTCAAATATTTTTCATTTGCAAAATTTAATTTCTACATAATTTATTTAGTGTTAAGTTGTATTACATGTAGGTAATATTTATTTCAATTGACTCCCAACATTTTGTTCGTATAAAAGTTTGTGCTTCGGATCACAGCCGGCGACAACCTATAAGTAATTAGACAAAGACGAGTAGGTACTATACACAATTACAAATTGTATTGTCGCTAGAGGATCAGAGGTTAATATGTCTCATTATATCTACAACGGCTAATGTAATTCTGTATTTTAAATATAATATTGCACCTGGCAAAATTGAGAGAATATTGAATACAATTTTAAGTTATGTAGGTAACTGTTTACAAAAGTCTATTGTTGCAGAACCAAGTATAAATATAAATTGTCGATGTGAAAGGCAAAATCTATAACAATGTAATTCGTTAATTATAAAAAAGAATTCGAAGTCAATCTTAATCTGATAATGTTAAAATAACTATTTTAAATTAAAAAATATGTGATGCGTTATTAGCTTCAACTAAACTATAAGATAACATTGTAAATAAACAAGATCTTTATATATAACATACTCTGTAGAAATTAAAACATATTGGCAAGACAAAAGAAAGTTTACACATCGTATCTAGTTGTACCAAGTAGAAATCCTACTACTATGTATCTATAGGCCGACCGCTTAACTCGTATATCGCCTGCGCGGTGAGAAGGGAGCGCGGGGTGATGTTAACGGGTGGGTGAGCGGGGTGCGCGGGAAGTTCTCTGTCCCGCGCACCCCGCTCACCCACCCGTTAACATCACCCCGCGCTCCCTTCTCACCGCGCAGGCGATATACGAGTTAAGCGGTCGGCCTATAGTAAGTACATAATTGGCTCATTAAGTGGATTATAACAATATACATATTAGTTTACAACCTACAAATTAACAGGTTTACATTTAGTTATTTGTCGTTTCTAATAAAACCTTTTGGGTATATAAGCGTCACTCTTCGCTGAGACATGTTGCTACTATATAACTTAATAATACTGAAAACATTAAAGATTTACACCCTTATTCATAATACTTTCATACCAGTATTTAACCTAGAGCATGTTTTGTCCTTTTCTACTATATTTTAAAAACCGAATGAAAAACAAAGATAAAACATACGCTGGTTAAATGATGTTATTAATGTATTATGAGTAAGGCGGTTACAGTTTTACGCCTTAGACCTCATGACACTAACACATAACATATTTGAGGCTTAATTGCGATCACATTAAAATAAATGTGAAATACTAGAAATAATAACTGAATAAATTACTTTTAAATAATCAAATAAATAGAATCATCGTGGCAAGACGTTACTTAGTCTCTGTAGTAAGGGTTAGATCCTCATTCAGGCACACGCCTTAAAGTATATTGCAGTTGTCGTGAAGACATATTTTCCATGAAGTCCCCCTATGAATACCCCCCCATCCTCACCATTCCCCTCAAAGTATTCGTCCTCCCGTATTTTCCAAAAATCACAATAAATCAAAATCATGGTTTTATCAGCGGGGTTAAACAAAATCCTGGGACACTGCTTTCTATGACGCGACTTGCTCTATCTCTGTCGTCTGAAGGGGATGCCCATTAAAACGACAGAGAAAGATAGACCTCCAGAGTAAATCAATGACAAATATTTGACTTCAATGAGGTTGTCAATAATGTGGACGCCTTTTAAATATTATATTACTACTTAAGGATTACAAATAGAGGGATGATTAGGTACTATGAAAAACTTTGAAATGTACTTCTTCAAACAAATGCGTGTGTCTGAAAGAGGTTATACATTAGTAGCTGCACTCAGTTTGATTAAATCAACAACAAAAGAAAATAAATATCTATAGTTAAAAAAAAAAGATGCGTAGCGCATATTATAATAAGATATGAAATTATTAGGCAAGTATAAAATTCACGAAATAGCTGTTATTAAAGACTATAAAAGTTTACTATAGCTAGTGTCAAATATATGTACATTTTGATATGGTTTCATTACATTTTCTACAATGTTATTATAGAAATTAAATTTCAACTACATATTTCCAAATAAGAAATACATACTCCAGTATAAATTTCAACTAAAAGTTGAACGCGATTTTAAATGAATAGGTACTTTTAACATTTCATTTCCTATTATGTTTAAAATAAATGAATGTGCAAGATTGAATGTAGAACATTACTAAACAAATAACTCACACTGCCGTAGACCGTAGATAGACCGTTAATATAATATGATGTGATGATGATGTCACGGTGGTTATGGTCGAACTCCTCCGAAACGGCTCGACCGATTTTAATATTTTTTTATTTATTTGGTAGGTATGAGAATATGTCGTAAAGTTTTTTTTTTAATGTGGTTTTTGTATGGTTTGCAAAACCCAGAAAAAATTTACCCAGACGAAGATGCAGGTCATCTAGTCATTATATAGAACTAGATATTACTTTAATATGAGGCCTATCCGTTCAACAGTGGTTTGGACAGTTTATGAATCTATTTCCTGAATACACAAACGTTATTAACTTTGAGTTATGCCTAAAAGGCTTATTCGCAAAATGTTTAATGAGTTGTTTATTTTATTTTAAGTTACAGAGAGACATTTTGCGAAAGAGACTTTCTGCGAAAAAGACATTGTGATAAAAATACATTTTGCGAAAGAGACATTTTGCAAATAATAGTTTCCTAACCGATTACGGCGGCCTTTCTCATCAGAGATTAGCTAACTACGCAGGAGATAAAAGTTGGCACAAGTGTGAGCGTAGACACAAGTGCAATGTCTATTCCGTCACTATCATAGACCGAGGGGACGCAAATCCGACACGACCGGGGAGAGATTGGACGCAGGACCGACTGTTTAACGTGCTCTCCTAGGCCTCCGTGCCTAACGTGGGTGTGAAATTTATCTAAAACGGTCACCAATCTATGAACCGACAGTGGCAGGATTGCTTAACATCGCAAATATCTCGATCTCCTCGCTGGCCACGAATAAGCCCCTCAAAAGTCTGTCTGTTTCTCAAAAGTGTTTGTTATTCTCAAATGTGAGTTAACAATGACAGTATGAGAGTTAACGGCGTCTCAAAAGTAAGTGACGTTTAAAATATTTCGCGGTAAATAGGACAGTGTGAATTTTAATCTGTAGGACATTGTTCTCATTGCAAACTACCAAAAAAATTAATACTCTAACAGACAATTTTGCTTCATACATAAGGTAAATACACAATTTATGAACGCAAACATCAAAAGTCTCCAATGTACTTTTTAGATACACGAGGACTTTCCATTGGCGGCTATTTTGTATTAAAAATATAGTAGTGAATAAAAGGCCGCTATCCTACTGGCGTTTTACAAGCGTTAGCGTTTCCCTAACGTCTGCGCAGCGAGAACGCTGTGCAGACGCGACGTTAACGTTGCGGTTTTTGGAAAATTACAAACACGCCGTACTGCTCGGTCCGCGGGGGCGCGGGCGGGGGTTACGACCGGCGGCTAAGCACGGTAGCTGCTTTAACGTTGGGTTGCTTTGAAGACGTATACGGCTAGTAGGATAGCGCCCAAACATGTACGTTTGGGGGCTACATATTTATTTGTTTATTTTTTGTTCAATAAGGTTTCTTGTCCATACAGTACAGTATATTTTTTTTATTTGCTATAAGACCAATCCTTTACTCTCAATATTTTTTATGCAATCGAACTAAAGGTAATAAATTTACACATTGTTTTTGTCGTCAGTCTTCCAGTTTAAATCTTTGAAATTGATCATAGCTTTACATCATTTATTTTTATTCTAAAATTATACGCAATGTCTTTGGGTAGATTTTGTAGCAAATAGTAATTAATTACCTATAATTTCTTTGATCAAGGCTTCGAAATGTCTAAACATAATTACACGCAGCCACACTAATGGCCATAAAACCAAATAAAAACAAGAAAAATATAATTTAATTCGATGCTCACTATTTATTTATATTTAAAGACGTATAAAAATCATTTGTAAATCTCCCTAATGTTCAATTTGAAAATATAATATATGAGCCGAAGGGCTCATATATTTTCAAATTGAACATGCTATCATAACATAACAAAAACCGATCAATTAATCGGTAGCTGCCTGTAAATAATAAATAAGTATTTAGCTGTCCAGTGCAAATAAACAATAAAAATGTTAATAATAGCTTATCTATTAGGCTCATTTCAAGTGTATTTTAAAACTACTTCAGAGGTTATAATTATTCAAATTGGATTCTACGATATGTACCATAGACAAAATGTTACCAACATAAAGTTTTGTCTGCAAAAAGTATCTTATTTGTTTGTTTATTTTGTTAAAGTTACCCGTAAAACAGAATAAAAGATATATATATTAGTACATAAATTGTAGGTGCCATAGTTTCAAATGTCATTTTTTTTTTGTCTTTTTGTCGTAGAAAAATATTTTGTTACAACTATATATACCAGACTATATACAACAATTATTCGAAATCATTCCGTAATATAACCTCCCGCATATTACAAACAGTCAAAGTTTAAAAATCCCAATCAGTCCTTTTACTATTTTTTTAATAGTAACATCGGCAAAGCTTCAGCTAAATTCGTAACACCGAACTCAAACTCCAAATTTGAATTCACAATTCGAATACTCATTTTCGTAAATAACTCACCTTCATAAAAAAGTTAATTTGAAAATGGAATCGACGCTTGAGCAGCGAGCGAAAACTTTTTTATTTTTTATTCGAATAACAAACCGTCCGCAAAGTTACTGGCTACTTCCGAATTATTATACAAACTACAGAATGACCATGAAGTCCTTCGTTCTTTACATACCTTACCATCGAATTCAAGACAAGAGAATTATCACAAAGCAGGTGTCGCCTGCGAACCTCCTTTTTCAATTGTGAGCGGCTCTTTTACCCTGCATGTACCCTTCCCACCGTTTCGCAGTATTTATCAAAATGGGGTCATTGTCTAACCCCGCGAGGAGGTAAAGTTGGTTCACATGAGTGGCATGGTAGTCCCATCTGGCAATATTGGGACTAACACCGAGGGTAAAGTGTCTGAGGTCGTAGAAACTACCACTGCCAGTGTCAAATAGAGGCAGAAGAGTTTTGAGTGAGGTCATTCCATCATCGAACATTTTCTTTGCCAATGATATGGAGTTCTCGCCCTCAATAATGTGCAAGTCGTAAAGGCCCAGCAGGGTGTAAATGAAGCCATTTAACACGAATAGGGACGGTTTCGTAGGATATTCTTCATACCTGAAATAATAAAATATAATTAGAATTTTTTTTTAAATGCGGCTGCCAACAGATACCTGTTAAATGTTAGAAATACTTAATTTTGGGCAGTTTTTGACCACCCCTCCCCCTGCGTAAGAAAAATTATAATTGTCCGACACCCCCCCCCCCCCTGTTCAATACTTAGGTATTACGTAAGAATTTGAAGGAGCTTAATATACCTCTACATCTTTGTTGAAATTATCTGAATATTTTTTTGGAAGAAAATAATATATCAGAAGAAAATAATGAAACGAGTGTGATTCATCGCGTTTGGCGCCAGTCATATTGTTTTTAATGTTAGCCGAAGTTATTTGACGATCCTAGCAATGTAAACTCAAATTACTTAACTTTGAAGTGACGATATCGTAATGGCATCGGACTCGTTATCGAGGCCGCGGTTTCGAATTCTACATTCCTACCCATTATACTACCGACGTGAACCCACTAACAATTTAGGTACCTCACATAGCTAGTAATCTTTAAAACAATGACCTAAACTCCACTCATCTAAATCCGTTCATGCTTTTAAAAGTTATGGTATGGATAAAGAAACTCACAAACTTACATACAAAACACTGCAATTATTTATTAGTATAGAGAATACATATCTACACTTAGATGGCCTCTGTGACGCGGTGGAAGTGTATCCGACTGTCTGGGTGCTATTTATGTATTTGGAAATATATAAGTTTGTTTATCGGTTGTCTGGTTTCCATAATACAAGCTCTGCTTAGTTAGGGATCAGATAGCGTTGTGTGAGTTGTCCAAGATATTACTTTATAGAAGGCCGTAGTAAAATATAATTGCTAGACAATGTCATCGTGCCACCAGCAAGTAAGATATCCAAATGACGCATTTTTAAGATATCCAAATGGAGCATTTTTTTTGCAGGGTATTTGTATAAATGGCGGTATCCTTCTGAGGTTTTCCCTAAAGACAACAGTAGAGATTCTTCAACACGTAAAATTCCATCTAAAGTTGCAGGCGTTCATAAGCTACGATAGACAAACTGCTGTGCAGTTTGGCATTGTAACAAAACTGTATATATATGTTGTGAATAAATGTTTTTTTTTAAGCTATGCATAGCTTTTATCGCGGGCTTTGAGCAAGCGACCGAATCAAGAAATACCGTAACGAAAATAAAACCTAACACCCCCCACTCCGCCTACCATGTTCGAGCGTTCGCTTAACGTATATGGTAGGACTGTACGAAGCTCGCACGGATCGAGACGAGCTGCTCCGAAATGTAATAAAAAGAAAAAAAAAAATATTGCATAAGTTGATAAAAAATGCTATGCGATAGCTTTACCGCGGCAGTCCCCGAGAGCCACAGATATATATATATATATTTTTAAACTTACCAAACATATTTATCCATCCACATCGCCTTCACTCCTCCGGCGTGGCTCGACACGTCGAGCAGGTAGAGCGCGCGCTTGGCCGCCTGCAGGTATGTTGTGTCGCCGCTCACGTGGTACGCGCGAGCGAGAAGGGAGATCGCGTGCCCCTGACTCATCGCCGAATGCCTGCAACAAAATATATACTTTTAAAAATAATGACAAAAATATTCCTCTAAAAAGGCTAAATAAAAAAATATCTAGCTTACTCCAGTGCAATTGCCAGCTACTACATAATACAGAATGCCATTTGGATTTGTGAGTTCAACCAAAGACAGGTGGTGTTATTTATCCTGGACTGACCGTCCCCCCTCTTTTAAAAATAAACTCTAAGTACGCCCATGCCAGTGCATGCAAACTCTAAAAAATAAATTAATAAATCAAAATGCCCGCCTGCACAAAAAAGATGGAAACAAGATCCCTACATAATATAATATCATACAGTCGTAGACATTAATCGATTTTGATGAACATAATATAGTGTCTTCGACAGCATGATATTATATTAAGTAGGAGATTTTGTTTCTATCTTTTTGTGCAGGCGGATATTTTGATTTTTTAATTTATTTTTTATTTAATAGTTTTTAGTGTAGTATGTAACAACTAACTTTTTACTTCACAGCGATTGCTGAGTATTGAAAATTGAAAAACGCATGGTTGCTAACCTCTTTATTTTGACACCTTACAGCCGCCATGTTTATTTTTTTCAAACGTCACTTATCGAAGAACACTTGGGCAATCAAGACGAATCTAACGATGTATAAATCGGTCAAGTGGTTTGAAAGATATGAGGTAATAAAGACTACTACACACATACATACAAAAAACACGCGAAAAACATAACCCTTCGTCGTCGGGTAAAAATAAACAACATACGCACCATCCCGGCTTAAGTTCAGCGACTCCAGCGGCCATTCTGCGCCTCACAGGTATGGGCCACCCCCCGGGGCGCGAACGCTGCGCGCGCACCAGCCAGCGAGCCGCCGCGTCGAACATGTACATGTGCTCGCTGTGGGACACCGTCACGTTGTCCAGGGAACCACTGCCCGACAGGATTATACTGGATATCTGGAATATAATCATTCATTTTAATTCGAGGAAAATAACACGGAATACCTGAGAGTACAGGAGGCAATCTTCATAGAAAATGCTCTTGACACCACTTGGAACCAGACTTGGAATCACAGATCACGTCAAACAAGTGACAGAGCGAGTGCTTCGCGATTCCATTCACGATGTCTACGTGTGCGTTAGTCGAGAGCGTTTACTATGAAGTTTGCGTTCTGTACTCTCAATATTTTGTGAATACAAGTAAAGTTGACGGCACTGAAGTTAGGAACAAGTAGCTGCGTGGATGCATTTCTTTGGGTATACTCAGGGGACTTTGAATTCGGTCGATCAACTTAATTTTTTTGTCAGTAAGTACTTATATCTTTTGCCGTTAATTACTAGGGACCGGCGTAAGTGTTTTGATTTAAGATCAATGACCTCAAATGCTATGTTAAGATGGACTTAATGGATTTTTAAATTATCGCACCGTCAATCATAAATAGTATAAGAAATGTAAAAATTACAAAAAATTAAAAAACAGTGTTTGCGTAAGAGCATTTACTATTGAATCGTAACGCCACAGCAGTTGGGTTGGCTACAATAAAAGTAAATAATTTTATATTAATCAGGTATTTTAAGATTTACATTTAAAATACTCTGAAAATAAGTGTTCTTTACAATTTAACATGTTTTTGAATTAAATGTTAAAAAAATGATTTGATGATAGAAACTTATGACGTCACAGGTTGTTATTCCATACACATTTCTATAGAGCTTGTCGTTTTGACATTTCACAAAAAATACTGATTTGACTTGACAGTCAACATCCCTATTCGGAAGGTTTTTATGTAACAATTATTCTTTCTTTTATACAAATAGTTCTAAATCTCTAGTTAAAGTACTGAACTCTTTAAATTATATTGGTGACATTAGACGAAGGTGAATCTGAAAATCCCGGGATTATGAAATGGAGTGGTATGTCCACGTTATGCCATGGTTGACTAATCCCTCTAAACGGCACTACCCACGCCGATCACTACTAATTACTTACATAGATGCTATGATTTTTATATCACATACGCACCGTAGATAGTAGCTTTAGATGTTTGGAAATAATGAAAAAACGTTTGATATATTTAGTTCCTTAATAGTATCAAATCAATCAATGCCTTTGTTTACATAGTTAAAGACGATAAAGTCAATGATTTTCTACAATTTTAATTCGCAATATAATCACAATCATACTGAACTCTCCTGTCATATGTCGACTGGATTCAAAACCCCCTATTTTAACACTTTTGAACAAAAATATATTAAATTGTAAGAATATGTTAATAATCTTAAGAGCACGTCACGCACGCGAACATTTTAGAGCATTAAACTTCAGGCCATCCATTTAAGATTGCACGAACTGTTTATTTACAAACAAACACAATTTTATTATATAATAATATGTCTAAATGATTCCTGTGAGTAGTCGATATTGAAAGGGTTAATATAAGGTACAAGGAACAGGTGAGGATGAAATAAATAAAAATAAAATAAATATTGTTACGGTGTCAAATTCGCGCCATCTGCTACGAGATGTAGGTACACCGGACATCGCCATCTGTGAATGAGTTAAGGGGTTAACGTATCTGCAAGCGCCACCTAGTGCTGAGGAATAGAACTATCGAGAAACGCGGAATTTCTAAGTATAACACAGTGGATTCTAATTCTAAGCCTGAAAATAGTATTTGAATGGGGACTACATTCACTAATACACTCTGAGTACCTACTTAAAGTAAATAATCACCATCATTCCTTGTTTCGACAACGCCCGGGCTTCCTAGACGAGAAAAATACATAGACTGCCAAAGTAAATCAATGACAAATATTTTGACTTCAAGTAGCACCATATTCACCATTTAGATACTCTTTTCATGATTGGAAGCTTAATACAGGGATCACAATACACACACAAACATTTTTTTAGTGGAATTAATTAAATTTTGGACAAATTATGGTCTGTTACATTACCTTGAATTTATTCCTAGGGGACCTTCTCTTGGGTCGATCTTGCAGAGCCCACCCCTTCTGCATGTCGATGATAAGATCGCGAGTAATACGACGCCATTGGTAATCCACGCCTATTCCGTAGTATATGTGGTCTTCCTGCAACGGCAATAAAAACATAAATAAAAAGCCGCAAAAAGCATGTCGGACCATGCTCAGTGTCCTAAGCGTTGAGTTCGTGGCAGTTATGCTGATATTTGGAGAGAATCGCAGTTTTTTGGCAATAACTCAGTGACGGTATATCCGATCTTATCCGAAATAGTTTTAGTTTAAAGTACTTAGTAAGCGCTGTCTTTGTGATTTTTTCCATATTTTTTGGTTACACGATCCAAAAGTTAAGGGACACGATTTATGCAACTTTTGGAGCGATATTTGCTGAAAAAAAAACAACTTCTGTTACATGTATGGACTTGTAGGGCCCCCCCCTAAAAATATTTATTATTATTATTATTATTTAGCTATCAAACTAAGTAGCGGCTACTACAAGACACCTTTTCACCTAATTTCATCAAGATTCATTGAGTAAAATGCCTGTGACATACGGATGAACGGACAGACAGACGGACATGACGAAACTATAAGGGTTCCGTTTTGCCATTTTGGCTACGGAACCCAAAAAACGGCACACAAATAATAAGAATTAATAAAAACGGAACTTCAACTCACCTGAGCAGAAATCAACTGCGTACTTGTAACATAATGCAAATAAACTGTCTCTTTCTTATCCTTATTCTGAAGCACAACCGTCATTGAAGAATTAGGCTTCATCTGTATATCAACACTTAGGACGAAATCTTGGCTCACATTCACCTTCAACCAAACTTGGCTAGACACATGATCAGCTGTCGAAAATCTTAAAACATTAGATTGTACCGAAGTATCAAATTCTCTAGCCATGTAAGCATCTTTACTTATAATCCAATTTTCAAGATGTTTTTCTCCATCATCAATAATTCGTCTCTTTGGCTCTGGTTCTGTAATATGTTTGCTGTAATGAGCCAACCCAAATTGAGCAATTTGCGTTGGGTAGTAAAACCCTTTGGGTTCCCACTGGGTACTAACGGGGACCCCTTCGATTCCACTGATGCATTTGACCCTGTCTCTCACTTCTACATTGTAGTTTTCGAAGGTAGTGAAAGTTCTTCGGGGATCATACTTCTTTTTGGGATGGTAGATCTTACCGTAACTGTGTGACCATTCAAATTTTTCTATTCCATCAACGGATGATATTTTGCCGTAAATCTGTTGGATTTGTGAAAAAACAAACATGTTTTAATTAACCCAGAATCAATTCATAAAATGGCTCCAACATTGTGACTTATTACTCACGTCTGATACTAAGTCAAAAATTGTAGCTTAACTTGTAGGAGAAACATACCTGCCTAAACATAACTAAACATACTGTCTGGGCTCAGTGCAGTATGTTTTTTAAGCAATTGCATAGCTTTTATCGCTGCTTTGAGCGCAGCGACCGAATCAAGAAATTCCGTAAAGAAAATAAAACCTAACACCCCCCACTCCGCCTATCATGTAGCTCGGCCAAGCGTTCGCTTAACGTATATGTATATGGTACGACTGTACGAAGCTCGCACGGATCGAGACGAGCTGCTCCGAAAAAAAAAATACTGCATAAATAAAAAATAAATAATTATAATTGCATAAGTTGATAAAAAATGCTATGCAATAGCTTTACCGCCGCAGTCGCCGAGTGTCACACATTTTTTTTTTCCATTTATCGTTGTCAGTTGTCGTAGAGTTACTCCCTACCATTTTTTTATATACCACTAATACTACACTCTTAATTTTATAATTAAAGGCAATGTGACAATAAGGTTTATACCTTATTGTCACATGCCTTTCATATTTTACTAAGATAAACAATTTCATAGAATCTTTTCTATCATACCTATTCATCTACAACTACAATACATACCTCGAAGTATTTGTGCACCAGTGAGAATGGAACGAAGACCTCGTCCCTGTCGATGTCGCGGCGGCAGGTTACTGAGTACTCGCCGTTGATGACGCATTCGATCTCATCGCCTAAGCCGCCGCCCCCTCGCTCCGTCAGGGCGTTTGATACTGGAGGAACAGATGTCTTCAATGACATATCTATAGCATAAAACACTACTTTGAAGTTTCATTATTGTTATAAGATTTTAATCCATGCTATTAATAATGCTGAGTGAATAATAAGTGCAGTTCCTTAGAACGATGGTGGATTTTATTTTCTGTCTTTAGACTGCTTCAACTTAGGTCTATTCCACTGTGTTCACCTGGGTGTCCATAGGCAACACTTTAGTGTAAATTTTGATATTTATTAGGGTACAAAAAAAACAATGGAGGACTTTACAAACATACAATTCACGGACACAAAGTACACCCAGACTCGGAACAGCAACTTGTGGATCACACAAAGTGGTGTCCCGTGTGGGAATCGAACCCACGACCTCTTGCGTAGCAGTCGCACACACTCCCACAGATGCAGTCTTTATTGAACCTAAGTTTTTTCTTTCTCTATAAATTAGTAAATGTAATTCATACGAAATACGCAAAAGGCATAACCAAGATGTGAGTAAGTCAGTGTCAGTAAAGGAAGATTTTAAAGTTTTTATCAATTGAAACTTAAAGTGTTGCCTATAGACATTCAGGTGATTTCACTCATTTCATTCATTATATCTACTCCAACCATTGTACATCTGTAGGTCTCAGGGTGGTTTCGAATTGTCAAACCAGCACTCAATATTGTTTTTTTTTCAAAAAATAGTCATGTAAGGTTTTCAGAGTCAGACCAGCAAGTAAAGTATACATACTAGGCCTGGACAGCCGTCCAATATCGCCGCAGTGTCCCCATAGGATCATAAACAGGATGGCCGTGGACACCAGCGCGAGGAGTCCTGCACGAAGGTTCACACGGAGCAGCATCATGCCCGCCACCTGCAAAATAATACACAATATCAATTTTGAACAGCTAAACATAAACAAATTTGGTAAGTGGTATTCTGGAAATGGACGACATAGAATGGGTGTACCCTGAAATTTCAAAAGGTGTAAACATTTGGCCGATGTTGAGACTCACACATGACATTTATTGTGGGCTAACTTCCCCTAATATAGTTGTAGGTACGCCCATGCGACTTAGGATACTATTAATTGTGATAACCAGAATCCAGCAGGCAGGGCTGTTTAATGTCCCCACTACTTAAGACAGAGGCTTGCTCTCTGAGAGAGACCACAACATAAGTTTGCTCTGGATTGGTGTTGTGTTCCTTAACTTTTTGGTTCCAGTATATGCTGGTTTTCTTTAGAGATTTGAGCACTGGGTGGAACAAAATATACAAAGTGCACACTCAAACTGAAACTAAATATGATCAACTAACTTTTTAAACTATGCTTTATGTTTTTCACATATTTCCAACTTTCTAGTCTTACTATTTTAAAATAAAAGGAAATCAATGTGTGTATAACTAATATGTGCACACATTGTAAGTGCCTTTGAAACTTGAATCAACAGCAGAGAATCTTTAATATGGCTGCAGATTATTAAACATAAGTGTAATAACCAATTTAGGTGAAATTTGGTATGGAGATAGTTTGAGTCTTGGGGAAGGAAATAGGATATATTTTATATCAATATGTTGGGGGTTAATCCAACACAGTTTGCTAGTGCGAGGTGAATAGACACAGTAAGAGTGAATGGAGTTTGATTCATACAACTGTTACATTTGACGGTGTTTATTGTACTGAGTATACTGCCAACTAAATGGTTGATGTGGGGTATGTAAAAAAATTTAGGGCTTGGAAAGACGATGTTTAGATTTAGGGATCCGTTTGTTAAATATTAGGCTTTAAAGTGCAACTTTTTGTGATCTGTCAAATGGTTGATGTTGGGTATGTGAAAAATATAAGTAGGCTTTACAAGTTTATGAGTAACAGCAAATTCCATAGAAAAATATTATTAAATATGAAACAAAAACAATAGAAAACCCACTTCTTAAGCCACATTATTTGGATGTGGGAGGGGACTACGGAACCCTATATTGTTGCATGGCCCAACATGCACTTGCCTGGTTTTTCAACTGTTCAGTCTGTTAATCTATTTCAATTGTTGTATTCTGGGTATTCTCTGATTACTTCAATCATTTGGATTCAGATTGTTGAACCTTTCTTTATGAGGTTTAGATAATCCTTGAGGAATTGTAATAAATTGCCAATGAAAGGTTCAACACTGATCAAGCGAGAGTAGTAAATTTGCTTCTTAATAATAAATTTAAGACATAACTCCAACATGTGACATCTGACTAAAACATGAAAATTGAATGTATTTTATGTTATTAACAAACAATAAACCATATTTCACTGATGATAACATTTATATCTAATAACAATGATGCCATTGTTAGTTTATGATGTTTACATTCTTGATTACCTATATATCAGAATCTAATTTTAGCTTTTGATGATACTATTGGAATAGAATAGATTATGAGTTCTGAGGAAATAATCATACTAATGTTATAGATCCAGAAGTTTATAAGGATAGATGGATGGTTGCTTCTTGCTCTTGTCCACTAAAACTTAGTAGTTTATAGTCTATACATAGGCTATAAAAAAGAAACATAATTCTATCAAAGTCTATGGGTAAAAACCAGCAGGTACTACATTATTTTTACTGATACTGGGCAAGTAGCATTAATGAGTGATCAATGCAACTTGCCAAGCATTACTTACAATAATTGGGCTCTGTAGTCTAGTGATACAAACTCAAAAACATAGTTAATATTTCTAAATGTGTATCGTTGTGCAGAATAAACGCGTATTCCTACAAAGCAGACATAAAAAGACATGTAAAACGACAAATGTATAAAACAAAAAGAGAAATCACAGCTCTAAATATAACTTCGAAGTACTTGGCGGACCCTGCGCTCGAGAAATTGCGTGGGTGTTACATTCAATGGGGACATCAATTTGGGAAATACAGCTCTTAAAGACCGACACGCGATACATAATCTCTTCATAAATGATCTAAATACATATGTAAACACTTAATGTACTTACTTTGTACCATTCCTGTAACATTCCATCTGATCTGCGATGTCTAAAGTATTTAAAACAGGTATGTCAAAACCACTGTCACATCTCAAATAATAACAAGAACAACACGGCGTTTGCGGCTCACAAGTAAATTTATCTTTTATAAATATTTACATCAAATGCTTATTTTGAGAAAGCAATAAATCCGACGGACACAATTCGCTTCCGACTGCAGCTGACTTTTGACAATTTGTTGACAGTTGACATTTTGTGTTTGTGCTTAGTTTCCAAAAAGAATATAAAACTTTAGTCTCTTTGGTTTGTGCCAGAAATGGCCAGAAAGAATAGGCCAGGAAGCACGCTACATTTTCTATGGTTAGCAAATTGAAAAAAGAACAAATACACGAAGGAAGGCAGTGTTGGCTTTTTACCAAAGAGTTTATTAGGCTTTTTTTTTATATCTATTCCTAATATCTTAATGGAGAAATATTTATTATTTTATTAATTATATTATTAATTATAATCCTTAATATGATGTGGTCCAACCGATCGAATTCACCAATGGCGTTCCCGTATCGTAGGATTATATGTTAGGTTACTTTTGGATTAGTCTTCAATACTAACCTACTATATCTAGGTACATATTTTACTATAATATGAGCTGGATCTCTACGTTGATTTTTATGTTGGACTCGAGAAAATGAGGCCAAAATATTTTTTTTAAAGCTAAAGTTCTAAGTAAGTAGGTAAGTGAAGGAGATCAAGCGTTTTGTTAGGTACCCGTGTCTATATCCTATAATAGATGCTAGACATAGTGAACATTAGCAAATTTCTTCTTGACGTGATTGAAATACTCGACGAATGTGTGGGAGATTACGCGAAAGTTCGAGAAAACTAACTTGACCCCCATGTATGGTCTACGATTTTTAGATTTTCAATGATTTGATTTCCTATATACATATCATCTGGCGCCCCTTCATCATACAAGGGGCAATAGGGGCAAATGCACCCTTCAGACTCGACTGAATGACCTATTTTTTTGAAAATTTGAGAATTTTGAGACTGAATCGGAGTGTGGATGGTGTACCAGTGTTTAGTCAAATGCAACTCCCCCCCGATCATTCGCCATGCGCATGACTCACACATAACGGTTGAGTAAAATTTTGCCCTCCTTAAAATACGACTTTAAGCATTGAGGCATTGAAATTAATGAAACATTGTTTTTATACGAGAAACGTGTTCTCTAAAGTCGATCCATGCCGTAAAGTTTAGAAACTAACCTAACTGAACTGAATATAATGTTCCTTCCTACTACCTCGGTGGAGCAGTAGATGCATAGGTACGACTACTGCGAAAAAGGTCGTGGGTTCGATTCCTGCACGGCACGAGTTTTGTGAGATAAAGTATTGGTTCCGTGTAAAAAGATAAATGAGGCTTGTTTCTTAGGTAAACAAAAACATCCTTATGACTAATTAGTAAATAAACCTGACATTTAAACTGCCAACAGTTAAGTCTCGATTCAATTTTGTTTTTATCATTGATCATTAGAAGTGATTTGACGTGAAAAAAATAATGACGTCATAGACCGCTATTTGCATGAGACATTTCTTAAAGAGTTGTTGTTTTGAGTAGTTGGAAACCAGCCCATTGCATGTCTGTACAGTCTCCTACTCCTATGAAATATGGATTGTAGCTTAGTGGAGGGAGTTATAAAGTTCGATCTTGATGATTCTTGATCTCAATCTCTATTTGCAGTCAGGTAATAAAGTCATTGATGCGAGAAAAAGAACATAGGCATAGCAGAGGGAGTATTCGAGAGCAGAATAGCTAGATAGGTATAGTGTGAGTACCTAAGCACAAAGGGCGCTGTCGCCAGCATAATAAAAGTGAGAGGGAATGTTATAAATGTTACAAATTGTTGTAAATATTTAAAGATTACCAGTAAATGCTAGAATAATCTGTTAGGATTTTTCTTGGTCCATTATTCCACAGCAAATTTAATGAATTATTAAGTATTTCACTATTGCACAAAATGCAGATCGTCAGACAGATAATTAAAATCTATAATTTACCTAACAATACCTATAACAGTATTATCTACTTGAAATAGTAAGTCTTGATCCAGTTATAGTTGCTGCGACATTTATACGACTTTTGACATGATTTCATAGCGGTCTGCTCGCCGGAGTTCGTAGTGCTAATAGGGATTCGGCCACAAATAGGTTTATCTCTAATACGATTCCACATCTCCGAGTAGCGCCCAATCGGATTACTGTGCTCGCGTGACACATCCACCTATTTCTTGATTGCCCGCCGGGTGCCCCAACACAAAATACACTGCCGTATTTCTGGTACCTATATTTGTTGAAACTCGGCCAAGTGCGAAACCTACTTGTAAGTGTACTTGATAATTATTTGTGTAATCGAGTACACGAAATGTTGCGAGTTCGATTCTCGCACAGGAAAAAAATGTTTGTTGTTTTCGAGGCCGATGATTTGACTCTGCTATATGATAGATTATTTAATTAGTGGTTCATTTATTAGGCTTTACCTACTGTTTGCGAACAACCATTACATGTAAATGTAGAATTGAATTTTCACAAGAGTAGAATTTGGTTTTCTAAGTGAATAAAGATTATTTTTATTATTGTTGTTATTAATAAAGAACTGTGGATGGGTATGAGTATACAGACTACTTTGCAAACGTTTTCAGTTAAAGACCGTTTCTACTACGTACCTAAGTATATAGAAATGTATAGAAAAGCCAACTCAACTCCGCCGAACGGCGAAATATTCAACGACAATGTTTGCGTTAACGGTTCGTTGTACAGCAGTACGGCACCTCGTGCATGCAGTCATGACGCGCACGTAACAATAAATATATACGTTATCTGTGCACGCTATCTAAATAGTGCAATCAGTGCATGTACATGTACATATGTAGGGTATCAGGGGTAGGTAGTAGGTACCAGTAGGTCGCATTCGGGCGATCGCTAACTCGCTTCATTGGAAGTCGCCGCGGCGCGCCGCGCGGTAAGGAGGTCAGTGTGCGCGCGGCAAGTGGGTCAGGGCGGATGCACCACCGCGGGCCCGCTCGGCTGCGCTCGGCGGCGCTCGGGGGAGTTCGGGCGCGCCGGCGCGCGGCCCCCATCGATCGCCGCCCACGCGGCGCAGCGCCGCTCAAGTGCTCCGCGAGTCGCGACGCGAGTCCCGGGCTTGGCCCCTCGACGATGGCGGCGTGAACGCGCGCCGCCCGCGGCCTCCGGCGGACATGCCGCGATGGCCAGAGAGGTAACCGCGCCGCGCCCGGCGCCCGACCGCCGCCTCCGCCCTCTTATGTAACCGGTGATCGCTGATCGCTGACACGCCCGCAGACATGGTTACTATCACCTCGACTCCCCGCGCTTGTCGACTCTGTGATGCTGCATACTGCATACACGCGCCCGCATCGCGCCACGCTTAGCCCCGCGGTCCCGCTCCCCTCGATCCGGGCGCTTTTGTACCATCACCGTTGCAGGAACGCCCCCCTAGAGATCTTAGAATAGAGGCATCGTCCCAGTGCAATGCAGTGGTACCTAGTGGTGAAGACTGTGTTGTATTTAGTTATGTACCCGCGGTGGGGATCTGCCCCTGGCTCGCACGGGGGCATGTAAGCGTGAGCCAGTGCCGCAGCCGGCGTCCCCCTCGCACGCGTGTCGTCGACCGTGCGTCCGTCTCGCTCGCTCTACCGTAGCCGGCTGCACATGCAGCCTGCATTATTCAAAATCTGTGCCAACACGGTGTCTGTACGAGGAATCCTTTGAACGGACATCAAACGAGATCGATCTGATATTGCCTATACCTATCTACTCATATATGTTTGTGTTTCATAGACTACATGCACCCTGTTCACCACCTACGTGAATATGGTAGAGGGTTCCGTAATATGAATGTTAAAATCATAGTAATGCCAATAAATACTTGACTAGTCATTGAGCACATGCGTAGCACTCCTGTAGCAGTTGGTCCGTAGGCCGCTACTGTAGCATTGCGTAGACGTAGCGTAGCACTATTTCTATCTTAGCTGTACCGTAGAATACAAACTATATTTATATAAACCGTTTGATATATATTAAGTACGTACTATATGCATGAAATTATAATATTTGTGAAGGGCTTTAAACCGTTATCTTTTATTTAAAAATACGATAAACATTACATGTTAAAATCAGATTATGTGTTAACACATCCATTAAGCGTCTATAATAAGTAAATGAACAACTATTATCGGGATATTCTGATACTTCATTACACAGTTGAATGTTGTCCATCTTCAGTCATACTTCCTCGTACCTCTTTATTATCACTTTTATTGGCCACGGCCACATAGCAAAGGTAATTAGGATTACATCAATAACTAACGTCGATTCATGTTTTAACTTTCATAAAAATGTGAAAGTTTCATAAATAATATAGAGATAGTCCAATTTAAAACTTAACACCCCTGCTTAGGTAGAGCTATTGCCTACACACAAATGGTCTTCGTGATTGTATTTAACCTTGTTATTAAAAATCAGCTCGTGTGTACAATTACCGCGTTACTAACTCGCGATAGACATTTTTTTATTTTAAAGGACCACCCCCGCACTATGGTGTAAGCCCTGTGTGGCAGGAGACATTCCATACATACAATTAACATACACAAAGTACGACACGGAACCAACATTTATGAACCTTACAAAGTTCTGTCCCGCATGGGAATCAAACCAATAGCCTTTTTACGTGTGTTAGGTCTAAGCCATCGGCTGTCTTGGTCGGTATTACAACAGTCACCGTATCAGTCATTCTTCCGTGGAGTACTGATGTGTTAATATCACTAGTATATATGTGAATCGGTTGAAAGGCACTGTGGCAAGTGTAATTACTGGGCAAATGAGACTCATGAACTAATGTCTTAAATTAGGAGCGCGGTACGATGACATTCAGCTTTGCCAAACAAGGATTTGGGTGGAACTGATACTGTTATGGGCTAGCATGATGCTTACCATCAAGCGCTCGACCTGCTGGTCTCCTCATATCGTAGTATAAAAAAACCTCTCGAACAGCAGTTGTGCGCACTCCCGCTGTGCCACCGAATCAGTCAAATAAGTATTTCGTCACAAACTTTTTTTTTAAATACAACTCCTGCAGTAGGACAAACAAACCCCATGTCACTGGGGAATTTTCAATTCACGGACACAAAGTACACTCAGACTCGGAACAACAATTTTTGGATCACACAAAGTGGTGTCCCTTGTAGGAATCGAGCCTCGCTGCAATTGTACACATCCCACCACACCACCGAGGCATTGAAGAACATTGAAACTACCATGTTTAGTTATAGCTTATGGGAGAGTTCCTATAACCTACCTTTGGACCTGAATTAGTTTATTCACTTTTTGTATACCACGACAGTGGCAAACAAGCATACGGCCCACCTGATGGTAAGCGGTTACCGCAGTGTATGGGCGCCTGCAACATGAGAGATACCAGGGGCAAGTTGCCGACTCTTCAAAAATATATTTGTTCTCCTTTTGAAGAAGCCCATAACCGTAGTCTTTAACGAAACCCTCAGTAGGAGGAAATGTCTCTCGTATGGTGGTTCGCAGACCAAATACTTAAAAAAAAAATAACTGAAAAGTTATATAGCCTACGTAACTCCCACGATTGATCGACGACTATGACATCTCGTTTATGATCAAATCCGTCAAGCCGTGTGGGCTGTAGAATGTGCCAAACAACAAAAAAGAGAGAGGTGTCTTATGGACACCCTGTTGGAACGTAGTTCATTTTGCTATATCTTTTTCATGTTTGTAAAAATTGAAAATTCTTTATTTAACTTAGGATGCAAAACAACTATTGTGATACGTCGGGAAAATTGATGATGTATTAATTAATAATTTTAAAAAAATTGAAAGGAAATACACATTTTTAAAATGGTTTTCAAATTAAGATTTTTTACAAACTACCTATATATAACACAACTTGTATTGACTAATAGGAGTCACTTTGGAGTCTAGTTGAAAATCAGCGTCAGGCGTCAACCTGGCATATGCTGAACTAGGTCCTATTTTCGACATAACTATAAAAATACTTACATGTTTTTTATTTTTATTTTGTGTTGTCATTTTATGATCTAAGCACTGTTTTTTTTTCTTTGTATTAATGTGTAAAATATGTCGAAATAAAATTATTTCTTCTTCTTCTTATTCTTCCTTACAACCTCCTTATTCTAGCACCACATAATCATATCAACATAAATAATAGATTTTTGATCGATGTCAAAATGTTACGGTTTTATTCGTTTAGCCTCCCAGCCAGCAAACAAATGATATCGTGCGATAAGGAACTACGTTCTAATATACATACATACACTCGAAAAACATAAACCTCCTTCTTGCGCAGTTGGGTAAAAAGAAGACACCAAATTTTAGACCTCAAGTGGTACCTATTTTGATTATGGAGAAAACTGCCATTACAGCAACAGTGTCATTTCTACAGCATCTAGTACAGTCAGTATATGTTCGTAGCTTAATAAGTCACTACATTTTATATTTCTGTAAAAAATCCTTATCACACATTCATGATACTTCGAATTTCCACAATATTAATACAGAATGCCAACGATGTTTGCTTTATTTACATTTTCTTAGACTTCTGACGTCATAAAGATGAAATTAAGTGTCGGTGAACTGTTATCAAACATTATTGTAGTTTTCACGTTTCACAGAATTTAATTTTTTTTTTCATCATCTCATAAACATATTTTCAGTTGGATATGGATCACTTCCGTTCGGATCTTGTCCCTGACCGCAATATTCCTGCCAAGAATAGAAAAATAGAACCACTTCATACTAAACTTCGCACAAGATAGTAGTTGTTTATCCAAGGGCAATCCGGTACTGCTTTTCTTTCATTTTTTTTTTTTTTTTTTTTCAAAATAAGGACGACCCCCGCAGTAGGGTACAAGCCCTGTGTCGCGGGGGACTTTACAAACATATAAGTCACGGACACAAAGTACACCCAGACTTGGAACAACAATTTGTGGATCACACAAAGTGGTGTCCCGTGTAGGAATCGAACCCACGACCTCTTGCGTAGCAGTCGGATAACTCCCACTGCGCCACAGAGGCAGTCAAACAGAAGTTTTCTTTACATTTTTAGAGTTCTCTAAATGGAACCCTTACAGTTTTGCCAAGTCCTGCCGTCCGTCCGTCAGAGTACTAGAAAGTTGTAATTTTGTGTTGATAAGTATGTTGTGGTAAAATATAATCTTAAAAAAACCTTTTTATTTTTCTATATGTAAATGTGAGGGATGTGATTTTTTTCTCAACTACCATGATGTGGAGTATCATTATATAAATCTTTTAAAAATATTTTGGGGTTGTGAATATCATTTTTCGATTTAGGGCTCCGTTTGTGAAATATTAAGCCTTAAAGTGCAATTTTTTGTTAGAGTCACGTGTCCCCACCCTGCCAGCTAAATTGTTGTTTTGGAGATGTGAAACAATCTGGGTAGGAATACTTCTACCCAAATTAGCCCGATGTCTTAGCCTAATGGCTAAGGCATCGGTCTCGCAATCGTGATGTCGCGGGTTCGAATCCTACCCATTAGACTACCGACGTGAACCCACTCCTAACACAAGCCATTGAGCTTAGCTGGAGGGGTTAACAGAATTGCTAGTAATTTGGGACCACAATCCTGCCACATTGACAGTTATCTTTTTAAGAAATTAAAAAACAAACATATACAATGAAATTAAAAGGAAAAATATCACAGCTAAGTAAGCTTTACAAGGTTACGAGTAACAGCAGACCAGTGAGAAGTAACAAAATTTTCGTACAAATTCCATTTAAAATCACTTCTATGACGTTGTTAGTAGTATGGAGCAAAAACAAGAGAAAACCCACTTTTTATACCACATAATTTATAGATACAGCTTACGGAACCCTATGTTGTTTACTTGCCCGGTTTTTTCAACTATCGCGTTTCGTACATTTTGCATGTCGGTCGGTCTTTGAGGTGCATGAGGTCTCGATACAGTTCGGTAGAAGTGTTGAGGAATCATATGTATAGCCAAGCTATTTTACCTTGAAACAGTTACATCATTGAGATCTATAGATACTCCAAATATCCCAGGGATATATAACTTTGAGTCGTTCTCAATCGTATTTTTCTGTCGCTGTGGATCGTTTTGATTTTTAAATGATATCGCTCCCAATATCCTTCGACAAATGAAAAGATGTACAAAGTTGATAACAAAATTCAAATGATTATACATCGTCCATACTTCCTTTCGTTCTAGTCAGCAGTAAGACAAATTGAAGGCTTTTTTTGTAATTTTAACGAAATAATATTAAAGAGTTTTTATAGTAGTTTTTTATTTTACTGTTTCACTGTGATCACCTTAGTGATTTCTCCTATATTCATGGGCGTCACTTTAGTGTTCTTTGATCACTCTCGAATACAATCATGTAGATGTACATAGACGATTACTACTTCGGTATCTGTAGCCTTTGAATGAATATTAAACTATGAACACGTCACGCACATTTAGGTGACAGTATTCATGTCAAAAGTCAAGGTACTATACCCCACTCTCTTGGACTTCTGGCAAAATTTGAAATAGAATGGGTCTTCATTTAATGCCAAGTTCGCTAAAAAAGAACGAGAAGAGAAAAGAACTTGGCAATAAAACTCATAGCTCCACTTTCTATATGCCAATAATCACAATATTGGTTAGCAACTAAGGTGCTGCAGTGTTGCGTGATAGGTACTAGATAAAGTAGACAGCCAAGCCTAAGTATGATTAACCTCCTATGGTGTGGATAGGAACATCAACCTACAAATAAATAAATATATATATGAGTCTTCACACATGTATCAAAATAAAGTAAACTCTCGAAAAAGTAATAATCTGTGAGTGCAAACACAATAATCCTGAAACAAACCGGACAATCATTGACGAGACAACCAATTACAGTTTAATGCCATACGTAAAACCGAACAAAAACCAGCCCGGTGCGTGCAGTGTAGCATTCCATAGTTTGCATTTATCGAAATTCAGTTTAAAAGACATGCATACGATTGAAAGTTGTTAACTTGTATTTAGTCGATAAATAACTTACATGAAGTTGTTAATTACGTAAAACAGGTAGTAACCTGTTTTACGTAATTTACAGCTTCATGTAAGTTATTTATCGATGTAATCTTCCTTTTTTACTCCTTTAAGTGTACCTTTTTTTTTTGTTAATAGAAAAACTAGCAATGTGGGATTGTGGTTCCACATTACTAGCAATCCTGTTAACCTCCAACTAAGCTCAAGGGCTTGTGTTAAGAGTAGGTTCACGTCGGTAGAATAACATCGATACCAATGCTGAGGATCTGATGGCAGTTTCGTAGATCTGGATAGTATTTCCTTAGTGAGAATTCAAACAAATAACTTTTTTGTTGAACCAGATGTATTTGAATATACAGTTAGTTAGTTAAAAAGAATAATGAAATCGTTACTTATTTCAACACGAGTTTTCAGGTTCTACTCTCCAATTGTTTTTTTTTTATCTCTGTCTCACACTTCAAACCAGTCTTTAAAAGAACCTCAAAGCAAATAGTTCACAGTTATCACTGAGGTTTCGCATGAGATGTTCGATCCTACCATAGTAGTATAATGGGTAAGATTCGAACCCGCGACCTCGCCATTAGTCTACCGCCGCTTGTTACAAGTTGGTCGACTATTACTTGTTAACTTCACGCGCCAACGACACCTCACATCATGGGGTACGCGAGACACAAATCATCGACACTTTACCTGTAGGAGGCTAATTCATTTAAAACTTGATTATACCAGTTTACGCACTATGGTTATTGCTTGCGTGTGTGTCATGGTGTAATGTACTTACTGGCTTAACTGTATATTTACAAATAAGTGGCCATGAGTTTTTATTGCCAAGATCTTTTCTGACGGATTTACACTTGCGAACTTGGCATTAAATGTAGAATCATTCTATTCTAAATTTTGTCTGACGTTCATAAGCGTTGCATTTGTAACCTAAATGAATAAAGTATTTTAACTTTTTTTTTAACTTTTAGGTATGGAAAATAACCTACAAAAATAAAAATCTTATTTCACACTTGTCGGCGTGATTAATATACACAAGAGGGGGATTTGGGAGTTCAATCTCTTACGAAATCTTAGATAGGCCATAGAGAATAGTAAAAACTAAAGTCCTCATGTGCAGAGTGCGTGAAAATAATCTTGGGTACGGTTATGGTGCATACCAGTGGCGGAGGGTCGTCAGAATTCCATTCTTTTCGGTTTCCCTTTAAATTGTGTTTAGCAGAAACAAAGGGTGTTTTTTTTTCTGAGGTAACCTGATATAAAAATATATCTTGCTGGATATAGTTCTTTGTCCCTATAATACTAAACCAAAGGGAAGCTGAAAGTAATGGTGTCCTAAAGACCCTCCGCCACTAGTATTTAGTTAATATTGTAGAACAAAAACCTAGTCTCTAACAAGATATATTTTCGTATCGGATTACCTCAGGAAAATTTTAACCCTTCGCCTCCGTTGCATTTTGCAAATTTGTTCCCATTGCAAATTATCACCATGTCAAATTACATTTTGATTATCACATCTCTGACGATCTTGAGGACGAATGTAGGTCTTCACTTACTCATATCCCAATTGACATGCGACCTAATGCAGGCATTAACTTTTTTCGGACCACAACCATACTCACATAAATTTATTACCTACTTAACATTTTTCTTCATATTATAAAATATGTTTGGTGTAATTGCCAATAATAACAGCAAATTGCCGCTATCGGTCCCAAAGCGATAATTATACGATATCGGGGGTATCCTTCAGGTTACCGCGTTCAATGATCGCGCACTTTGATTTATGACTACCGTCATATTACGAGCTTGCCATCAATTTATACATACGGCTTGTTAAATTTATAAGAACTACCTCGGTGGTGAAAAGGAAGTGTTTACGATTGCTGCGCAAGAGAAGGGTTCTATTTCCACACGAGACACTACTTCGTATGATCCACTAATTGTTATTTCGAGTATGGGTATACTTTGTGTCCGTTTACAAACATACAAATCACGGACTTAAAGTACACCCAGACTCAGAACTCAGAAGGTTTAGTACCTTGCAAGTGCATTTCATATTTTTTCATTCAAATTATATCTAGAACCGTAATGTTGATCTTTTTTCAAACTACTTTTAATTTAAAAGTAGTATTTTGTACCTACCTGGCTTCATAAAATTTCAGCAGTTGCTAGCTATCTATACGTGTGTAGGAATTCACACAAGTAAACCTCTTGTGGCTGGCCTCCTAAGGCTGTGGTCCTTGCGGTGGCGCATTTGCTCTAGGTGAGAAAAAAAAACATATTCCCATTTCATATTACATATAGGGGAGGTACCCTCAAAAAATGTTGTTTTAGATTATATCCGTGCAAAATTACAGACTTCTAGCATGCTTATGAGCTAACCTGCGGACGGACGGACGTGGCGAAACTATAAGGGTTCCGTTTTGCCATTTTGGCTACGGAACCCTAAAATGTGTTACGTTCCTTATTCTTCATCTTAATTTATCTCTTGAGGTCTCCCCACAGGGAACTTAAAACTATTTAGTAGACAGAAATTAACGCGCATTATTTACCTTAAAATTGTGAACTGTCACAGCGATGTAATCTTAACCTACCTTCACTTTTTTGTTTCTCGAAATGTTAGGGTCACTGCACATTACACTGATTGTGTCCATGTTAAACGACTGCGAACTAATGCGAGGTTGTGTTTAACGAATCACTGGATTCCATGTCACGGATAGTTTGAAGCCCTCTTCACAATTCTTGAATATAAATAGCGATCTGCGGAGAGGGTTTTTGGACGCTTATGGGCTCTGATGATGCGGACTTACTTACTACGTAAATCAAATCAAATGTGTTTTTCTAGAAAAAGCATCTACATAATATGACATTTAGATACAAAAAATCTACATAAATTACTCGATAAAATTCGATTCAAAAACAATGTTTTTGTTAAATCCGTCAAGTTACAAGTAGGCGTATAAATAAACATGTTACATGAATTAACATTACTCTCACATTTTTCATAAGAGGACCATCCATATTAGTATACGAGTATTTAGGCCCAACTCGCTGTCCCGCGCAAATTCGTATGCGTAATTTTCCTCCGTTTTTGCAACATGTCTCATTGCTGCTCCGCTCCTATTGGTCGTAGCGTGATGTTATATAGCTTATAGCCTTCCTCGATAAATGGGCTATCTAACAGTAAAAAAAGTTTTCAATTTGGATCAGTAGTTCCTCGTATTACCGCGTTCAAACGAACAAACAAACAAACTCTTCAGATTTATAATATTAGTATAGATTGTAATAATCATAAATAACATTGAAATAATCTTAATTGTCACATTAAAAGAAATATTATATAATAATCATTTTTAAATTTAGAAACATATACCATCAGTATATGTTTCTAAATTTGAAAATGATTAATAAATTAGTTGTTGTTTTCGGCGGGAGCTTGACCAGTGTACTACTACTATACTAACAATTAATCCGTAGCAGAAGTCATCGTCTCCTAGCTGTACCACCATATTGCTCGTGCCTCGTCTCCAACCCCACGAGCACTAACAACCCTAAACAACCTCGTGAAATCCAATCCGAATTGCGATCTGTTTGCAGACGAGTATCGCGTCATTATGCTTCTATTGCACAATTTTTGTTAATCTATAATGTTTAATTTTTTTTTGTTATACATACAATTATGTTCATTAATTTAAGTTAAGCACTGCAGATAAATGTAATTGGTTTTTCTTTCTGTAAGCCGTTTTAATTCTCGTGTCACAATGTTAGTTACCATACTCCACCGAAACGGGTTGACTGATTTTTATGAAATTTTATATGCATATTCAGTAGGTCTGAGAATTGGCTACTATCTATTTTACATACCCCTAAGTGATATGGGTTGTCCACCCCTAACATTTATAAATCCATACTAATATTATAAATGTGAAAGTAACTCTGTCTGTCTGTCTGTCTGTCTGTCTGTCTGTTACGCTTTCACGCTCAAACAGCTAAACCGATTTAGATGAAATTTTGTATGGAGATAGTTTGAGTCCCGAGAAAGGACATAGGATAGTTTTTATCGCGATAACCGACATCCACGCGGGCGGAGCCGCGGGCGAAAGCTAGTATACTATAATATTACGAGTATAAAGCTGGAGAGTTTGTTTGATTGTTTTAACGCGATAATTTCGAACTACGGGTCCGAATTAAAAAAAATATTTTTCTGTTAGTTAGCCCATTTATCGAGGAAGGTTATAGGCTATATAACATCACGCTGCGACTAATAGGAGCGGAGCAGCAAGGAAAAATGTTGCGAAAACGGGGAAAATTAACGCAGACGAAGTTGCGCGGGTCAGCTAGTAAATAAATAAATATGTAGAAAAATAAATATACTGGTCAGTGATTGCATCAGAAAGTATTAACTACATTACTGTACAGTTTTAATAAAAACCCGTTGAGTACCTAGTTATTACGTAAAAGAGCAATAAACATCCATCCATGCTCACAGAATTTCGTATTTATAATATTAGAATTATTTATAATCATTCTTAAGATCAGTTTGTTTAGTTTATAACAACAGTATAACGTAAAACAACATAACATTATTCAAATGATACCAGCGAAGGCCGTCCAGAAATCCCCCAAATATCGATTGTGACGCGAAGGGGCTCAACAAAGATCCATTTAATTCCTCCGTTTAAGCATTAATCTTTTCATAAGGAGGCTCATAAAGTCTCCCCCCTGAGGATTTTTGAGGAGGCCAGGGTCCAACGTTCCTTTAAATTAAAGTGATGGGAAATCAATGATTGTAATCAGTTTTATGTCAGCGATAGATTTCTTCGTTATTAAATGGAACTTCTCAAAGTATTTTCATTTGGATCCGGTATGATTTGTTCGAGCGTCGGTGTGCGAAGGTATTTAACTATTATTAAGTACATGCAACTAAAGTTGCATAATTATGCAAACGGCTTGATAGAAAACATTTCCACTCATTTATTTAAAATATGGATATACTATTAATTCGATAAATACCGGCCAAGTGCGAGTTATGCTGTCTTTATTTGACACTAACTGTTGCCCGCGACTTCGTACGCATGAAATTTTTGAAAATCAAATTTATCCCACGAGAATATTTTTCCCGAGATAAAAAAGTATAATCTATTTTTTGTTTTAAATTTCGTCCCAACCGTTTACCCGTTGTGGCGTGATTGAATAACAAACATCCATTCATCCATACATACAAACTTTTGCATTTATAATATTAGTATCGATTAGATCTGGATAGCATTCTCACATATTCTCACTTAAATACGGTAGTAGTAAAGTGTTAAAAAGCATTTGTGCATACGCATAGGGAGAACTAGTTTTTAAATATATTTCGTAAACGAGAGATATAATGTATACAGAGATACAATTACACCCAATACAAATACTTATGATTCTTTTATTTTTTGACTACCTCTGTGGCCCGGTGGGAGTGTATCCGACTGCTACACAAGAGGTTGTGGGTTCGATCCCCACCCAGTATAAAACTTTGTGTGATGAGCACGATGGTTTATTCTGTGTCTGGGTGTTATTTATCTATAATATGTATGTATTTAGAAATATATAATTATGTTTATCGGTTGTCTGGTTTCTATACCTAGTACAAGCTCTGCTTAGTTTGGGATCAGATAGCGTTGTGTAAGTTATCCCAAGATATTATTATTTAGATATTATTATCATTTTATATGACGCTTTAATTAATATACTATTTTCCGTCTCATAAGAACAACAAAACTATAGTCAACATGAAAAATTCCATCGCAAAATATGCTTCGATAGAAAATACGGTTTTTATCGGAATATTTTCAGACCATATTAGTAAACATTGTCCTCAAATAGAACTGTCTGTCGATGATATGTCTGGCGCTATGCGACCTGTGTCTATATTTAAACGGATAGCTTATAATGAGCTCCACTTAAATATAGAAACAGGCCTGGATATGGCAGAATTGATTGCCATCTGTGACTTTTGCAATTCAAAACATTATATCACTAGCTGTCTCGAAGTACTTAGCAACGGTACTATGAGGCGGACATTTTTACACGACTGCGGAGGAAGGTTATGTGTTTGACGCGTATGTATGTATGTATATATATCCTTCTGATGTGCCTATGTTCGCGCGTAACTCCTGAAGGGCTCAACCGATTTTAATAAATGATACGCCATGAAACCCAAATGGTGGATTTTATCCGCGTTAATGTGCAGACTGAATTCTATTCCCTAAGACCCTCGAGTGAAGTATTAAATCAAAAGGCTTAAAAGACGAGTACGAAAATATATATAAACAATATATTTTTTTAATATTTACAGTGGCAAATCAAAGAAAAACAACGTTAATAAATAAAACAAATAGTTCTTGTTAAATCACCTTGCAAAAATTACTAAAAAGCACTATAAATAAAAAAAAAAACCGCCTGCAAATAAACAAATGAATAGACAGAAGAAATTAATGAATGCGGTTCAACTTAATAACGTGCCTCCAACTGAATGATATTAAATCTGTTTCCGGCTTTTTGCACGAGAGTTTTTTTATTTTTAAAATTTTAATAGTTATCCGAAACCGAAATAAATCCAACAAATCAAAGATAATGAAAATCGTCCCACCCGTTGTTGAGTTATAAATACTGTAACTAACCCGACTTTGTTTTATATATACACAGATATAGACACCGCTCGTAAAGTGTTAGTCTCTTTCTGGCGCAGCCGGGTAACAAACAGACTAGCTTCATTATCGCTTTTATTTTGATTTGTTTTTCAATTCAATTGCCACCATCCACATAATTTATTTTATGCACACATCTGATATTAATATGCTATAATTTCGTAACTGTAAGTAAAAATTACCCTACATTTTTAATTGTAATATGTCATGATATTTAGACCAGTAGTGCACTTATCTTTGGACACATATTCCAAAGACAAGTGCACTCTCTACTCCTTAACTATCATGGTCCAACGGGATGTCCTCTCTGAAGGTCTAATTCTCATACAAGACAAACATTTCGTCTGAAAATCCTTGGAAACGGCCGTCCTATTCTTATACTTATTTTTAAACAATATGTCGCTATTTACAACTTGTAATACTAAACACCAGAGTATCCAAGACCACAGAAATTAGTATCCACCGACTATTGATTGGTTAAACTGTTTTTAGAGAGAGTTTGGACATCACTGAGTTTAGATTCCTGACACACAACTGACGCGATGTAGATATAACACACACACACACGTTTTTACAAAAAAAAACTCTATAAGTAACGCGAAATTTCCTGTAGTTACTTCAACAGACGTACCCCTTTTAAAGAACGCCGTTTACCTCAGCTTATTCGCTCTGCGAAAACACATCATGCATACCTCAGGAGCATTTCTTCTTTATTAAATACTAGACAGCACTCACTCGTCTGGAAAGTTCACTGAGAACATCCAATAAAGGGAAATCTTGTAAAAATAAACGATTCTTACTCTCCGTCGCGTTCTCACCTTTGCATCATTTGTCACCCTTTCTCTCCCTCGCGGGGGGGTGAATGAGGTAGAGAGGCATAAACTGTTGCAGTTAATTTCATCCCTCCCTCAGTCTAATGTGTCTAATTGCAAAAGATATCAGTGTTACTGGTATGATATCAAGAGTTAGTAAATATTATACAACTAGCGATTATAGAATTTTATAAGCTGCGGGTCTTAATCGCGTAAATATTTTATTACAAATCGCGAAAGTTTACGAAAGTATAATGCGATTGTCCAAAACTTCGATTTATATTTAGAGTTAGATTACAATTATCTAGACGCCAATAACACTAAAGCTACCTTTATAAGTTTATACTATCTATTTTTATTTCTTTTTATGCTAATTTTGTGTTAGGGGTTTTTAGTAGAATATATTATTTTATCATTTCGGAAACTTGTCCAACGAGTTTAGCATTTCTATGAGAACCTCCTGTGTAGCAACCGGTTAAAATCAAAACTGATATATGGCTTGACTATATATTTTGGAATGTGGCAGGCATTCCAACGCCTACATGTTGAGAGCAGGATCCCATAATGTATATAACATTTACACCCACGTGTGACGAGCATTTTGCTTCCTTTAATATATGTTACTATAGCAGTACATTCCATAGCTTGTCTACATACACGTTTCAAGACAGTGTAGCAGAGAAACGTATAATAGCCAACAAAATAAAACGTTTAACAGTATTTTTTTTACATGACTTCTAAAAATCTAGGGACAACTCACACAACGTCGTCTGATCTCAAACTAAGCAGAGCATACGTATATATTTCTGAATACTATTATAGGTAAATTACAGGCAAAACACAAAATAAACCATTGTGCTCATCATATAAAGTTTTATCCAGGGTGAGAATCGAACCTTTGTCCTCCGGCTTAGCAGTCAGAGTCTCTAATCACTAAACCAACAGTTGGTTTCAGGGTATGTTTTTATATGTCTTTATAACTTCTAAACGTTTTGAGGAATTTAAATTATTAAATTTGTTAAATGACTCGGTAACGTATATATGAAAGTCACTCTTGATTTATTTTTTCATTTGATTGGAGACGAATTTCAAAATAAATATCGGTTTTAAAATATAAGTTTGTACGAGTAAGGGAGGTTGTTTTTTTATAATATAAAAGAAAATCCTGACTAATCAATCAAAACACAACGTATTCCACGATATTACAAGAAACAGACTAAAAATTGCCTTCAACTAGGACTATGGCTTTAATAAATAAAAATTATTAAAAAAAAAAGATAAGTAGTTGTTATGACTTTTAAAATAAAGGAGGTGAAACGGAGCTACCAAATTTTGACATAGTTGTGGGAAAAAGTTACTTTTATGGTAAAAGTTTATGATCCGCTAACCGATTACTGTCATGAAGGCATATTGCCTGAGACATGGTCAAGCATCTGAGACGTATCTGTGACAATGCCTAATCTCTCGAAATGTTGTAGTACTTATACTTGAATATACTAACTAAACTAACTAATTGTGAGTTTGTTTGTTACACTTTCACGCTTTAAATATTCAACCGATAATCATAAAGTTTTGCATACATATTGTCAGGGGTACAGAAAAAGACTTTCATTCATTTCATTTAACCAGAAGTTTCCGAGTGATAAAAAAAATCTAAACTCGAATTGTGGTGAAAAGTCAGAGTCGGTTGAGGATAATAAATAAGTCCAGTACATTACAACACAAGGACAGACAGTTTGTCAGATAGTTTGTCTGTTATCCTATTGTCCTTTCTTTCTTTAAAACGAACGCGATAACTTATCTGTTCTATCTCTTTCTAGTTAATTATGAGCTGACCTTTACTCAGTTAGGTTTATTCAGTAAGACTAAGAGAGGATGCATTTTAATATTACACGGAGACTAGCTTTTGCCTCAGCTCCACCCGTGTGTATCGCGATAAAAAGTATCGAATGCTTATGTCTACAGTGAGCCTAGATAAAGTCATATTCGAATAGCGATGTCGTTAATAGAAAATTAGGTACAAAATGTATGGAATTGAAGTATGTCACATGGTCAATACAAGTCACGCTATTGACAGTATCTTCGCTGTTTTATTCCATTCGATTGATCACTAATCTAGCGAACGGTAAGACCATGTAGAAAACGAAATAAAATGGCGGATTTTATTTTTTAAGAATTTGACGTTTGCGGCGGAGACCATAGACATTTTTTTTTTGTAAACGATCGTTTGGAATCGACCTCTTGTTATATCGTTAGCGAATTCGCCACGGAACAAATATACCTTGTCTAAGCCCCCATGATATCGACTATCTTCGTGCCAAATTTTATAAAGATCCATTTAACCGTTAAGTAGGGAAAAGGTAGGCAACAGACAGACATATTTTTGCATAGGTTATTAGTAAGGAAGTGTGGATTTTACGGTCGATTACTCAAACGTCACAGTTTTAAAACGAAGTTAACTCCGGCTCTACACTTTGGCCCCAACGTTGGTCCCAATGCTATTTTCAGACCCACACGTGTAACTGTTTTAGTAATTGATCTGAGAGTTGTTGCGCTGTCCCTGTCACTTAAAGGGGAATACTAGCGATAGAGAATAAGCAACGTTAATCACAGTCGATACCTACATAAGTGACCATTTACTAAAATTGCCACTCCCCTTCGCAGTTACAACTCGAAGAAAGCAACTTCGATTTTCGAGGAGTACGTTAAGGAGTCGATCCTGTGCCTAAACTATCTCTGGTCATGACTGATTTCATCTCATTGGATTGTGATGGAATTGTATGCACTTGTATCTTTTTGAGATTGTTGTTGATAAGACGACTGATGACTTTTGAGATTCCATATACACTTTTGAGATTGATGATGATTATTGTCTGTTGAGATTGGCAGCTGTGACCGAACTCGATTAGGACATAGAGTTTTTAATTGAAGTTTTATTCCCGAGTGGGCAGGAAGGAGGATTATGATTTTTGAGTGTATGTATATATATTTCTTTGACAAATTGTAGAGCCTAAATGGATTGATGAATTTTAGCTTGAGAGGCATCTTGAGATTCGTCTCACTTGTGAAAGTGATACTACATAAAAATTTGAAAAAAGTAAAAGAAGAATTTTTGAGATCAAAATATTTCAGTTATTAATATTAAGCAGTCGAATTTTTTGGTTATGTAATATTTTAGCTAAATATAAAACGTAGTTTGTTCAATGGAAAACTTTATAGTTCACGAAAAAACGGTAAAGGCTCTAGAATTTAACCGTTTGTATATTAATGAATGGAAGTGTATACGACCACCGTGCATCGCATGAAATTGTAGGTTCGAGATAACGGCTTTGTACATCATCTCATCTCTTCCCGTGGGGTCAAGGCGACTAAGAAATTTCACGCCGGAAGACGGACAACAGGGTCCTCTGCGTACTTCAAAGCCTACTGCGATCGCCAACCCGCTCAACAAGCTTGGCGATTATGGCAAATCTCCCCAGGATATTTACAACCTACTTATTATAAAATAAGTAGGTTCTACTGGGAAGATCCGTGCCCCGCAGTGAAACATCATATGGGTAGATAAATTTGTACATATTTTCTCGATGGACAAAACTTTGTATGCTTTTCAAAATTGTTGTTTTTTTTATGTGCACTTTGTATTCTCTATGTTTTTATTCCTTTATTTAATAAAATACTCTCTACACTCACTTCCGATGTAGAGTACAAGTGTGTCGCGGAGGACTTTAAAAACATACAAGTAACGGACACAAAGTACACTTAAACCCGTATTTTTAAATACCTAAGTAAAAGTAATTAGCTATGTGACAAATTTTATTCTATAGTTGACGTTGGCTCCAATGTCGTACTAACGCCACTCGTCCACCGTGTGGATCTAGAATAACACTCGTCCCAACGTTGGCGCCAATACCACTTTCTACTTTGACTTAGCCAAGCAATTGTAAGTAATGGCTAAGTAACAAGTAATGGCAAGTAACTGCCCCTGTGCCAAGAGAGATGGCAAGAGGTCGTGAGTTCGATCCCCACCCAGGATAAAACTTTGTGCGATGAGCACGATGGTTTATTCTGTGTCTGGGTCTTATTTATCTATAATATGTATGTATTAAGAAACATATAAGTATGTTTATCAGTTGTCTGGTTTCCATAGTACAAGCTCTGCTTAGTTTGGGATCAGACAGCGTTGTGTGAGTTGTCCTAAGATATTATTATTATTAATGACTTGGTGTTAGACTCGGAACCAGTGGCGGAGGGTTCTCAGAACACCATTACGTTCGGTTTCCCTTTGTATTGTAGTTACTTAGTATTTATAGGTGAACAAGTATGTTCAACGAGTTATATTTTTGTATTGGGTTACCTCAGATTTTTTTTATCCCTTCGCTTCTGCTCGGAACTGCATTTTGTGGATCATACAAAGTGGTGTCCTGGTGGGAATCAAACCCGCATAGAAGTCGCATACGCTCGAAGCAGTCGATCAGGATTGAATGTTTGTAAAGTCGTATGATGTAGGATATTATGTTTACTGTGGGAGCTGTTTTCCTATAAAATGACCATATAGACTTGACGGTCAATATGTGACCATTTTTAGGGTTCCGTAGCCAAAATGGCTAAAACGAAACCCTTATAGTTTCGTCATGTCCGTCTGTCTGTCTGTCCGTCCGTATATCACAGACATTTTACTCAAAAACTACTCAATGAATATTATTGAAATTTGGTGGAAAGGTGTATTGTAGTAGACGCTACTTTGATAGCTAAATAATAATCATAAATATTTTTAGGAGGGACACTCCATACTTTTTTTTTCTACTTCTTTTGTTTCTAATAAACTTTTTTTTAATGAGTGAATATTTTTGGAAATAAGCGCTCCGAAAGTTGCATAAATTGTGTCCTCCTACCTTAACATTTGAACCGTATGACGCAAAAATATTAAAAAAAATCAAAACCTTAATAAGTATTTTAAATTAAAATTATTTTGGACATGATCGGATGTACCGTCATTGAGTTATTGCCGAAAAACTGCGTTTCTCAACAAAAGGGCGTAAGTGCCATTAACGATACGCTCATCTGCTGATGCAATTATTCAATGCTGTGGAACCCTACACTGAGCTCTAGGCCGGATTTAATTTATCTAATTAACTTGGAACATTTACAGTTAAACAATAATAATAATGGGAATAAATGAAATACGTATTTGACAGCTTTACAACTTGACATGTTAATAACGTATATTGATACTGTTCGCTACGAGATCATGTAGCACCGTAGCCGCCGTAGTATATTCGTAGACGAGCAGAATCTATAAGATGTCGAACATTATCGATATTGTTCGGTCGACTGTATTATACCATAATATTAATAGTATTAAGTTTAAAATACAGACTTAAATTACATGTTGGGTACATCAGTGGCATAAAAAAGTACACGAATTGTACCAATGTTTACATGCTTCTATACTACTAAATATATAACGATTTTTCGTAATTTTTTTGTAAAAAAAATCACCAAACTAAGATCACGATCCTGGTAAGTAATGATTCGAAATTATCTCTATTTAATGTAAGCCTCGCATGTTGAACTAGGATTCCATCTACATGTGTAAAAAAATCAATTCAAATTTATACAAAATTTCATTTAATATTAAGTAACTTTTACATTTATTACAGTAGTAGGATTGTCGAAAATGTAATACACATCGTACAGAAGTAGGTAGGTACAATCTGACATTCGATTTTACGAGCACTACCGTCCGACTCCCAATACACGTAGCCTATTTCCGAGCTTTGCTTTCCGAACTGAATTGTGCACGTTTATGTTTTAAAAAGGCTTTAAAGAACCTTCCCAAAAGTGCATCATCGGCATCGCTAATTTCAAGATGTTACGGCATCAAGAGATTACGGGCTCGCGCTGCAGTGCGGGGCCCCGCGCGGGGCGGCGGGGGCTCCGCTCGCGCGGGGGCCGGGGGGCGGCGGGGGGCCGGCGGGGCCCGGGGGCGGGGCCGCGCGACCCGGTCACGACTCGCGCCCAGTGCGGCCGCGGCGCTCCGCCGGCGCGCACCGCGCCGCCACACTACCTCTTCATACTCAATATAACCTCTATACTGTGCGATATCTTCTACTCTTGTAGATGCTCCAGTGATCACATATATTTTATTTTTAATATTCATATTTCTTGTGCTGTGAGACGCGTGTTTTGTCACAATTTGAGAAATTAACTTTTTATCTTTTACGTGAGTGTGTGCAAAAATGATAGTCGAGATACAGGAGGTACGTTTTTACGTTTGCTTGGAGTTATCGCCGGAAGTCTTATATCGCGTGTAAATTGGAGATGATATCGCTGGCGCCGCCTACCTCAAGACTTGTAATGGATTTTTCACGGCCCGAAATATGTCGATAGGACGTTGCACCGGACGCAGCGGTCGTTTCGAACGATCGACAATTTATCACCATTTTGATAATAGGGCACTTTTTAATAAAAACATTTTTGACTGAGATCTTGTTGTTTAGCGATTGGAGAATTTTGAGAGTGGATGATGAGGGAATAGTTTTGAAAGTTTTTTTAATGGGTAGTTGAGAAGTCCCAGTGTAGATGAAGGATCGTGCAGGGCGGCGATGTCAGTGGGTCAACGCACAGTGCGTGCGGGGTGAGGGGTGCGGGGTGCGGGGCGTGTCAGCGTGCGGCGCGGGGGGGAACGGGTGCAGGGAGGGGGGAGGGGGCGAGTGGAGGTCGCACGGGCGTTGCACCGCTGCAGCCAGTGCAGGCGCTACGGACGCCCGCTACGCACTACGAAAGCGTAGACGTGCTACACCGTAGACCCTGCGGGGCGTAGCGTTGCAATATCATTATCAACCCTATTATCTGTATGATACAGTTTAATTCCAGATGATTAATATTACACTATGGCACACTTTATTACATTAATTAAATATTTATATTAATTAAAAAATATGATTTAAATTAAAATAAATAATTATAATGAATGATGAATGAGACTAAAGTAATGGCATTATATGGTAGGTATAGCAGAATATGAAATCATATAAAAAATTATCTTACTCAATCTTGAAGATTTGATGACCTATATATATATACTATATTATATACTGGTATAGATATATCTGCTGGCGTAGTTTTCGTGTAAATAAATTGTTTAATAATTTCATGTTAATTTTCAGGAGGTCAGAGGAAAGAGGCCTTTCAAGATATGGGACAGTTCTCGGAACGTGAGGAAAGGACTGGTGGTTACTAGTTTCGAGGAGTTAATACATAGAGGTTAGTAGACAGTTTTTTACTTATAGACGGTCTCAATAAATTATCTATCGATAACTGACTGTTAAAATGAGAACTCTATCTCTCTATCTCATTTGTACGTTTTAGAAAGAAAATCCAGAAGGTTTTTCTATATTTTTTAAATAACTAGCAATGTGCAATCTACATATATAAGTAAATAGCAATCCTGTTAACCCATTCAGCTAAACTCGATGGCTTTTGTGAGGAGTGGGTTCACGTCGGTAGTACAATTGGTAGGATTCGAACTCGCGAGCTCACGATTGCGAGACCGATGCCTTACACAGTTAACGATAGATAAGCAACTGAGACCGGCCGTTAGCTGACGAGCAAATATACGTTTAACCACAGCTTACTTGATAATAAGCAATTACCTTTTTATGCCCCATGATAGGAAATCATCCAAGTAGAATGAAAATACTAATATTATAAATGTGAAAGTAACTCTGTCTATCTGTCTGTAAGGCTTTCACGCTCAAACAGCTAAACCGATTTAGACTTAGCACTAAGGTTACATACATAAACAAGTACCAAGTACCAAAGTTGGTTCAGCAGTTTCGGAGCCAAAATGTTGTTACAGACGGACAGACTGAACACGATTGATCCTGCAAGGGTTGTCAAAGTCAAAGTACTTTTCTCACTTAGTTTACAAATGCAACGCTTATGAATGTCAGACAAAATTTTGAAAAGAATGATTCTACATTTAAAGCCAAGTTCGCAAGAGTAATGCCGTGAGAAAAGAACTTGGCAATAAAAACTCATGGCCACTTTTTTAAATGCCAATTTTTACATTTGTATATATACAGTTAAGCCAGTAAGGTGCTGAAACCATTACACCATGAAACTCACGCAAGCAATAACCATAGTACGTAAACTGGTATAATCAAGTTTTAAATGAATTATTCCTACGGTGTGAATGGGAGCATCAACTTACAAAAATACAGAAGAGGGGCGATTCGATTACTATTAGAAAAAATACTTTTTGTTGTGCGCCTCGTCTCCATTTATCCTTATTTTCTGCCTGTCAAAATTAGTTCTTCTTAGAAACGCGTTATCAAGTTGATATTAGACCTAGATCAATAGTTTGCTGCTTCCACATATAAGCAATAATAAAAATAAATCTAAACAATAACTACTACGTTAACCTTGTATTATCACACTAATATTATAAAGGCGAAAGTTTGTGAGTATGTGAGTGTGTATGTTTGTTACTTCTTCACGTCTAAACGGCTGGAGGGATTTTAATAAAATTTGGTATGGAGTTAGCTGACACCCTGGATTATTAACACAGGCTAATAAACCGCGGGTAACACCGCGGGGCACAGCTAGTTTAATATAAAATTTAGAAAAAGCTTCAACATAACTTTATTTTACGCAATCTTGAAGTGACTGAATGCAATAATCAAAATAATATGCATCTGCCACCCTTCTGGCAAAAAGGAATTATAAATAAATAACTGGTTAACTTGTTCATTTCATTAAATTATTATCAAAAAACAAATACCTAACTATTTAAGAGTTAACTAAAAAATTAGGAATTAAAAAACTAAAAATCTTTTTTTTTATTACTCTCACAATGAGGGTTTTTATGTAAATTTAAGCCACTAGTTGGCGCCACTTTGATAAAAGGTAATGCGGTCTAAACATAGTTTCTGCACAGTTCTACTAATTGTTCTTCAGTGTTTAATTTAAAAACCTACCTAATGTTTTTAAAATTACACTGTGTGACACGATTTCGGTACCTGAAAAACATATGAAATATACATAATGTAGGCAGTATTTTGTGTCTATCACGTCTTGTTTTTGAGGTATACGTGGATAAAACTTTTCTAAACGATCCTCATTTTGCCTATATCAGATATCGAAATTGGTAAAATAGGTTCATTTCACTGTTGGATTGATTTGAATTAAGGGTATTTGATATTTCAAGATGAATCCTGAAAATAGTAGCAAAATAGTAGCCAATTTAAAAAATTGACAAACAATTTTTGTCGCATCTGTGGACAGTACATTCATAAGTTCTTGCAATAAAAGCTATGTTACTTAGTTTGCAAGGTGGTTTTACTAAGTACCTAGTGTTGTTTTCTTTGTAGGGGGTTCAGCAGAGCTACTAATAACCACTACTTGATTAATAATAGCCAAAAACGAACGGAGTTGGTGTGTGAGAAATCACATGTAATATTTTCATTACTCTACTACATATTACCTTCGCAAAGAGTAAACTAATACACTAGTACTACGGACCTGTCGTCATAGTGCTGCCGCCTAGTGGCACTCATTACAGAAAATTCTAATTGAAACAAATCCAACGACACCTCATTTGATGTAACCGTCAGCATTTCGAAAGTTTGTACAGCCTTCTGAAGTTGTATACAAAGTGTTGGCTAGTTTTTCAAACGACTTAAAAACGGAGGAGGTTCTCAATTTGACTCTATTTTTTTATGTTTGTTACCTGATTACTGAATAAGGGCTGGACTGATTTAAAAAATCATTTTTCGTTTGAAAGACTATATTCCCAAGTTGGTCTTATTATCATCAGGTTAGGATTTGATGATGGGATCGAGGGAACTCTTCAAATATTAAAGGCATTCTTTTAGTAATCTGAGTATATTTTATAACCAAGTAATTTGTTGTTAAAGTTCCGTAGTCAGCCCTCCCCCCCTCCATTCTGAATAATACAGCTTAAGTAGTGGGTTTTCTGTTTTTTTTTTGTTTCATACTTACAACGTTATACCTACTTAATAATAATATTCAATGGAATTTGTATCAAAATTTTGTTACTTCTCATTTGATCAGCTGTTACTTGTAAACTTGTAAAGCCTACTTAGCTGTGATAGTTTTCCTTTTAATTTCACTATATATACTACTACTGTCTATTTTTTCACATACCCAACATCAACCATTTGGTTGGCTTACACTCGACTCTAACAAAAATTTGCAATTTAAACATTTCACAAACAGATCCCTGAATCTTTAAATGGTCTTTACAATCCCTAAACGTTTTTAAAGAACCTATCTATTGATACCTCACACGATGGGGTAGGTAAAAAAAATCACATCTCTACTTTACATTTCTCATTGTTTTTTTTATCCTAAAAAAAATGTGTTTTAAGATTTTATTCTTTCACTTTGTCGGCGTAAGTAATATGTGTATCCATGCAAAATTACAGTCTTCTAGCACTAAGCTGCGAAAGGACGGACGGACATGGCGAAACTATAAGGGTTCCGTTTTGCCATTTTGGAAACGGAACCCTAAAAATCACAATTCAGTAATGTGACCTAATGATGAAAACCACAGCTGACTAGCAGAAACAGTCAATAATTTCCATTAACAATGCACCTGATACTTCGCCTCCTATCGTGTAATGGAGCTGATCAAATATCTAATGATAATTTAAATGATATAATATCTAGTGGACTAAGAAAAAAATGAAATGAATGATCCTGTATCAAGAAAAACAATATTTTGTAAAGGGTATCTCCTTTTACGAAATATTGCTTTTTGCAAATAGTGCAGTTGACATTGGGCTATTGTATCTTAAATAAATGACGAACGAACCCACGTAAGTGCGAAAAAAAAATATTTACAAAAAATATCACTGACTTCAAAAAACAACGTATTTATTTTTTGTTGTTATTTATAATTTTTGCTATTAATTAACTTAAAGGTTAATTACAAAAAACAAGTGTAAATTAGTAAGTTTTATAGCTATGTTTCTAAATTCGAAATGTGTTCAGTCCAATCCATCTGCATTGTTTGGGCTTTTTTCTGCTTGTTTGACATTTCTATAGCAAAAACATGTGTCGCAATATAACCGTTTCAATGTTTGTTAAAATAACGCTTAAAATTGGTTGTGCCGTCCTTTTTATTTAACCTTTTTTGTAGTTCTACTAGATAAGTTGGAAATAATCCGCAAGTTCTAGTTTTGTATCAATTTATTTTGAAATCAATCAATATTATAATCAATATTGATATCAAAATAAATAATAAAAACACTAAACCTATTCATAATATATATTCGTAAACTTTCGCCATTTGTAAACATTATAGAATTTTATAAGCTACGTGTCTTAATCGCGTAAATATGTAGTCCTAAAATATTTACGCAGTTAAGACCTATAGTTTATAAAATTCTATAAAACCTATAGACTGCATGCTGAATCAAACCCCCGGACTCTTTCTCAAAATTCATGCAGATGATACCATACGATTAAAGATTCTAGAATAACGCCTTGTTGTCCCAGAATAGTTTACGTACTTGTTCCTGAAACAGATCGGGCTCTCAATAAATGTAACAAAACCAAGCTCTACAAACTCTGTTATCACGATAGTATTCAAAATCAGTTCATAATTAGTGAGTGAACATGGCGAGTGGACTCAGTAAGCCGTGTTCGGGTCAACCACGTTTGCCGCGCGGCCGCGCTCGTCTGACCTGGTTCAGCCAAGCTACAGGCTGACAGAGATTAGTGCCGTGTTTAACCGACCAGCGGTAGCTCGTCTGTGCTCTATTCTCTTGTATTCCAGTATAAATCACTAGTTTAGAAATTAAATTATTGCATCACTTCAAAATAACATTAAACTTGGATGCTGACAAACGGGTGACGTATCCGGAGCAATCTGGTGCAAACCTTGAACCATTTATAAGGTAAATTTCGACTTGTATTGCTAACCAAATGAGGCATAATTTCACTTCGAACTGAATGTAGTAAGTGAAAGAATATTTAGTCACAATTGAACAGGTCACTAACTTTTAACGTTGCGAAATTGTAATGAAATTGTAATGGTCATGTATACGTCATGTATATCTAAATATTGGACTTTTTGAGGACCATTGTTTTTATTTATTTATTTGTTGATTTATTAGGGAAACAAACTGCGTTTGAAAAAAAAACAGAAACCGTTTCCACATAGGTACCTATATAAGTGACAACGGAATAAAATTACCTATATAATAACCTACTGTTTGACAAATACTGTAAACCGTAAACACGTGAAAATCAAAATCCATGTATATGATGTCGTAGGGCATGATCGAGGCTTATTTTTTGATTGATTAAACATTTGCATAATCTTGCAAACAGAGGTGTGCACAATGATTTTCCTATTGACAGAGCGTCAAATTGTAGGTGTGGTCGTTCGCCGAAAACAACACATATAACAGCTACTCTGTCTATTTTATTCAGGACAGGATGAAAAGCGAGTCCACTTATCCTCTTCTGATTTTTTGGTCATTTCATTTATTTAATATTTTGTTGTTTAGGCAAGGAGAAGTTATCGGTAGCGGCGAGCGAGCCGGTGCGGCTGGTGCTCGAGAGTGACGGCACACAGGTTGAGGACGGCGAGTATTGGCGCACCCTCCCCCCCAACACAGTACTCCTACTTCTGAGGCAAGGCGAGCGATGGTACCCCACCGGAGTAGATGTCATCAAGGCTGGTGAGTCACACAAAACGTTGTATCAGATTTAGTGGAGAACAAAATTACTTGAATATAAATATAAATCTACTGATCTCTCACAAAAGAAAAAAAAACCATTAAGTTTTCTGAATGTGTTTTAAGTATTGCAAATACAGAAACCACATATTTTGCACTTGAACCTTGTTAACCTTTGCCCTTTCTATTTCCAGCTATATCGGCAATCCCAAAAATAGTATGCGAAACGATCCACGCACTCGAGTTGCACGATGAGACGCCTTCATGGAAGATCATGGACAACAAGGGGCGCGTCACGGTGGTGTTGCACTGGGACCAGCGGCCGCAGGCGTCGCCGGCCGCGCGCTCTCCCTCGCGCCAAGCCAAGCCGGACCGGCGGCCGTCGCTCGTGATACAGACGTCACTGGACAGGCCGCAGCCGCCGCCACCGCACATCACCGTCGTGAACCACGACGAGCCCGGGCCCGCGCCGCGCCGGCTGTCGCGCGCGCCCGGCTCGCTGGAGCAGCCGCCCGGCGGCGTGCACGTGCACACGTCCGAGTGCCGCGCCACCAGCGCCTCGCCGGCGCCGCACGCGCGCCCGCCGCCCGACGAGTGCGACTTCCACTGCTGCGCGCTGCACGAGGAGGGCCGACGCATCGCCGTGCACAAGAGCGTCGCCACCTCGCCCATACAGGACGCGCAGCCACGCGCCTCACCACAGGGTAGACCCAAAGGACACGTGAGATTTCTCGACGCAGAATCTGCACGACGCGGCGATAGAGACTCCTCGGAGAGCGAGACGGAAAACACCCTAGTCGAGGACGAGGCGGTCACGTCCGAGAAGTTTCTCTTACTTATAGACCAGCTCAGCGTAGACCAGAAACGTCATCTCACCATCAAGGACATCGGCATAATACTCGAGCGACTCAGCTCGAAGATCCTCGACGTGGAACGACTGGATCGAGAATCAGAATCGGACGACTGCTACAACTGGACGATCAAGGCGACTATCAGAGGCGACGCGCTGCGGGAACTAGGTGTCATATACAACGGGAACTACTATGCGATCAGTGAGCATCCCGGGTACCGGGAGGAGAACGAGGAGGCCGGAGATGAGGGGGAGGAGGAGGAAGAGGAGGACAGACTCTGATCGGGCCTGTGCGGCGCCGCAGTGCCCGCTGCGGCGGCCGCCGTGCGCCACGCGCTGTGCCGCATCGCCGCGCGCTGACCGCGGCTCCGCACCGGCCCGTCCCATCGGCACCCGCGCCGCACATTACACGAAAGCCCAGCGCAAGCTAAGCAATATTCGTTACTAGGGTCTCGTCATACACCCGAACGAGACGACACCGCGACGAGACCGAACCTCTCGCGGCATAGATCGACCTATCCGATCGAGAGCGGATCGTCCGCAGTGAATAATTAGAGACTTATATATGAAATTCGTGGCGGCCCCGCTCCGTGGACCCGACGCGTCTGCGCGGGGCGCCGTACCCTAGTTAATAAATAGCGGAATTATTGTAAGTAAAACTGACTTCCTATCGATTTCTAAGGTGATTACTTAAGTGTAAGCCGGTCGTGTGGCGGCGAGGTCGCCTCGCCGACGCACGCGTCATGTGTATTGTATATGCGTCACCGGAACACAACAGCAGCACAAATATTTATCATCGAGATTATTGTCAATGTTCTTAGGTAAATAATAAATTGTAGGCGCGCGCTCGCCGCCGCCGCTCTCCCTTTGTACCGCGTTCGGTTCCACACACGTTCATTCAAAGTTGGCCTAATATTGCGGAATAAGTTTCTGTACTCATCATCATCACCGAGGCATCCCGTAGTCGACGAAGTCTAAATTGTAACACCACAGTGTATAAGACTCAAAAACAATAAAGTATAGCGAAGTAGAACTGTCTGACGAGACATGTAACGTTTGCTCATGTATTCAGTATTCAGTTCAATATGTGTATGTATGGCGAGAGTAGGGCAGCGACACAGCTACGGTAGGTGTCGCTCGCTCGCACTGCTGCATGCTGTGGAGATGCTAGGGTCACTTTGATCGCGCGCCGCTGGTCGCACGTCCACGCTCACTGCGAACTAGTATACGCTCGGGTATATTTGTACTCACTTGTATACTTGTGTATATTGACACAACATCTACGGCGGCCGCGTCGACGCTCTTCGGGAGACCGATAGTTGCAAAACATAGCTATGACGATGTTTCAGAGAGAGCACGTAACATAATAGATATAATAAAATTATTATAATTAATAAAATTGGATGTTATAAAAAAGGTTGTAACTAAAAATACGAATATACCGTCACGCATCACGTCATCATGCTACATTGGGTATTGGTAGTCGGTAAGTTGATTCTTGTATTTATTAGCTATATGGTATCGTAGTCTTACTGTATAATGTTTTTAATTTTTGTATAGTACGGAGTACGTGGAGATCACGCATTAATGTATGATATAAACAAAACAAAAAAGAAAATTTAATAAGTTTTACAGCCTTGCGGGGTCTCATAAATTGTATAGTTATTTAAGGTGTAATATTAACGATTATTATTATTAAATATTATTGAAAAATACGTGATTACCTGCACTTGTTTGTGATAAGGTAATGTTCAGTTCGGCGGTCAGTGGCGTGTTTCGTTTTTGTAACGGCAGAGGGCACGCGCGGGCACAGTGTGCGACTGGAGCGAATCTACCACACTTTAATTGATGTTATCGAAATTAGACTGATTCTATAACGTCCGTGACGACGTTTCTCTTAACAATGCTTGTGAGATCATATTGTAACAAAGTCGTACACTGCGCCTGCGCACTTTCTCTTAGTGGTATATGTATACAAATTATAAATGACATCGTCTTTTTCTAAGGTTCATAAAAGTTCCGTTACTAAACATAACCTAATTTAACTATTTCTCTGCGATCAAAATAATTATATGTATTGATATATATATTATATAACCTATTTTCATGAACCGAAATTGAATTTTGATGTTTTGATACATTATTGGATAGTATTTGATTTTAAGGTTTGATATTGTGACTTGTCCTAAAGTTACTTAATTTTCAATTTACTATCGCTATTAAAGATTAGGGGAAGCTGTAAGTTTCGTTAAAAAAAGGTTTCATAAATAAGTGGCCGGTATGGAGGTGGCAAGTTTCGTCAATGTTCGTCGCGTGTTCTTTCTCTGTTCCACTTTTACTGCTTGTTTGTAAGAGTGATAGAGAAAAAAGATGCGAAGTATGTTCTACAATTTTAGACGTATTCACGACGTTATATTAAAGAACGACACGACGTCAAATGTTTTCCATTTTTCATGTCGCCAATTTATAAAGTGACGCCGAGAAATTGATTCTGATTGTAAATTTCTTGAAATGTTTATAAAATATTACAGAGAGTTAAATCTTCAAAATGACTGCGATTTTCTTCCAAGGGCTTTGTTTAAGGTTGCCTTTTTGTAAATTATAGACCGGTTACACGCTACGACACTACTACGACGACTGTATATTGAGTATACATTTGGGTATTATAGTATACAATCGGGTAAATTTATATTGACATAATAAACACGTAAATAAAAATTGTGAAACAAATAGAAGTTAGCCTTGTCAGTACCTCGCCAAGTTACAGTATACTGAAATAAAACGAATTTGTGGAATATGGGCCAAAATATTACTTAATTTATAAACCCGTAAAAAGTAAAAATCAGTTTTGAGAAAAATGTGTTTTTCGTAAGTTAGAAAAACACAGTTTTCTCAAAACTGTTTTCTGCAAGTTACGACTGTGTTTTGAAAGATGCGCGTTATGTAATCTGATTTTGTCAATTACAAACAGAATATAATCTAGAAGTCGACATTGGAATTAAAGTTCTTCATGAAAGCAGCAAATTAATTTAAAACACAAAAAAGCATATTATGATAAAAATGTCGTTTGCGTGTAGCCCGTCTAAAAACCTTTTTCCTGTCAAGGGGATTTGTGCCCGCTCGATTTTCGCACCCTACCGTATAATAACGTACTAAGAAAAAAATGAACTTGATACCCATTAAATGATAGGGTGGGAAAAACACCCATGTGGTCACAAATCAGCGTGATGGAAAAAAAGTCAAAAACGCTTTCAAAATTCGCATGTTTGTGCCCATTTTCTCGTTTTTTCAATATTGGTTTGTACAGCTGATGGTGAGTCTATTGATACGGTCACTTACGCACAGTATTATATCTAAAAACATTCCGTTTTAATATTTTTATGTGTATAGAGTAAAGATAAATTGTAAAAATGGTTTGTGACGCGTTCGTTTTGCGGTTGACATTTGGGAGGCGGAGGTTAAGCAATGCACGTGTTTAGCCGAATCTTGAAGGCATTTTTAAGTGGTAGGTTTTTTTAATGATGGATTTTGGGGAATACAGATGTGTTGCTTAGACTTTGGCTGTGTAAAATGATATTGTTGCATGTCCAGTCAACAGTGATATTAGAATTCTATAATTTAATCACTATCAATGTTGAGCAGAATTCGGATAACTGATATTATGAAAACTTTGATGTGAATTAATTAAGAAAACCCATAAGAAGACAATCTTTAATAATCGTTTTAGATAGGAAATAAATGTCTGTATTAAGTCTTCAATTCGAGTGTCGATTTTTTTTTTATTTTTAATATAATTGTAAACATTCGATTTTTGTCTTAATGAATCTGTCACAAAATAATGATAGTTATTAAATTATAGATTGTATTCGCTGTGGAGCACTTGTTGCATCGTGGTGCACATAATAGTTCCATGACTGAAATTATATTAAGGTATCATCTCTCTTTCGCTACACATTTCCGACTTAGTCGCACGACAATCGAGTCGAGGGACTCAGTCGCAAATGTGTGAGCTGTGTAACTGTTTGACACAGACGTAACAATATTACAACTGGGAAGCCCCGAGGCTGATTCTTGCATCATTAAATACGACTATAAGACGTCACATTTCTGACGCAGGTACCCACTGTCACATTTGATATTGTGGTCGAGTTTTGATCAAGCGAGAATTAACCTTTGGTCCCCACCCAAATTATATTTGATTCACATTATACATACCTACATAATGGTTAGATAAATAATGATATTATATAAACGATAAACAGAACTTTTGAAAACCACTTTCGTTTTCGGAACTCGTTTTATAGACGAATAAATAGTAATGTCATTGTTTTTTTAAACTTCAGTATTTAAGATGAGTATTGATTTGTAGCATTTCCTTGTAATTCAATTTTTGGGGACGTTACATGATAATTTGTCTTTGAATAAATAATTTTCTAGAAATCTCGACGTTAACAGTAGAATTCGACGTCATTTGAAAATATTATTCCTCGCAACTATGGTAAACTATGAAATCTACCTACATGTGGAATTGATATTGCAGTTTGCGTAGTTTAAATAAACGATAGTTAGTTACAAGTAACTGTTACAACTCAGTACACAACTTAACAGTGAGCAGTCGTGCAAAATGCAAATACGTAAAATATTGAATGTTAGTAACCTATTCATACACTATAGCACTTAGGAGATTTGTTTTAACGTTACGTGCCAAATCGTTCTTTTCTACAATTTCATGTGAAAAACGCAATTTTATAGAAAACAACATATTACGTATGCAGTACAATGACTGCTCAGAATTTTCTCTTTATTATTATTAAAAAAAATAACTGCAACGCTGTTTTCTATAAGATGGCGGCACTAATTCTAGGCGTTTGGAGAAACGTCAAGTAACTGTCAAATGACATATAATATTGAAGTAGAGGCTGAATGAACTGACGCCTTTGCTATAATGTAATTAATTTAAAAAGTGCCAATTTATGAATCAGTAAAGTTAGTTGATAGAAATGGCACGGACGACGGTGTTATTTAATCAATTTTAAACTGTATTTTGAAGTGTGAGTTCTTATAAATATGTTTAGTACGGCGGTCGTAACTTTCATTAAAATAAAACCAAATATAATGCAATAATTGATAGGATTGGACAAATTCTTATAAAAGAATAAGTAGGTATCATTTTTTCCCTACTATATACTCATAGTAGGCAATGGTACCTGTCTTACAGGTCCCAAATCTGTGTTTAATACCATCAGATAGGTAGGTTCAGTTTATGTTCCTGCGCTTCAAAATAAAACTAAGGTTTATTTTAAAACATCATCACAAAAAATAGGCAAGTATTTCGAGGGCTAGCAAACAAGTCATACGTCGGCATATATCATCTATAGCCGCCGTGGCGCGATGAAAGAGTAGGACCACGTAAACGCGCAGTAATAAAGTACCTACCTATCTTACAAGTTGCATGAATCGTAAAGCTGTCTGTGGTATACATTACAAACAAAGCTTCGCATTAACCAAATCATGCAGTAGGTCCTGTTAATAACTATTGAACACTACGTTCATAACTATGACGTCACAATGCCGTAGCGCAATGTAATTGGCAATAAAAATAATGTTGAAATTGTTCTATCAATGACATAAAAATCAGAAAGGGAATTGGAAGCGTAATAGTACGTTCAGACGCGCGGCACGTAGCCAAGGCAGCAGCACGGCAGTTAGCCTACGCGGGCTGGGCAGCAAGCCAATCAAACTGTTCACAAACAGCCGGGCAGCACATTTACAGGTTTGTGCTCGTGATCGTGACCGTTGAATGTCGCTTTGACATTCTCGTAATTAATAAACTATTCATCTCTTTAAACTGACACTAAATTTGTTTGAAATCATAAAGTCGCGCTCTGAATGACTAAACTTATTATAGGTACATGACACTACCGACTGATTATAATTCGTTTCACGATCTGACTACATAATACATTGAAGGAGAATTCCCATAAAAGTTCACCCACTTCAAAATACAGTTGGTAAAACCCCCGATATTTCGCGTAAAGACAACCATCTTGTACGTTACCGAGAACGTTTATTTTTATATTAATTCTGGTCGAGAGGCAGTTACCGGCTTTTGTTCAAAATGGATACCTACCCGACAAAACTTCACTGCCACTAATTTAAAAATAAAAATATTGGAAACGATTTAGTGGTTTTATTTTTAGTATATTTACCTTTAATAGATAACAGCGACCGCCTTTATGGCGCACAGGTATGGCTGCTATGTAAAAGGTCGTGGGTTCGAATCCGACATGAGACACCACTTTGTGTGGCCCACAAATTCTTGTTGCAAGTCTGTACTTTGTTGTCATTTTTAACAGACTTCAAAAATGTATGTTATGTATTCGATACGTGTGATATGTAATATTATTGGAATTGCGTGATTTTCATAATGATCTATTAAGACTTCTAAAAAAATTAAAAAAATGTATGAATGTCTGACCAATAATTTCTCCCAAACTAGAGATCACATTGTGGTCATTATTTTTTAAATAATTCATATTTTCTCCAACTTAAGGAACAGTGTAAGTTTTATCAAAATCGGTTAAGTAGTTTGGAAGATAAGATTTGCTTACATTTTTACGGAAATTCCAAGGCAAAACATTTCAAACCCGTGCTCAAATAGTACTTTTTATACCTACATAGGTATAAAAAATAGTTTACAGTTAAAAAGTGAAAATTATAAAAATAAAGAGTAGTTTAAAATAATTACATTCTTCAAAAGTTATCTGAAATCATGAAATAATACTTTTACTTACACGAAATTAACCTAATTTTTGTTGAGGTCGGTGCAAGCACTTTTTAATAGTAGGTACTTACTACCTTCAAATTAAAAAAAAAAGAGAATCCGTAATGTCCACAAATACAAAAAGTTCAACCAGAATTTTAGTACATATCTTACATTAACTATATGTATATATTTTTTTTTATACCCACGGCCGTTGCAATACGGCCGAAGCATCGGGCAATAAAACAAAGGTCATTAACCTTAAAATAAAATATTTAAGCAATTAAGACCCGTAGCTTATAAATTTTTAATAATGAGTACAAATCGCGAAATTTTGCGAACATATGAGTAGGTACAGGCACCGACTCAAAAAAAATTAGGTTAATTTCGTGTAAGTAAAAGTATTATTTACTATTTTCAGTTAACTTTTGAAGTCTGTTTAACCTATTGACCGCCACGGACGTCTATGGACGTCAAATTAAAAGTGCTCAATAAGTGTTTTATTTGACGTGCCATGCTGTCGAAGGTGTCGTAAGCACGTTATAGACGTCCGTGGCGGTAATAAGTTAATTTTTAAATAACTTATTATTTAGGGTTCCGTAGCCAAAATCGCAAAAATGGAACCCTTATAGTTTCGTCATGTCCGTCCGTATATCACAGGCATTTTACTCAAAGACTACTCAATGAATATTTATGAAAAGGTGTCATGTAGTAGCCGCTACTTAGTTTGAAAGCTAAAAATAAATATTTTTGGGGGCACTGGGAGTAACAGAAGCTTTTTTTCATCATTTGACAGGTCTTTCAAAAACATTTTAAGGTTTCTAATAAACTTTATTGATTGATTAAATACTTTTTGAAATAATCGCTCTGAAAGATGCATAAATTGTGTACCCCCCCCCCCCCTTAACTTTTAAACCGTGTCACCAAAAAATATAACTTTACCACCGGAGAACAAGCAGCAGCGTCCTCTGAGTATTTTCAAGCCTTAAGCGCTTCTTACACTACACTGAAATAAGACTGTCTTAAAGTCTAAATAGACGAGCTCGCTATTACACTTAATATCGCATGCTATACGTCCTTGCTCACTGTAGAGTAGCAGAGTTGAGGCGTGTGAGACTCAGCACGTGTTTTAGTAAGTACTAAAACACGTGCTGAGTCTAACTACATATAAAACTTTTTACAATAAATAGTTCCACAAGTATTTTGAAGCAGTTCCACAAGAAATTCGTTTGTCAAGTTAATTATTTACGTGCTTGAACATAGTAGTTTATGGTATGAAAGTTTTATTGAATTTAATTCGTGAAAACAAGAAGTTTGAGTATAAATAAGGTGGATCTGTGCCTCATATTTAGTAAGATATTTTAATTATGTGGTACTTTCATTATTGTTATTATTTTTATGTGATCACGTGGTCGTTTAACGCGTGTATCTTATAAACTATGGGGCGTAGACCCAACGTGATCACGGGGTCGAAACTTGGAACACGTCTTAAAACTTATTTATCAAAAGAAAATCTTCTACCGAGCATTTTAACTACTGTTATGATTAAATAACTTGGGCCCTCAATCCAGACGCTGCGCGAAGATATTAGGCTCTCAGTTTAGACGTTTTAGTAAAATTAGACTTTCAATTACTTTTGAAAAATTACCGTACTTTTTATGTTATTATTTATTTTTTACTAATACGCAGAGGTATCAAAGTAAAATATATTAAACACATTACGTATTTCTTAAGATAAATGTTTTACAGTTTCCTCAGTAAATATATTAATGAATTGAGGGACCTCCGCCATAAATATACCGCCATAAGTCTGTATTTGGGATTTTATTAAAACATTTAACAAAATCTTAACTAAATTCTTAAATGTTGATAAACTTTCGCGATTTGTACACATTAAGAAAATATATATATATATTACGGGTCTTAATCATATAAAAATGTCTTAATCATAATAAATTCTTAAGTAAAAATAACTAACTCAGAGATAGTACTTTCTAAGATTTAGGCTATGCCACTTTATGCATGCTTCTGGATTGAGGACCCTTTTTACCAAACGCCCTGTCTACTGCACTGAATGTCTATTGTCTCATTATTGTTTTTAAACTTTCGCGATTTTTATACATATTCCCGGCTTCATTAGTATTAGCAGTACTCTGAAAGGTACATGCACCACAGGCCCAAATCACAGCTTTAGTGGTGCTATCTGTTTCCCATGATTGAGTTGTGAGTTTTCTATATGGCTCCGAAATTCTTCTCTTGTAAATAAAAGGTTCGTACCTTTAAATAATTCACGCGATTAAGTCCCGAAATATATCTAATATCTATTGTCTCATTCCTTGTGGACCAATCATTACTTATATTTATTTTTTTGCTTGAATATGGTACATAAATAGTTGTTACAATGTATAAATAGAACGACATATTTCACCTATTATACAGGCATGTAGATGTATAGGTACATAAACGAAGTTTATATTTATACAAACAATTATGATTATTAATGCTGATATAGAATCAGGTAAGTAAATCAATTTACAAGATATTACCATAATTATTGCAAAACTGACAAGAAGTTTTCTTAAAAAAATCTGTAATGAATAAAAAACTTTTCTCTATCAGGCAATCCCGCAACACAGTACAGGATCTTTTGCGTGGCAATTCGGTCATACCTTTTGGCACAGTATTAAAAACATTGACTTAGTATTATATGAGTGATGCCATGGAAACACATCATTTTTTATACTCCTTGATGTTTAAATAAATTGGCAGAGGTAAGAAACTCATCACTGAAACGTTACCTAATACCCGTCCACTCACCAGTAGAGATGGGTAAAAACTCAGGAGTGGGCGGGATTGAACGAGGCGGGAAGGAGAGCCGAGTACGACCAATTTGCAAGAAGTCAGTCTAAATAGGTCTGTTTCGCTTCTCATTAGGTTGAATTCTGTACTATTATAAATACGAAAGGTTGGATAGATAGAAAAAAGGGGTGTTCTCAATCACGCCAGAACGAAAATGAATGCCTTTGTGCCTCATTTATTTCTTAAAACGTTACATATATTTTCTTTTTACCCGACTGTAAGGAAGGGTTATGTTTTTCGCGCGTATCTTGTATGTATGTAATATTCTTTATTACCTGATATCTCACAATCCACTGAACGGATTTATACAACTCACACGTCGTCGTTAGATTCGTCTTAATCGCCCAAGTGTTCTTAGATAGGTGACGTTTTTAAAAAACAAACATGGCGGCTATGAGATGTCAAAATAAAAAGGTGTGAAAAAAAAAAGGTGTTTCGAATACTGCAATATGGGTATCAAATTAAAGAGCTCATCTTAAGCATTTCAAAAAGGTATAACATGATTATGACTGTTATACTAAAAAAGTTAGTTAGCAACCATTGTTTTTTCAATTTTCAATACTTGACAATAGCTGTGATAAACGTAAGTTGCTACATCGGTTACGTCCTACAACTACTAAAAAGTATAAAATAAAAAAATAAATTATAAAAATAAATAAACCCGCCTGCACATAAAAGATGAAAACAAGATCCCCTACATAATTATACAATTTCATGCAGTCGGAGGCATTAATGAATCTCGATGAACTTAGTAAAGTGCCTCCTACTGCATGAAATTGTATAATTATGTAGGGGATCTTGTTTCCATCTTTTATGTGCAGGCGGGTATTTTTATTTTTATATTTTTTTTTTGTTTAGGTATGCAACGATGTCTTAAATAAGTGCGATCAGGAAACATACATAGGGTTCCTCAAAATAATAAATAATAAATTGAAGACGTTATATTGCGAAAGTGATTATACTTATTTGCTTGTTTGACACGCTTTTACGTACCACAAAAAGACATAGGGACTTTTCATCAAGTACTTATACTAACTATACATTTATTAAAAAAAAATGCAGACGAGACCACGGTCCTATCGACAAATTGCGGACGGGACATACCTAATGCGAAAGGGACATAACGCGAATGGGACATAATGCGAAAGGGACATAACGCGAACGGGACATAATGCAAAAGGGACTTAACGCGAACGGGACATATATCGAATGTTTTTTTCGGCGGCCCAAACACGAAAGGGCCCAAACCGTCCTAATCCCTTTGTGGCACAGAGACTAGTCCGAAATAGCATGTGCTACCTTTTATTCCGCAAAATTGGGGTGCACGGTTCCCGTATAGTTTTCAAAATGACAACACCTATATAGTTGTCATATTTAATCCGACTGCATTTTGCCTATTCTATGCAGTTATACGCGTCATTTCACCCAGTTCTCCCAATTCTGAGGACTTCTCTCGCACTCACGGTATATTTGAAGGAGTGTTGTCCTATATTTGAGCGAATACTCTTACTATGCCTTACCTTACTCAAAAATAAAAGACAACTTTTGGGAAATACAAAATATATAATTATTTAACGATAGAGTACACTATCCCTAAAACTTCATTTTGACACCCATATAAAAAAAATATACACAAGTGTTACAAATATAAATACAAAAATCAAAAAGTCATAACTACATACAAAATTCACTGAAGTTCAATCAGCTACATAGCTCACCTAATATTACTCACAATATCTCCAACTTAATCTCGAAAAATTTTATTAGCACAATATAGTCATCGAACAAAACAAAAAACTTTTATTCCTAATGACTTGTCCCATTTGTTCAGAGCTTTGGTTGTTGAAAAATATTGCTTCTGTTAAGCCATGTGTAACTGACTGTACTTAAGTATCTCTATTTCAAACATAAGAATTTCCAACACTGCCATCTATTGGCAACAACTTAGTGTTATATGCTCATAATTTGTTTAGTTTAAAGCGAGAAACAGATAACACATGAAGTGTTTCCATGAGGCATAAACGAGGTATCTACCCAAAGAGCAGTTAGTTTTTAAATATAATTATTCAATTTAATGCAAATTCGAAGCGAGTTCCTTAAATAAAATTAACTTTTGTTGTCTCTACACGAGTGCAGAAATTCGTGTAATAATTGATAACACTAGAATTGTGTATTTTCAAGCATTTCACGAATTAAGATATATATAACACTACTCAGGAAATAGAGGCCAATATGCTTCGTAACAATTGCCTAAGGAATTCGCGTCGCCTCTGCGGCAATGTAAATAGAACATTACTACGATGATTGCTGCTGCAAGCTGCATGTTTGAGCTCGCATGAGCGCCCTTCTCTCTGCAACCCTCATCTTGTCGATAACATCTTGCATTTCTGGCCAAGGTTCATAGCGCTGGTTAATGATGATCAACTTATGAACAGTAGGGTGACGCAGGTCCATTGTGCGAGATATATTGTTACGGCTACGCGTGGTGAAAACGACGTCCACCTGAAAAAATGTATTCGTGATTCCTTCAGAAAACTTTTTATTAGCTTGTAATCAAGTGTGATAATCGGTTGGTTTTAGGACCTATTTCGGTTCTAAATCTCCTAAGTCCCAGTACTGCAATTTTTGCCAGTCAACGTCTATCGGTTCCTTTCCTATCCAGACTTGCTGCTAACAACATTTATTTAACAGAACTCACCTTATTTTGGCAGGCCCATATAACGTTGAACAGTACACCAAGAATCGCGCAGAGTGTAACCGATAAAAGAGGGATGGTCTCCCAGTAGGTCTTGATTAGGTTACCCAAATACATCCGCTTAGGAAATGGTATGTCATACTGATTAGGAGGTATAAGATCCGCATAACGTACACAATCGATTTTGTGTGGTATTTTCTTAATTGTCAATAATTTATTACTATATTTGCACGAGGGTCGTAAGAATTTTGAAAGCATTTTAAATGTTTATTGTTTAACCGAAGTCTACGTGTGAAAGATATTGTCACAAATGTCACATAAATATTCTAATATCAAAAATAAAAAATAAAATATGTATGAGATGAGATAATAATAAATAGATCGTAAAAAGTTCCAATACCAGATTTTAAAGTCAGCCTGGCCGTTATGACTTCTTGTGTCTAATATTGCAATATTTTATGATAAAATTAGTGACGCAAAATGCTGATGAAATTCAAAAGTGAAACGTAATAGAATATCGTATTATTTTATTATATATATTTTAGTTATCTTCAGGAAAAATGGTATTTTCATACGATGGAATTAATTTCTAACTTTATAACTCCATTCGAAGGTATGTTGGTCTGATGTTATCGTTAGTTTCAAAAACCGTATGTTCCTATTGTTAAAATACTAGATACTGATCAGTTTTAATGGGGGTTTCGCTATTCGTCTACATTATTATCTAGGAAAGTTTTAGTGTATTAAAAGTTGTCCTAGATTATAGGAAGACCCCAGAGCTATAGACATAGGAGTTAGTCGGTGAAATTTCCATTAATCGTAGTTGTGCTTAATCATTCTTTCAATTTTCTTTTGTCTTGATTTTCATTTAAAATCTATTAATTTCACTTTTTTCCGTATTTTAAATCTGTTCATGTTTACAAAGTCTTAAATGTGATCTCAGTCATAAATGAAAATGTATCGTGTATGTTATTTTTTAACTACAAACATGTTATGTACCTAACATGTGGCATAATATATGCAATACTGACTACGGTACCTTCGATAGATTGCCTGAGGTTTTGACAAGATTGCAACGGCAATGATCAAAATTTCTTCTATTACGTCAAAAAGCTGTTTAATGATATCTACAAACAACTGACTGTTACGGCAAGTTTTTAGTTCTACCTTATTTCACAATAATTACAAGAGTATTATTAATTTCACAGTCGTTATTGGCGTAGGGTTCGGTAATGACATTGCGCACTCCTCGACGTCGTATATCACCCCGTACCAAAAACAGGTACCGGGCCATAAGACAATTCTTTCGACGAGCTATAGGTAAGATAAATAACTATATGTAATACACTGACGGACTTATAAACTGCATCAAAGTAATAGACGACTTTGAAATAAATATTTTAACCAAGTATGCAAACTTTCTATACAGATTTAAATTGAAACCTCTAGATTGGTTCGTGAACTTTAAAACAGCGTAGGATCATATCTTTAAGTTTAAGTTTATGTACTGGAAAGGACCTTAAGACCTTTTTTGAAGAAAAAACAGAAGTTTAAGGAAAAATTGTTTAATTAAAAAATTGGTTTTAACAATAGACACAAACTTTATGCAAGGGTTTATTTGTGTTTTAATAAGGTGTATTACCCCCACGTGCCCTTATTACGGATTCTAATCGGTTCCGCATAGATTTTATAAGGGTTTTTAAAAGATCTTGCGGAATATTGTCCCATTCTTCTGAAAGTGCTGTTCTTAGTGCTGCCACTGTCGTAGGCGAAGGGTTTCTCGCATATACAGCTCTTTTTAAATTGTCCCAAACATGCTCGATGGGATTAAGATCCGGGCTGCGTGCTGGCCAATTCATTGTACGTATCCCAACCTCTTCGCAATAATGTTGAACTTGTGCAGCTGCATGCGGCCGGGCATTATCCTGCATTAAAGTAAAATTTTCGCCTATGAATCCCATGTAAGGCACCACGTGATCTTCTAATATCTCTGTTATGTAGCGATGTGCTGTCAAACCCCCTCTATTACCGTTTTGACGGACCATGTCTATGAACACAAGTTCTGTTCGCCCGTTCATCGATATGCCACCCCAGACCATACATGAACCGCCTCCAAAAGGAACACGCTCCTCAATGCAACTTTGAGCATATCGCTCCCCACGTCGACGATAGACTCTTCTGCGACCATCTGCACCATATAAACATGTCCTACACTCGTCCGTGAACAATACAGAGGCCCACTGCTCTTCTGTCCAATTCAGGTGATGACGCGCAAATCTTAAGCGAGCTTGTCTGTGAGCTGCAGACAACTTTGGACCATTTGCTGGTCTAAAAGGGGTGATAGCCGCTTCCTTTAACCTTCTTCTTATTGTTCGTGCACACACGTTTTTTCCACGCACTTCATTAAGCTCGGTTTTGATGTTAACTGACGTGAGGAAACGATTTCGCAGGGAAGTTGTAACAATAAATCGGTCATCACGACCTGTGGTTGCTCGAGTTCTGCCTGTACCACGTCTCCTCCTGTAAGAACCTGTCTCTACAAACCTTCTGTATATTCTACAAACCGTAGACTGGTTTAAATTTAAATTTCTACCAATCGTTCGTTGATCCAAGCCCTCCCGCACCAATGCTACAATTTGTGCCGCTTGTTCGGACGAAGTATCCATATTATGGTTCAAAAACTCTCGATGTGTTAAAAAACTAACCCAACAATTATGCTGGTAACAATAATTCAATTGACCAAACAAAAAAAATCAATGAGAATTAATTTAAAACTTTGCTATAAATAACACGCAAATCTGATACTACGAGTAAATTTTCTTTTCCCGGCTATATTCATTTGTTTTACCGCAGTTCTATTTTTAAATTCAATTTTTTTTTAAGATTAAGAGCCAGTCTTTCCATATTTATATAATTTAATCTAAAAAGTTTGCATACTTATTATAAAAAAATCCTTTTAGAGTAAACCTGAACTTTGATGCAGTTTATGAGTCCGTCAGTGTATTTACTATACAGACACACGACTTTAGTAAATTAAGCATAAAACGATTAATCGTTTTGCAGGTAGCACGTCTCAAGAGGACATTAAAATAAACTCCAGCATTGCTGTCAACGTCACAAATTTAAAACGTAAGATAGTTTCCTTGGAACAGCAACTCAATCAAGTAAACAAGCACTGTCACGATATTACGTCTCATAGCGAATTTGCTAGAAAAGAATCCGAGAGTGAAATCCCATTTTCAAACGATCTAGAGGACGGTTATAGCACAAATAGAAAACCAACGCAACGGTCGTCAAATACATCACCTCATGGCCTTGAAACTGAACGTTCATACGAACCCGACACTGGCATACGAACACTAACCGAAAATAGTGAATGTACACTAAAACCGGGTAATGATAGCAACAAAACTAGATACCATATAATGGTGAACGATTCCTATGATCATTTCAACAAAATAAATGACAAGGAAGTTGAATTGCACAGATTGCCAAATACCAATTCTAAATTAGATAAATATAAAACGGGGTCTATCAACGATAGCATAGATAACGCTAATTTTACAAGGAGTTTACACTCTATAGCTAACCAACAAGCAAACATCAAACCTGATTATCCTAATTATTCCCATAATAGAAAACACTTAAAGAAAGAATCCATTGAAGAAATATTTCCATCACATAACAAAGATGCTAGGTACAAAGATTTTCTGAAGATATATGATCATAATCAAGTCCTTTACGAGGACAAACCGGCCAGAAAACATAGAAATAATCACGTATCGGGACATATAGACCCAGATTTTATTTCAGGAATAATACAAAAACAATATAAACCGGTAAAAATGTTTGTTAGAAAAGAGTCCAACTACAGTCAGTTATCAGCCCCTGTCTGTCGAGATAAAGAATTTTCAGTACCAGAAGATATACAAGAAAGCTTTCAAGTATGCTCTTGTTATTATTGTGGGAAAGGTGGTCAGAAATGTTCAAAACCGAAACGCAATGACAACAGCGATATGCAGAGTGTTTGCGATGCCCACCTCTACAGCTCGAATAAGCATGCTCGACAAAAACATCGCAGAGTGTTCGTCGATCCTTGCAATAACACCGACATGTATGATTATGTTCCAGTTAAAGAAAGGTCGAGCCCTAAAACACGAAGAAAATTTTTTGAAGATAATATGAATCAATATTGTAGGGAAGTTCCACCAACGCCCAAAACTCACCGGCCCCGACTTAATCTGGAAGCACAGTATTATGCAGAACTTGGAAATTACATGACTTATGCCAACCCGTTTAGAAAACGTTCACCCTACAGACGAAAGGTATACGAGCATCCAGATTGCATAGAAATATCTGATACTGATTGGACTTCTAACCTCATTGCAGAAAGAAATCTGCTTCGTCAACAGAAATCACAGAGAAACACAAATTTTCGGCCAGAGGAACGACATGTCCAAGGTCAAGAACAAACCAAAGTTACTGTAGGAACCTCACAATGTAAACAATGTGTTGATGAACATACAAGTACCACTGACACAATAACAAAAACAACACCAGAACCGGACGAGCGTGTCGACAAAACGGATAAAGCTCTATGCGAAATTAAAGATATATTACAAACCTTTTTGCAAGAAATAAAGAAAGAAACAATAACTTCTGTGCAATGCGTCAAGTCAGATACATCGTGCAAGTTCCAATGTACTGATAGTCCTTCAAGTCAAGGCACCAATAATAAGATAAACAATAACACAACGACAACAAACTGTCAAAGTATCAATAACTTCAACCCAGCTGTATGTAGTATAAATCCATGCATGCCACCTTTCACAAATCCATATTGCTATCCGGTAATGCCAATATGTCCTGTAAGTTGTCCACTGGAAAATGGACATCCTAGCAAAAGTTTCACATGCTCAAATTGTGCAAGTGCTCCTAAAGCAACACTTAATTCCAATAGTTGTCAAAAGAATGCAGATACAGACAGTTCTAATAAAACTGATGAACTAATTAAAGAAATCTATAATTTCGTAGCCTTTGGCCGGTATGGGAAACAAGAGCATGATAATAATCCCAATGAGAAACATGAAGTTAGTCAATTTGAAGACAACATTTTGACATCTCGAAGTGTTGGTGCATGTAACAAGAATGTCCATGATGCGAACGTTGGCACTTCATTAAAATGTTATTCGAGAAGTTGTGAGGCCATTGGACCTAAGAGTGTACTTAATACAACAGATGTAGATTTGGATAATATCGGAACGAGTACAAGCTACTCCGACACCTTGATAGTTAGATCACCTTTAGCGGCATCTACTCGGTCTGAAACAGATGTAGAAACTGTAAACCATCCTGCAAATAAGGTATATTTTTGTGTCAATTATTAACTTCCACTTACTTAAAATTAAATATATAAATTTAAGATGTGTTTATAGCATTTCCTTTTTCAGAGTAAGGGTAAAGGTAAATTGTCAAGAGTTTTTCGATCTATGGGTCTTTTTAAAAAGAAGAAAAAAGATGTCATACAACAACATAAGAGTGAGAGTGACAACACAGAAACGGAAACGAAACCACAAATTCCTCTGTTTAAACAAGAGGAAACAAATTACAAGATGCCCCACCCAGATAGCTACCGGCCTCCGCCAAATGAGGCAGTCTACATGTGCCGGGATTATCAACGACGGCCAAATTTCCCCCAACCACCACAAGAGTATCAGTCACGGGACTACGACACGAGACCGCAGGAATACCAACGGCGACCACGTGATTTCCAATCACCACCGCATGAATACCAAACTGTATCATCAAGATATACTAGACAAAATGAATGTCCACCTGATTATCATCCGTCATATAATCCTTGCGGGCAAGAAAATCCATCAACGAACTTCGACGCCTACTACAGGCATAGTTTCCATCACACACCAATGCGTGATCACCAAAAAGTGCATTTTCCTCATCAAAGCCACTGGCCTATGGCACCACAATGTAACTCTTACGACTCCAGCATCAGCCAGATGCAACCACCACTCTGCCTAAAGGAAGTAGAAGTGAAGAGTTCAAGCACTCAAAGTGAAAGGAAGTTGACAATATTTGAAAAAATTAAGAAGAAGAAAAAGACGAAACCAGTTTCACATAACTCCTCATTAGGTAGTGAACATCGAAACTATACACAAGCACAACCAGTAAAAAATGTAAGACTAGTATTACCACAAAAGGCCAAACCAGGGTTTTCTTGGAAAGGTCTCCAGGCGAAAACGATGAGGGAAAATGAAAAAAAAGGATTGAGTCCGATCCAAGATTATTCGTTAAAGACACAGAACGAGCTAACTGCTGGTGACCAAAAGATTAGGAACGCGATGCTTAAAAAATTTCTTAACCCAAAAAATCCGTTCTCATCTCGGAACATGCTAATAAAAACAATATTAGGGAAGGACGCAATAAAGATACGTGAACCGCCCGCTTTCATGAATGCAAAGATGTTTGATTAATGATAGATTTCCGTGGACCCCGATACTGATGCGGCTGACGCGCTCGATGGATGCACAGATATAACACCTAAAATAAATTCAGAGTGTAATTATTTTTAAGCTGTCTTAGCATCTGAGATGTATTCTGACGCCGGTTGGCTATCAAACACAATCATTTGTTGACACACAAGACAAATTTGCACTCGCTTACCCGCTGCACGACAATCGCAACAGTCGCGTTCGGCACGTCTCATGGATGTCCATCTCAAGTGCACGTCAAACGGTGAAGTCAGTGTGAGTTAATGAAAATTTAAAATTGTTGTGTATTATGTTCTATTGATGAATTAACAATGTGATTTAAATTAAATAATTTATTTCATTTTAATCTTAATTCATTGAGATAATTTTCCCTAACTAAAGATAATTTAAACAAGCTGCTGCTTGAGTTACGTATATTTTTATGTGGTTAGCCCACATAAAAATATAAGTAGAGCTCTACTTAGCAAAACATGAGAGATACTATCCGACGAAACGTTTTAAAGCTTGTAAAAATTACAGTGTGACAGATATTATAATTATTTATTGGGAAATTTTGCTGCTCCCCGAAAAATCACCCGGGCGGGCGGCCCCTGCCGACGTTACGTCACTGATACAAACCTAGTCCTGGCAACTACAAACATGAATAAAAACCGGACAAGAGCATGTCGGACCATACACAGTGTTGGGTTCTGCAACCGTTGTTACAAACTGACCCGCGCAACTTAACTTGCGTAATATTTCCCATTTTTGCAACATTTTCCATTAGTGTTCCGCTCCTATTGGCCGTAACGTCATGTTAAATCGCTTATGACACTCATAAGTAACGTGGCTTTCTATAAGTAAAAGAATTTTCAAAATAGGTTCAGTAGATGCAGAAATTACCCCCTACAACCTCACAAACTTTACCTCTGAAAGCTAAAGCTAAAGAGCTAAAGCTGAAGAGTAGTAATTATGTACACTCTTTAATCTGTGACCTACCTGATGACCTCATGAAAACTTTATTAGTACCAGCACAGATAATATAATACTATACTAGTAGTACCGGTAATAAAAAATAAAACCAAGGACCTTAGCGCCTCGTCTAACTAGAGGCCTATCTCGCTCGGCACCATCCTTGGCAAAGTGTTAGAGCGGCTTCTGCAGCCCGCACTGGCGAAAAATGATGCACAAATTGTGCATCATTCAGATAAATGATGCACAATTTGGTTTTCTGCCAGGATTATCGATCGACATGGCTATACTGACTTTAAAACACATAGTTAGTTATTATAATAAACGCGACACGTCAGTGTATGCGTGTTTCCTCGACTTAAGTCGCGCATTTGATTTGGTAAATTATGATTTACTGTGGGATAAGCTATATAAATCAACTGTACCTAAAGAAATAGTAACGTTGTTAAAGTACTGGTACGGAAACCAAACAAACGCTGTAAGATGAGGCGATGCATTTTCTGAGCATTTTAAATTAAATTGTGGTGTACGTCAAGGTGGATTGACCTCTCCGGACTTATTTAACGTTTATGTGAACGGACTTATCTAGGAGCTGGCGCTTGGAGGGCGCGTTTTGGATGCAATGTGGCCGGAAAATGTTGTAATAATTTAAGCTATGCTGATGGCATGGTCCTCCTCAGCCCCTTGATCAGTGGTTTACATAAACTTGTAGCTTTAGGTGAAAAGTATGCTAACTCTCACGGTATGGTGTACAACGTAGCAAAGACCCTTTCCGACCCCCTATTCGCAGTAGTTCGGTGGTTAGTCCGGTATACCGAACTAATGCTACTTTTTAGTCGCAGTAGTTCGGTAAGCACAACGCACCGTACTATTGCTACATTTTTCGTAGCAATAGTTCGCGAAGTAACGTAAGCAAAGAAAACGAAAAATACAATAACAATAAAATTATTTTAAAATGAAGAAGTAAAGAGTGCCACTTTATATAAAAATAACTCCGTAGAAATATCGCCACAAAGTACTCGCGACTCCCCTGCTCTGCTCCCCTGAGCTGCTCCCCCAGGGGAGACGATGGGATTTTTTTGTAACAACGTCTCCCCCGCGGTCTCGATAGGATTTCTTTGTAACGACTTCTCCCCCTCACTAGTAATTAAACCAGCCATTTATAATTTTTAACTTACCAAAACTGCTATTTACTTACGTAGAAGTAGCATCTGGTCTAAAACAGAATTAGTCTAAAATTCATGTCGTCTAAAACGCAACTGGTCCCATAAGAGAGTGAAGGGAAGAAGTCGTTACAAAAAAAATCCTATCGAGAGCGTGGGGAGACGTTGTTACAAAAAAATCCCATCGTCTCCCCTGGGGGAGCAGCTCAGGGGAGCAGAGCAGGGGAGTCGCGAGTACTTTGTGGCGATATTTCTACAGAGTTATTTTTATATAAAGTGGCACTCTTTACTTCTTCATTTTAAAATAATTATATTGCTATTGTATTTTTCGTTTTCTTTGCTTACTTTCGTTTATTTTGGGTTAAACTGCACAATTCGAACAATAGTCTGTTGAGTACGGTCCAATATTAAAACATTGGCTTGACGTCCATCTGAGCCCAAACCGGAAGTAATATAATTGGAGTCGTCATTTTAATGTATGCTGTTTTTTCTTTTGTTTATTGTTTTATTTTATTTGATTTTTTGTTATGTAATTAATCCAAGTTGTAAAAAATAATTTAATTTAACTTTTTTTTATCATTTCAATTTATTATCAATATTATCGTTAAAATTTAATGAATAATTGTAAGATGAGTTTTCACCTGAAATAAATGAACATTATTATTATTATTATTCCCATTATTTATTTCTTTAGCTTAGTTTTTACATAGGTATATAAAATAGTGTCCCACCGGCGTCGGGTACAGGGACCAAGCTACCGGTGGTTAGGGCAATTAGTCCATGGGCAGAAACAACTATCGGCACAATGCCCGCCCGATCCACATCCCACATGTCAACAATCTCGCGGGCCAAGTCCAGATATTTTATTTCTTTATCTTTTCAGTGATTCAATTCAAAAATGTAGTCAAAAATCATCTTATACGTAGATGTTATTATACAGTGAATGAATATTTAAATGATAAAGAAAAATGGATCTAGTTGCTTGCTCCATGTTACTTTAATATGCTTGGGTGAATTTTGTTATCACTTTGTTTTAATTGTCACATTGATAAAGAGCATGATTTGACTTTTGTAAGTAAAGATTCTGCGTGACGAATAATTAATATTTTATATTTAATCATTTGTTACAAGTATTTTGGCCAATATTTAAGCACATATAGTTTTTACCTTTGTTGTAAGTAGATGCTCATACTATAATGTATCCACTAAGGTTGATTTTGCTTTATCTCATGTTTCAACTTTTTGATAATACAATTTGCATCAGTCCTTTAACATGGTGTATTGTATATTAGTCGCAGTACCTTACCCCCATATAAAGTTTATAAACATTCAAACATTGTAAAATTGGCAATTTGAAAAGAGTGGCCGCAAGTTTTTATTGCCAGGTTCTTTTCTCCGGCTTTACCTATTGTTTGCGAACTTGGCATTACATGTACATGTAGAATCCCGACGTATCACAAGAGTAGTGTTGCATCCTAAGTGAATAAAGAATTTTTGAATTTTGATTTTTTTCTGCCTTCACGAGATTCTTATCATGTGGGATGTTGATGTCAACAATCATTGCGCGGCGCTCTAATCGATCTACCATCACTACGTCAGGCTTATTGGCGACAATAGTCCTGTCAGTGATAATAGATCAATCCCAGTACAATGTGGCCCGACCATTTTCGAGAACTGGGTCGGGTGCATACCTGTAATACGGTACCTCTGTTTCCACAAGGTTGTTATTATTATTATTAGAAGTAATGTACCACAACAACATTTTTGACATTTCAATCAGTAAGTACAATACATGTGTAATCAGTGGATATTTATTTGAAGTTTGATTCTATTTAACATTTATTTGGTGTTTTAATGTTACACTTATATCAAATAAACCAAACAGTTAACAATACTAATACAATAGTATATCTTTATTAAAATGTTTACTATGTCAAAGATTATGGACCACTCGTTGGCAACGGGGGAGGACGCCGCGTTGTCGACGAGCGATCATCGCGTGGTTCACGAATATTCGGGTAGGTGTCAGCGATTGGCACTAACACAAAAAACGCAGAATATGAGACGAAATCAAAAATGAAATATGCATGTAATAGGTGATGAGTATATTTATGGCTATTTACAGAGATAAAGAGCCATAATAATAATTTATTCATTTACCTGTGTGCTACGGGATGAATATGTCTGATGAATATGTTTAGCATGTCGATAAATCTTTGACAAAATTCAGACAAAAACTTAAGCTAAATAGAACTAGTAAGTGCCGCATTCGACAGAAACTGAAACAGACTAAGACCGGACGTCTACTGTCTTGATCATCGGTTTTGTGAGATTATGGCGCAGTCCTGGTCTCTACGTCAATAGGTGGACGCTAAACATAGTGTTAAATTCTCTTCGATGGACGCGAGCTGACGCCAGCCGCTGACCTCTATCCTATATAGAGTACTATAGAGTTCAGTGACGCGAGACCATAGCATAATATTTTACTAAGTCATTTACCACTGGCATAAAACCACTCCAATTTTAAGAAGAGTTACATTGAATATTCACGTTGATTCCCATTTTGACAGATGACTGATAGATAAACAATGGACTCAAAACGTCCAAATATGGATATCTGACATAAACGATTCATTTACAAGGTTTTTTGAAACAAATCTCGATCAGCTAAAATGTAAATTTCTTGATTTAAACAAAGGTGCAAAAAGGTTTTATTTTTCGCAAGGCAAATAAAATTTACTAGGAGCATTATAATAAAAGGTAAGAAAGGCATTCATTATGATGATGGATTTCATTTGTGATCTATTATAGTTCTGTGCCATGGACATAATTAATAACACCACGAACGGATCAATTTTGGTGTAAATAGGAACATCAGCAGCTGGGGAGGTCGAGCCTATGCAAGTGGGTGACAGACAACAAGTCAATAGTACAAAACTAGCAGATATAGGTAGCATCCAGTTGCATGCCTCCAATGCATTTACCTAACACCATTAAAATTTTATATAATGTATTTTTATAATGTACCTGTGTTGGCAACAAATAAATGAATATGAATAAGAATATCCTACCACAGAAAATACTACCAAAGTGTCAACAACCCTTTATTTTAATAGCATACATAGGTACTATCTATCTAGACTAAACTTTAATAATAAGTTGGCTCGACACACGCCTAAAAATTAGTACACTTAGTTCTTTCCACACGTTCCGGTTTCAATCCGGCGCCAAGTGTGTGGTAGATCGCCATACACTTCGTGCCGGGTACCCGGTGCCGGACTAGATTGAAGCCGGTACGTGAGAAAACGATCTTAGGTAGTTGAGCAACCTGGCTGCATGTAGTTGTTGTTTTTACTTTAATTTATTTAATATAATAATCTTTTGTAATAAAAAGTCTACCATATACATATGTGAATACACTTCCACGTAGCAAAACATACCACTAATATTATTATAAACAATTGTCTCCAGAAAACAATGGCCAGGTCGAACGCCAAACCCAAGACCACCACATCTAAGAACACCAACAAAAACAAGCAGAGCGTAGCTAACCCGAAAACCATTAAATCCAAACCGAGCCTCAAAGCCAAACCGGGCCGCAAATCCAAAACGAGCCTCAAACCCAAGCTTAACGCGAAACCTGATCCGAAGCTCAAATCCAAAACGAGTCTAAAACCTAAACAGAGCATTAAGTCAAAGTCGAGCCTCAAACCTCGAGAAGCTGATGGGATGAGCCTCAAACTTGAAGATTCCAAGTTCTCCAAAGGCAAAACCGGAAAGAACATCAAACCTAGATCCAAAACGAGCTTCAAAACCTGGCTCTTCAGAAGGTCGAGCCTTAAAGTAAGAGAACAGGAGGATGACTTATCGGAAAACGAGTACGAGCGAAACCTGGATCAAAACTTAACCGACACTCCCGGGACGACCGACGTTACTGAGACGAGCGAATACCCTAACGCGACTGACGGCGACGTAACGACCCCGGCGACCTCTGAATCGTTCAGGGAAGGAGATCGTACCCAGGAAGGGACACCAATCTCGAGCACCGAGTCGAGCATGTCCGCCAGACCGCCGTGTTATCCGTGCCAACCCGCCAATGACAATGAATTCGGTTACGAAGCGAGACGATTTTTTCCAAAATTGGGACAATTTAAGGCCTGTGAAAAGTTCCTTAAAAGAGTGGCGTACAACTTAGGTAGGTAATGTTTAAATTACGTCATTTTTAATAATAATGACTACGATAATTTTGCCAAATGGACGAATTAGGAATGGATACCGGATAGTTTCAACACCTTGATTTGTTACCCGAGGTTCCGACCGTATTGTAACGGATCAAAAGAATTAAATCTTAAAGTATCTATTTTATAATCTGTCAAAACGTGAACATTTAAGAATATATTTAAGTAGCTGACCCACAAAACTTTCTATGCGTCATTTTTCCCCAATACTGCAACATTTTACATTGATGCTTAGCTCCTATTAGTCCTTGCATATCCTTCCTCGATACATGAGCAACCTAACAGTAAAAGATTTAATTCGGACCAATAGTTCCTGAGATTATAAACAAACAAACAAACAAACTCTTCAGCTTTATAATATTAGTATAGATTATCCTTGTGAAATATTTAGGCTAACCGCAAGATACAATAATATTGTCAAACGCAGAAAGAATCTTCATCAATATAGGATGCCGCACACTGCGCAATATTATGAAACGTACGCACGTGAATAGAAAAAAGAATATATATATATATAAAAGATAGATCAGAAGGCATAAATATATCTCAATGCCGGGTATCTTGTAAACCCTTACACTCGGGTAAAAAAAAATCGTGGCATTGAGTAGTATTGGTATTTCATTAATTTTATCAACTAAAAAAAGCAATCAAGAAATAATGTTGGATTAATGACTGTATGAGAGCTAAGTTAATTTTGATCTAATAAATAAACTACGAGTTACAAAATTAAAATATTTAAAAAAAATACATTAGAATGAGAGATAGCAACTTTCAAAATATCTTTAGCTTCATCTTACTTGATGAAAACGCCTGCCACGATATTCTCTCCCTCAACTAAAATATTGCCGTGCACCCCACACACTTCAATATTATTGGCAATACCCCTGCCTCCCCCGATATTGTCGAAATTTCAGAAAACTTACAATAAGATTGAACAATAGGTAGATAGGTATTGCAAAATGGGCAGCATATTATTGATAGTTCATTGTTAATATTATTGTGTGTGGGCGCGGCTAGCCTTAAGGTACAAATTCAAGACAGACTGCAGACCGCAACTGCAGGCCGCAGTGTGGTCTCCATAATTTCGGGCAATTGTTGTACCTACTTAATTAGTAAAAGCAATTCTAACTACTGAAACAACATAACCATCGAAGCTATAAAGCGTTGTACGACAATCAATAGCTATAGAGCGTAGTAAGACTATTCGCTCGAAAGTATGAAAACATCCAAGACCTACAGGCGCGGGATATACGGTGCAAATGCAGTCCACCTCAGAAATAAAAAAACCATGACGTGGACAAGATGCGTGGCAACATTGCGGTAGATTGCAGCTGCAAACTGAACTGCGGTCTGCGTCTCAGTCTCGTACCTTTAAGCCGGAGGCATCTCATCATTATGCTTTGTGCTTGCTCTGTCGTCGCAACTGACAGACTCGACGCATTGTACGCAACACCTGCGTGGCGACAACGCACGACTTCGCAACACAGCGTCTAGTCTAATTTGCTCTACAAGCAGTGGAACTTTGTCCGTCGTCGCACTGGAGTTTCGACAGTGCAGCGCATCATCTTCCCCACACTTCGTCTCTTGTCCATCGATCCGTTCAAACGTCACGTGCAACGACGCAACGCAGAATGTGGCACGTCACTAAAAATATATACGCACTAATGTGGCCGCTCCCTAATACAATTTACATTGATAGTGCGACGTGCCGTATTTTTCAGGGAGTTTTAAACGTAGCATTAAAATATTTAGTGTAAATCCCAAATTCTGGTCGCCCCAAGGTAAAAAATAAAAATTCTTTCTTCACTTAGGATTCAAAACAACACTTCTGATAAAGAACTTATGGTACAATCTATATTAATATTATAAAGCTGAAGAGTTTATTTGTTGAAACTATGGGTCCGAATTAAAAAAATATTGTATAATAATAATAATAAAAATAAAATGATTTATTCACTTAGGAACCAAAATACTACATTTATTTTGTGAAAAGTCGATTCTACATTTACTTATAATGCCTGTTCGCAAACAATAGGTAAAGCCCGAGAAAAGAACAGGCAATAAAAACTAGTGGACTATTCGCTCGAAAGTATGAAAACATCCGAGACCATTTGATAATAATAAAATGATTTATTCACTTAGGAAGCAAAATACTACATTTGTGAATAGTCGATTCTACATTTACTTGTAATGCCTGTTCGCAAACAATAGGTAAAGCCCGAGAAAAGAACAGGCAATAAAAATCTCGTGGCCACTCTTTTAAAATTGCCATTATATAATATACAATAGGAGCCGAGCAACAATAAATAATGTTGTAAAAACGGGGAAAATTTACGCAGACGAAGTTGAGTCAACTAGTGTTTAAATATTTATAAACCTGAAATGGGGGTACAAAATATAATTAAACTTAAAATATCTTATTCTAGGTAACTCTGCATCACAGACTGAAGTGAAAATCATATCTTGCATACCAATAGACGTCACTGATTTTCAAAAAAGAATAAGACAATTAGAAAAGCAACTGTTAGAACTAGTAATGGAAAAGGGAAATAAAGATGAAGGTGGGAACAAAGATGAAGGTGAAAAGGAAGATAAAGACCAAGCCGGCACGGAAGAAGGCCAACCCGAAGGCGAAGGCAAACCCGTAGGCGAAGGCAAACCCGTAGTCGATGACAAAGTTGGAGTCGAGGGCAAACCCGAAGTCGATCGTAAACCATCATCTAGCAGCTGTCACTGTTCACGTCGCGGCGTGGCTTCCATCCCGAGCCCAGATACTAAAAAACCTGCAACTAACTTGGACAAAGAACACATTGATCCCACACTTAAGAAAGGCCCTGGCCTGTCCCTCGGTGTAAAATCAGGAACCCATGGCAGCAAGGCGGCAGTTCTTTCGGTTGGTGTCAAATCTCAAATCGGTGGCAGAGCAATAAATGCTGTAAACCCGGTAGGAGATAAAAAAATACCACTAGAAGTTAGTTTCCTACATATTAATCAGTGTGCCGAAAAAGGACCTCAATATATATCTGACATGTCGTTCGTTGAGCCAGCTCATAAGTGGCAAAGATTAGACGTAAACAAAAACATGGATTATTCTGCTATTTGGCCTTACGATATTGATACCTATAATTGGGACGATGATGAAAGGGCTCCTTCTGTAGATATAGATAATTGGGATGATGATAAGAGAGCTCCCTCAGTACATATGAGTAAAGACCAACGTCCATCGCGAAAGACATTCCCCAAAAAAATGAAGAACTCAATTAAACACAAACCTAAATGTACCCCTGTTTATTATGCCCGAACTGATGGTCTGCATTTTAAGGATGACTATCCTACGTCTTTATCACGTTCCTATTTATCAAACATGATCAATAAACAGTATAAATCCAAATTGTTAGCGGGAGATGCATCCCAAATAAGTGATTTTTCGTCGCCTATATGCAAGGACACAATGGATAGCGATGAAAATGGTGCTTACATATCTGACATGTGTCCCCATTGCTGTGAAACATTCCACAATAAAGAAAATCACCCGATGGCAAATGACAGCAGTTGCGATGAAGCGTTCCACGATATTGACAATCAGTTGGGGGCATGTGACTCTCCCCAGGTACACAAGGCTGCCCAGAATTCCAGAGCAGACAATATAAGTAATGAAGGTAGTTTTTACGATTCTACTCTTTATGACGTAGTACCTGTTAAGGAAAAACCTATGAAAGCTAGGAAAACTTTAGACGATATGGCAAATAATAAGGTTCCACCGGGCACAGTTGAAATGATTGACTGGCCTGAGAACGCACGTACAAAATTCTCCACACTATACTTTGACTATCGAGCCAGTTCTACCAGAACAGACAAGGTGTTAAAAAGATCAACTAGACTAAAAAGAAAAGATGGACTAGCTAAAACTTGTAAAAAATTTAAAAATAATAATATGATTAGACAATTGGAGATGTCAAAAAGTAGTTGTATAGATTTTGGCGAAGTATATCCGAAAATAGTTAGGAAAAGAGAAAATATATATTCAAATTCATCACGTCTCTACGTCTCTACTCAAGTGCCAAGCAAAGTTGATGCCGAATGTTTGACAACTTCTACGAACACCTGCGAATGTCAAACATTACCTCAAACAATTGCTACTAACAAATCAGTTACTATTGATAAATCACAAATAACGGTGAAGCAAATTAAAGCTATACTACAGTCTGTTTTACGTGAAGTTAAGACAAACACTTCATCAAAAGGTAGTTCAAGTGAGAAACCAAAGAAGGAAGCAAAAGTACAAAATAGAATCTCTCGGGGCACCGTCCCGGAGCCTTTACACGCTAACGTACTGAATAATGTGGAAGGTTCAAGAATTATAAATACAATTACCTACATTCCTTGTGATAACCATCCTTACATACCATCATGCTCAAAACAAAATAATCCCTGTCAATACTGTTATGCACAAACTTCATTAAAAAAATATCAAAACTTTCCAATTCTCGTTCAGAATTCAGGAAGGCCTACATGTCCTAACTGTTACGGACAGCATATAAAATGCCATTGCGGAAAACAAGCAAAAGCGACTGCAACTAATACTGATTCTATTAAAACTGAACATAGCCAAGTCACCGATAAGTTAATCAAAGAAATATACAAGACCATGGCACTGACAATGGGTGCGATCAAGAAGGAAAATTCGAATAAATATGAGCCTATACAAGATATGTCCAGTTACGTAGACAAACAGACACAGCCTTTAAAGGAATCTAAAAAAAATGCGAAAATCACGCAATCTATTTCCGAGTTGTTTATGACGAAAGATATCCAAACGCCTTCTGATTCTCACAATACACGTGATAGCCAATTTGGATCATATTATGAAAATACCCTGGAATTACAGAGCACGGCAACAGAGAACAGGTCACTATTCACACAGTCAACTAACGCTCCAACTGATGACGTTAATATGCAGTTTAGAAGTATTAGAATACAAAAGTTTTTAAATGATCCTAAGAGCGACCGTTCTGAGGAGTCAGTTCAAGAGAAGACTTTGCAGATGATGGATGAAAATCCTTCGGAGACCGTCAGCGGCTATAATTATTTTGTGCCTCAGCAATCTACTCAAGTAAGAACTGATATTAATTTAGGTACTTAAATAATATACATCTGCTTGGGGTTGAGGGGTTGTTGGCCAGTGCAACTTCAGTCCTAAGTTAAAATACTTAATAAAATGATCGTCTTATTCCTATTACGATCATCGTTACATCTAAATCATAATTGCATCCATTCGGAGCCGGAGCGTGTCGCTAATTAATTTTAAAAATGAATAGGTAGTTACATACTTAACTTTTAACACATTTTGATTTACTTAAATTTACAGGTAAAAGAGAAAAAAGGCCTATTAAGTAAAATGTTTAAATCCGTAAAGCTCTTAAAATCAAAAGTAATGAAAGCACGGGAACCGGAACATACAAATGATGACGAACCGGCCAAGCAGGAATATTTAAGTGACTCTGACGACTACCAAACTATTTCCAGTGAGGAAGCAGATTCAATTCGAAAGAAAAAACCTAGAGGGTATAATTTAACAAAGCGGCGAACTCACTCTAAAATCTCGTACAAGGGTAGAGGAAGTTCAAGAGAGAAAGTTGTAAAGAGAACGCCGTACATGGAACAGGAATACCGAAGACAATGGGACGAGAAACTTATGTTCCATAATAGCAGAAGCCCTCGGCACACGCCATGTGCTGCTTACTCCCAAGTTATGAATGAAGGGACACCTCAAAGACGGCATCCCTACAACCCAACTTATGAGACTAGAGCCACATTCGTAGAACCTATGCGTAAAAACCGTATTAGCCAGACCCATAAAAAAAAATTGTATTCAAAGAAACTACGAAATTGAGCCCAAGATGCAGTAACAAATAATCTACCAATGCAAAGCGTAAGGAAACGATGATGGATGGTTGTGTCGCGTCATTTGTCTGTTTTTGTGTATGTAGATATGTGATTTGTTTGGTCTGGTTTATGAAAAAAATATATATTTCATCAACGATTACATTATGTATTTATTTGTAGAAAAAATGTAAAATAGTAGTAAAACAAGACGTATTAATAAAGACTGGCTCTGATAGGCAGTGGCGTAGCAGTCCTTGGGGGCGCGGTGGGAGTGTGAACACTTTGTGTGATCTACAAATTATTGTTACTCTAAGGTTTAAGACATTTATTTCTAATCTCTAAAAGAATACAATTCACTTATAAAGAGAAACACAAATTAAACATAAACTTAGGTAGGTACTAAATAAAATGATATAGTAATAAACAGAAGTTAAAACCATCAATAATTTGTAAACAATTTCTTGCAACTTTGTGGGTAATACGAATTTTTTTGTGCACTATTACGTATCGCTTCTTATTAGAAAGTCAATAGCAACTGATAAAGTTACGGTTCACAATAGTATTCAATTTTGATAAATGTATGTTATTTAAGTATACTGTACTCACTAAATACAATATTAAGTATTTAAAGGTTCGTTAATCAAAAAACAGAATATAGGTATAATTTGGTACGAAAATGGATATTTCTGTCGTTCTTTACTCTGTCGTGTACTTTGTCTCCATGAATTGAATGTTTGTATAGTCCCCCGTGGCACGCGGCTTATACTAGCTTGTACCCAACTCTGGGAGTTTTTCTTGAAAAAAAAAAGAAAATGGAACGATCGGAAACAAATAGAATATAAAATTTCGACCATGCACAATCATAAGTAGAATCATTCTTATCGAAATTTTGTCCGACGTTCATAAGCGTTGCATTTGTAACTTAATATTTACCCTATTACTTATGCCAACAAACCATAATATTTACTCAATTTCGTAGTTTCATAAACTGGCAAAAAGCGGTACTTTAGGAGGGCTCGCGTAGTTTTCTACCAAGTAATCATTTTTGAGACCGTTGTTTAAAGAGAATTAGCTTTTAGCCGCTTTTTTTTTAAAACGCTTTCACTTAGAGACATAAACTTATTTTTAAATCAAAGCCCAAACTTGAAAGTGTGATAGTTTCTTAGTAAATAGTACCACAAAAGTGCATACGTTGTGGGATAGATAGTGTTAGGGCTTGCTTCGCTCGCCTTGATTATTTTGGCTACACAAATGGAAGCTATAAAAACTCGCGCTCGATATAATAATTACGCTACTGTGTCGAGTGGCAGTGGAGAGGCGAGATGAGACCTGGGCGTACCCGGGAGCTCTATAAGCCACTAATAGCCACTGCTATTAATATATCTAGATCATTTAAGAGTAAATGTTTTGTTTTAATAACATTACGTTTGCAAATTTATACTTAAATGCTACTGACAGTCATAATGTCTTTATCTTTAAACTGGTTCTCTGTGAGACAAGATATGTGTGTGCCCCGCTGTAACTTACTGTCTAATATTAGTATTAGTAATTCCCAATAAAAACATTACATCAAAAAAAAATACCAATTTAAATTTTAATACTGGAAAAATAAATAATTTTGTCTTATTGCCTTTAGTGTACAATAAAGCGTATTATTATTATTATTATTATTATTATCCTGTACCCTGCTTTTGTCCCAAACATGTCCCATCACCCTCAACTGTCCCTATAACGAATTGTATTTACCTTTTTTGTTATTATATTTATAACACATTTGCTCGTAAATTGTATATTATTTCACCAATATCAATATCGTAATTATTATCTCATTACGTACTTGTGCGTTATTGTAATGTAAAACGCACGACTTTCTTTTTTAATACGGTAAAACGCACGGCTTATCAAGATGCTCCGTCTAAAACGAATGGTACTTTTTTAAATCTTAGCAAAGAGTTTTTATGTCAGAAAAGTGGTCAACATTTTATGAATAAAATTAACTTTGGGAGATAAAATATAATAAAAAACATTTAATTCTTTAATTTAATTTTTTTGACCATAAATTATAACCATTTATCTGTAACAAAACACAAAAATATTAATTTACTTTATTAATAATACTGGCTGTTTTTGTGCCTTTGGCTTAAAAAAAGGGCTGATGCGCGCGCATCGCTAATTTGTGAACAAGTAATAACTGCTCTATCAAGTGATTAAAGATTTATTCGTTTATGAAAGTCCGAGTTTTATTTATTTCCTCGCAAATATGTTATAAAACGTGCGCTTTGATTATTACAGCATCTATTTTCTTGTAGCAATGTCGCCTCGGCTGTAATTTTCAACTTACCGCGCTTATATTATAATGTACTATTACATTTTATTTTAAAATGGCGTTACAGAATACAAATGAATTGCCCGTTTATTTGAAAATAAAGTTACGAATACGTGCGTATATCTATATTGTATTTATATAAACTAATTAACAAGATTAAACTAATTTAATTTGTCGTTTCTATACCTACTAACAAGCAAGAGTGAAATAAATTCTGCCTATCTGCTAAACACTACAAAGGGATGACAGTGTAAGGTATCAATAAAAATGCAATCAATATTTATTATAGATATTTTTTATCGAATCAATGTTGTATTATTTACACAGTAACAATGTCATTGTACGTAAAAAAACGTTAAAGCTTTATGGGTGTAAAATTAAAATAATACTTATATTTTGTTAATATAATAATAAAATTATGGTAGGTAGGTACAACATAAGTAGAATCTTTCATGTCAGTTTATATGCAAATTTTTCCAATTCTTTTGACTGCAAGTACCGAAGATCATCTAGTACGTACCTGAAAAAAAAAACAATTTATGGACAATAGAAGAATTATAACATTTTCTTATGTCAAGTGATTTTATTAAATTTATGCCTAAATTATTTTACGTAACTAATGAACTGCGACTCGATAATCGTAAGGTAGAACGACCCCCGGACAAATGGACCGACGACTTATATAAGGTCGCTGGGATGGACAGAATGCGGAAGGACCGCGTGTCGTTACGTAATTTAGAGAGTCCTATGTCCAGCAGTGGACCGATCCATAATAGTGATGATGAATGATATTATTAAAACTATTTTAGAGGCAACCGTACCGAATAATATAAAGGTAGGTCGAATTTTAAGTTTACGTTTCAGCTCACTAGATGGCGCTGTACCATAAGTCTGAATCGCGTTATGGTTTCATTCATACCGTTCGTATAAATGAAAAAAAATAATTGTAAAATTCGTGCCTCAATCTATTGAGTAAGGAAATTATTGGGCCTTGGTAACTCTTGGCTATGTCCTATAAGGGCGAATGTCTTTTTGAAGGGTACAGGTCGTCCCCTTGAACTGATCGCCTACTTTGCGATCGGTTCGGGTGAAGCGATCTGCCCGTAATGAAAATTGTTGAACTCCGAAAATGATCTGATTTAACAGTTCAACTGATGCGTCATAAGTTACTGCCCTAAACCTACGGAACCAGATAAAGTCAAACAGAGGGTAAAGATATAAACCTGCGAGTACTTAACTACTAAGTAAGTTATGTATGTATATTCATCTTTTCCCGCATAATTATTAAACTACTAATCACTATTTGACAAACAATGTATCGTCAGAATAGTCTTGATCTTAAGTTGGATTATAGAGTATGTGACGTCACAATAAATGCAATATGGCGCCTACAAGAAGACAAATGAAATTGAATCATTTATCAAATAATTTAGATTAGTTAGCACATATTGAATATGTATATTACCAGCTATTGATTTACCTTAAAAAGTTATTTAAATTTTTAAAAAATGTTCAAAACTAAAACCTGACTATGAAAAAATCGCATTTTAAAATGTATGAAACTTGATATTCTGAGAAAAGTCGTAGTCGTATAAGTAGGAACTTATACTTTAAAATTATATCACTCTCTAATTTTTCTATCAGCACCCTTTAATCCGACTGCAACATTCGACCCCGGTGTACCATTCGAACCATCCGCGAAGTGTCATCAAAAATTTGTATCTCACACGCACGCGCTTTTTGTTAAAGTTTAGGCTGCGCCCTATTACCTCGCATTCACGCTGCCCGTCTCTGCTAGCGCAATGACATTTAAAATAGCGATGCTGCTCGCGCGGCGCTTTCTTCGTCAAGCTCTTGGTACTGACCTGTAGAACAGCAGCGGCAGCGGCGCAGTGGCGAGGTGCCACAGCGCGTGCGCGTCCCACGCGCCGGCGCGCGGCGGGAAGTCGCCCAGCTCCAGCGCCAGCGCCGCCGCCGACAGCGCCGTGAAGGCGAGCATGCGCCACGCGTACCGCCGCCCCGAGCGCCGCTGCCGGTACGACAACACCGTCCAGATCACTGACCCCGACACGCCTGGGAAGACAGAGTACAACATTTGTTCATGACTTCGTGTTCATTCTATTATTAATCTTTAACTGGCACAATCACAATGGATAACTTTCGATCAATTAGATCATATAATTTTAGTAAAGAACAAGAAAGTGCAGGTATTCAGATCTCTCTATGGTGGTTCGCCTCATTTAGAATACAGAATAGGAATCGAGTTATAGTTCTGGGTAACTATATATTTATCTAATAAATGAGTTCTTCAAGTGGTGTTCCTCAAGATTCTTTATTAGGGCCTTTAATGATTTTGATCTAAATTTTCGACATTTCCTGCTCCAAAAATATTCCAAACCACAGAAAAGAACCAAATCGGTAGAGACGTTTTCAAGTGGTGCTCCATCGTAAGTAACATCATAGCAATGACGTTGGCAATTTGAAAAAAGTTTTGAAAGCAAAAAATGGCTGGCGCCATGCGGGCCGTATGTGGCCGCTAACATGACCACTCATCACTACATAAGTCATTATCGCCATACAGAGATTGTTACTCACCGAAGAATATATTTAGCTTCATATTATAATCATAATTGATGACGCCAGAGTACAAGTACCGGACATGCGTCACAAAGTAGAACAGTGGTACCAGTAACAAGAACATTGTCAGCTTCATTCTCTTATAGCATACCCTGAAAACAATACAATGCATTCAATTATTAAAATTATATTATGCAGTGGAAAAATTGGTATAATTTCTAATGTTTCTGTTACTGTATATCTTCTTGAGTTTATGGCATAGGCTTTTAAAAAAAAGCTTTATTTTTAAATAGCTTTTTTAATTAGAATGTTTCTTAGCTTTGTTTGATGATAATACATTTGACTGTTTTGAAGATAATCCACTTTGTATCTATCATCTCATGTGTTAGGGAGCTTTTAAACAATACTCAATCAAAGGACTACATCATTAGATATACTAAAAAAAAAATATGCAGTTATAGACAACTATCTATAACTGCATCATTATATTTTAGAATAATTCATATTTAAACCAGAATCTACGTCAATCATTAAAAACAAAACCTGTATATAAAATTCTGTACCAATAACATTCCATCCCAAAATTTTATCTTCAATTACAGTTATGGTGGTTTTTTTTTTAATAATGATGTCAAACAAAGTAAAGAGAAAAAATGCATAACTTTACCTGACAATAGAAGCAACAAACAGCCCCATGACCATAGAGAGAGCACAAGCATAGTCCATGAACTCAGTGAATGGAGTGTCTCGCATGTGGAATATTGTTGACCACACCCATGCATTCATGCACACCTGAATATTCAAAAATGTGGATTGTGAAGTTTTAAGTTATTAAATAATTAACAGAAAGAAAACATCCTAAGGAGGCTTAGCAAAAGCCTTAAATTCACTGATGATGAATTTAGAATTAATGTTTAACAGAAATTTACAGATAAAATTTTCTAATACACATAAAAGCACTTGTGACAAGGGGCACCAAGGAATAGTTCTACTCACCATAGCAAACACTTTCCAGAATATAACAATAGGCATCCCATGAGATGTTGACATCGGGAACTCTCTATGTATCTTCTTATACATGTAGAAGTTTGCAGCAAAATTGAGTACCGACGCAAACACTGACGCCGGCTCCTGCATGCCCATGACTCTTATAAATGGCCACTGGAATCAAGAATATGAATGTCAATAATAAATTTATGTGGCACAAGTAGTAGTATGAGTGTTAACTTAGTCTCAAAATACCAGTTCCATTATTTAATATAATAAGCCCACCCCTTTTATACATGGACTGTACATCCCTCCTCTAGTGAAAAATATATAGATGTAACCTTTCCATGGAATTTGGGTATCCCTTGTCCTGCCTTCTTGAAGCTCTTCAGAGTGTACCACATACACTGGTAGCAGCATTCCTCCCTGCAGGTCCATCTTAATACTTTGCACCAGAACTCCTGATCCTTTGCCACTTTACTCTTGAAGGTGTCTCCTCTCACTGGAATTTTTGTTTGTTTAGTAATATGAAAAATATATATTACCTATTTACAAATCAAAAGAAAAAATAAACATTATACCTGAAAGAAAAATATATATATTATTCACAAAACTTGGCTTTTTTTTTAAATATAAAATAATGAACAGCTTCCATCTACATTTCTTTAAATTAAGTTCAGATCTTTCCTATTTGTTACTTTGAATTTCAAGATTATTGAATACTTGCATGACAAACACAGGAACTACATACCATCTGTACAATTATCTCGTACACAATTATCCAAACAGTTTTGATATATCGTGGAGCGGTCCCCGATGCTGCATGAAATCGGGATAATTTTTTCACAGAAAAATAAAATAATAACTATGCAGAAGACAGTTTTCATCGTGGACTGGTGTCTGTACTTATTATAGTAACAGTTGTTTATATTTAGTTACTACATGAAATCATAAATACTGTTGACAAAAACATATCAAATAAACAAAAAGCAGTGAGTATTTACACCCTTATCGCCAGTTAACGCTGAAGTGAAGTCACCAGGCGGGTGATAAGAAATGTCACTAATGTTAGTTTGACAGTTACGTTCCGACATAATTCATGTTACGTTTCGGTGTGAAATTGTAAAAAAATGAAACAATGCATTACAAGCACTTTAATGCCAAAATTACTAAAAGATTATTAACTAATTATCATTATCCTTTTAAAATAGATATAACCTTATTTTTTTCAGTATAATTATACGAAAGTACTCTGTGGTCATAGCATTGTATCTGATCTTCAAAATGGTCCTTCTTTCGTCTGGCCGCGTAACGGAACTAAAACGTCAATCAGTCAATGCCAATTTATAAAAACATAACCTCCACTCCAATGTGTTAAAAATATGAAATGTGTACAGAAGTTTAATTTCCTTTCAGATTAATTATTTTACATAATGGTATTTCTTAGCAGAACTTTGTTCGCTGTTAAAGAACTAAAACGGCCACGAAACTATCTTCGTAGTCAATTCTTTGATACTGTAAGACTTCATGTTAAAGGCGGTACAGGAGGAACAGGACTCCCCAAATATGGAGGTACTGGGGGTCAAGGAGGATGCGTATACTGTGTCGGTAAAGAGGACGCATACCTCAAAACAATCATTGGCAAGTTTCGCGGTAAAACCATTACAGCCGGGCACGGTGAAGACAGCCGAAAAACGAAAATTGTTGGCACCCCGGGCTCCGATGTGCAACTTGAAGTTCCTGTAGGAGTTACAGTGTTTCGAGAAGACGGAATAGTATTAGGATCTATTGACCAGGAAGGACAAACTGTGATAGTAGCAAGAGGCGGCCCTGGAGGTACGCCAGAAACTGATTTTCTTGGAAGATTTGGACAAGTCCACCATATAAGATTGGACTTAAAATTGATAGCTGATATAGGTCTTGTGGGCTTCCCAAATGCTGGCAAGAGTTCATTACTCAAGTCTATATCTAGAGCTAAACCTAAAATAGCAAATTATCCATTTACAACCATAAAACCTAACAAAGGTGTAATATCATTTAGTGATAATAGGCAGATATCAATAGCTGATCTGCCAGGACTTATTGAAGGCGCCCACATGAATATTGGACTAGGGCATAGCTTTTTAAAACATGTAGAGAGAACAAAGCTACTGCTCTTTATAGCTGATGTTCAGGGTTTCCAACTTAGTCCAAAATATCCAAAGAGGTCATGCTTGGAAACAATATTACTTTTGAATAAAGAACTTGAGCTATACAATAAGGATTTACTACAGAAACCTGTAATTCTGGCCGTTAATAAAATGGACCTGCCTGGTGCTGATGATATTTTAAAAAATGTTAGAGAGACATACAGGAATATTAATTCGGTAATGGATACAATACCTGAAGAATTAAGACCAGACAATGTGATCCAGTTTGAGGATATCATTGGTATATCTGCACTAAGAAAAAATGATACTATAGAAGAACTAAAGAATTTGTTACGTCAGAGGCTGGATGACTATGCTGATGAAAATGATCCTGATATTGTTCATCCTAGTAGATTGTTAAGACAAACCAGAGCTATTGTAAGAGAAGTAGGATCTAAAGTTACTTAATTTGAATATAATGTTATTTTATTACAGATCATTTTATTATTTTACTATCTATGTGACTCACAGCTTAATCTGCGCAGAATGTAGGTTATGAAAAAAAAATGCTGCCTCACTTTGCAGAATAAAGTCCTGTACAAACATTTAATCTTGTTTGTGAACAAGCAACCAGCAGTTAATATTTTGTTTTCATTTACTTAACATTAGTTAATATAAAATCAATTCACTCAAGTATGAAAATACCGATGTTACTTTAATTATTGTTAATTTGTCTCAAAACAGTTACATAAATTCTGATATAAATGAGACATCCCCAGTAAGTAATTATAAATACTTGTGTTGGGGAAATAAATTAGATCAACTTATCAGTTAGTAGCCCTTAATGCTAGCTTGAGGATGCTTTCAGGGCCTCTGATTCTTAGTATACAGGGTGCCCAAAACTATGACATGCAGATGGAAATTACCTCAAATAATGGAGAGAGACTTTATTTTTAACTGCCTTCAAAAAAGGAGGTTCTCTGTTTGGCCTGCATGTTCACGATTTTCTCGAAAGCTAGCAATCCAATTTGGATGGGGTTTTTGCTGTTGCACTGCATATTTTTCTGGGAAGGTTTTAGTGTTTAAAACATCCTAGCTTATAAATCACCAGAGATATAGACTAAAACAGGAATGAGTCAGCAAAATTTGCATTCTATACATATAAAGGTGGTTAATTTTTCTTAAAAAGTTATGATTTTAAAAATAGTTCAAGCTGCATTCCAAGATTATCAAATAATCGCCTGATTTAACTGAAATCTATATTTTTATTGCTCCTAATATAAAGATTTTTTTTTCTAAATAACAGGCATTGTAGAATAAAGTATATAGTAGTAGTATAAAGAACAAATAAAGTATAATCTGCACAATGCTACGCCCAACCAAAGCCGTAGCTTGCCGGTATCAGGATTTGTTGGGAGGGCCAGGTCACAGAATAAGTAATAGTAGCCAGGTATTGTTTTTTGACTGTGTTTCTGCTTTCTCTAACTGGCATTATAATTCAAGTCACAAACTGAAATTAAACATAATTACAAAGATTGATTTTGATGCGGCTTTTACTACCTATTACGATTTTAGTGTTTAAAACGTTTTTCTAGCTTTTATAACACCAGAGATATAGACTAAAACATAGGAGCGAGTCAGCGAAATTTGCATTCGGTGAAGCATAACTGACACGATGTGCTTGATATTTGTTTTCCTTGAAGGCGGTTCATTTTTCTTATTCAGTAAAATGTTTTTGGTATTTAAGTGTATATAAGGTAAGTACTTGCCCTCCATGTGACATAGTTTTGGGACATCCTGTGTAGTGTATAGTCTATGCCACTGACCTATGCCCTACGGAGGATGCGACCCTGCATTGGGCGTACCCAGGATCTTTTTTCACGAAGGTTTTTCGTAATATTTTCGGTAGGTAGTACAATTCATCAAACACTCGCGAAATGTGTATTGTACCTTTTTGCAATTTTGAACCTCCATACCCTCCATGGATGGGGCTTTATACCTATAAATCACTTATTGATACCCAAAACAATATGCATGATTTAATAACCTCTCACTCGTCACTAACTTAATACTATATAACTTTGTAATATCACTTTTGGAAAATACTATTACCTAAAAACCACTTGTTTTTGGAGTTATGACCTTAACCACCTAGACTTTTTTATTGGAGTAATATCTTTGTATTCAGTTACTAGCTGACCCGCGCAATTTTCAACGTTGCAACATTTTTCATTGATGCTCTGCTCCTATTAGTCGTAGCGTGATGTTGCCTTTTTCGATAAATGGGCTATCCAACACTAGATTTTTAATTCGAACCAGTAGCACAGTTAAGTAATAGTAGGTACCAGTAGTTCCTAAGATTTACGTTAAAGTCTAAAATCTAAAACTTCAGATATCACCAGAGGGGAGGGGCTCAAAAAATACCTGAAAACATCACTTGATTAGGACGACCCTGTAGTCGGGTGGACAGAAGTTGTCAGCGAATTTTCAGTGCAGTGCCAGACGGAGCCGTACGAAGCGGTGAAAGAAAGACAATAATTGTATTTGTCACAGGGCAGTATAAAACTAAGTATCTACTTATTTGTAATTGCGCGCCGGACAAATAAAACCCGAAAACTGCAAAGTTGGTATTCTCGTAGGCACTATAAAAAAAAGTATTGTGTCCGGTTATTATCTGTTTATGCAGGACAAAGAGCAGAAAATTACAGGTTTTCACTCTCCCTCCTCATTGCCCACCCAACCTGATAATAAAGATGAGACCACTTTTTATCCTCCTCCACAGTTGAGTAAAAAGTAGTTTGATCCATATTAAGAAAAATAATAAAAAACAATCAAGTTTCACAATTTTTATTAAATTACAGAGTAACAATAAAATATTTAGTGCCAATCGAAATGGCACTTGGTACTAACTAGTTGTCGTGTAAAAACTTACATCGTACATATGGCTATGTACATACACGGCCACTATAAAAATACTCCAGCAGCCTAATACAAATAGTTTATATATACAGAATTCACAAAATAAGTAACATTTTTTTTATTACTTAATTTATGATACTTATATGTAAATACTATGGGAAAAATACTCATAGCCGAAAAGTATAACAAAAAACTTTGTCAACTTAACCAATGTTTAAGTGATTTAAAAATATCAAGATTTCCTATTATAAAGAGTGTGTGCCAAATAACTTGAGCTATCTAACTTGAAATTCATACTTAGTATTTTGTGGAACATCTAAACCACAACCATTTTGGCATGCTTATCTGTGGTAACATTTATCATCTTAATTCGAAGCCCTTAGCTCAAGCCTGACTGAGCAAACACTGCACACATTTCCAATTTCAATATATTATGTCTGTGACACGACACCATAAATGTGTTACTCAAATTCCATAATATCAATGTTACTATAATTATATCTCATCAAACTTCTTATAATTTAAATAAAATAAAATGATGTGTGAATCTTCACAAAACAATATTTCATACTTATTATCACTAAAAATTTAAAAGACAAAATAAGGAAATTGCATATTTTACATTATAATAATAAAACGTCACTCAACTGTTGAAATAAATTGACTAAGATAAAAATGTTGAAAAATTGAGCTATTTCAAAAGTAAAGTGACTAATATATTTCCTTTAACCTAAATTGCACAAATATTTGACTATTTACATGGTAATTTACAAAAGTAGCACTTGTTTGTTAATTGCGATGGTCTTTGCTATTTTCGGATTAAACCAATGTCAAGCTTAACATAAAATTGTACATATTGCGACAATAACAACGATTTATGATTTTTATTTAAGTGTGTGTCTGGTTTTCTTCAATACCAGGCTAGGTTTTTCAATAGGACCTGTAATTTGTATTTTTTTTACCTTTTACCTTTACAGCTGTAAAAGTATAAAATTAATACTATTTAATCTCAAAGCTGATTGCTGTTATGACATTTGTAATAGTCTTGATATAATGAATAAATAAATCTGAACAAACATGATATTTGAAAATCAACATTTCGATTTGATCAAGTACGTATCAATATTAATTTTAGTCGAAAATAAATATAAGCCAGGATGAACATTAGCTTTATATGACCACTAGCTGACCCGCGCAACTTCGTCTGCGCAAATTTTTCCCGTTTTTGCAACATTTCTCATTGCTGCTCCGCTCCTATTGATCGTAGCGTGATGTTATATAGCCTTTCTCGATAAATGGGCTTTCTAACAGTGAAAGATTTTTTTCAATTCGGATCAGTAGTTCCTGAGATTACAGCGTTCAATTAAACAAACTCTTCAGCTTTATAATATTAGTATAGATTTATTTTTCTTGATGTGAAGTGAACACATTGCAAAAGTACTGAAATAGACATACGATTTTTGGATTCAATAATTTTCTAATATTAACGACAAAAAGATTGCATACTATCACAACCGCCGTACTTAAAGCATGATTTATATTATGTTTGTGCTTATTCATTATTGCTTGATGCAAACAATATTCCAGTTACAATATTTTGATATAGGTATTTTGTATTAGTTTTGAATAATTCTAATAAAAATAACGACAATTCTAAGAAGCGTTGACGATACAAAAATATTTTCACTCACAATTAAATTATAGTCTAATTTGGCCGATATTGTCTTGATCGTGTTAGAACAAAAACGAATTCATGATTTATAGTTTTCACACCATTTCAAAACACTTTTTAAAGTTCAAATTATTAGAACAAAATCCATTTGAATCACAGTGGTGTCCAATATCACTGAGGTAACCAAAGCATTATATTATTTTCAAATTAAAACATCCACTAGAAATAAACACTGAACATTGCAATCACTTCTGCTTCAATATGCACAAGAAAAAATGTTCGGCAAATTGAAATCAATATTATTTGCAGTTGTGTACACTGAAGTCTTCACATGTTCCTGAACCTATTACAACCATATTAGACAGTCACATGAAGGTACACTCTGAGTTCGAATGGAGTGACGAACAAAATTCCAACAGTCAAAAAAATGTTCAGTGTGTGTTCTCCAGTCAGTGGCAGATCCAGAGGATGTTAAGGAGATCAAGCAAGTAACAGACTTTTAACGTTTATATATGTGTTTTTTCTTGATAAATTATTGTCAGCAAACTCTTCACAATCTTCCAAACAAAGTATCTTAGTGAGGCCCTAGTTTCCTTAGCGAGATCAAGCCTCTCCCAAAGTTACGTCATGGTCTCCATATAAACCCTTCAAGCATTATCGGAAGTAGTACATTTAAATGTGTGGGTCAAACTAACCCAGACTCCTTCAGCAGGGGTATAGCTTCTCTCATATCGCCGTGTGCAAATTTGCATCTAGCAAAGTATACCCCTTTCCCCCACCTTTTTTAAACCAAAATTTTAACTTCCTCCCACGAACAAAAAACTTGCACAAACAAAAATCTTAGATCTGCCACTGTCACCAACGGTATCTTGGAGTACGATCACAACACACACGAGAGCACGTCACAGCACGTGTCAGTGCGCGGGGGCTTCACAGCGGGCCCGAGGCGCATAAAACTTGCACCAACAAAATTGTTAGATCTGGCACTATCACCGATGGTATCTTGGAGCACAATCACAAGACAAAGTCACACGTCAGCCGGTTACATGACGTGTCAGTGGGCGGTGGCGCGCAGATGCCTGACGGCGCTGTACACCTTGACGGCGGGCCCGAGGCGCAGGCGCAGCACGTGCACGAGCTCGTCGCGCGACGCCATGAGCAGCTCGGCGCCCGCCAGCCGCGCCGCCAGCACGGCGCCGCCCGCGCCCGCGCCCGCGATGCGCGTCACCAGCGCCGATACGTCGCTCTGGGGACGAGAGAGAAAGTTAGGCGTTTGTCCCACCAATGGCGAGAAAGCGACTAGTGATTTTATCGCTCAAGAAACGTACATACGTATGTAGATCCCGTGGAAACAAAAGAGATACAGATATTAAGGGGCACTGTAGGAAGTATAATTACTGGGCAAATGAGATTTACGAACTAGTGTCTTAAATAAGGAGCATGGTGACATACAGCCATGTCAAATTTGGATTTGGATGACACCGATACTGTTATGGGCTTCGTCTTTTCATTTCGTAATATAAAAATACAAATAAGAGGTATAAACGTGGCACCTGTGTCCATATAGTGGGGTCCTGCGGCAGCGCGAGCGCGGCGAGGTGGCGCGCCAGCAGGTCGGGGCGCGAGTGCGCGCGCGCGCCGCGGGAGCTCAGCGAGCGCGGCGAAGGCCCGCGCTTGCCGCTGCTACACACCGACTCCTCGTCTGACGCCTGCGAGTTACATTGTATTTAGAAACGCAATAATAATTACAATAATAACATTTGTGTCACATATCCTTAGATTAAAGCAGGGACCGTCCGGATACCCGTTGAAAGGGTTTTTGATAGGGTTTTTTGAAGCGCTTTTAAAATATACCTATTCATACAGCTTACACCTTGAAAGGGTTCAATAATACCCCTTCCGAACGGGTTACCGCTTCAAGTCAAAAGGTCAGCCGCCCCATTGTACAACAGAAACGGGAGACGAAGATGAAGACCAGCGAGAGCGTACCCACAGCCCCTGCTAAAGGGCAAATGGATGTAGAGGATTTCATAAATGTTGAAAGGAAGCACATCGTACCAATGTGGTACCGGCGTGACTGGACCTATGACCTAACATGCTGTATGGCAGTGGGCTGACGCTTGGCTCGTGAGACAGTCGCAGTTACGTCGCGCTCGCGCACACTTGAAAATATTTAGTTTACTTTTTGACACCCGCAATGTCTTCTAAGCCTAAACGTTAATATAATCCGTTTAAAAGATATTGCTGTGTTTATGGATATATAATAAACTATTTATTTACTTATTTGTATTTTCTTTTGTTAGAAATACCCAGTTAATCGCCCATCTGTGCAATAAGCTAACTTAATATAAATAAACTGCCAGCTGACTACAATTATGGCGCGTCATCAAAGTACGAGTAAAAGCAGCGGCGGAAGCCGGTCGTTTTCTTTAATTCTTGAACACTTCGTAACTTACAATAAAAATCCTTAATTAGTTAGCCAGAAATAATATAAGGAACAGAATAGGATAATGTTTACAAAGGAATACCTACACCCGTAGAGATCGAACTCGCGTCAATTGGAATTTTTATGTTTACAGAATAACGTTTTTAATGCTGAATCTACTTATTTATCGTAAAACTAATAAATTAACTAGGTACAAAAACTTCTCAAGTGACAACCCCGTGCGGACTTCGCAGCTCGGTCATAAAACTGTGGCGCGCAAAGAAAATTCACGGTTTGCCCGCGGTTATAAGTTTCAATTTTGCTAGCTCTGGCGAGTCTAGGTATATTTTTATACCGAAACCTGACTTCTGTTAGGGAGTGAATCTTCTGTACCGTAGTACTATTACTTATTCTGTGGTAGTAAGTAGTTCCTTTTTCAATCATATTGATTTTGATAGATTTTCGTTCCGCTGTACTGTGAGTAGGCACAGGACCGATTCGTCAAACCTGCGCCTAATCTCTCTACATTAATTTCAATTTTGATGGATTTTCGTCCTATAGACCACGCCAGGCTCCACGCACGCCTCCCAAATGACTGGGACTCCATAGTCCCGTGATATAGAAACGACATACATAATGATTATAATATCTTGGGGAGGTGTCCCAAGATAAGATTGCAATCTGGCCGATTTTCCAGCCAATGGTCAAGTTTTTGTCGTATGTATCTACTCTTTTTATCTAACCTTTACACTGGTTATTTCGATTTTTGGAAGTCTCCATATACATACTAATGTGTCATGACATGTTCAGTACAACAATGCAGTGCCATAACACGACTTTAGCTCGGAACGCTAAGTACGTACGCTATTTGACAATATAATAGTTGGAGGTAAACTTTTTAACCCCAGGCGCTTCTAAATTTAATCGCATACCTAACAATATAAAGGACCTGCCCTATAATAAATTTGTAAAAAGCCTCAAGACTTGGCTAATAGATAGAGGTTTCTATCTGTAAAAGAATTTCTTAAATAATAAATAGGCAGATTAGGTAAATGCTTCAAAACACTAGTTTCTATAACGTATATTTTCTGTTGACATTTGCATGCCCGATTTAGGCAGAACATAATGTACACATTTAATTTTAAGACGACCTTCCATCTTTGTAACAATGTTCTTGCAAATAAAGATTATTATTATTATTATATAAAAGTTTGTTTTACTGCTGTTGAAGAGAAAAGAGAAAGGAAAAGATACAAAAAAAACCAAAACACCAAAAAGGAACTTACCGGGTCATTTTTAACAACTTCTTCTACGCGCTTGTGTTTAGGTGGCCTTCCCCTCAATGGTCTGAAAGAACATTTGTTTTAAATAAATAATTGATGCAAATTGATAATAATAATAATAATAAAAATTATTTATTCACTAAGTAAGCAAAATACTACACTTGTGAAAAGTCTATTCTACATTTACATGTAATGCCTGTTCGCAAACAATAGGTAAAGCCGTAGAAAAGAACAGGCAATAAAAACTCGCGGCCACTCTTTTCAAATTGCCAATGTTTACAATGTTTCTCTGTTTATAAACTGTATATGCAGGTAAGGTGCTGCCACCATTATATTATAGACCATATTAATAATAATAATAACAAAAATATCTATAATAATATCTTGGGACAATTCACACAACGCTATCTGACCCCAAACTAAGCAGAGCTTGTACTATGGAAACCAGATAACTGATAAACATACTTATATATTTCTAAATACACATTATAGATAAATAACACCCAGACACAGAATAAACCATCGTGCTTATCACACAAAGTTTTATCCTGCGTGGGGATCGAACCCACGACCTCTTGCGTAGCAGTCGAATACTCTTCCACCGCGCCACAGTCATATTAGAGGACTGATGCAAAAACAAGAGGTTAAAAGAAGCGTACAAAAGATTGGATTGCCATCTCAATGGGCAGCATCCATATAAATAGATCAAATAGCATTTAAGGAATGGTTAGTAGTAAAACTACTGCACTGAACCTCCTTATATACAAGCTAACGACAATATGACGACATATAGTATACTAGTTGACCCGCGCAACTTCGTATGCGTCAATTTTCCCCGTTTCTGCAACATTTATCATTGCTGCTCCACTCCTGTTGGTCGTAGCGTGATATTATATAACCTATAGCCTTCCTCGATAAATGGGCTATCCAACAGTGAAAGATTTTTTCAATTCGGATCAGTAGTTCCTGAGATTACCGCGTTCAAACATACAAACAAACTTTATAATATTAGTATAGATTTATCAAAAAAGAATTAGATAAAATCAACAAACATTCAACCTTGCACATGATCGCTAATTTTTACATCATATTCATTCAAAACCGTAGTTCGTCTATATTTTCAATAGACGAATGATTATATTTGTAATCATAACTCTAGCTAATATAATATTATGGTTGATATCTCACCTTTCTTTAACAGTGTCACTGGTAGGTGTACTGGTGTGAACGGAGTTCGTCTTTGGCTGTTTGCTGAGCACTCTGGAAAGTAAACTATCAATATTTAATCATGTTTTAAGAATGATAAGCAACTTCTTCTTAATTTGTTGAGAAATAACACTAATCGTTCTTGCAAAGAAATGAGTAACAAAGGCTCTATTTTGGTAGTGGGATGTAACAGGGTGACTTTAAAATTAAAATGATTTCTAAAATTAATAAGACGTCTTAAATACGGAAGAACTGCCCATCCATACTAATATTAGTAACTCTGTCTGTCTGTCTGTCTGTCTGTTACGCTTTCACGCTCAAACCGCTGAACCGATTTAGATGAAATTTGGTATGGAGATAGTTTGAGTCTCGGGGAAGGACATAGGATAGTTTTTATCGCGATAACCGACATCCACGCGGGCGGAGCCGCGGGCCAAAGCTAGTTGAAATATAAATTAGAAAACTGCACATAATACCCAAAGAATATACAGGTAATAAACATTCCAAACACATGTTTGGTGGTGAATGCGGTCAACATGTGTTATAGAAATAATAGGATTTTTTATACTTTATGCAACTACTGCAATCAGCACCATGGCTTTAATCAGATTTCAGAGTTTTTCATGTTTCAAGGGGCAGATTCTCTAGTCACTTTTTTCTTATTTTTAGATTGAGGCTAGTCGTATTTGGTTCGACTTCCACAGGGGTCACTGTGTGATCCACTAATCATATTCATTTACTTTTTGTAACTTTTAAAGCATTTATACATCATATTAAATTTATGGAGGAAAAAATCGTCATAGACGGGACTTGAACCCTCGACCATAGGGGTATCGGCCCTAAGCCGTTATCAACTTCGACACAGAGACATGTCCGCCAAAGTCGAAATAATCCTCCGATACGATTTTGTGGTAATTGTGACGTCATCCACCGCATGCCAGGAACTTGTATTGCACGGCTGTCCCCTAATCGCGGGTTTAACTCCCCCGCCTGACATGATTTTTTCTTCCATACATTTAATTTGTATTTATTTGTTTATAGCCAGGGAGTCATTCACGTATTTTAAGCAGAGCAGTTGCAGTTAAGTTTCGATTTAAATGGCCATTTTTGTATTCTTGTAACTTTGGGATCGATCTCAAATACGCCTGCGTCAAGTATGCGTCTCGAGAGCACAATAATAATAACTTTTTCTATTTCAGACACAGTCCATTTTGTTAGTAAACGTGAATTTAAATAAATAATGATATGAATAATGATATTCTAGTACGGTGCGCAAGCGTTTTTAAGATCAATCCCAAAGTTACAGGAATACGAAAATGGCCGTTTCAGTCGAAACTTAACTGCAACTGAACTGCACTGCTTGAAATACGTGAATTTACCCGCTGATGAATTCTGTATGGCAAAAGAACTGAGAAAAAGATAGAGAGAGAGAGAGAGAGAGAGAGAGAGAGAGAGAGAGAGAGAGAGAGAGAGAGAGAGAGAGAGAGAGAGAGAGAGAGAGAGTATAAAATAATGCGTACCTTTTGTTGGTAGATTTGTCAGTGGGCACGTACCTCCGTGCGCGCGGCGTGGCGTGCTCGGCGCGCGCGTCGGGCGCCAGGCGGTCGGGCGCGCGCGGCGCGGCGCCGCGGTAGGGGCAGCACGACGCCGCCGCGTGGTGCTTGTGCGAGCCGCCGCGCGCCGAGCCCAGGCCGCGGCAGCCGCCCACGCCGCACGGACCCGATATCGACAGCTCCTCTGCCGCTGGAGCGTCAATTATACATTAGCTATCCGGTTCTGTTGCGGGTAGAGGGCATCCGACTGCTACGCGAGAAGTCGTGGGTTCGATCCCCACCCAAGATAAAACTTTGTGTGATGAGCACGACGATTTAATATGTATGTATTTAGAAATATATAAGTACTAGCTGTGCCCCGCGGAACACCCCGCGGTTTATTAGCCTATGTGTTAATCCAGGGTGTCAGCTAACTCCATGCCAAATTTTATTAAAATCGCTCCAGCCGTTTAGACGTGAAGAAGTAACAAACATACACACTCACATACTCACAAACTTTCGCATTTATAATATTAGTGTGATGTTTATCTTGTTTCCATAGTACAAGCTCTGCTTAGTTTGGGATCAGATAACGTTGTGTGAGTTGTCCCGAGATATTATTATTATAAGAGAACACGCGCTACATTCAACTCAAACTCAAATATCTTTATATTGATAATGTCAAAATTTACGATACTAGAGCAATACCGTTGAAATGTGGACTACTTGTTAAATTCTACAGATCTTACGTAGAGCTATCTGGTGTATTGTCGCGAAAAGAGGGAGAGGAGACTGGCTAAGTGAGTTCTCCCATGTCTGTGTATATACTCTCAGAAGAGAACACGCGCTACATATAGAATGATGTCAAAATATAAGTATGGCGCGGTAAGGTACAGACACAACGACAATGCCGCCACGTGATGCTTCGAGCCTCAACTACGGCATGTTACAACTTCTTATTTTGAGCTACTAGCAATCTAGTACAGGGTTTTTAGAAGTGGGTCCTATAAAAAAGTTACTTGAGTTCTCGAATTTTCTTTTTTTTTTGTCAAATAAAAAAAATTGCCTGCATAGAATAAACAATTACAACAACACGTTGGATAATGTCTAGTTATGACAGTTCTCATTTATTTAATTTAGATTACTTCAAATTAAATGAGAAATATCATAACTGGACAATTGGTAAACCTACTAAGACATGAACTTGGGGTTCCATAAAATAAAAGGTATTTGGTGGGTGTTCCGTTATGTTAAAAGTTTGGAAGCCCTTGTTCTAGCATATTTTCCAATCAATTTCTATCAGTATATCAAGTATGTCTTGTACACTTTGCACAGAGAAGAAGAAGAAGAGAGAAGTGTGAGTCGCTCACATGACGGGGTGGGGGGGATGCATTTGATTCAACATTGGTGCACTAGCCACCATCACCTCATCACTGGAGGGGGGGGGGGACAATTGCCTGTCAAAACACCGGCAGTGTCAAAATTCCCCAAAAGAAAAATGTCTTTCAGTTGAGTCTATGGGGCAGTTGCCACCACTCCCTGGATCGGCGCCTGGACATGATCTCACGGATATTGCACGTGTTACGTATACGGACACGGATATTCAATAACTTGTACCTAAAGTGGAAGTTGTCTTTGTAAAATAAAAGGTCTGACAATTGTCAGATTTTTATTTATCCCGACATGAATACCTTCATCAACTGAAATACATATAAAGGCTTTGTATGAACATCGAATAGACAAAGCAAAAATTATGTAAAAACATTTCTGAATTCATAAAGATATGCAAATTACGCAAAAAATTATATCTTATTCTGTTTCCATGAAAACTGAGACAATATGAATATTGATATCAGCATCAAACTTATATACCAACTGAAAGAACCGACTTGTCAAAACCGAATGCCGTAGTGTCCAAACACCTTTACTACTGTTACATGTTACACCTTTAAGTTATGGCCAAAATGATAAATCTAGGTATAGTTCGCACTCAAAAAACGATCTCCGTCCCCCTTGATATCGTTGGCTTGAGGGCAACGGGTAGGGCAGCCTATCGTTTTCAAACTAGAGACGCGATTCGCGACCGACGAAACAAAGCAGCTAATTGAAAAAAGCAATCGATGGTTAGGTATATATGGATATATGGATACTTGGCCGAGGTCCGCCGCAGGTGAAGGAAACTATTACGTAAGGGACACCCTCATCTCCGGTCATGAACCTACAAGACGTACAACGTGCGATTTTTTAGTTGGTTCGAATCCGACATACCCACCTGTCGTGTCCTCGACGGGTTGGGATCCGTGGGGATTTTGACACACGTTAAAATAAAAGGTATAGTTCGCACTAATGCATTATAACCAGCAAAGCCGGTTATGTAGCCACCGCCTGCTGCACCAAACGATTCACAGCGACAGAGGATGGTCATCGGTTGCCAATTTGGATAATAAAGTACTTACTGAGTGGCGGTTCCAGCGGATGTCCAGTCTTGAGACACCAGCCCACAGGGTGTATGTCGGGCGAGTCGTCGTCGAGCCAGCACGACAGCTCGTCGGGCCAGCCGTCGTACGACACGCGCACTTGGTGGCCCTTCACCGCGCTTATTGTGCCCACTCGGATTAGGAACGGCACCTGATGGCGATGCAAATAAGATAATATAAGGGTTCCGTTTTTCATTTTGGACCCCTAAAAAAGGCAGGAGTCAACATGTCACTACGTTCTGCGCCACAAGGTACAAAAATACCTATAGTTTTATATACTTTTACATTATCACGTTAGTTTATCAAGTCTGATTGCAGTAGTAAAAAAAAGACCGTGTTGTTTTTTTTTACGACTTCCGCAGTAGGTTACAAGCCCTGTGTCGCGGGGGAATTTACAAACATACAAGTCACGGACACAAAGCACACCCAGATTTGGAACAACAATTTGTGGGTCACACAAAGTGGTGTCCCATGTGGGAATCGAACCCACGACCTCTTGCGTAGCAGTCGGACACAGTCCCACCGCGCCACCGAGGCATGTTATAGTTGTTATAGGCCGACCGCTTAACTCGTATATCGCCTGCGCGGTGAGAAGGGAGCGCGGGGTGATGTTAACGGGTGGGTGAGCGGTGTGCGCGGGACAGAGAACGTCCCGCGCACACCGCTCACCCACCGCGCAGGCGATATACGAGTTAAGCGGTCGGCCTATAGTTAGTTAGTATATATATAGTATAGTTAGTATGTTATAGTTATAGTACACATTCGGTGGTTATGTTAGTGTCAAAACTTAAAACATATCAATTTTTCGTTAAATATGAAAACTGCACAAAAAGCCTCCAATATAAAAACGTCAATTTACTCATTCTGCTTTCGAGTTAAATTGGCTAGAAATTAGGAAAGTTTGGCAGTCAGTTTAGGAACACAATATTAAGAGCAAGTAGTTAAATTCATTTAATGTGAAACTTAACAGCTGAATGGGATCTTTAGACAAGAACACTTTGTATGTATAAAATGTTGTCCCATAAGTCGTTTCTGTAACGCGACCCAGATTATTCATTATATTAACATGATTTGGATTCCTATTGTGCTTAACATTAGTGATACTAAGAAGCAGCAGGCTGGCTCATAGGTCAACGGGTATAACACATTTTTGTACATGCACGTCTACGTATGCGTGGACCTGTTTTCGTTCGTGGTAGGTATCTGGCCTACTGTAATTATGTATTTAGCGGTACTGGTTAAGACTAGTACTTACTCTTTTATCAACAACTTCGAGCTTCATCCCCGGCTTGAATCCGTGAGGCGGCCGCGTCTTGAACGAGCGTGGGGGCGCCGATGAGGCACCCGTCTCCGCGAGGTAGTTCTCCCACGAAAATGTGTCTGGGTCCTTGTAGACTGTGAACAAACATTAACTGAGCTATAAAAATAATAAAGGTTATACGGTTACGGCGGCAAATCTCACCAGTCTCATTATAGTGCCCAACTTTCACACACACACTCTATTCCCCCCAGGTTCCCCCAGGCGCGGATCCAAGAGGGGGCAACAACCTCCAGATTCGACTCGAAGATTTTTTTGGGGAAATTAAGAATTTTGCCCTTCGGCGGTTATGCCTAGTGTTGAATTAAATGCAAGCCCCCCACCGTCATGATAGTAACTCACACTTGATCGGTGGAGTCAAATGTTGCCCCGTTGCCCCCCCCCCCCCCTCGCTGATGAAGGTTTGGATGCGCGCTTGATTCCCTCACTTCCAAATAGGGCGTCGGACCGACGGCTTAACGCGTTCTCCGAGGCACGGAGGATGTTCCACTAAACTATACATCATGTATGGCAATTAAAGTAATGAAAATGATTTTATCTATACTATAGATTCTATACAAATATCATACAGAGGAAAAAAAAATTGTATTTTGTTTCTTATGGGAAATCCCCGAAACTATTGAACCGATAAAAATAAATTTAGATTATAGCATGAAATGGACGGAGGCTACCATGATAACCGATATACCCGCGGGCGGAGCAGTTTTCTAAAGTTATAATATTATATGTAGCATAATAAAGAAAACGTCACGCCTGCCGTCTGTATGTGACCTTTACAATGAAAACCGTTTGTAAATCTATTATGTTTATTTTTATTTAATAATACTTTTTCGAACAAGTGTATTCATTAATCATAAATTCTTTATTTGCATAAAAGTTGGTACAATTGTGATCTTATAAAGTATTTAGGTCTTACAACTTCAGTCAATAGTGACATGCAAATGTTATTTCGTATAATTAAGATACCTGCTGAATTTGTTTCATAATACCATATGCATAATACGTATGCAAATAATAATATGCAAAAACGTATTTTTTAAATTAATTACACAATATGAATAATTGTACTAGATTACAGAATTATATAATAAAATTACAAATTGATACCTCTATTGAACTAGCAACCACGAATATCACTCACGCGTTGCTAGCACTGGGCTTAAGGCAAAACCACTGTACAGACCATTCTTCATTTAACGAACAGTAATTTTCCTTAACAACAGCAAAAGTTAACTTTTAATACTGTCACTGTCAGCGTACTGTGAGATCCGAATTTATATCTAGGTATACTAGCTGACCCGCGCAACTTCGTTCGCCTAATTTTTCCCCGTTTTTGCAACTTTTTTCATTGATGCTCCGCTTCTATTGGTTGTAGCGTGATGTTATATAGCCTATGACACTCACAAATAATGTGGCTTTATATTAGTAAAATAACTTTTTAAATCGGTTTAGTAGATCCAGAGATTATCCACCTCACAAACTCACAATTAGCCATTTAAGTATTACAATGGATATAGTAAGAAGATAGACGGAGCCATCGCGGACATTTCTATAGACCTATAAGATACAAAATTCCATCATTCTTATATCTCAAAGGCAGCGTTTCGTTGAAAGCTCCCAGAAGGCTTATTTGTTTCCGAAACCTCCAACAAATATTGTTATATTTTAGCCAATGTATTTAAAAACTTAACAAATGATATACTAAAACTTTTCCACAAGAACTGACAGACGCGGCGGAGGACTTTATTTTATAATACATAGTGATATAAGGGTTGCAGCACTGGACTTGAGGATAACGGGTGCTAGCCGCCATTGAAAACAATAAATAAATATTTATATATACATAATATATATGTATATTATTGCGAACTTAAAAAAATATATCGTGTTTTTAAACATTTTTTTATTCTCAATAGGACCGCATTTTCCAAATCGCTTTTCCAGGGGGGAAATATTCTCAATGGATCTGATGAGAATAAATCAGTCAATTAGATACCGAGGCTCTCAATCACCTGGTATCAGTCCAGGGCTTCACAAATTTACAGTCCGCTCCTGCGTACAGTATAGAACTCACCTTGACGAGCTCTGGCGGGCTCTTGTTGTTTCCGTGTGTCAGGACACACGTTAACAACAAGATATTTTACTATGATATATGATAAAAATATTTATATCATAATAATAATTAATAATACAGTATTATTAATTACTATGATATAAATATTGATAAAAATCAGTATTTTTATCATAATATTTTTTTTAATAAAATAAATTTTTTATTGTTTAAGATTACGAAATTGTTAATGTATCCAAGTAGATATTGAATTTAATTTAAATCCATTAAAAAAACGAATTATTTCAATGAACACAACTGTCGATTTAATTAAATGCAATACTGAGACAAAAACTATGATAGGATTAGCAGAGATAAAAAAAAATACATTATTTTATATATATATAAAGTACCTAACCAAAAGAAAGAAAAAAAATGTAATTCGTACAAATTAAATAAGAATATTAGTACCATATTAAACCAAAACAAAAAAGTACAAAATATAATGTAAACTTACCTAACAACTTATTAAATTATCAGAAGGATTTCGATTGCCTAATTATACTTCGAAACGATTAGACGAATAATTAAGACGTTGATAAGGAATACTCACAAATAAAAATCACTGCAATCTTAAATTCTTAACAACACAGACATACCGGCATAAAATACAATCAACAATAAATTTTATAGGTTATTTTCACTTATCTAATTGAGGACAATTGGAAATAAACACTTGGACAGCGATATCCACAAATAAATAATATAATATCATCAAATCACGAGACAGAATCGAGTAAATCAGCGAAATAGCAACAGTTACCAAGAAGTAAGTTTATTATTTACAAACGTTCACGAAGGAAGATTATAAATATTATTTATACGCGATAATATACTGTTATAGCGGAGACAATCGGTGTCGTTCGGGCGGAGTGTCGAATGTGACTAACTAGTGTGTTGGTTACGAAGATAACGTGACGACACCGACCAACACCAGTTATCCTTGTAAACATTCATATAATTCACATTTTAAAACCAAATTTTAATTATTACACTTTTGAATCGTTTGTGTTTTTTTTTAATAGTATAATTTACTTATTTAGCATAATAATTGGTTTTGGGCTTGTTTTCATTGAAGATTTGAAGTTGTACGTTAAAGATCTATATATAAAGAGATATAGTTTGTATGCGGGACGATATTTCCAAAAGTACTGGGGCGATTTTGGTGAAATTTGACATGGTGATAGGTTGAAACTTTATATCGCGATAACCAACATGGAAAGGGGCCGAGTCGTGTGGAACAAGTAGTAGTTAAATATAAACCGTCGACACGGATCTGATATTTTGTATCCCGAAAGTATTGCAGGGAAGGACAATAAATAATAGTGAGTGAATGTCGGCTGATAATTCAAAAATACTGTAAATAAAAACCGTGGCATGCAGGCAACGCGCTGTGCATTTTGACATTGTAATACGTCTCTTGAGTATCTTGGTAGCGTATTGGTAGTAAGTACCACAGCTGCACAGGGGTCGTGGATTATATTCCTACACAGTACAAAATGTGTTTTGTATTTTTTTTTTGTACAAGAATCTGTCGCCGCTATAGGGACTTAAGTTACAGTTTTGTCGGGCTAATATGGGTCTTTGGTGGCATTGTTAAGCTTGACTGCAGAGCAAGTTTCCTTTTGAGTGTGAATATCACACTGACTAATTTACTCTCGTTTGCCGTAATGCGCCATCTAGCGACACTGTCTAAGCCTTGTCGTAGAGTCACGAGGACAAAATGTGTGATCCAGGAATATTTGGTCTGTTAAATATTATGTTTGTCATGTTCCCATAAGGTACCTGTCCCGCCAACAGCGAGAAAGCGAGTAGCGATTTTATCGCTCAAAAAACGTATATAGAGTTGGATCAACGTAACTAGGCCGGACTGAAGTAGGCGACAAGTGGTTGCGCAAATGCATTTTTTGGAAGTAAATGGTGATAGGAAGCGGGGGCGGGGGCGGTAACTAAACCAAGAGAATTAGAGATGCGATTACGCATTACATTGTCATAATTAGTATTACTAACTCATGTTTTTTTGTGATTATTTTCGTAAAGAAATGGTTTTTCAAAATTTCTTTAGTATTTATTGTAACTGTTCTAAATTTAAACTTTTATGAACTCATTTAAATAGTGTTTTTATATTGTTGAATTAAAATGTTGTTAGTATTTTTAATCGATTAAACATAATTAATCGTTTTCGTTAGTAATTTTAGGGTCGCATCTCTATGACATGCGCGAAAGTGATAAAAACCTAACTTCAATCCGGTCAAGTTACGTTGATCGTACTGTACTTATCTAGATCCCGTGTTAACAAAAGAAATAGTTGACCGCTGATCATTCACACTGCCAGCGTGTACTCGCTCTATACTGCATCTCTTTTGTTTACTTGAACGGGATCTACAATATTGTATGTTTCTTGAGCGATAAAATCGCTAATCGCATCTCGATCATCGCCGGCGCACTAACGAGCATTTTAACTTTAAAACCGGACAAAAGTGACAACTACAAATTTCTGTAAATGTCGCCTAAGTTGGCGTTATTTTGTACCTGAGTTATTGTACTATCATAAACCGGTTCCACCTCGGACCCTTCCCCTCCGCGCGCCGCGGTCAGGTAGTCGGAATCTAGCCTTTGTTTAATACGCACGCCTGTTTTACGACACGTTCTATTGTTTTTAAACTTGCACTCGGTGTTAAAACTGGTTTGAAGTAGATTTTGGAAAGTTTTAGCTATGGAATCTGATGAACAAGGTATGTACATAATTTTAATGTATATAATTTTTTATATGATTGACTATTATGTATTTTAGAACCAGTATAAATAGAGGCAAAAATATTGAATATCGTGTATGTTTTTTTTTATTACTTAGTGGTTTTGAAATAGTACCGAGTTAGATCGGGTTATAAACATAGTTTTGTGGTAAAATATAGAGTTTCACTATATCAAAACACTAAAAACATTTTCCACCACTTCAAGAAAAATGACCTTTAAAAGTGATGTAAGGATTTTTCAATTATTAAGCTTATTTATTAACTTGGTCGTTTCTTTGCAGATTCGAAATCTTTATATATCATTTTTAAAGAGAGCTCAGCTAGAAAATTAGATGACAAGGTAACATTTATGGAAAATAAGCTCCGAGAAATGATGAAATGCCCCCAAAATGAGTATAAAACCTTAAGTCACGATTTATGTCATTTCAAATCTGATTTAAAGAAGAGATGGTTTTCGTGTAATTACATTGAAGAGAGATTTATGAGAAAAAACGAAAGATGGCTTAATGTTTTAATACCATTACATAAATGGACACCGAAAACTAAGCCGGGGCGCCCAAACAAGGACTTTTAAGAATTTACTGATCGCAGTAAAAGACGAAAAACAAAAGAACTCCGTGATGAGGTACCAGTGGAAGTGCTTACTTTTGCAGCTAGCGTCAGTTAACATAAGTCGGGAAATGCTGCGGCTTCAAAACTTATAAAAGATGCAACTTCTACACCAACAAGAGCCAAACGGTACAGAAAAGTGATAAATGCCACTCAGGTAGCAAAAATAAAAACGTACACACCTGAAGAAGCTTTGCACATCTTTGTCGAAGGCGGCTTTACAAGGAAGCAGTGGGAGTTACTGCATGATACAACTAAGGGTATATTTCCTTGTTATACCCTTATAAGAGAAGCAAAGAAACTCTGCTATCCAAAACCAGAGGCAGTTCGAGTTACAGAGACGCGTGTGGAAGTTATGCTCCAAGACTTACTGGATCACACAGCTAAAAGGCTTTGTCTTTATCTTGAGGATTTACTGCAAAACTGTACAACAGAAGAACTGGAAAATCTGGAGCTCATTTCAAAATGGGGTTGCGATGGCTCTCATCAAACTTCTTACCAACAAAAGTTTTTAGACAGCTCTCATGATGACTCGAACATTTTTCAAAGTTCATTGGTTCCCCTGAGATTACAGTCTCATGTTGGGGACAAAATGAAGACTTTATGGCAAAATCCGACACCATCATCTACTCGTTTTTGCCGGCCAATCCGTATTCGATTTCTCCACGAAACAGTAGATATTACAAATGATGAAATAAAGTATGTAGAAGATCAAGCTACACACCTATTAAAGACCAAAATAGAAAATCGTAATAGATCCACTTTCGTGCGACATACATTACTCCCAACCATGGTTGATGCGAAAGTTTGCAACGCAGCTACTGGCACATCATCCACTATGAGGTGTTACATATGTGGCAAAACGTTCAAAGCCTTCAATGACTTTGAAAATTTAAATGCGGAGGATCCTCAATCACTAAGGTTTGGATTGTCAATACTTCACGCAAGAATCCGTTTTTTTGAAACGAGTTTACATATAGCCTACAAACTTCCTCTGCAAAAATGGCAAGCCCGAACTGCAGAAGAAAAAACTGTGGTCAAAAACACAAAAGAAAAAATCCAAAAGAAATATAGGGAAAAGACTGGCTTGGTTATAGATATGCCAAAAGCTGGTTTCGGCAATTCCAATTCAGGCAACACATCCAGAAGATTCTTCGCCGATCCAGATCTAGCTGCTGAAATCACTGGCATAAATAAAGAGTTTATAATTAAACTTAAGGTGATTCTGGAAGCTATGTCGTCTGGTCACAAAATAAATGCAGAGAAGTTCGGAGAATATTGCAAAGATACTGCAAAAATGTATGTCTAACTGTACTGTTGGCATCCAATGACGCCAACTCTTCACAAAATCCTAGTGCACGGTTCAACAATAATAAAATATGCCATCCTCCCTATCGGACCACTATCCGAAGAGGCCGCGGAAGCCCGTAAACACTATCGCTCATACCGCCAAAATTATGCACGAACATTTTCGAGGACTCAATGTAATCAAGATGTCCTCAACAGGCTACTTCTCACATCAGATCCATATATTAGTTGTCTACGGAAGCGTAAACCGAGCAAAAGCCAGCCCTTCATGAGTGAAACCATAGAGTTGTTCGAGCCAGAAGAACTGGATACAGAAGTAGACCAAGCATCGAAACTTTCTCACTCTGATGATAATGAATCAGACTAAGATTTATTACAATTAAATAATCTTATGTTGATAATTTTAATTTAGTTATATTTGTAAAAATATATGTTTTTCTTTATTCACATATGTATTTTTATTCATTTCCAATAAAATAAAAGTACTAACTAATTTTGTCCGGTTTAAAATGCAAAATGCTCGTTAGTGCGGCGGTGGGACAGATGTTATACACAGGGCTTGTAACCTAGTGCATCAGTTTCTTTTAAAAAAGAAAGAGAAAAACTTGCAACAAGCATTAGTTTTCTCAGTGTGAACTTTAAACGTTGGACGCCGCAAATGTTGGGTGCTGTTGCTGCGTACGGCAGACGCGCAGGGAATATGCACGTATTTTTTTTATTGTTTTTAATGTTTCAACTATATATTCGTAAACTTTTACGACAGTCTCCCGTGACCACGGCCGTTGCAATACGGTCGAAACGTCGGGCAATAAAACAAAGGTATTTAGCCTAAAAATAAAATATTTACGCGATTAAGATCCGTAGCTTATAAAATTCTATAACGTTTCTACGAGTTATTAATTTTTCTGAAAAGTCAAAATCGATATGGTTTGAATGAAATGCAGACATGTGATGTCAACACTATGGTCATCATATTTACTGACTTTTTATTATTTTGATAATTGTAAAATTTAAAATCTGGAGGAACACATTTTTCAGAATACTTTATAAAGTATTATTGTATGGTTAGTATGAAATAATTAATTGTAATAGTAATCAAATAACTAACTGTACTTACAGTTGGGTGGTGTCAATGGCACTCCATTTTCCTCGGCCCACCCTACAGGGTGAATGTAGGGCGAGGTGGGATCGACCCAAAAGTCGTACATCTCGTCCCAGCTGTCGAAGTTGATCAGCATCCTATTGTCAAGGATGTCAGCGATAGTGGCCACGCAGACCAGCTCGTTTTTACGGTCTTCGGCTTCTAGCTTCATGCCGATGCGGAAACAATGTGGTTTGAACATCTGTATTGAATTTAAAAAAAAGGAATTAAGGTCATTGTGATTAATAAAATAAGCATTTTCAGAAAAGGGGTCTTTTTTTCTTTTTTAGACAAATTAAAATACAGATGCAGTGTATTTTACATGCTTTATATTTTCGTCTTATCCTATAAAACCAAATTGCATTAACACAGGGGAATATAACTGAGAAAAGTAGATTTAAGTCAATACACTCTAAACTATAATATGTCTATGGATCTAATATGGATGTTTTGATATTCTAATAGGTAAAGGTATCTTTTTCGAAAATATGATGTGGAATCTTGAACCACATCTATGTACCTAACACACTAGCTGACCCGCGCAACTTCGTATGCGTAAAGTTTTCTTGTTTTTGCAACATTTTTCATTGCTGCTCCACCCCTATTGGTCGTAGCATGATGTTCTATAGCCTTCCTCGATAAATGGACTGTCAATCAGTAAAAGATTTTTTCAATTCGGATCAGTACTTTCTGAGATTACCGCGTTGAAACAAACAAACTCTTCAGCTTTATAATATTAGTATAGATGACACTCACAAATAACGTGGCTTTCCATTGGTAAAAGAATTGGTTCTGTAAATTCAGAGATTACTTCCTACAAGCTCACAATAACACAAATTTTACCTCTTTATGATATTAGTATAGATATACAAGAGAAATAAGTAATATGTCACCTAAATTGCTAGTAATCTTTGTTAATAATTTACAACTGAACAACCTATCAATAACATTGCTAATTAACACAAATTTAGATATTTTTTTTATATAAAACTTTCTTTAGAGAATACTTTATTTAGAATATTATTCTATGCTAAACTAGAAAAGGCACTTACCGAGTTAGTGACATGGGTAAAGAGATTTCTGGGTGCGGCGACGGCTCTCATCTGCTTCAAGTATAGCGGCCAAGAAAAATTCGACATGCTTATATTGCCCGGAGGCCTTAATGTTCGACCATTTTTCTCGCACCATCCTGCTGGGAATATATCCAAACAGTCCGCATTAACCCAATAGTCATAAAGCTCATTGTACTCATCAAAGTGAAGTCTCATCCTGTACCCTTGGACCTCAACAACAGACACCACACAGAACAAAGATGGATGTTGTGGGTCTATCGCTTCCATGCGCATTCCAACTTTAAAACCATTCCTAGTATAAGGAAATGGATTTTTAAACAACTTGACTGGAGCATCCTTTGATTTACAAAAGTCAAGGTACCGCATCCAAGAAAATCCATTCTTCCCACACATCCATGGATACTTTTCGTTCTCAATTAAATCCTCACTCATTTTTAATAACGCCGCTTCAGATAACTGTGTATTACTCGGCATAGAATCATAGTGTTTGAGCAACACCTTATCATCTTTCCCTTCAGATAAAATTATATCAGAATCAGACAATTGTTTCTTCATCAATAATTTCTTCATCTTATTCTTTTTCTTGATCAACTCGACGCGTTCTTTATCTTTTTTCTTTTGTAACGCTTTCGTTACTTCGTTTTGGCATGCGGCACTGCAGAAGCTAGGCGTGATAAACTCTGCTGCCATGCCGTGACAGCCACAACACTCGCATCTAAATAAGTCTTCAGGCGAATGAGGCTTCTTTTCTTTACTATTTCTATCTATTCTCTGTTTCATTTGAGTGTGGTACTTGCCATCTTCCTGATCACTATCTAATAGATCTATGAGACCAAACTCATTAGTCTGGAACTGTATGTTGCTGCCCTGTAGTCTGGCAACGCCATTATTCCATATTAATCCTGGGGGATCTTCTTCTAGCATACCTTCCATTTTGACATTGTCCTTTTTGTTATAATCATCTATTTTGGAATAGTACATGTGTTGAGGTTTCTCAGTATTTGATTGTGTTTTATGGTGTTTATAGTCTTCATTGTCTGAATCTAAATGTTTAGCCTCTAGTTCTTTATCCAGTTTTTCATCACAAAAGAGTGAAGGAACACGATGATCATCATTACAGTCGGCCTCATGTGGTTCCTCCAATTTCTCAATTTTAGGAGGTATCGACAATTTAACACTTTTATTTGATAGGTTTTCTGTGCATAATGATATACGCCTCTTCATGTTGGCACTAGCAGTCTTTCTTTCACTGTTGTCTGAGTTTGAGCGCCTCAGTATCGCAGGCGCGGCGATTGTCGGTGGCCCTATATCATTTCTATCAATCAGATTTCTAAATCCCATATCACTTCTATCTATTGTACTCCTATTTAACAAACTTTTGCCTTTCTCAGGAATAGCCAAGGTGAAGGAATTTTCTCTACTATCATCCTCATTGGCTATCGACAGAGTATAAATATCGTCATTCATTGACGCATTGGTTTCTGGTATTGAAAGTGTATATTCTCCTTGTTCACCAGTAGGTTCTGCTCTGGACCCAGGAATGGATATTGCGAAAGCCTTCTCGCCTTTTGGACTTTGTGGTATATCTTTGCCATTCAACAATTTAAGTGGTTGGAGAGGTGGTAGGTCCTGTGTCTCCATAGGTCCTGTGTCACGCATAACTGTTATATTACCCTGAGGATCATTTTGTATCTGTCCATTGGCTATCTGAAGATTAATTATTGGGCCTTTTGATGCCATAGTAGCAGGCAACGTAACAGGCAAAATAAATTTTGTATTCTGAATCTTAGGCATGTTCATTGGTGTAATAAACAGTTTCTGATTGTTGGCATTCATATTGGCTTGATTATTCGATATTAATATTGACTGACTTTCAGTCATATTCTTCTGGGTGGGTTTCTTCATGGAACCAAGATAGGCTATGGCTTGTTTGCCCTGGTTGTTGGGTGCAATGCTGACTGGCACCATCATTTTGTCATTAGCTTTTGGTTTCTGTATGACTATCGGCTGACTGGCATTCACAGGAGCGAGGATGGAAGACTTGTTTGGTGCTGGTGCAATGTTTTTTGGTGCTATATTCGGTTTTGTGTTCACATTTACATTGGATATTAGATGTATGTTCGAATTGCTGGTGACCTGTAGGAATGAAATAAAACAATCCATAAAGTATCGATAAATAATATACAACTATAGATTGTTAGTATGTGCTGGATTTATATGAATCTCGGGCCAAATAAATGACAAATGTATTTTTATATCAGAAGGCGAATCCGTGAGCAAAACTAATAGATAAGTATTTATAGATTTAACAAATTTGTTTATATTATATAACAAACTTTTATGGCAAAAAAATGTAAGGAACATTTTCTGTTACAAGGTCTTTTCTTGATGTTATTTGAATCAGGTCAACTTTGTTTATGAATGTTTTTGAATATGATCACATGTCATGTTGGTATGACAAATGGTGTTTATTTTATTCTTTAAAATGTTGAAATGCAGTCTATAATGAAATATTAAAACAAAAATTACATAATGAATATTATTTTCAAATGAAAGCAAAAGTATTCACTTATTGTTACATTAATTTATAAATCTTATTTAATGCAATTTAACCTTGCCAGTTATCATAAAGAAGGCCATTTTCAAAGAACAAAGAGAATTATAATTGAACAAAATATGGGATAGTAAAAATTATAAGCATATTATGTGATTGTGATTATCCTCCACCGTTTTGTTATTCTCATAATGAAATGGATCGTCCATTACCACCAGCAAGGAATTAGTTTGTTCAACCTCTACAATTTTTTAACTAATGCAAAGGTATCATAACTTTTTGGTGCGCTGTCCCTTTAAGTTACTTTGAATACAAATGTGTTATAATTTTATCCTAGAAGTGTGTAGGCTGTTTTAACATTTAAAAAAAAAAGTAAAAATTTCCAAAAATAAAACATTCAAAGTCACATAAAGTTACTAAAACTTAACAACAACACTGTTTCAGCAATATATATCATAACCAAATGTACTGTATAGAAAATTTGTTCATATTAGCAAGTTGAGTTTACGAATGCCTTACAGATGCATGTTGTTAATGGTGATGATTCACTTACTGGTCTTCTTACTATGATTTGTGGTGGGTTTCCACTTGTACTTGCTTGTGTGATGACATCAGTACTGGTCATAGGCTTCAGCCCTGTCGGAGTCTGTATGTACACCACATGTGGAACCGGCCGAGGCGCTCCTCGCAGCTGAATGGAATTTGGATTGGAAGGATTCTGCATTTGGAGCACAGCATTATTGTGCCCAACTTGGACTTGGGGAAGGGGGTTATTCACTTTAACTTGAACCCCTGAGCTATCAGGCACTTGCATTTGTGACGAACTTGAAACTGTCATATCAGAACCATCCATACTTGTTGCTCTAGGATTGGAACCCATGTGGACATGAATAATAGAACTGTGTAAAGATTGGTTGGTGTTTTGTAACACTGGCATAGAAGGCAATGTTGATCCTGTTAACTGAATGTTTTGACTTGCAGTAGGGATTTGAAGTGGAACATTAATAGTTTCACCGGCTGGCAATTGTACTGGCACATTTGTAGTACCGGATACTTGGATAGGTAAACTAACAGGTGCTATTTGTAGTGGCACTGTGTTTGTGGGTCCTGATATCTGAACAGGGACATTAATATTAGATGTGGAACCAGGTATTTGCACTGGAACATGCACAGTTGACAGTTGCAAAGGGTATGGGGAGCTATTAGCGTGAATTTTAACAGGAGCTATAGAATGGGTAACCAAATTGTGAGTGATAGGCAAGCTCTGCGAAGCCTGCATCGAGGACACGATCATGCTGCTCGATATTGGCGCCTGAAATATGACAAATGTGTGTCAATCATGTCAAATTAGGACACAAACATCTCAGAAAAAATATTACAAACTCATTGTTAACTTACGCGTAATGTGTTCAATAGTACATTCTGTTGTGCACTATTTTGTGTAAAATTGGCGTTGACTGACGTATTCGCTGATTTCAATAATCTTTTTTTCAAAATTTCTGTCTTGGGCTCATCAAAGTTTTGAAGTGAATTACACTGCTGTCTCTCCATTTCTCGGCGACGAGAATGTGAGCGAGTTCATTACAGACACTCGGTTATCTTTTACAATTCATTATTGATGACCTGCAATGCATTTAAAAATAAAATATCGCGAAATAAAATACCATGCTATCGTAACACTCGCATCTCTTGTTGACTGTTCAGAGATAAAAGTTTTAATAGCTAATTATAAAAATAATACAATTAATCACAAGAGTAAAACTAACTAATTATTTAATCCAAAATACGTTAAACACTCATTTTTCTTTTGCGAGTATCGCACTCGTATCAATTGTGCAGCTACTTTTACAGAACCACAACCTTCTACCAAAAAGTTCACGAAACAGTGAAACCAAAACTTATTACTTACATTTCAATGTTTCGACTGGAAGATGAGTTCTTCGTGTATCTTTCCAAGTATTACAACATCGTTATCGTGTTGAAAAACACTAAAGAAAAATAAATTATTCTCAACACAGCGACGATATTTACCTGCCCAGTACAACTGGTAATAAATCTGACAACATTGCCAAAATGCTGTAGGTGTTCGTTACGTTGGTACTCACAAATTTTTTAACCAATCACAGCGGAGTAATTTCGTGACGAAGCTTTCGCGCCCGATTATTCAGCTAAAAAAAGTCAACAGATAAGTTTATAATTAAACAGTTTGGTATGCAAAGATGAGCGATTCAATGATAAACGATAATACGCGAATATATTTCATTGGTATAATATGAAGTATTTTCTTTTAATTAGTGCAGCAGGTCATTAAATTATGGATTTGTTTTTATTTATAAATTGTTGCTACGCAAATAAGTACATGAAATCTAAATGAATCATAAATAATTGATCCTAGGCCATTGCAATAGAGTACATTTTTCATTGCTGCTAACTGCTAAGCATTTATTTATGTTTTGATAACGTCTCAGTTATATTAGTTTTCAGGATATTTTTATTTGTATACTATAGTGGTTTAAAAAAATCTATTCTAGGAAATGAGGATAACCTCTGGTAAAAAAAAAACTAATAGCGAAAACCGGAAGCGGATCCAGATTTTCATTTATTTTGTTTACCATACTTCCTTTCATAACTTTAGCCGGGATAAATAAAGAAGAAAAAAATGAGTGACTGTAGTAGAGGTCATGGATTTTCTATGAGATTGTTATTATAGTGGCATTATAAAAACATAATTATTAACAAAACGTTTGTAATAATTAGCCTGTCATTATTAGTAACGTCATTACAAAAACATTTTCAGTTCGCAGATTATTCAAAAACTGTTTTGAAAATAAAATAATGTTTAGCACCACCGTTTTCATCTGTAAATGTAGATAAACTTTCGCATTATTTGTACACATTAAGTTTCCATCTGATCAAATCACAATACACAAAAGTGAGATTTCAATTTCACTTATGTGTGGTGATGTGAGCGGTGAGCGTTCGCCATGAGATCGTACTCGGAAGGTCGGATACCCATCCGACATTCCGAGTACGACCTCATGATGACAGTACCCTCTTAATAAAAATGCACTCTGTGGCAGTACTATAACTACAAAAGCCAAGAGGGCAAACAGTGTATTAAAATTAAAACATAACGAAAGTTGTCAATTGTCATTTTGTCAAAACATATTTTGTTGTATGTCAAAATAATTTTCTTTTTGCGATTTCGTATTTAGTATTAAATTAGATATTATTTATTGAAGACGCAAGTAACAAGCAAGACGAGAGTATTTAGCTTAAGTTTGGACCAACTTAAAGTTTTTGTTTCAAGACGTACAAACATTTTAATGCGTAAGTGTTCCAAGTTATCTAGGGTCGACAAAAATATTGTTATGGGATACGATTAGATTACGTAGAGAGCGCAATTTCTTTATATCGAGTTTAATAATTATTTTAATTAGCTTATTGTTACGGTTAAATGCACTTCTTGTTACCAGTAGTTGTACAAACTCGAAAATTGTTTATATTCTAGCTATTTCTTTGTTTTTGGCGAAGTCTTTACAGTTCAATATTTTGTTTCCATATTCACTCACTTTCCAGAAAATGAATAGGAAGGAAAGCCTTAGTAATATTCATTTAAATTTGATTGTTATATCGTGCTGGCCTAGCCTGCGTCCAATGGCTTGCAGGGTACACCATTTTTTGAAAAAAAAATGAAAATGCAAACTATCATGAAAAGTATTTTTTTGAGAATTGAAAGACTGTTATTTACTGTTTATTTTAGTGTGTGAGTGTATGTGATTTAGATTTTATTTGTGTTTTATCTATAATCTTGTTTGTGTTGTATAATCTGGTTTGGATTTATATCACCTTTAATTAATTTTATTTCACAAATAAACACTATTCTGATTAGATAGGAAACCCACAATTCCTTAAATTATAAACTGTAAGTTCCTAAAATAAATATTAATAGTTCAGTCAATAAATATAAAAATAAATGACCTTGACTTGTATTTTTATTATTTCTTATACTGGTTTGGACTTTGTCTTTTTATTTAAATCATATGTCTGCATTGAAGTTAAAAGCAATTTCCAAGTCTTATTATCATGTATGTAATAAAAGTGTTTGAATGAAAAGTTAATTTCATTCATCTAGGGCTTAACTGTTCGATAATATTTGATGAAGTTTGTTATGCAAGTAGCTACATTCCTAGGAAATCATTCTACTAATATTATAAATGCGAAAGTTTGAATTGATGTTTGTTTGTCAATCATGCCACAAACCCATTACCTGGCGTAAAAGCGAAATTTGGCACAGAGATATAATAGTCTGGAATAGCACATAGGTCATTTATTCATCTTTTTATCCAGGAAAATGTCTGAGATTTTATTTATTTTTATTTTCATGGGAACAGTCACGAGCAACAGTAAATAATACCTAACTATTTTATTTATTTGTAAATAAGGTTGTTTGGTTCATTTTGCTGGCATGGTTTTAGTTAAAGTCCTTCCAATGGCTGAAAAGCATTAAAAAGCTTTCCAATCTCTATACCAAATTTCATTAAAATCAGTTTAGCCTGGAACTCTGTCTGCATGTCAAGTAGTTTGAGAGAGAATTGTAATAAAAACATGGATTGGAATAATGACCCTTATAATAGAAATAATAATTCAATAATTATTAGAATGATTTATTCTTTGTTACATTAGTAATTGTCTGGATCATTTCATAAATTTTGATAATAATAATAAAAACTTTATTGTTCTTTCTCACATAGACATTACAAAAAATGTACATAGGACAATATCTATTCATCATTTATTCTTAACAAACTACTATGTGAAAGACTGGCAGCTGTACTAGAAGAGACCTGTATTACAGCTTACCAGCCTTTCCTAACTCTGGATTAATATAATTAAAAAAAAAAAGTTGTGCAATGCAGGTAATGTGTGTGTGTGATATATATTTGTATGAAAATCTGAATGAGAATGTGACTTTGAATTTGACAGACTCTAGCCACATAGACAGAGTCACGGGCTAAAGGTAGTATATAAAATTTGATTACAAACTAATTGTAAATTTGCAGCACATTTGATGAACGCTGTTGACAATGAGTAGCCAGCACCAGTACATGAGTGTGAACAATACAGCAACTGCACGAGTCGGCGACATTGAACACATTAGTAAGACTTATTTTAATTCATTTTGTACTATCATGTAAGATATTGCACTTTTCTAGTGAATAGATAGACTTTATGGCATGGTAATTACAACTTTTAGCAAGTATTTAACACCTGAAAACTCAAATTTAGTACATATGGATGTAAACATGTATACCTTTCCCTTCGGCCACATTCGAAACCAAGTTTCGAAACCGGTTTCGAAAACAGAATATTTTTTCTTCTTTCGAAATTGGTTTCGATAAAAGAATAATACTTCTTCTTCCGAAACTGGTTTCGATAAAAGAATAATATTTCCTCTTCCGAAACTCTGTCAAAACTCCCGTCGATGTCACCAAAGGGGCTAAAAATAATTCCCCACAGTCAACGATCCATAATAAACAAGACTTTTATAAAACATCCAAATACACTGCGAATATTCAATAAACTGCGAACAAAAAAGCTAACTATTAATCTATTAAAACTTTTATTTAGCAAATCAGTAAAAATTAGATACAAAATATTGGCTGCCAAGGTTTCTTCTTTATTCTATTATTATTTTTTTTTTTTTTAATTATTATTTTTTCTTTTCATTACATTTCGGAGCAGCTCGTCTCGATCCGTGCGAGCTTCGTACAGCCGTACCATATACGTTACATAGCTCGGCCGAGCTACATGGTAAGCGGAGTATTAGGTTTCATTTTCGTTACGGAATTTCTTGATTCGGTCACCGCGCTTGAAGCCCGCGATAAAAGCTATGCAATAGCTTAAAAAAATTGACACTAAAAACGCACTTGACTGTAACTGTCTCCATTTTATGAAACTGCTGTTCAATCAGTGTCACCATCAACACAATCGCTCAGTCACAATCAGTTTACACAACGAAAACGAATCTTTATTTTCCTATAGTTACAAACCTCTTTTAACATTAACCTTGAACACTTAGAAAAATAATAGAATAAAGAAGAAACCTTGGCAGGCAATATTTTGTATCTAATTTTTACTGATTTGCTAAATAAAAGTTTTAATAGTCAATAGATTAATAGTTAGCTTTTTTGTTCGCAGTTTATTGAATATTCGCAGTGTATTTGGATGTTTTATAAAAGTCTTGTTTATTATGGATCGTTGACTGTGGGGAATTATTTTTAGCCCCTTTGGTGACATCGACGGGAGTTTTGACAGAGTTTCGGAAGAGGAAATATTATTCTTTTATCGAAACCAGTTTCGGAAGAAGAAGTATTATTCTTTTATCGAAACCAATTTCGAAAGAAGAAAAAATATTCTGTTTTCGAAACCGGTTTCGAAACTTGGTTTCGAATGTGGCCGAAGGGATACCTTTGATGGGCAGAAGTAATTCTGTTGCTACCTAAGTTATCTTTATATGATACTTGGCTGCGTTTGAATGGCGCGAAGAAAATCTTGCGCCCGCCGCGCGGTGACCGCATGCCTCCGCGTAGGTACCTCTACTTGTGTTCACTCACAAGCAAATTTAACTTTTATTGACTAGGCCATGAGATTCAAATTCTTTGGAATAACAGCGCGGCTGTGGCGGGTGACGTCGTGCTGGCCGTGTACTTGGGTTCAAACACAAGCAGATTTAACTTTTATTGACTAGGCCATAAGATTCAAATTCTTTAGAATTATCAGACAGCGCGGCTGTGGCGCGGTGACGGCGTACTGGCCGTGTACTTGTGTTCAATCACAAGCAAATTTAAGTTTTATTGACTAGGCCATAAGATTCCAATTCTTTGGAATCATCAAACAGCAGTCCCCGCACAGTCTTTCTGTTAAGTACTCTCCTAGTGCAATTATGGCTGCTATGACCCTCTCCCTTTTGTATCCACTTTTGGGTGTCAACCAGTGGTCTCCTAACCAATTTTAGTCTAGAGCCTAGCCAACTAAACAAAGGAAACCTTTGACTAGCCAACTAAACATTTTGATTAAAACGACTCCTTCGGAAAGAGACTAGTCACAGGACCATTGGCCTAACCTTTTTTTTTTTGTTCTGCAGAGGCACAGAAGGGTTTACCGTGTTTAGACACATTGCGCGGGTACTCGATCTTTGTGCCCTCTCATTTTGGCGCTCTAAGCATTTTCTAATTCTAACCAGTTTAAACACATTATCTGTGTATACAGTTACTATCAACGTAGCTGTTGTTGTGTATAAAAAGGTTAGAAATATGTTATGTATTGCGTTTCAATAAGAGTGCTGCTACGTTCGGAGCACGCAAACGGTGGCACGTACTTGACGATTGCGTGCTTTCCTAAAAAAGTTAAGTTCCGTCGTGTCACGAATCAGACTACTGATTTACAGAAACATATTTAGCAACTTTATGCATAGACCAATTCGCATAATGTTCGCGATATGGAACTTTGTCACGCAGTTCGACTTATTTTTGAATCAATTTTCATAATATTTATGTAAGTTAACAACTAAGATTTTAGTTGAACTTGAACTGGTTTAAGTTATTTAAGCAAATGTTTCTTGACAGAAATTCTATGCTGGTCAATATATTTTGCAACTAATATCAACACTCACTGACATTGTATTCAAGATTTTTACCCAATTTGGAATTAATATTCATTTATTAAGGGATATTGGTAGTAAACAAACATATCCTGTGTATCTGACCACCTGCATACTGGATGTCTTGATGACTGCCTCCGACAATGCAGACGATGTGGCCGCATTCTGATCCACTCCCATATAATATTTGATACCTGCAGTGTTTGCTGTCGACTAGACATAGACGTATGACTCATACATCTGTTTCATCATTTAATGTATTTGTTTCTAAAGTGCTGAATAGCATTCTACTTGACCTAACGAAGGTCCTCCATTTTCGCACGAATATGCGAACTTACAAGTATATTTGCAAAGTATTTGACACATTACCTGTTTTCCAAGCAGTGTCAGTTTTCAGCGAATAAATTCGCGGCATAAGGCTGGTTTTCTTCTAATCACTACTCTAACTGACGCTGTATGTAATTAAATGCAACATTTCTGAGTGACGTTGACAGCTCCTCGTACATAATGTGCATCATCGCCGACGATCAGTGTGAGAGATAAACTAGCCTAAGTTATAGGTACTGACCAGCTCTCATATGCAGCCCATACTTTTCATCAATCAATCTTTGCACGCATATGAGAAATCACAATGTTAGGTGCCTATTTTTCTTTGTGGAACATTGTATTTTTATGTCTGAAGTAGAATGCTTTGGTCGATTGACGCTATTTTATGCACCTCTATGTGCACATATACATAAACGGATATGCATTTAAACGCGCGTGAGTAAATTCTAGTAATATTTAAGTTTGGTTCGCACGCAAGTGGCTATTTAGGCCGGTATTTTTTTCAAGGCGGCAACCAAGTTGGTATACCTACCGCTCACCTGCTGGTGGCGACTATGAAACTTTGTCATCATCAGATTCATGGGCGTACTCACAATAATTTTTCGGGAGGGGCTTTAATAATTACGGGTAGGCGAGACCCCTCCATGTTCCATGCCATGGAGAGCATTTTAAGCTATCAGTCCGTGCTTAATATGTATCTATAGAAGCGGCGGTAGCCTAAATGGCTATGGCGTCGGTCTCGCAATCTTGAGATCGCGGGTTCGAATCCTAACCATTATACTACCGACGTCGACCGAACCCACTCCTAACACAAGTCATTGAGCTTAGCTAGATAACAGGATTGCTAGTCATGTGGGACCACAATCCCACATTGCTAGATATTTTGCATATAATGCTTTAAAAAAATATCTATTCTTCCGTGTCGGCACCCGTTCACGTGAGGGAATATAAGTGACCTCTTGTTTGCACACATAACTACTTGTACACTACACTCTATGCAGATTTTCTTAAGAAGACATTATTTTCATACCTATTGAAAATGCCCTTTTAAATAATAGGCACAGTGTCCTTATTGCTCACTTGTCATTTTTTTTTTTCTTACGACAGGCCACCTGTCGGAGCACATAGGGTCTCTATGTTTGTCTTCGGAGTATTCTGACGTGACGCTGATCGTGGAGGGGCAGCGGATCCCCGCGCACAAGGTGATCCTCGCCGCTAGCAGTGACTACTTCAGGGCGTTACTGTATGGCGGCATGAGAGAGGCTAACCAGGTCGGTAAATAAAAACAAGTGTAACTATTAGTATTAGGATGTATTTGACACCATAATATATTTCTGGTAAGTTTCCCTAGGCCTCAGACAGGGTATGTATCTAACTGTCCAGGGTGTACCTGCAATAAATGTATCATCGTTTGCTGCGTCTAATTATGATACACGTATTCCGGGCTGGGTTGTTTCACCCCACCCCAGTTACTCTATTTTGATATCTCTATGTTAGCATTATGAGATGGTGGGCTAAAGATAAAAAATACATTAAAAAGTAGTAAAGGTTCCCAAACTGGTCAACTGAGGAAGTACATACGTGTGATTTACTGGATGATAGTGATACAACTTGATATATCTGAGGTTTATCGAATACTAGCTGTGCCTGCGAATACGTCCGCGTGTTGATGGAGTGCTGCTCTCTCCCAAAAAAAGTAGCCTAAGTTACTCCTAACATCCTTAGGTGTCTGACAAGTCCCATCATAATCCGTCCACCCGGAGATTAGCCGGAACAAACAGACAAAAAAATAAAAATTGTGTTTTTGTTATATAAGTACCATATACAGAATGATTTGTACAATACTAATCTCATTTAGCTCATTACATTTGCTTCCCACGCTTCGCAAACCCGGCGAAGATCCAGCTTAATTTAGATGTACAGTAACTTTTCGAAATATCAATTTCAATTTATTTATTCCATATACAGAAGATAACAAGATATTACAATTATTACAAATGTTTACTTAAATATCTAGCTTAATACTTATGCTTGAACTAGGAAAACCTGTGTTTCAGGCGAATAGTGCCTAAAAACAACTATAATCACATTTTAAAACATTTAAAAGTAAAAAATAACTATGAGTGAGTTTTAAAGAATAAAGATATAATATTTAGACAACACTATATGAACATATAAATCAATGAAACGAAAGCTGTAAATAATTAGTTTCTTAATTAAATTAATTAATATTAATATAATAAAAACTATATTTATTTGAGTACAATTAATAATTTCTCTGTATCTTCGTAAGACATATTTTGGAGGACTTCCTTAAGCTTCTTCTTACAATTTCCTAGGGTCATGGAATAAATATTTGCAATCGCATTTAGCCTATTATAAAGAAGCGGTCCTAGGAAGATGAAGAACTTGGCAGTGAAAGCATGTTTTATTGCTATTTCTCTATTGCAAACTATATCTTTTCTTCGTTTATTAATGTATGCAGTGCTGAAGGGGAGACAAGTGTGCTGCTTTGTTACTATGTCCATAATAAATAATTGTCGAACTGTTAGTACTTCACAAGATTGGTAGAGCAGGTTAGTGGGATAAAGAAAAGGGCGGAACGTAGAAACTTTGAGGATAGCTCTCTGTGCTCTCTCAATTGTTAATAACAATGTTTTACCAGCGCCACCCCATGTGGTAATACAGTAAGTTAATAGTGACCGGCATAGGGCAAAATAAACTTGTTTAGTTAGTTGAGAATCTGCAATATAACGCAACTTTTTAAAAACAAATATTAACTTACGGATTCTGTTATTTAAAGCTTCTATGTGGTATTTAAATGTAAGGGTTTCATCTAAAATAACACCCAGGTATTTTATTTTATTTGTACTTTTAATGTAAACTAACTTTTAATGTAATATCGTAAACTAGCTGACCCGCGCAACTTCGTATGCGTCAATTTTCCCCGTTTTTGTAACATTTTTCATTGCTGCTCCGCTGATGTTATTTCTCGATAAAAGGGCTATTCAACAGAAAAATATTTTTTCAATTCGGACCCGTAGTTCCTGAGATGCCGCGTTCAAACAAACAAACTCTTCAGCTTTAAATTATTAGTATAGATGTAAGAGAAATTCGATTTTGGATTGTCAAAAAGATTAATGTAGTATACTTACATGCTTAACTTCAGTGAAGCAGGCCAAAATTATCTGTATGAACAATAGTGTAGGTATTAAACAGTAATTTGATGGCACGGTTGATAAACATGGTTTTGTTTAATGTTACTCATCTTTGTGTATTGATTAGGGTTCAACAGCACATTACGCTGTTAATGTTGATCGAAGGACATCACAGATAAATATCAAGCTGATTCGATAGTAGCAATGAAAAATAAAATTTAAAGTATTTATAAAATAAAATATCATTTTATGAAAATATACATTTTACGGGTCTTAATTGCGTGCATCTTAAACCATGGCCGTTGCAATACGGTCGAAACGTCGGACAATAAACAAGGTATTTTACCTTAAATTATTCACGCGATTAAGACCCGTAATATATATACATATTTTCATAATGTGTACAAATCGCAAAAGTTTATCAATAAAAAATCATATTTTGTTAGTAACAATTTAGACTTAAACAAACACAATGATTACAAATGAATGAGTCATATAGCTCAGCTATCATTTTTAGTATACTGTTGGAGCTGGCTCGCACTCTGCAAACCATAGATGCAGTCTTTTTGGGCCATATAGTGTAGAAACCACTAGGGTTTCTTTCCGCAAACATCCCTGATGCACCAACATTCTAATACCATTGTTATAGAGGACGCATAGAGTTAGCGCGTTGCGTATAGTTAGTCCATTGCGTGCTCGTGTAAAATACTTGGCAGTAGGCTTTAAATACAGTTATTTTAACAGATTCACTACAACGCGCGAACCTGCGGGTAACCATATTGCATCGGACCGCCACAGCGATCTACGTTCCCGTTCTATGCCCTTTTTTTTAAATAGATAAATATATTTTGTTTTTCAGGTCATCGGTAACATAACGCCCTAGATATTTAAATTGATTTAAACGCTAAAATTAAATAATTGTGAACTCACGTCCACAATCATTTAATTTTATAGCAGGTACCGAATCTGGGCACTTTCCACCACCGGTCCTAAAGACTAAGAAAACACTTTTTTTAACATTATATTCCAATCCATGTGACATAGTATAATGTTGACAGCATTCTAGCAGTTCCCTAAGGCCCGTGATTGATGGGCTCAGTAGCACCATGTCGTCAGCGTAACTGATGTTATTTACACTAATATCGTGGATGCGACATCCAACTACTGAGTTCAACCATCAGGTTGACATATAAGTTAAACAACTTTGGAGATGTTTTGCCCCCTGGTGAGTCAATTTCAAGTCATTCCACTGACTAAAACATGTTTGTTTCAGGCTGAAGTGGAATTACAAGCACCACTGCACGCGTTCAAAGCACTACTGCGATATGTTTACTCAGGTAAATGTTTAGGTACTTACCGTTTATTATTTTACTAACATTATACATGCGAAACTGTTGGTTTATACGGGAATAAAAGATGTCAGTTTATGTACAAACCAGAATGCATATTCATGGGAATATATAGAGAAAAATAGCTCGTAAAGAGAAAGAAAGAAAACCACAATCACCCAGGTTCAGGAAAACTACATGAATGTATCCAGATATGTAGGTCAGAAATATTGAAGCAAAAATCATTACTATTATGAATTTTGGTATGAGGTATTAGGTACTGTCCTTAGTTTAAAGAACATATTTCCATTGTTTTAATAGTTTATTAAAGAACATATTGGTTGATATCCATAAAAATTACTAGCTGCTCGACCTGGCTTTACACGAGTGTAATTATTAAATACTATTTAAAAAAATATTTTTTACAAACTTTTTTTCAAATAGGCTCTGGAGAACCTGACAATAACAAACACACTAAATAAGAATTATACAATTTGGTACAGTCGTTCTGGAGTTATGCGCGTACATATATTTCTGCGATTATTTTTGTTTATAAAGATTACTGTAATATATCTTGATAGTTTAAAAGAATGGCCCATTAGTTTCTTGGTTGTCTTTTCATTTGCTTTACTTAGAATTGTCGCCTAACTTAATTTTTCCAAATTAGATTTTTTGAACAATAATTGATTTGGTTTAGTGACATAACGATACACGAGTTTTAAGTTTGAGTATTCTGTAACTCCCTGATTCAGTGGCGACCAAGATATCTGGGAGGTTAAGCAACGTTACCATTATCGGTTCATAGATTGGTGACTGTTTTCGAACATTATCACACTACTCCGTGCCTCGGAGAGCACGTTAAGATTGGTCCGGGAAGCGTTCACAAGATTATACACGAGCACCTTTCCGTGAGGAGGATAGTTCCGTAACCTCACCGAAGCTCAGAAGCAGGCGCGTGGAGTGGTGCCGTGATATGATTCAAAAAATTGAAGCAGGCTCGTCTCACACTGTGGCAGATGACGAATCCTGGATTTATCAGTCCGATCCTGACACAAAGCGTCAGTCGACAGTACGAACGAACCAACGCCTACGAAGGTAAAGCGATCGAGAAGCGCACGGAAAATCTTGATCGTTAGTTTCACTTTGACGGGGTTAGGTTAGGGAGACTATTGAAGCAGCATCAATGCGGAATGGTATACCACAAAATGCCTGCCAGAAGTTTTGTCTGCAATGAGCAACAAGCGACCGAACACCGGGCTCCGCGAGGTACTGCTTTACCATGACAACGCGCCCGCGCTCTCAGCACTCAAAACGAAGGACCACACTGGTCAGAGTCTTAGGTCACCTTGCTCCTTGCAGTCCTGATTTGGCACCGTGTGACTTCTTTTTATTCCCTAAAATAAAAATCAGCTGAAAGGGATACAGTTTTCATCGCCGGAAGGCGTACTAGTAGCGTTTGAGGTGGCCGTGGAAGAGGTGTCTGCGGCAGACTAAAAAAAATGTTTCGAAAATTGGTTCAGACGTATGAAACTTTGTATGCTACCCCCTACAGGGCGCCATACTGAATTCAGTGTGACGTCACATATATCTAATAATCGGCGGACAATGAGGGTTTTCACGAAAATTTACGCCACTAGTTGGCGCTACTATGACAAGAGGTCCTGCGCGCTGTCTAAACATAGTTTCTGCACAGTTCCACTAATCGTTTTTCAGTGTTTAATTTAAAAACCTACCTAATGTGTGTGAAACAATGTGTATTTTAAAATTAAAAGTTATTTATAGGCATAAACTGATCTCTACGAATGGCTACAAGCCATTGTTTTAAACGTATTTAATCCTTAGGAAACTTATGACATCTCATTTTTTTTGACCACATAGGAACTGCACAACATTGTGGCATTTCGATTTTGAGAGTATATTTATTGTACTTATTTAATTTTCTTAAAAAATGCAAAAAAAATAGACACGAAAATATAGGCGTTCTGACACTTCTGGATTGACGTCTTAGTGCTGCCGCCTAGTGAACGTCATACCTTGTTTGAGAAATTGTAATTAGTTGTTACGAAGTTATGAGGGAACAGATTAACAAAAAAACATACATAAAAGTCAAACACATATACCGCTTCTTTTGGCTTCGCCGTAGTCGGCTGAAAAATTGTAAGGTGGCTAATCCCTTAAAGTGTCTAATATTATTAGAAGTTTGATCTAATAGTGTGTCTAATCTGCTACCCATTTGTGAAGGTCACATGGGCCTGTCTCTGCTGCGCGAGGATACAGTGCTGGACATGCTAGGGCTGGCGCACCAGTTCAACTTCCAAGAGTTGGAGGCGGCTATATCTGACTACTTGAGGCAGGTGCTCGCGCTTAGGAATGTGTGCTCCGTCCTTGATGCGGCCAGGTATGTTTAATTTGCGCTTTTAAACCATAATAATCATCAATATTTTTTAGGATTCCAACCCTAAAGGGTGCCAAAAGAACCTAATTACATATTAGCTTAAAGCTTTCAATGAAAACGCTGAGAAACATAATAAAATACGTATAAGTGTTAATCTGACTAGAGTGTGTTAATCTCGCTTCCTCTGGGGTTGAATTTTGAAATATCACATTTTGTAAGTCTTTTAATGAGTTCCTACGTATTAATAATATTATCTTGGGACAACTCACACATCATCATGTGATCCCAAACTAAGCTGAGATTGTACTATGGAAACCAGACAACTGATCATTATATCTCTAAATACATACATATTATAGATAAACAACACCCAGACACAGAATAAACCATTGTGCTTATCACACAAAGTTTTATTCTGGGTGGGGATCAAACCGTCGACCTCCGGCTTAGTAGGCTAAGTCAGGTCACTAACCATAATAAAACTACTATCCAAACAACTTACTAGCCTCAGCAATTTAGACGCGTTGATGAATCAATTATTATGTATTAATAAGTTAATTATCGTTTGATTTTTCAGAGGTTTGTGATGCATTTTTTGTTTTGTTATAAGGTTGTACGGGCTGAAGGCGTTAATGGACTATTGCTACAACTTCCTTGATAAGAACGCGATCGAAGTGTTGCAGCACGAATCCTTCCTGCAGCTATCTGTTGTAAGTACTTTTTAAGTACTGGTTTTTTTTACATTAAAACCGGTTTCAGGTCAAGAGCTCAGCTGAATTATTTAGACTAGGTTTTCCCTGCGGCCTCGCTCGTCTTAGGTTTAGTTTTTATAGCTTTTAGTTTTTTGTAATTATGCTTATAATATTGTTGTTGTCGGTGTGACCTTCACAGATGGCGCATGCGAGGGCCCAACTCGCGAACATGAAGGGTAGAAAAAATTGAGGTCTAAAACATAGTCCAGATAGGTGGTTCGATTCCGGCCCCGGTTTGGCATACGGAAGTCTCGGGTTCGATTCTTGGGCCTGGACTTCAAACTATTTTTATAAAACTTTGAATGCAGTTCGAATTATTTTTGATAACTTTGTGGCATACTTTTGGGCCACCCTGTATATACAAATCCTTTAATAATAAACAACAAGTAGACTATATATACAGATTTCTTGAAAGCATTTGACCGCATAGATCACTTTAAATCACTAAAGAAGGTTCACATACATGGCAATTGAAATACATGGCATGGCAAAAAGAAAATCGAACCCAGCTTGTTATACTTAGTGGTTACGAATCTATTCCCTCGGTGGCGACATCAGGCGTCCCACAAGGCTCGAATCTTGGCCCCTTATTGTTTCTGTTATTTATAAATGCTCAGTAACATTGATAGTGAATCACCAAGATTGTGTAATAAATCTTAATTTGACTTCAGATGTAATATTATTACTTTGCAATTAATATTATTATGGATACTTTAGTCTAATGAAATAAAATAATATATTTTTGTAACATTACACAGGAAGCACTACAAGGCCTTCTAGAGCGTGACTCGTTTTTCGCCCCAGAGGCGGACATCTTCAAGGCAGTGTGCAGCTGGTTCAACGCCAACCAGATATGGGTCAAGTCCGAGGGAGGACAGGCGCAAGTTGTAAGTGTACCCACATACATTTTTTTTTATCAGCGTTTTATAGAGTGCACTTGTATTTGTGAGTGAAATCTTGTGTTTCATACAATGTCATGTGTCTGTCTTAAATTTAATTGCTGTAACCAAAATCAAAGAGAAATGTTGTGTGTGAAGTATGTACCTAATTACATTTTATCTGAAAATTAGTAGGTAGGTTGTTTGACACAAAATGGATTACAAGAAGCTGAGAAATCTTTTTTTTATACTGCTGCATTTCTTTATCGGTGACTTACGGCATCTCCTCCAGAAATATTCTGACTTGATATCAAAACCACATCCGTACCAAACTTTAACAGGACCGGTTGACTGACTAGCAGCCTATTTATTTCCTCCACCAATGTGATGTAATAAAAAAACATATTAAAAAACATGCTTTAATACTAAAACGAGCGACTCAAAATCGCATTTTTGGTCGCTTGTCTCTTGTATTAATAGGCCTCTCACAAGGATCATTAATCAGACCCTTGATAAAAACTACTTATATTTTCCAGGAAAAAATCTTAAAATGCGTCCGTCTCACGTTGATGAGTCTGGAGGAGCTGCTGACGGTGGTGCGACCATTCTCACTGGTGACCCCGGACATGTTACTTGACGCCATACAGGAGAAGACGCAGACCAAGAGCACCGAGCTGAGGCATAGGGGATTGCTTCGTGAGTTTATTTCATGTAGTACAGTTGAAAATACTAGGTCCAGGAAACCTTGTTTTGTCGATTTGTTTAGACAATTAAGCGCCCAAGCACAGAGTAAATAGTACAAGTACAGAAGCGACACTTCGCGCAACAATAAATAGAAATAGCAACTCTTGTTACTAAGTAGTAAAGCGCTCTTTATAATTAAATATTTGTCATCCCAGTGGCTGAAGAAAACGTGGCGACTCCAAAGCGCGGCGCGCGCGTCATCACCGGCGACATGCGGTCAGCCCTCCTCGACGGTGACACCGAGAACTACGACATGGAGCGCGGCTACACGCGACACACCATCAACGACTCGCCCGACAACCCCGGCATCATCGTGCGCCTCGCCGCCTCCACCATCATCAACCATATACGGCTGCTGCTGTGGGACAGAGACAACAGGTACGGTACTACTTGTGTAAGACAAGTACGACATGAGCGCGGCTACACGCGACACACCATCAACGACTCGCCCGACAACCCCGGCATCATCGTGCGCCTCGCCGCCTCCACCATCATCAACCATATACGGCTGCTGCTGTGGGACAGAGACAACAGGTACGGTACTACTTGTGTAAGACAAGTACGACATGAGCGCGGCTACACGCGACACACCATCAACGACTCGCCCGACAACCCCGGCATCATCGTGCGCCTCGCCGCCTCCACCATCATCAACCATATACGGCTGCTGCTGTGGGACAGAGACAACAGGTACGGTACTACTGGTGTAAGACTAGTACGACATGAGCGCGGCTACACGCGACACACCATCAACGACTCGCCCGACAACCCCGGCATCATCGTGCGCCTCGCCGCCTCCACCATCATCAACCATATACGGCTGCTGCTGTGGGACAGAGACAACAGGTACGGTACTACTTGTGTAAGACAAGTACGACATGAGCGCGGCTACACGCGACACACCATCAACGACTCGCCCGACAACCCCGGCATCATCGTGCGCCTCGCCGCCTCCACCATCATCAACCATATACGGCTGCTGCTGTGGGACAGAGACAACAGGTACGGTACTACTTGTGTAAGACAAGTACGACATGAGCGCGGCTACACGCGACACACCATCAACGACTCGCCCGACAACCCCGGCATCATCGTGCGCCTCGCCGCCTCCACCATCATCAACCATATACGGCTGCTGCTGTGGGACAGAGACAACAGGTACGGTACTACTTGTGTAAGACAAGTACGACATGAGCGCGGCTACACGCGACACACCATCAACGACTCGCCCGACAACCCCGGCATCATCGTGCGCCTCGCCGCCTCCACCATCATCAACCATATACGGCTGCTGCTGTGGGACAGAGACAACAGGTACGGTACTACTTGTGTAAGACAAGTACGACATGAGCGCGGCTACACGCGACACACCATCAACGACTCGCCCGACAACCCCGGCATCATCGTGCGCCACGCCGCCTCCACCATCATCAACCATATACGGCTGCTGCTGTGGGACAGAGACAACAGGTACGGTACTACTGGTGTAAGACTAGTACGACATGAGCGCGGCTACACGCGACACACCATCAACGACTCGCCCGACAACCCCGGCATCATCGTGCGCCTCGCCGCCTCCACCATCATCAACCATATACGGCTGCTGCTGTGGGACAGAGACAACAGGTACGGTACTACTTGTGTAAGACAAGTACGACATGAGCGCGGCTACACGCGACACACCATCAACGACTCGCCCGACAACCCCGGCATCATCGTGCGCCTCGCCGCCTCCACCATCATCAACCATATACGGCTGCTGCTGTGGGACAGAGACAACAGGTACGGTACTACTTGTGTAAGACAAGTACGACATGAGCGCGGCTACACGCGACACACCATCAACGACTCGCCCGACAACCCCGGCATCATCGTGCGCCTCGCCGCCTCCACCATCATCAACCATATACGGCTGCTGCTGTGGGACAGAGACAACAGGTACGGTACTACTGGTGTAAGACTAGTACGACATGAGCGCGGCTACACGCGACACACCATCAACGACTCGCCCGACAACCCCGGCATCATCGTGCGACAACCACATTGAAACTAAAAGACATATCCGCAATCAGTCAGTGTGATAAATTAATACTGTAGGGTTAGGTTATTCTCCCCTCCCGCCCCGGAATCCTAATAGATAGACCATAATTTGAAAGTCCTCTGCCATCCGGCAAGGGAGTCCGACTCGGACTTTGCCGGTATTTTTGTTAGTCAATTTCAGGTCTAGTTAGTCCGACTACCGTTTTTTTTGTATTCAATCCTATGTGGACCAGTTGCGATTTCTGGCTAGCAAGCTCGGATGCGCTCGAAACCATTCCTCTTTAATACTTTTGTCAGTGGTTGGCTAAGCAGCTTTGTTATAAAACATTTCACATCCATTTTGGTTTTACAATAGTATATGTGTACAGATCATACGCGTACTACATCGAGGTGTCAGTGGACCAGAAGGACTGGGTGCGTGTGATCGAGCACAGCAACTACTTCTGCCGCTCCTGGCAGAACCTCTACTTTGAGCCCAGGGTCGTGCAGTACATCAAGCTTGTTGGCACCAGCAATACTGTTAATAAGGTCAGAATACTTTCCTACTATTTATATTATTATACATTACCAAGCGTTTCAGCGACATCTTTTAGATTATGTCTAACGTTCACGAAACAATAGAAAACATGTCAAAAGTTCACGCTATCTATACTGAATTCTCATAGCGTTTGATATGGTCGATCACGACCTTCGTATACAAAAGTTGGCTAATGCAGAAATCTGAGGATTGTTATTTAGGTGGTGTAAAACCTATCTTACAAAAAAGATCACACCTCATAAAATTAAGAGGCTATAAATCCATAACAAGTACAGGGTCGTGCGGCGTACCACAGGGCTCTCACCTAGGACCAATTTTCTTTAGTGTACGTAGGTTACTCGATAAGTTTTGAGATACTCGTAATTTACGCAGTGTTAATAATTTTTCAAAAAGAAAGTGTCAGGTTGCTGGTTTATAAAAAAATAATGTTCTAGTAATTTTACTATGACGGTTCCCGCATTTTTCTTTGCAACGATGAAGCTAAACCGCGAACATTTGCGTGCTATGATATTCTATGATTTAAAATTTCGTTTCACTGAAAAACTTAGCCTTCAACGATTACAATCAGCGTTAGGGAGTCTGCTCCATCTCGAGCAATAATTGACAAATGTGTTTTAGCAGTAGTTGGTTTGGGCGAATGGAACTTTGCATAGAGAATGAAGGAGAGAATTTTGAAAAAATATAAATGAAATTTTGTTAATATCTTGTATAGTTTTTTCTTGTTTATTATAGAGTTACCTGCGTATGTATAAGACTTATGATTTCTCATAACATCCAGATGTTGTTCTGTACCTATTATTTCACACGTAGATATTATTATACTTATTTTTGTCGGCCTTGCGACCCTTTTTTCGTTACTACACTTGGGAACATTTCTTCTTCGTTTCGCAGTGATCAAGATAGTTAAAACATTGCCGTTTATTGTAATGTGCTTAAAAATAGATAACATCCGTATGTGAATTTTGTTGAAGCCATGTAATTTAAAAACGCACAAGCGCTCATCGTTACGTTTATGAATATGCATCGTAACATCATAGTAATATATATTTTTTTGCCATGACGCAACTAGCGTATTGCCATTTTAAAAGGTTGGTACTCCGATATTATTTGGATGGCTAGCACATTCTGTGCATCCGTCAATCCCAAGTTTATTCTCTCTAGTTTTCTTTTATGAATCACAAAGTCTCGTTTTGTCCAGTTACCACGTATTTAAAGCATATTTTGCACTGTCTTTCTGTTTTACATGTTAAACACGGAGCTGTAAAATAGCGACATGACAGTTTGCCGCCATTTGTACAACTCCAATACAAATATTGTCAGGTATTCCACGCGGTGGCTCTGGAAGCGATGCACACGGCGCGTGTCCCGCCGCTGCGCAACGGGCTCGTCGAGCCGGTGCACAACGTTGCTACCGTCGAACTGTCCGCTGTCGTCATCGAGGGGATCAGGTGATTACACTAGGCACAACCCATTGATGTAGAAACGACAGCGCCATCCCTAAATATTGACTGCAAAGCGTGAAAGAGAGAAACTCGTGCGGCATTTGACAGGTATGGCCCACAAAGTAGTGTTGTCTTTTTCTAGAGAGTGGACAAGTTTGTGAGGTTATGGCGCAGTCCTGGTCTATACGTCAATGTCGCAATCTAAGTTTAACCTTTGACAATTCATCATGGATGCTGGTAGCTAATCACATCGGTTAATTGTCAAAATGATTGATGTAAGTAAATAAACCATTTGGTAATTAAAATAACTGAATTTTTCGGAAAATCTAATTTAAAGTCCAGACCCAGGAATCGAACCCGATTTCCGTATGCCAAACCAGGGCCGGAATCGAACCACCTATCTGGACTATGTTACTAGACCTCAAATTTCTCTATCCTTTCATGCTCGCGAGTTGAGCCCTCGCATGCGCCATCTAGCCGGTAATTAAAGAACTATCACGGTTTTTGTTATTGCTTCGTTACAGAAAGCATTTTAACAAATTATGATGTAGCAGGCCGAATATTATAGTCATTTTTATAGGCATTTCTTGCCAATTACTTTACAAAATACAATAATAAAGTAACACAACTTCACAAATGCCTATAAAAAATACTATAGTGTTAGAATCGAATCTACGTTTTTTTCGAAAGGGCCCTTCGCCTAAAGGGTTTACTTTCACACAGAGAGGCGGGTGTCGAGTGAGTAAAATAAATTGAAATATAAAGTTGTCAGATACAAACAACAAAGTGTTGTAACCATATTTAATGTGAGGGTATGTGTGTGTCCAGTCGTTCCCGCAACGCGCTACTGAACGGCGACACCACGCACTACGACTGGGACCAGGGCTACACCTGCCACCAGCTGGGCTCCGGCGCCATCGTGGTGCAGCTGGCGCAGCCCTACCTGCTGTCCTCCATCCGCCTGCTGCTGTGGGACTGCGACTACCGGCACTACTCCTACTACGTCGAGACCTCGCTCAACTACTGGGACTGGGAGATGGTGTGCGACAGGAGCAGAGAGGCCTGCAGGTAACAACTTGCACTAACAGGTCTCATAGTCCAATTCATGGACAAACTAAACCTTGGAAATAGGCTTTAAGGAAGTAAGACGCTTTCGTTACGCTTTCACGCTCAAACAGCTAAACCAATTTAGATAAAATTTGGTATGGATATAGTTTGAGTCCCGGGGAAGGACAAAGGATAGTTTTTATCGCGATAACCGACATCCACACGGGCGAAGCCGCGGGCGAAAGCTAGTATAATATAGATGTTAGTTAAAAGTCGTCCCGTACTGAGTCATTTACTGAATACTGCGGCGGCAGGCGTTAGTCAACAGGTGACTGTTCGACCACAGTAAAGTAAGCTGACAACAAGGATTGGAAGTTATAGTTGTCGAAAGTAAACAATATGTATTAAATAAATTGTTTATTTGTTATTTTACCTATATATTATCAACACAAATAAAAAAATTGAATTTCATAAGCTACGGATCATTATCGCGTAATATTTTATTTTAAAGCTAAATATCTTTGTTTTATTGCCCGACGTCTACCCGTGACCAAGGTGCTTGCAATGCAGTCGAAACGCCGCGCAATAAAACAAAGGTATTAAGACCCGTAGCTTATAATGTTCTATATAGTGTACAAATCGCGAAACTTTACAAACATATATTACAAATAAAAACTATTAAAAATGGTGTCATGAAAATAAATTAAAATTAAAAACTTTAACTACTATCGTCTAACTAATAATACGGCAACCCTGAATACTGAGACCCGACTTAGCGACCGCGAGTCGGGTCTGCCCACGCGCTGCGAGACTTTGGTTCGCACACCTAATACTGTTATTCCATTATTTACGTAGCCATCATATCATATCAACCCTTATGATGGCCCACTGCTGGGCACGGGTCTCCCCAGTAGAACCTACTGGTATGTAGATCCTGGGGGAATTGCCATAATCGCCACGCTTGGCGAGCGGGTTGGCGATCGCAGTAAGGCTTTAAGTACGCAGAGGACGCTGCTGCCCGTCATCCGGAGTGAAATCCCTTAGTCGCCTTGACGACACCCACGGGAAGAGATGGGGTGGTACTATTCTTAAGCCAGTACCACACGGCATTACGTACCCACGTCTAACAAATTCTTGTAACCCATTATTTATACAGTTCACTGCCATCTTTAATTAATACCTAAAGACGCCCTGTGATCCCTGTCTCTATCCATATACAGGACCATTTTAGGAAGGGGTGTACGGAGGAGGTTCTCTCCAATCACTCCATCATTTTAACCTACAATTCACGAGCACATGTATTTGTTGCAGGTCTTGGCAGGTGATTTACTTCAAACCTCGTCCAGTATCCATCATTCGTATCGTGGGAACCAATAACTCTGTTAATGAGGTGAGTTTCGTTAAAACCCTTTAATTTGTTTTGTTGATTGTTTGTGTCGCCCTCATGCTTGTTGCCACTTTGAAGAAATGCTTTATATGTGGATCGTGTTGCGACTCGACGACTCTCGTATCCATGATTTGATCAAACATTTTAGTTTCGGAAGAACAATCTAGGATTTTTGAAGACCTTTGAGGCTTAAGTAATTGAAATGATAACTTCTTATGGGAGGGTAACAGACAGACTGGTAACGCGTTACGTTGCCAGTCTGTCTGGCTTCCCTTTCTCACACGCATACGGCAGCGGTAGGGAGGCTCCTCCTCTCTCACTCTAACCCACTGAGCTCGCCTTACATTAGTTTAAGTTGTCACTTCTGTCGGGCGTCCCGAGACGCACGCGTTTTTTTAATTCAAAAAGTTCCGCGCTTTTGGGATAAAAATAGCTTCCCGCCAGTAGTAATTTTTATCCAGAGTGAGGGAGAGACGTGAGCCCCTGGGTGACAGCCTGGCACACTTGTTGCGTAACACACTGCTCATGTTGGTGGTGCCTGAAAATGACAGAGTCTGCCAATAAGTAACATCTATTTAACGTCATCTGATCTCAAAATAGGTAGAGCCTGTACTATGGCAGCCAGACAACTGATACACACATTTACATATTTCTAGTTATATACATATTATAGTAAACCATTGTATTCATCACACAAAGTTTTATCCTCGATGGTTTATTCTGGGCTGGTTGTTATTTATCTATAATATGTATGTATTTAGAAATATATAAGTATTTGGTAATTGACTTGTGGGTAGTTAGAAATAAAAGTACTTACAGTTCAGTTGATTTTATACTTTTAATTAACTTTACACAGAACACTAAACACTTACACAACAGTCAAGAGTAGAAATAAGGAAAGAAGGAGAAACGACAGTGTTTACAATACGATTATGAAGAAAGTTGAAAGTTCGAAGATTTAGTTCCGATAACAGTTCACAAAACACGACCCGGCACAATACACACGAACACAATACGGCGATATACAAAATATGATAATTAGACGTTATTTCACAATTAATTTGCGGTTAAATGCACCCGATAACATGTGCGTGAGATGATCGTCAGAATGTACTTCAGGTCGGTGGTGTCGACGCGAGCGCCACCAATTAACCGTAACTAAAATTTAAGGTGTGATTCTCGCGCGGTCTCGGTCAACCGGTACGACATTAAGCGTGATGTGTTTATAAATATGTAAACATAGTATTTTAGATATTTGTATGTGTTTTAGATGTATATTGATAATATATATAATATATTAGTATGTAAATAATTTACACAATAATAAAAGTATTAGGTATTGTGTTTATATGAAATATTAATGTAAATATTGTGTAAGTAAATATATGTAAATAGTATATAATGAATTTATGTAGTGTTTTGTTGTGTTTGATTAACAAATATATAAATGTAAATTCATTTTGCTAATTGCGCCTTATAAATTACGCATGTTTATTGTTATAATAATAATTGCAAGTAACGAAACCTATAGGAGCTTAACATAAACTGTAGGTAGCCTACAAGTATGTTCAACAGTTGTCTGGTTGCCATAGTACAAGCTTTGCTTAGTTTGGTATCGGATAGCTATGTGTGAGTTGTACCAAAATATTATTATTATATTATTGTATAGCATCTCTCTTCATAGTATATTTGGTTGTAGGTGTTCCACCTGGTGCACCTGGAGTGCCCGGCGCAGGTGGACGAGCCGCGCGACGACCCCGCCGCCAAGAAGCCGCGCCCGCAGCACGAGAGCAGGCTCAACCCTAGCGGTGAGACAGAAACTGTATACCGACTTGTGAAAATGGCGGCAAACTAACATGTTGCTTTTTTTACAGTTCCGCGTTTAAGACGTGATCTTAAGGTCCGCGCGACCTGGTCATTAAAATGCAAACAACAACAATAACTGTCATATCTCATATCAATCCTCAATGTCCCACTGCTGGGCTTAGATCGCTCCAGTAGAAACTACTTATTATACAGCCTGGGGGTAATTGCCATAATCGCCACGCTTGGCGATCGCAGTAAGGCTTCAAAGTAGGCTTAAAGGTAGCAGGGGACGCTGCTGCCTGTCCTCTCGTGGGAAATCTCTTAGTCGCCTTGACGATACCCACAAAAAGATGGGGTGGCACTATTCTTAAGCCGGTACTACAAGTTAAATGTCCCATCTGCATTCTGAGAATTCTGTATCATTTCCACAGATCTATGCTTAATGTGTGAAAACACTTCAAATTCAATAAGAACTGGTCTGGACCATTTTACAAAATTTATTTTTCTTTTAAAAAAAAAAAGATAACTAGTAATGTGGGTTTGGAACCATATTAATAGTAATCTTATTAACCCCTCTAGCTAAGCTCAAAGGCTTGTGTTAGGAGTGGGTTCATGTCGGTAGTATAATGGGTAGGATTCGAAACTGCGACCTCAAGATTGCGAGTCCGATGCATTAGCCATTAAGCTACCGCCGCTTCGCGTTTGCATTATCATATGCGTGTTTCCACAAATTCAAGTATAAAATTTTTATATCTAATTTCATCAAAATATAGCAGCGGTAGAAACCGTCTGATCTGAGATGATCCATCACCAACATATTAAATATCTTTACATTCATCTGACTAATATAATAATAGTAGTGTGGACATAGCATAAAAACGTATATAATTATCAGGGTCAGGATCTACAGACACTCTAGCCAGTAACCCAGCTCCAGCGGCGGCGGGGCCCACGGGAGCGGCGGGGCCCGCGGCGGGGGGCGCGGGGCCCACCGCGGAGGGCCCGGGGCCCGCGCCCGACGCGCCGCCCGCGGAGACCGCCACCGAGGCCGAGGAGAGGTACGACGATTGAGCACTACGTAGGGGACCTCACCACACACACACACAAAGCCTGACCAGAGAAATAAAAAAGACATTTCTAATAAAAAAAAAAAAAATCCCCACTTTACGTGTACCCGTGATGTACATTGAAGCCATTTATTTCAAGATTTCCTTCTACGACTTTGTCGGTAACAACTACATAATATGTATATCCGTGCCAAATTACAGCTTTCTGGTACTAAAGGTCTCTGAGCTAACCTGAGGAAAAACAGCGAAACTATAATGATTCCTTGTTTACTATGAAACCCTAAATACCTCGCCATATTATACAAAATCTGTTGAACGAAACGGCTTCTACTGATAACTATTAAAACTAAAAAATGGAATGTGACATCCCTACGACAGGTTAATGGTTTATTATTTTTCTGGTCAGGCTTTAAATGTACTCGTAATATCTTGTAGATGCAATTAGGTATATTTGGGTATTTAACCACTAAGCCAATAAATTATGTTATATTTTAAAAACGTAATTGGTATAACGTAAACTTAATAAGTTCATCCACAATTGGGTATTTGGATGCCAAGTCAAATCCGTATCTTTTTTATAAAATGACAAAACGATTCGTTCTGTAGAGATTTGTATGCAATTTAACATTGTGACGTCATTATGTTCTGGTTTCAAATCATTTACTTTTAGTATTTATTTTGATGATTATAAATACTAAAACATATTAAATTATACATGAATATATATTTTTAAGATCATTTAAAGGCATATTATTACTTGATAAGTGTAAAATAATTTATTGTTATTGATTGATTTGTCATTCAAATACCTAAATTAAAGTTTTTATGACTTTCTTGAGCATACTAAAAGTTAATAATTTGACCTTAAATAGTGACGTCGATACAAACATATACAAATCGCGTAGTTTTTAACACTTCTAAACAGACTGATTTTATTTCAGTCAAACACCTTATTGTTGCAATCGCAAATGTCATTGTTTGGACCAGGCGTGGATGGTCAGGCGGTTTGGGAACTGAAATATTTGTTAGGACAATATTATACTATATTCCAGGATAAATAAAGTTTGCATTAATTGGATAGTTGACTACAATAAAAGTAAATTATTTTATACTAATCAGGTACAACTAAGCTCTAAGCTCTGAAAATAAGTGTTTTTTTACAGCTTTACATGTTTTTGAATTAAAAAGCATGACAACGAATACTAATAAAAGTATTGATTTGACGATAGGAACTTATGAAGTCATAGGTTGCTATTATACACATTTCTATAGAGCTTGTGTTTATGACATTTCATAAAAAGAGACTGATTCGACTTGACAGTCAACATCCCCATTTCGCGCGAGACAACGCATTGCAGTAGATATTCTATTCATGCGACAATAAGTTCAATATTGTACCGACAAATATTTAAATTCTCGCGCCGCCCATCCTCCCGGTCTACAATACCTAAACGTACAGAATTGCATCTACAATAAATTAGAAGATTTTAGTTTTTAGATCAATAGTTTTTTATAACTTAGTGGGTCTTCTTGATATGTATAAAACATATCATATTGTATCTGTAAAAGAACAGTCATATATCATTTCGAAGGCCGTTTAATTAATATTAAACTTCGCCATTCTGAAGTCGTATATTTCTTCACAAAGGGATAGATCATGTTAATCGTTTTGTAAGAGTAAGAATAATGTTCTCAATCTAAGTATGCTTTTTTGTACTCAGTTGCCCTGTTCTGTTTTGTCTTATTTAGAATGTTGTGAGTGGGAAAGAGACAAAACATTCAATAATGACAATGAGCCAATAATTTTTATGTTCAACGAATAAATTAACGGAACAATTTGATTTTATACATCGATTACATAAGTTATTTCTATTTTAAGACGTATATGAATTAAAAGTAAGCCTTTAAATATTTGAGTTAACAAATTTTACTCAAATGAAGCATTATTTTATTTTTAGAAATGAAAAGAACTGCATTGACAACGACAGCTTGCAAGAGCCGGGCATCGAACCCGCTAAATAAAGAAACGTAACATTATGTATTTAAAATCCATACTAATATTATAAATGTGAAAGTAACTCTGTCTGTCTGTCTGTCTGTCTGTCTGTCTGTCTGTCTGTCTGTTACGCTTTCACGCTCAAACAGCTAAACCAATTTAGATAAAATTTGGTATGGATATAGATTGAGTCCCGGGGAATGACAAAGGATAGTTTTTTATCGCGATAACCGACATCGACACGGGCGGAGCCGCGGGCGAAAGCTAGTTCAAAATAAATACAAGTTAGCATAGTTTTTCAATACTACAGTTGGATCAACGTAACTAGGCCGAAATGAAGTTGGCGACATGTGGTTGGAAGCGGGGGGCGGGGCGGTAACTAAAACAAGAGAATTAGAGAATTAGAAATTAGAATTAGTATTATAATTTGTGTTTTTTGTGGTTCTTTTTGTAAAGAAATTGGTTTTAAAAATATAAACTTTTATAAACTCGTATAAAAATTAAAATGTTGTTAGTATTTTTAATCGATTAAACACAATTAATCGTTTTCATAAGTAATTTTAGGGTCGCATCTCTATGACATGCGCGAAAGTAAAATGAACCTAACTTCAATCAGGCCGAGTTACGTTGATTCAACTGTAAGTTTAATGTTGCTATCTACAATTTCAGCTAATAAATATAATATCATTAACCTAAATACGAATCATTTGGCACAATACCAAGGTTGAATCTTTTTATGAATCAATTGCATATTACTTTGCTGAAGGTAATAGATATGATTACTATTTATTTAAAAGCATATCTTGGTCTATTTGGATATTGCCAATAGTTAGTGCTTCTGCTTCGTCTTGCGCTTGTCAGCGTACAGTTATAAATTTTATTGTTAAATTTCATGGCCTTCCTTAAATTTTAGATGCAATATTTACTAGAGAGATTCATTTCCTATGATTGACCCCTTTAATTGGTATCATAAAAACACAACATGTTTATTTTTGATTCCCGGCTCTGGCAAGTGGCTTTTAGAAAATCTTTTAATGCAGTTCATTATATTATAAAAATATACATATATATATATATTACGGGTGCTGGCCGTGCGGGTATGCAACGGCCGTGGTCACGGGTAGACAGGCCGTTGCAATACGGTCGAAACGTCGGGCAATAAACAAGGTTTTTAGACCCGTAATATATATATTTTCATAATGTGTACAAATCGAGAAAGTTTATCAACAATCAGTTAATTATAATTTTAATAATAAAAGAATGTTTACTTTGAGTAAAATTAGCTAACTCAAATATTTAGAGTACTTTCCCTCCAGGGGGCATTGGTTTGGTCCACCCTATTTATTATATTGCATGTTATGACATTCTTTCTGAAAAGATTGCAACATGCTGTGTAAATATATTATTTTCTTTAACCTAGTTCACATACATAAGCATGACTTAGTATACAAAACTACATAGCTTCGTAGATTGCAGGGCACATTGAAACAATTCACAAACGACCTGGTTAGTTATTTAGTGTATAAGCTAATGTTTCTAGTCTGTTCTCTGTCGGTTGTCATATCTATTTAATATATTAATGGTAAAGTGAAAGTACGTAAATGTCGGCGTTCACTACCTCACGTTCGCTACTCATGCTGAAAGGCATATACAAGGCATCGTGGCAGACCGCCGTTATAATGCCATGTCGAATCATTCAACTTGAGACTGGCTTGTTCTAAAAGTATGTATATCTACTTTTTAAATAGTCAAAATATGATTAAAAATGCACTTTACCTTTTTGTGTAAGTACGTAATATGTTAATTTTGCGTTCAAAATAACCGCTCAATTTTAAAATTTATAAAATGACGATTTATTTTATTTTTACACATTTGTAATACTATGTTCTGAATGTAATTTTAAAATTGAGTTCTTATTTTGAAACCGAGCTTTTAGGTATTTTATAAGATGTTACTTTTCACAAAATTGTATCAATTAAGGGTTTATAATATTCGACTGTAAGGTTTGCGTTGTGATAGGAATAGATTGGCAATAAGATAAATATATGGGCAGTTGGAAATATTATTATTATATTATAAACATGTAACAATGTATCGTCTATAATGTTTGTTAAAAAAATTGTTTTATAATACACATTACACCATTGTGAACAAAGGTTTATTCGTCGCCTTCGACGTTTTTATGTTCTATTTTTTAACATACATAGTTGTACTTATAGAAATCGCTTGTCAGCTGATTAAACAAATACGGTATTTACTTTTTAGCTAATCAACTTTTAAACTATATTTTTAAATAAAACTGATAATAATTGTACACCTGTGCGAATGCATCATAAGTAGTTCACATTCTGGGTATTGCACCTATTTTTACATCAATATAAAATGTATATTTTTGCGTATATAGTTATAATAATGGAATTGTAATGATTAATTAACTAAAGGAACAATATTGAATACAGCATGGCGTTCTTACAAAATGACTACCTAGAGATTTTTTTCATGCCTATAAACTCACTAGTATGTTGTTTCCAGTTTCTATATATATTGGGTGTTTGCTATAGTATAGTCGCACGGACCTACTAAGTATTTTAATGGTCTTACGGCCGGTCTCAATAATCTATATTATATAATAGCATTTTGACCTATTTTGTATGGAGCTTATGTCAAAAATATAGCTCTAGCAGCCAAATCCATCAATAGATAGATTATTGAGGCCGGCCGCTAGAGACCTTAACCAGCCATCCGCGCTGCCGCGGACAGAGTGGGCTGGCGAGTCTGGCGAGAAATGGTCAAGGAGAAGGTTGCTTACAGAGGCTACGACCCTCAGCATTGAGGTTAAACAACGCAAGGAGGTCATACCTTAAAAAAACAGTGGTTCAAAGATCATTTTAAAATAATGTTAGGTTAGGTTGCGCGATATTTTTGGTTGTCATTTGGACTACTCTTAGTATATTTACCACTGACTACAAAAAAACATTATAGCCAATATTTTTCCTTTAGTTGAAGTATTGTGAATAGTTTAGTATTAATTGCATTGTTTATTACATTTTATTATCATTACAGATGAAATCAGTTATGCTATGGTTGGATATTGTCGCCGTTATCAAAGTGTATCGACTTATATCGTACCTTATGGTCATATAAATCAACTTTCCTTTGGTGACGGTCGACTGTGAAGTCACTGTGATATAAGATTTGAACCGATTGGTTTGAGAAGTTAAATGATAGGCTAAGGTGATCACGCAAATAGTGTAATCATTTATTAGTGATAGTAAGTAAGGCAGAGAACATTATTGGAGCTTTTAATATGTTTTAATAAAAGTTTTAAAATGTATTTTGTTTTTTATCCTATACAACCTGAGTAGGTTTTCTCAAAAGTAAAATAGGGTCCTGAAACGACAAATCCTCACTAATATTGTAAATGTGAAAGTAACTCTGTCTGCCACGTTTTCACGCTCAAACAGCTAAACCGATTTAAATGAAATTTGGTATGGAGATAGTTTGAGCCCCGGGGAAGGACAAAATATATTTTTTATCGCGATAACCGACATCCACGCTATATATATATACATCCACAATATAAAGCGAGGACACTTGTATCTGAACATACACTCGTGTACTATGATATCTCCCGCTCAGTTACCTAATCTCTAATGGGATTAGCCGGCGTGATGGAATACGGTTAGGAATCCATAATTTGAATATCAATGTCGAATTTTCTATATATTTGGCACTAGCTGACCCGCGCAACTTCGTCTGCGTAAATTTTCTCCGTTTTTGCAACATTTTCCATTGCTGCTCCGCTCCTATTGGTCGTAGCGTGATGTTGTATAGCCTTACTCGATAATTGATCTATTTTTTATATCTTTCAAAGTCCCCCACTCAGTGTGTTCTCACAAATCATTGCTAAAACAGAAGGGCCTATAGTGAATTTAGAAGTCTTGCGCGAGCTGGCGAGCGCCACGTGAATTTAGAAGCCAGTTGAGCGAGCTGGGCCTTGTTTCAGGCAGCGTTCAGTTTGAAACCAATGAACGAGTTGGAAAGTCACAGCACGAGCAGGAGAGTTCAGCGGGAAACTTAAAATTCATTATAGTTATTTTATAGGCGTTTCTTGCCAATTTTTTTACTATTACTATAAATTGCATTTTTAAAAGATAGAAAAATTTTAAGAATGCAATTATAGTATTAACTTAAAATTCATTGCGAGCAGAGGGCTTGTCGCGAATTTAGAAGTAACTAGACGAGTGAGTGGCCTCGGTCAATCTTAAAAGCCACAGATCAGAGGTGCAATGCGAAATAAGAAGCACTGTGCTGCGTTAACTTGCTCGCGCAACAAGAACTTATACAACATCGAACGAGCTATGGACCGCAGCGCGATCTTAATAGTCATTTCGCAAGCAGCGGGGCGTGAACATGTCGAATGAACAACAAATAAGTTTAACAACGTATGGCCATAACTAGACCTGCAATGGAGAAGTTAAAGAGCGTATGGAGGAGTTTCAACATTACCAAAACCACCAAAGACAGGTGGTCGCGAACACTGGTATTCTGTCCTATCCCGCTTGTGTTATTCTCCATTTTCCTTACGCGGCAGAGATGTCATTAGTGCGCGAATCAGAAAAGGGGAAGATAGACGCTCTAGAAATGTGGTGCTGGAGGAAGATGCTTGGGATATTGTGGACTGATTTTCGCAACAACGTATCCAGGAGCTCAGAATCACGCAGCGTTTATTCGCCGTGGTACAATCGCATATATTAACTTGCCTCTGTGGCGCGGTGGGAGTGTCTGACTGCTACGCAAAAGGTCGTGGGTTCGATCCCCATCCAGGATAAAACTTTGTGTGATGAGCACGGTGGATTATTCTGTGTTTAACACCCAGACACAGAATAAACCATCGTGTGGTTTATTCTGTGTCTGGGTGTTATTTATCTATAATATGTATGTATTTAGAAATATGTAAGTATGTTTATCGGTTGTCTGGTTTCCATAGTACAAGCTCTGTTTAGTTTGGGATCAGATAGCTCTGTGAGTTGTCTCAAGATATTTTAATAAAATAATAATAAAAAATATTTATTCACTTAGGAAGCAAAATACTACACTTGTGAAAAGTCGACTCTTATTATTATTAAAAAAAGTTGGACATGTCTCGTGGCGTAATAACTACTCTATAGAGCGGCTGGTCATACAGGAAAAAGTGGAGAGAACCAGATAACCATACAGGGCACTATACGCTGACTACATATCAACCCATAAGATGGCCCACTGCTGGGCACGGGTCTCCCCAGTAGAACCTACTAATATGTAGATCCTGGGGGTAATTGCCATAATCGCCACGCTTGGCGAGCGGGTTGGCGATCGCAGTAAGGCTTTAAGTACGCAGAGGACGCTGCTGCCCGTCCTCCGGGGTGAAATCCCTTAGTCGCCTTGACGACACCCACGGGTAGAGATGGGGTGGTACTATTCTTAAGCCGGCACCACACGGCATACGCTGACTGACCAAGTCAAATCCGCAATAGAAAGCCACGTATGTGCCTGCGCCAGACAGTCAGCCAACAGTGAGAGATGGCAGGAGACCGTGTGGAGAGGTGTGTCCGCTTCTACCATCGATCGGACGTTTCTACGTGACGTGTCCGTTATGCTAGCGTACACCAGAGCTATATCGAGTTGGTTACTATGCCATTAAACTCTGCGTAAATACTGCCTAATTAGTGTAAAAATAAAAAAAACTCTGCCTCTTTAGTTTAGGAAATAAACACCATTTTCACTGGGTACGCTGGCGTCACGATCAAGCTAGCGTACCCATGGCCGTACTCGAAAACGGCTAATTGTTAAGCAACAGAGTTTACATACAAAAACTCTGCTCTAATACTGCCCCCCCTATACTAAATTTCATAACGATTGCTCTTGTAGGAACAGCGATATTGAACAAGACTTTTCAATGACATTCGGAGCTGGCGTTATGGCAGCGTACACATAATAGTTCTTATAGAAAGGGAACTTTTCTTTTAATAAATGCTATATGTAAAAATAGTGCGTGAAATTCTGACTCTAATAGTGTAAATACTTTATGCGAATTCGCAGTGGAATGATTAAAAAGACCCTGTTTGTTTCTATTCACAGTACAGGTACAGATATGCTCAAAAGTGCTTTGACAAGTTTCATCATGACCCAAGGTACTGTCCAGTTTACGATAATGTCATGGTCGTGGGTTATCGCTGCAGTTGTTGTCTTGGACCTGAAATGAGTAAAATAAAATTGTATTTTAGATTTATTATTTTTAAATAGCATTAGTAGATTTTATGCAACTTCTGGATCAGGGACGGTGGACTTATGTGGTTTACGAAGAATCTATACATTTAATATAGATATACATAGATACCCATCTGGGGATGAACATGTATAAAATGTGCCCGCGCGAAGCCGGTACCTACGTGGCTAATAATTTATAAAACCTGCTACAAAAAAAGGAAATGTATGAAATTATTTCATTTTAATTTGAACAATCTCAAGTTAACAATTAATGTTCTAATTGCAAGATAACAAACTATTTATAATATGCTTTATTTGCAAAATAGTTATAGGTACCTACTCGGTAAACACAACTCGTAAAATGTAATGTTAGTAATAATTGAGCGACAGACATTGAGTTATAACGTATTAAGTACTAGTTGAGATTTTTGCTAAAATATGGCACACATCGGTAATCTGCCTAACAATAATATAGTATAGTTTTCTGTCTCACTCTTGCACACATGAAAGACAAGCGCGCGAATTGGTCCGCCCTTTGCTCAGACGAACCGGTTTACTGATAACAAATAAAATTACCAACTTGTTTTTCTCTCTTGAGCAGCATATTAGCTTTCAGTAGTGCATTCTACATGATTCAAAAAATGAGTTACCTATCTTCATATGAGTCAAAGAGATTTAAAAGTCTATAAATATTAAACTTACCAATATTGCCGACCAAAATGTGAAAACTAAGAGACCATAATAATTACCTATCTTAATTCAATAATAGAATTTGTGCATAATGTCCGAAAACTTTTATAAATGGTGTCGCATATTTACTAAACTATTTTATAATTACATCTATTAAAATCTGTCTAAAACTAAGTAGTATGTGGTACAGATACAATACTTTATATATTTGTACAAAAATAATATTGTATCAATTTATTGTACACGTTCAAATATTTTTAAGGCAATAGTAATAAAATTATAAGTTGACTTAAGAATTATGTACTTACACATTAGGTGAAGATAAGAAGACATATTAAGTAATACTACACATACCGTATATCTAATCCATCTAAATCAAACCAATACGGGTAGGTAATCTAAAACCTAACCCATACAAAGTAAAATGTTAAGTTAACATCACCAAAGTCAGGATATCAAAATGACAAGTAAGATTTTATAAATCTTTTTGAATAAAATGAACCGCGACATAATTCATAAAATAATAATTTGTAAACTAACCTAATAAATTGACTGCTATAATTCTAAACACATCACGGTCCGACTAGTCCGTGAACGGCAATGATATTGTTGTCGTCTTAGTAAAGAAAACCCCCAACCCCCCGACCATGAGAGCTGCCATGCCAATAAGACGTGCAAGCGCGAGGGAGAAAGTATTGCCTATTTCACATTAGCATTTGAAAATGTTCAATTCCACGCAAACCAACTTTTTACAGTCAAGCACATAAATAGGTAATGTAATAAAAGAGTCTTCGCACTGATATAATATTACTTATTACACAACTATTTGGTACATATACACAACACTGTTTTCGTATTATAATTCTACGGGGATGACAATATTATTATCGCGAACGTGTCGCTCTCGTCGTAGCGGGCGGCCGAGTGTCCTTGGAGGGGTAGTAGCGCAAGGGAATTCCGGCGCGCGCGCCTGCCCTTGTAGTGTCTTTGAGGGGCCACTGTTTTCGAACACTGCAATGCGGAGTGTAACTTTGCATTGCAGTAATAATAATAATTTAAATTTTATTTATGTCAAAACACATCATGCTAACTTAAATTAGAAAATAACGCTATATCTCTGTTTATAATTTCACTAATAATTCATTTTGTTCGTGACTGTACGTCAATACATTTGTTCCTAGAACTTAACATAGATTTTTTGATTATTCCACTGCGAATTCGCTTAAAGTATTTACACTATTAGAGTCAGAATTTCACGCACTATTTTTACATATAGCATTTATTAAAAGAAAAGTTCCCTTTCTATAAAAACTATTATGTGTACGCTGCCATAACGCCAGCTCCGAATGTCATTGAAAAGTCTTGTTCAATATCTCTGTTCCTACAAGAGCAATCGTTATGAAATTTAGTATAGGGGGGGCAGTATTAGAGCAGAGTTTTTGTATGTAAACTCTGTTGCTTAACAATTAGCCGTTTTCGAGTACGGCCATGGGTACCCTAGCTTGATCGTGACGCCAGCGTACCCAGTGAAAATGGTGTTTATTTCCTAAACTAAAGAGGCAGAGTTTTTTTTATTTTTACACTAATTAGGCAGTATTTACGCAGAGTTTAATGGCATAGTAACCAACTCGATATATCTCTGGTGTACGCTAGCATAACGGACACCTACGTGACCACGACCGCACTGCCAAGAGCGAAATGACTGAGGAGAAGAAGATCAGGTGGATAGCCCTAAATCTATTGAACACAGCGTGAACTTATAACATCGGGGCTACGGCGCCCTTCCTTTATTGTATTTCACACCCGCATTAAGTTAATTATAATATTTTACCTGACCTTAACAAGTTGTAGCGAGACTGATGTATAATTTTTATCGACATTATTGGTATGTACTTAGGCTTAGGTTCCAGGGGGCGCAGCTGCTATTAACTAAGTACCTACTAATTTATGACGATAACGAGATATAGACGTACCTATTAAAAAATTGAATAGGTACTTATTATTGCAATAGATATGCAATCAACTTGCATTGTGCACTCCATATAATTACACTTTTTGGTGGATGGCGGCGCAGCGGTGGATATATCTACAGTGAAATTAGTCTCGAGAAATTTTTGCATATGTAGTGGTGTGTATGTTACTTAGATATTAGAGCGCGTTTCCACTATATCGTTCTGGCCCTTACAAAAATGTTTCAATATCCTAACATTACTATTTAATTTAATACTTATCCCTAGCAACACTCTGATTTTTGTTTTCAATAAAAACAAGTTTTTATTTCAAAGAAAATGGTTTTGACTTTATTAAAAAAAATATGTCATTCAATTTCACGTCCTTGAGCAAACGACAAGGCGACTACCGTGAAACAATAAAATATCGTGTCGTTCTTTAGATGATAGTAGTTTAGCTATAGGTAAAAAGTTTTGACCATAATAATTACGAAACAAAACAAATAAATAAATCGTCACTTGATAGTGGAAAGTGGAAACACGCACAAAACCAGAATAAACCAGTTAACTCTGTCCGCAGGTGCCACGTGCAGTCTGACGTCAGTCGCTTGATACCGTTAGAACATAAAGCACGCATTTCATTAAAAAAATATAATTATTAGATACGTAGTAGTTTCATTGTGAAATTTTGTATTTGTTGATTGTTGTTATTGTTTGTTATTATTGTTAAAATATTTGTTGAAGTGTTTAATTTCAAGTGTGTAAGTGTTGTAACTTTATATTGATAATTCAAAATGGCTCCAGTGTTAAAACATGGTCGAGGCAAGCCTTTGACTTCTCAAACTAAGGAAGTTTTGTACTGTTTGTACAAATATTTCGAAAATGAGTGTAATAACAACCCGAGCAGTATTATGACCCCCACTCAATTAGTTGCTAAATCAACAGGAATTTCAATAGCATCCGTCAGAAAGGTAGTATCAGAAAGCAAATGTCGTCCTTCAGATCAGGAAGTAACATTTAAATCTCCTAAAAAGAAACCGAATCGTAAACCTACAATAGTAATCGATAACTTTGATCAGCAAGTTATCAGAAGAACAATTCATGACTTCCACATCACAAATAAAGAAGTTCCCACTTTAAAAACTTTGCACTCAAAATTGAAAGAAGATATCGATTATAAAGGTTGTGTCAGCACGTTACGAAAACACGTCATGTCATTAGGTTTTAATTGGAAGCAAACAGAAGATAACCGGAAACTTCTTATGGAAAAACACGAAATTAGATACTTGCGAATTAATTATTTGATGAAAATTGCTGAATATCGTGAACAACGCCGACCAATTGTTTACACCGACGAAACATATATACATACATCACATACCCTCTCGAAATCTTGGTCAGATGGAAGCACTTCAGGTTTGAAGCAACATATATCGAAAGGCAACCGCTTAATCATTGTTCATGCCGGTGGTATCGATGGCTTTATACCAAATGCATTGCTTATGTTAAAAGCCGACCAAAAAAGTGGAGATTACCACAACAATATGAACTATGACAACTATTCAAGGTGGATTCAAACTCAATTAATACCCAACTTACAACCAAATAGTGTTGTTGTTGTTGACAACGCACCATATCATAACTCAATACAAAATCCTGCACCGAATAGTAATTCTAGAAAACAGCAAATGATAGACTGGCTGACATTTCGAAACATTGAGCATTCATCCACGTTGCTTAAGCCTCAATTATATGAACTGATTCTGCAAAACAAGGCGAGATTTATAGAGTACAAGATAGACGAAATATTACGACAGCACGGTCATACTGTGCTGCGTTTACCACCATACCATCCGGAGTTTAATCCTATAGAAAATATATGGGGGATAGTGAAAACATATGTCGCAAAAAAGAATGTCGCAATGAATATGAAGGTTATAATGTCATTAGCTGAAGAAAAAATGAACGCCATAACTGTAGAGGAATGGAGAAAAGTTTGTTTGCATGCTATTGAGGAGGAAAGCAAATATCAGGGTAGAGACGCAGCTTTAGACACAATATCAGAACGAATCATAATTAATTTAAATAATTCATCTGATGAAAGCGAGGATGGGGATGATTGTGATATGCCTGGGGTTGATGAATTATTAGAATAAAACATTTATGGCCAGAGAACACCTAATTCATACACGTCTTCACTGAAGTGAAAACCGGCATTCAATGCTTGTAATGTTTGGAACTGGCTTGTCTGCCTCATACAGTTCCATAGATTACAATGCGGTGGATACACATTTTCACGACCGTATTAGTACGTAGTGCGTATGCGTAGACGTGCACGCATTTGGTGTGCTCCAGCCACAAACGTATATTACCTTTAAAACAATAAAAACTAAAAATAAAATGTTGTTTTTTTTATTTGCTGACCATACACTACTACAAACGCAAAAATTTCTTCAAGCTAATTTACCTGTAATATACTATTGAAAAAATTAGATTTTTTTTATTAAAAAATAGAACTCCCGCCGCAGTAGAGTAGGTACAAGCCCTGTGTCCCAGCGGGGGACTTTTACAAACTTTTCATTCACGGACACCAAATATAGGTCCAGGCTCGGAAAAACAAGAAAAGTAGTGTCCCGTGTGGGAATCGAACCCTCTAGCGCAGCAGTCATGCACACTCCCATCGCTTCACCAAGTCGCCACAACCTGTTGGCCTAGTGGCTTAGTGACCATGACTGCTAAGTCGGAGGTCGTTCAAAGGTAGTGAATAATTTTTCTGTGGTGGGTTCGATTCCCACATAAGATAAAACTTTGTGTTATGAGTATGATGTTTTCTTTTGTGTCAGAGTGTCATTTATCTATGGCATGTGTGTATTTAGAAATACTTTGGTATGTTTGTCAGTTGTCTCGTAGCTATAGTACAAGCTATGCTTAATTTGGGATCAGGTGGCATTGTGTGACATATCCCAAGATAGTATTATTATTTTAAAGAGCATGTAAAATGTTTGAAGATTTGAGCACGATTCGTCAGACAGATCTAATATCTGTATGACGAATCGTGCTCTAATCTCCAAACATTTATCTAGGATAACACTTAAAAAATATTTAATAGCGTTGGCTATTTAAATTAAATCATACTCACGACTCACGCGAGAGAAAGATGGATATTAAAATATTAATTCACTTTTGTTTGAATGTACTATTGTACTTACTTTAGTAATGATTAGTACTTTTTTTTAAAAAGAAACAAAAATATTTTAGTCGATTTACTTATTGTCTATGAAATTGTAGAGATTTATCTTTCAAAAAACCACAGACGTATAATACGTTTTACGTCTGTGCATGTCGAAATACGCGGCGAATCTATGGTTATTTTTGTAATCTCTGGCACGATTTTGCGATTTTGTTTGGTTCCTGATTTTCATGAGTTTCCAAGTGTTTTCTAATAAAAGCAGTTAAATTTACTCATTGAAATGGCTCTTTATTGTGCAAGTAAGTGATTCATTCAGTTTTATTTAAATAATCGTGCCAAAATTTTGACTTTTACATAGGCGGCTAACCACCGGTTACGATACTGAAGTTTATCTTGCTTTTCAGCTTGATTAAGGAATTATAAAGTGTCGTCTATTTTCTTTTAAGATAAATAACAATACTGACACAAAATTCTAAACACTTCACAAAGTTTTCGTTACGAATAATGTTTATAACCTTACTTTGTTATTGTAGTATCGAATGAGGTCCCCGAAGCCCCGGTGGTGTCTCCCTCGTCTGGAGCAGTGTTTGAAAAGAGAGTTATTGAGAAATACATCATAGAAAATGGAGTGGATCCCATTAACGGGAAGGAGTTGCGAGTTGACGATCTTATCGAGATAAAGAGTAAGTTAAAACAACTCTTCAATACAATAACAGCTGACTGAATCTCTAAAAGCGGCTGCTCGGGATGTAGGGCAATAGGCAGATCCCACATCTTGCCGAAGTGTTGTTTTAGTTTTTTATTTATATAATTTGTTAATGAATAAATGACTATGACTATGAATGTGCACATAAGATAGATAGTAATAGTTACACTATGCTAAATAATTTAGCATCATCATTTTCCTTGTACAAAATACTTTTAGAGGCAGTCATAACAAATTAAACAATTAATCAAAGTAAAAACAACTGTCTTTTATTTAATGATTTTCATAGTTTTTCCATATCAATATTTTGTTCAAGCAGAACACACTCATACATAATGAATTATAATCTATAAGATACAGCATCATGGATCGCCACTAAAGAATGTTAAAAAATAATTTTCTAGCTCCACCAATAGTAAAGCCCAAGCCGCCCAGTGCCACATCTATCCCTGCTACTCTAAAGAGCATGCAAGATGAGTGGGATGCACTAATGTTACATGCCTTCACACAGCGCCAGCAACTACAGACTGCCAGACAGGTAGGTCTCTACACTAGTTGTTTTTTTGACAAAAGTCAGTATTGTGTGTGCTGTTACTATTATAGATTATTAAATAAAGCATCGTAAGCATCCTTTTGACCACCCTGTTCAGGTCTATATGACAAAGGTTTTTATACCCAAAGTGCACATACACGTCCACAGCCCCGAACCTCTAATGCCCCTACCCCAAGCCCAGGTACGAATCTGACTGCGCAAGAAAACAGGAAAACCACAAACTGGAATGGGGAAAAAACACCAGTTGCAGACAAATAAAAGAGACGATTCCAACAGTGCCCAGAAAGTACGCTCGGATTCTAATCAGATTAAACAGGGACAAACTGCGAAAAGCAATAGCCATCCTGACAGGCCACTGTCCCCTAAACAAGCACCTGTACACCATCGGGATCACAGATAGCCCACTGTGCAGTGGGTGCATGGAGCATGAGGAGACGCCCAAGCATGTAATCATGGAATGTACCTGTGTGGCCGAGCACCGGGCACAGTTCCTAAAAATACCGTCATCCCTCCCTAGCCTACAGCAACCTGCGAGGAATGCTGGGCTTCTGGGAGTGTTTGGGCTGGATGGAGTGAAAAGAACTGACACATTACAGTGTATGCACAATGGCCCAATTAAAGAGGCTAAGTGCGACATTGTGGCCCCGTTAAAACAAACAAACAAACGCAAAGTGCAATGGTCTTATTTGTTTGTATGACTGGAAACCTATGTTCATATGTTTTGAATAAATATGACCAAGCTCGTCAAAAGGTTAAAAGTTGTGTGAGATTGAAATACAACTCAAATAATTAGGCTATAATTGTAATTTTATCTAACAGTTGAATTTTTACACTATAAGCAGATTTTACATCATATATTCTCATGTTACAGGAGCTAAGTCACGCCCTGTACCAGCACGACGCCGCGTGTCGCGTGATTGCGCGTCTCACCAAGGAGGTGACAGCCGCCCGTGAGGCGCTCGCGACACTCAAACCACAAGCTGGCATTGTTGCGCCACAACCTACACACCAGGTATATGCTTTCAGTCTTCCTTCCAACATACATTTCACTGCTCCCAGGGATTTGAAATTATTATAATAATTATTTTTATTGGTGTTACAGCTTTGTGTTCAAATGTCACAGCTCGGTGTGAACATAGATGAACTATATGTAAAGTCCTTAGGACTGAGTCTTTATGCAGTATAGATATTGGCAGAAATTGTTGCCTTTAACTCGAAACAAAAACCCAAAAATTAATGGATCACGCAAGGCAAGGGGCGCGCGCTCCAAAGTCTGCGCCTGGATCGCAGGTGGCACTAACACACCGATCGCCTCTTCGGAGCGCGCTGGATCATCCGGTGTGGACGCGGCTATTAGTATCATAATCTAAAGGGGCCTAGTAAGTCCTGATATTAGTGTTCAAAGGAACTAGTATCGTTAACGTTGTGATTGTGTGTTGCAGGCGGAGGCCGGCGCGGCGGGGTCGGGCGCGGCGCCGGTGGGCATGTCGGGCGCGGTGGTGGCGCGCCTGCAGGAGCGCGCCACGGCGCTGACGCAGGAGCGCAAGCGCCGCGGCCGCACCGTGCCCGACGGGCTCGTGGGGCCCGACCAGATACGAGCCTTCCTCACGCTCGCCTCACATCCGGTAAGTGGAACAGTTACTGTCACACGGGTACACTCTAATCTATACTAATTATTATAAAGCGAAAATGAAAAGTTTGTTTGCTTGAATGCAACTAAACTAAACATTTGAATGGAACTATTATATAACATCACGCTCCGATCAATAAAAAATGTTGCGTGGGTTGTGGTGCGCGACACAGCGGGTCGGACGGACTCGACTCGACCCGAAATAAGAAGAAAAATCCTCTCTGCTAACTTCACTTAATTTTTTTTATTTTCCAAACATTGCACCTAATCCACTGGTTGAGGCACCTGTCCCACCGACGACGATGAGCGAAAAGCGATTTATCGCTCAAGAAACGTTCAGCAGATGTATTTTCACAGAATAAGTATAAGTATTACGTACAGAACGTTCACTCTCTAACAAAAGTCAGGTTTAGGTATAAAAATGTACCTAGACTTGCCAGAGCTACCCGCCTGCAAGCTAGATTCAAACCTATAACCGCGCGCGAACCGTGAATTTTCTTTGCACGTCCCAGCTTTATGACCGAGCTGCGAGAAGTTTTGTACCTAGTTAATTTATTAGTTTTACGATAAATAAGTAGATTAAACATTACAAACGTACATTTAGCATTATAAACATAAAAAATCCAATTGTCGTGTGTTCAATTTCCACGGGTGTAGATATTCTTTTGTAAACAATAATGTTTACAAATATATACTCTCCTGTTCCTATTATTATATCTGAGCAACTAATTATGGATTTTACATAAGGACCTAAGGAATTAAAAAAGGACGACCGGCTGCCGCCGTTGCTTTTACGCGTACCTCGATGACGCAGTGGAATTGTAAAAAATAGTTCTGGTTCACTATTCATTTTATTCAGATATCCGTAAACACAGCAATATATTTTATACCGATTAAATCAACGTTTAGGCTTATAAGAAATTGCGGGTGTCGAAAAATTAAAAAAAAAAAATTCAAGTATGCGCGAGCGCTACGTGACCGCGACTGTCGTGCGAGCCGAGACAGCCCACTGTCATTCGCCCCTTCAAGTGGCGCGCTGCCCGAATATACCTAAACTGCGGAGTGACACCCCTTTGGTATTTTGTAGATCCCGTCCGTGTAAACAAAAGAGATGCAGTATAGAACGAGTACTCGCTGGCAGTGGGAACACTCAGCGATCAGCTATTAATATCTGTATTTTTTTTGTTTACACGGAATTTACATAAGTAGGTACGTGTCTTGAGCGATAAAATCGCTTCTCGCTACTCTTTTTCTCGCCGTTGATCGGTCAGGTGCGCCTTAGACCAGGTGTTGTAGAATCAATGAATAAGTTGGGACTTTCATTTTTGTAAATAGTGCTACCATTATTTACAAAAATGAAAGTCCCATTGATTCATGTCTTATTATGACTTGATACTGCTTCTACTTTTTAATTAATTTCCAATCAGTTCAAGCTAAAATAAACTATCTATGATTCACAACTATTACTTTGAAGGTATGATGTTCTTATCTCTAAATGATGCCCTCTATTTTCTCAGGGTTTGCACTCGGCCAGCGTACCCGGTATCTTGGCCCTGGACATTAACCCTTCGGACCACAGCAAGCTACTGACGGGCGGTAACGACCGCAACGCCACTGTGTTCAACAAGGACACTGAGCAGGTGGTGGCTATTCTGAAAGGTCACACCAAGAAAGTCACCCGGGTTATCTACCATCCAGATGAAGATACTGTCATCACAGCTTCACCTGATCATACTATTCGTGTTTGGAATGTGCCTACGTAAGTATATTTGTTTAGGTTTTACTTGCATAATGGTATGAATCTTTTATCTCTGTAATATCAATAGTAGATTTTAACAAGGTTGTATAGCACTAACAATTTTCATAATGTAAGTTTGCTTTGGACTAAACTATTACATTCATAACCAGATGCATAGTGAGCATAATATTTCTTATTCTCATCAAAAGTTCTTTAATGTTTTAATTTTTTCTACTAGGTCTCAGACAACAGTTATACTCCGCTCTCACGAGGGTCCAGTTACTGGTCTGTCGCTCCACCCAACAGGCGACTACGTCCTGTCCACTTCCACGGACCAGCACTGGGCCTTCTCCGACATCCGCACGGGCGCGCTGCTCACCAAAGTGAGCGACTTCTCTGGCGTCAGCCTCACCACAGCACAGTTCCATCCCGACGGCCTGATCTTCGGCACAGGAACGGAGAACTCTCAAGTCAAAATCTGGGACTTGAAAGAACAGAGCAACGTAGCCAACTTCCCCGGCCACGTTGGACCTGTAACATCCATATCGTTCTCAGAAAACGGTTACTACTTAGCTACGGCTGCTGAGGACGCATGCGTGAAGCTATGGGACTTGCGCAAACTGAAGAACTTCAAGACTATTCAGTTGGAGGAGGGTTACGCTATCAAGGAGTTGTGCTTCGACCAGAGCGGTACTTACCTGGCTATCGCAGGCACAGACGTGAGAGTGTATCTATGCAGACAGTGGCAGGAGCTAAAGGTGTTCAACGATCACACTGCGTCGGCGACGGGCGTGCGCTTCGGCAAGAACGCGCAGTACCTCGCCTCCACAAGTATGGACCGAACGCTCAAATTGTATGGAATAGAGTAAGGTAGACGTGCTAGTCGATATTGTTTTGTATCAATAAGTGTATTAAGTTGACTTTTCAATGCAGTTTGAAGGTAGCAGTTTGGATCGCAGTGATTTGAAAATATATCTTGTATCAACTGGTGCGACATAACTATAAAGCCTTTTATTTTTGTTCTAACTCATACTTTTTATTTGATTTGCCAAGTTTTATATTATATCTATAGTGTCATTCGTAACTTGATAGCAGTACCCTATCAGTGAATGGTTTCGATTTAACATTATAATGTCAATAAGTTAGTATACCAGAGCTTTTTATTTTAAACTAACAATTCAACTAATAAGATTATATTATTGTAATTGTAATAGTGTGTAAATTTTATGAGTGACAGGGAAAATATTTGGACGAATTTGGTGTTGCGAAAATGTGTATAAAGATAATCAATTCGTAGCTGATAGTAATTACTCCATTTGTATTTGCCACTCACACTGAACAACTTAAATCCTTTCTTGCTACCTTTTAACTTTCAATTACCCAGTATAAGTACAGTGTATTTCTTCAAAGATATGCCCTGAGTCAAATAAACAAGTTAAGCTTTTAGTTTCAAAGAGTTTGGTTAAATTGGACAATGCACCTTTCGCCGTTTTATATCTGATGATGATTTTCTTTAATTCTATCTCTTTATAAGTTTTAAATAATATCATAGTTGTCTTTATTATAAACATGACTATTATGGAATTTCTGGAAGCTCCTGAATAGTATAACATGTAATTCACTTGACTATAATGAAGCAAGCATGAATATGGTTTTATATATGGTATCTTTACAGTAATTGACTGGAAAGATATACTATACCATTATAATGTTAGAAATCTGCAAAGTAACACTTTTATATTTATATAGTATTAATCACACTAATATTATAAAGGCGAAAGTATGTGAGTGTGTATGTTTGTTACTTCTTCACGTCTAAACGGCTGGAGAGATTTCAATAAAATTTGGTATGGAGTTAGCTGACACCCTGGATTAACACATAGGCTAATAAACCGCGGGTAACTGCGCGGGGCACAGCTAGTTGTGAATAAATGACATGTAACACAATCCTACCATCTAAGTTAGTTAGGTTAGATATGTCAATTGTAAACAATTTCTCTAAGTGAGTGGTTCGGATTGTCTATAAGAGCTGACGAATTGTGGAAATAAATGTTTCATTTCTTTATATGCTAAATAAAGATAATGAATTTAAACATCTTTTTATTTTCATTAAATTTATAATTTATTTAATAAACCTATGAGTCATGCAAAAAAAAAATTGATCTTGGAATAAATGATTTCAGATTTTATACAAAAATATTAAAAAAGATTTGCTTGTAACAAAAACAAATTCAGCATCATGTATCTTTATTTTCAAATTTACAATTAAAACAAACCCTCCCATCACAACGTAATTATTTTGATATACAATTATATATACACTTATTATTACAGGAATATTAACGTAAAATCTACCAATTTATATAATATACGACCTTCCGAGTATCGTTGTCGCCTCTGCAAACATCTATTATACATACACACCTCCAGTCTAAAATATATTCAACTTTAACTTTATCCGAGATATATAATCATAACATGTTCGGTGTCGCAGCACTTCTAGCGGCGACGGATTTACTAAATCTTTGTGTACAAAATGCGTAGATTTGAAAATTCGAAATACAGCTCATTTATTGACATAATAATATGGAGCATTTTGAATTAGATATAATTATATTTAATAAAATGTTTAAAGTATTACAAGGCCGACCGTTTATTTCACTATACTTACATATAAAATGTCATCTGGATCACTTCTTTGATTTCTCTAGAAATATACATACAAAACAATAGTGTTATACATAACCGATAATTGCTAAATAAGGGCTCTTTTAAAGACTACAATTATTGCACTTGCCTCCAAGGAAGTCCAAATGTTAGAAATGCTTGGGTATATAATATAAAACACGACAGACAATATTTTTATATTATTGCGGTTTTACAAACAATATTATCTTTTTCTATATTTACATAAAACCTTCGCGAATAACCTCTAATTACGAAACGAAAACAAAACCCAGGTTACAATTAACAGGTAATGAATTCTGTTAAATTGAATATCAATCAATATCATTTGTAAATTTTAATTAGCTGAAGCGTGAACTTAAAATGTACCATTGTTTGACAGCCTTGTAATATAAACCTGCTAAGTGTTAAAGCATATTTGAAAACGTTAAGTGGCTTTTATTAGTCGATCAAAATAAAAAATGGAGTGTGACTTTATCATGTCAACAATAATTCAACTTCATATCAAAGGGTAATCGGACTTCCACGTTCTAAATTCCTATGAATTTTGTACACAAATTTAAGTGGCATAATATAGCAAATCTAGTCTAGAACAACTGTTATAAAGGCCCCTGAAATGACACTGGTTTATATACAAAAAAAAATACATCATTAACCAAAAACTTTTACGTTTACATAGAAGTTTTTGACAATCACTATTTCTATATACAGCTACAAAGTTACAAATGAGCTGTCTGTCAGTACTTGTCTATAAACACTGATTCTACAATAACAGTGACATCAAAATTGTCCCAACATGGCACGATTGTGATGACTACTCGTATTGTTACTTGATACGTTAAGATGAATTGAATCAGTCGCCGGCGTAAGTGAGGCATATCATTCGAGAAATTCGAGCCGCAAACTCAACGCATGTGCGTAACGTATTCATGAATAATATTATAGATAACTCGTCCTAGCTATGTCCGTTGGGGCGCGGCAGACTTAGATAATGGTGCCGACACGGCTGAGACAGAACCTGCACACACACATTTAAGTAATTGCGAAATTCTTACACCTCGCATCTCTAATCCATAAAAAAAAATAACAGCACTGTAGCTAATGACTCTTTGTCTCTTTTCTTCCTTGTTCAAATAAAATAGAATGGAAAGAAACAGCATCACTAGTTAGCTGTTAGACTATTTTGGACTAGTTTGCGTATTGTCTATCATTTATCGATGTTGATAAATAGCCGATGCCATAATACTGGAATATTTATTAACATAGATAAAACGGTATATCGATTGTAGATCTAGTATCGAGTAGTTATATCGACGTTTCTATAAGTGCACATTGTATCGATATAAAAACTCGATATTTAAAACGATGCAAATTCTATCGATACATTTGTGTAAACAATTGATGTGTTAAATGAGCCGTCTATCGAATGTTCTCGTACATTGAAATGAAGTATTTGTACCATACTTTGCATAGTCCATATTTGATTTAATTGTGTGAAATATACCAAGCTATATGCATATATTTTACCGCAACACGAAAGCGTTTGTTGACCAATGATTACCAGTAATGACAACAAAACTTTCGCGATAGTGCAGTTAGTCAAGTATTACGGGACGTCGACATTTGTCAATCGTTCACCCTTTGGTAAAACGGGCAGTGTAATGCTTTCGATATGTTTACAGTGGAGGGGAGAAATGTTGACAATTTTGAAACGTTTAAGGGTTTGAAATAATTGCATTTTTATACAAATAAAAGGAACTGTTTTTCAATTTTTTGTTTTAAGTTTTCTTTTATAGAAACCAGTTACTCGGGAGGAGTAACGATACAAAGTTACTTTTTTATTGTCATTAATGATCTTGTCATACAGTAATGACTGACACTTTAGAGATGCAAACAGTAAAGGGAAGAGAAAGGATGTACCCCATTAATGAAATAGATTGTTAGCGCAGCGCCTACAGATAATCTAAAAAGTAAACTAAACTAAATAATATTTTTAAATAAATTAAATACACTTTTAAATAATATTGATGTTACAGTAGAAAAGTCAAAAACAACTTCAAAACTTAATTGATAAGTAAGTTTGACATTTAGTTGCCTTAAGCGGTGTTTCAAGTCGACTAAGTCTTATAACGTCGCTTACGATTCGTACCGCCTGCCGATAGATTGGCCGCAGGACTTCAGTCCAATACAATAGGATTTAAATTGCAATCCATTTAGAGTCCACTTACTAGTACTTTATACAATGCCACATAAATCTATTGGGATATAAGCGCTCACACTACGTTGAAATCCTCTAAAACGTACAAAACTCGCCACCCTACTAACCCAACCATTTTATACAATGGTATGAAATTATACTTTTCACTATTGATTGCTGCACTGTGTTCTATTTCATGGAGCGACACTGCCAGACTTCATAATCTAAAAGGTATAACAATATTTTAATGTTTGATCTGTTGGTGCGCTCGTTACAATCAGAAACAAAGGCTTAACGATGTACCCTTGAATGAAGTCGAGGTTACCCCATTCCCCTAAGACTATCACTGGAAATATGCAATGAAATATCGACCTTAACATTTCTGTTTTAAGTATGGTCACGTCAGACTATAATATAAACCTTAAGTACAAGTGCTAAGGTCCAAATTGCATTGCTAGCTTCAAAGTTCGCGTCGCGTAGCCGATACCACCTGCCACCGAAAAACCGAAAGGTAAACTGTAAGCGTACGGTGCAAATGAGTTTACAAATAACAAAATTTATATTCACCGAGAGTGAAATCTCGGATCACTTTGAATGTCACGGATGTCTGTTGAGCGTTCGAATGTAGCTTCCTTTCTTTACTCTTGGTGTTATGTGGTGATACTGTACATATGCCCACTGTGACGTATACCAAATCCTACCATTAACCATTTTAAAGAAATCAGCCTTGCCTTAAAATCTTGTGGTTATCGTCTTAAACAAATAGGGAGAATGGGGGTGAATATAGTAAAAAGGCGGGATATGTAAACATATCGAAGCGCACTGCGAGTCAGGCGGGGTGCGAGGGACCGCGTCATGCGAATATCAGCCACAACACGAACAAGATGGCCACCCATAAGAAGATCTTCGACAGGAATTGTTCCTCCTCGTACTGCGCTGTGCCGCGAGGCGCTGGAAAATAATGTATAAGTTTAATTTCATTACTAATTAATTCAAGGCGGTTGACAGTAATTATTGCCGTAATAGAGGAAGATGCAAATAAAATATTTATGAATATTTTGTGATTTTATACTAATATTATAAAGTTGGAGAGTTTGTTTGTTTGAACGCGGCAATCTCAGGAACTACGGGTCCGAATTGAAAAAATATTTTTTTGTTGGGTAGCCCATTTATCAAGGAAGGCTATAGGCTATATAACGTCACGCTACGATCAATAGAAGCGGAGCAGCAATGAAAAATGTTGCAAAAACGGGGAAAATTTACGCATACGAAGTTGCGTAAATTTGCGGGACAGCTAGTGTTAAAATAATAATAAGAAGGGCCATTGTAACATTTTTATTTATATATTGAATTTTAATCATAATTAAGAATACTGAAACGGAACGTTTTTTAGAACACCAAATTGGCTTAAGTGACGTCACTCTTGCTTAACACCGGCTCCGTCTATCGCTCCATACAAAAAGAAACTTCATAATAACTTTTTAGATATAAACTGTCAGTTTAAGCGGCAGTAGCCTAATAGTTAAGGCAAGGCGAGGTCGCGGGTTCGAATCCTACCCATTATACTACTGATGTGGACCCACTCCTAGAGGAGGAGTCAACAGGATTGTTAGTAATGTGGGACCCAATCCCACATTGCTAGTTATCTTTAAAAACTGTTTTTTTTTGAATAATTTATAGTGCTTTATATTTTTAAATATATTTTTACATAGGAAATCATAAAATCTTTCTTATTGACAGTGGTGGTTGTGATTTTTTTATTAAATAAATAACATAGATCTATGTGACATCAACAAGTACTTATATAAAATTATTTCTTTTATAAAATAATGTATTATTTCGACGAATTTAGGTGGTGGTAGGAGGCGGTTCGATTCCCGGTACAGACAAGCAATTATTTAGAAATTATAGAATGCATGTTCGTATTTAAAAATAATCAAAATTAAGTATTTTTTCAGTAAGATGTTCTATCTACATTATATTAAGGTTCTATCCCTACGTATGGCATGCACTTGCTTGGCCGTGAGACACTTGTAGACACAGAAACAACGAATGCTCCTATTGATCGTAGCGTGATGTTATATCGATAAATGGGCCATTAAACACAAAAAGATTTTTCAATTCGAACCAGTAGTTCCGGAGATTGTCGCGTTCTAACAAACAAACTCTTCAGCTTTATAATATTAGCATAGATTATATTAATATTATCATATCTATCGTTGTTTTGACTTATCGATTCGACGGTCGGATGATCCGACAAATCGCGCGGTGTTTAGGTCATCGACCTGTTAATGACTAATTTACGGTTGTGTGGACTCTGATGACGAGTAATTATGAGATGAGTGAAATCTAGCAAAACTTTGCTTATACTATAACGTGTATTGTTTATACTGTATGTGCTACCGGTAGGTCGTGAATTAATTCCAGCAAAAATAAGGCGTATTAATTTGTCTAAAGAACGAGCTTCTCATATCTCCTAATATTTTAAATGCGAAAGTTTGGATGTTTGTTATTCAATCGGATCTAGATGAAATTTGGCACAAAGGTTTATCCCGGAATTATGTTCCCGTGAGATAATTTGTTTTTCAATATTTTCTTGCGAACATAGTCGCGGGCAACAGCTAGTATTTAATAATAATTAGTATGTTGTTAGTAGTTTTTACTCTTACTGGATAATAGATTGCGATATACCATTGTAAAGATATTTTAGCAAAAATACACTTTTCATACTGTTTTGTAAGCAAGTGATATTGGTTATGACGATAACATGGGGATGATGATATCAGAAGTACAAAAGCGTAGAAAGCTAATGCTATACGTACCGGCACTGGGTCTAGGGTCACCAAAGTTGAAGGTGGAGGTAAATACGCCGAAGGGAAAAGCACCGATCCCGAAGGACATGTGGAAGCCCTCGCCGAACCCGAAGCCCGGGAACCCACTGTTATTCTCTGGCTCTGTGCGCTGACCCGCCGGCCGTGGGGGTACCTGAAGGCATCACATCATCATTTTATAACTTACTCTGCAGGTTGACAAGTGCTAACTGAAAAACGCGTCCATTCGTAATATCTTAAACTTGAACTTTCTTTAACTTCTTTGACATGCTGCAGTAACTCTTTACTTTGAGAGAAAATGTTTGTCAGCAGATCGGTACTCAGTACTTGGTTAAAAAGTACTGTAACAAGTTTAACTATAAGGCAGCGGTAGAATGGTGTATGATGTCATGATTGCCCGCCCATCAGGCTCACTACTTGTTCGTCTCTTCATTAACTCATATAAAAAGAGTGGAGAAGGGAGTTAATACATACCTTATTCCTGGGGTCCTCTTGTTTAGTGTTGCCTCTGCCATACAGCGGGATAACTTTGTCTCGACTGATGGCGGCTTTGCAGACAGGACACACCTGCCGCGACGGTCGCGTCTCTAGCCACTGGTGCAGGCAGGGCCAACTGTGGAACACCGTATAGATTATAATCACTAGATTATATATAGACTTAGACTAATAAGGCTATACTAATTCATATTATAAATGTTGGATCATTGATGTAAGCGAAAGTTTGGATGTTTGTTATGCAAAAACGGTTAAACAGATCCGGACGAAATTTGGCACAGAGATATAGTACCACGGAATAAGTAATAGTACTACATACAGAAGGTTCACTCACTAACAAAATATACCTAGATTCGCCAGAGCTACCCGCCTGCAAGCTAAATGGAAACTTATAAATCATGGAAATTTAAATGAATTAAATAAGTAACTAGCTTTAAGTATGTTAATAATTCACAACATTTTACACTACAGCATAAAAAAAAAATGTTATATTAATCTAAGCACCACTTCCAGCTTGTACTATTTTTAACTACAATAACATATCCGTGGTAAACGGTGTGGATGCCACGCCACAATCATTAATTTTGTATAACATCATATTATTTTAACCATTTGTTATTGTGATATTGTTTGTTAACCCAATAAAAAGAAAAATTAAAAAAAAAAAATTTTTTAGAAAACGTTTAAAAAAAACCTAGGTCATCTAGGTATGAATGGCAATTTTATATTTTAATTCATCAATAATTCCATTATGTAAATAATAATATCTTAATATCTTGGGACAACTCACACGACGCTATCTGATCCTAAACTAAGCAGAGCTTGGACTATGGAAACCAGACAACTAATAAATAAACTTATATATTTCTAAATACATACATATTATAGATAAATAACACCCAGACACAGAATAAACCATCATGCTCATCACACAAAGTTTTATCCTGGGTGGGGATCAAACCCATGACCTCTTGCATAGCAGTCGGATACACTCCCACCGTGCCACAGAGGCAGTCAAATATCTAACTAGCTGCCTGCCCTGGCTTCGCACGGGTGTCAAATCGTAGTTTTTTTTACACCTTGAGATAAATTAATGTCGTTTTCGTAGGGAGGACAATAATGTATAGCTCCCTGATAATGTAGCTTTCTAATGGTGAAATGATTTTAAAATCAGTCCAGTAGTTTTTAAGTTTATTTGATATATACAAATCTTTTCTCTTTAAAATATTAGTGTTGATTATTGAATTTAGAACTACACTGTTTAGTTCATAAAATCATAATGGACAATCAAGAGGGAGTTCTCTTGATCGTCCATTATGATTTTATGAACTAAACAGTACTGTCAAGCTTAACATGTGTAAACAGTTACTTAACAGTGTGTCACTTAAAATTTAGTTAAAATTTAGATGACGACTTAACCACTTAATATGTGTAAACTAGGCATCAATGATTTTTTTTTTTGAGGGTATACAAACAATTAAAAGTCTGTCAATCACTAAACTAAAACACTTTTTTTCTAATGTTTTTCGTGATTTTTGCACAATAATAACAATAGCACACCATATGCAAGTATTATCCAACACTTTAACACTATTTTTATAAGGATTTTAACTGTTTTACACACACAGATAAATTTAATTCACGAACGTGATTTTTTTTTAAAACTACCTTTATTTCTGACAAAAAATTATGCCTCAGTTTTTAAAAGGTTATGGTTTGAGGGCTTCACATTTTATTTCCATAAAGGGCCGAGGGTAGAAAGCTAAGCAAGTCTTCAGTATACTTCTCTTTATAATCAAATCAAGATTAAATCAGTATTATATTACCTACTAAACAGGTTGTACTTAGGCTCAAAATACAATTTTTTGATTATGTTTACACTAGAAAATAAAACCAACAACCTGGGAACCTAGGATAAAAGTTTCTAGGATAAAAAGTACCCTTAGTGCTTTTGTCAAATTTCATTAAGATCCATTCAGCCATCATTCATTCATGCAGCCGTTTTAAGGATTTTGCATCTCTTCTGACCTCTAAAGAGTTATAACCCAGACACCCTAAAAGGAATTTTGTGGGATACATATACAGGTAATATCTGTAGGCGTATCTACAGATATTACCCCTATATGTATCCCACAAGTGGGTACTGCAGAAAAGCTTTTAGCTCTATATTATTTTCTCAGATTGTTGAATGCCATTAAATTGTACCAACATTTGAATCTTTATTATTTAGGTCTCATTCTTGCAACTCTATTGAAACATTACAACAATAGATTGTTATTTCGCTGGAATCTACATCATTAGTTATAATTAAGTCAAAAGTATTACATTAACAGCAAATGAACAAACACAAATCATTTTTCATTAACATTTTCGAACCTAATCTGCATAATAACAATAATTATGTAAAACATAATTTACATTTTCAGTAATGGATTTATGAGAATGTGTTACCAGAAGAGATGTCCACACATGCTGACGACTGCGTCGCGGGCCGTATCCAGGCAGATGTTGCACTCCAGCATACGTTCATCATGTTTCTCCTCCTCGCCGCCAGCGCCGTCGCCCGGCGCTGACGCGCTCGCGCGCGCTTCACTCGTCTCGGCCATCGCTCTGTTCCAAAAAAACATTCCTGCACTAATCCCGACAATCATAAATATTTAACATCAAACCTTATCACCACCAAAATGACGTTCCTAGTGTGACACGACAAAACTTTATAAGACTTACAGTACAACACAAATCAACGTTATTAGTAATATCAAATTGAAAATCACCTGACACTGTTAAATTTGAAATGATACCCACTTTATTCACACAGAAAATTGTAAAAATAAATAAATCACTACCCCAATCCCGTGGTTTGATGATCTGTCATTTCTTTGTCAGAGACAGACAGTCTGTCAGAGACAATAGAGAAGACTGTCACTACTCTAGGTTTAAATTTTAGGGTATGGTTGTTTATTGACGTGGCTATTTATTTGTCTATGTCTCAAGTGATTAATTCGAACAACCCAAATAATTGATACCGATCTTGCCAATGCTATTTTCTAGATCTACTCCTTGGACGAGTGGCGTTGGGACCGATTTTTTGTGAGGATGAGGGAATGCTTCACTTTGTTTCGCGAAAGGCTCACTAGGAATCCCTCATTTGATGCGAGGAGTCGCTCGACGATTGACGCGTTGACGTTATATACGCAAGAGAGGACTCCTCATTTCCTCAGTCACTAGTGGCAAGGCGTGCTGCTCCTCACTATTTACGGATACGCACCAATCAGGATTATGAGAACAAATAGAAAACTCTGAACTTTCAAAAAAGTGGAAAATTGCTTGCACGCTTTACACACATAAAAACATAACCCTCCTTCTTGCGCAGTCGAGTAATAATCTCAAAATGATATTTTCTTATTTACAACAGAGGTCAAAACTCTAAGACCATATTAAGTTAAAATAACACATTTTAATATTTTTTATATTAGTTGTGCTGGTGAATTGTTCTCAATTCAAAATGCCAAGAGCACTTTATTCTCACTCAATACTTGTATGCCTCAACTCACTCACAATTCACTTCTCATTCGTCATATAATCCATGGAACGCACAATCTCACTCCCTCGCCACGATTGTCTACGACTATTTTCTGTGAGAATGAGGAATTGCGGATGAACGAGGTGTTTCAGTGTAAAGATGTGAGTAACTATTATATTCGGGCTCGCGAGGGCCTCCAATGAGTCAGTACAGTTCGCAGCACCTAAGTTTGCGTGTCTGATGTTCGCGCGTAAGCTGCGCACAACTCAAATTAGTTATCGAAGGGGATGAAGAAGATGGGCGGGTAAGTACGTTCCTGCGCGGAACTACATTCGAATACAACATACATAAGTACAACTTCACCAACGTAAACTTAGGTAGCGCGAACTGAACTACCTACGTAGTAAAATGTAACGGTTGCTTTCTCTGTCAGTGGTTATGAATATGGAGGATAGACTTTACTAACCAACACTGGTGTTTTATACACATACTTAACGGCGCAGCCCTTTCTTCTTATTATAGTCAGTTAACACTGCCAGTAATTGATGAAGATACCATTTACTCACTAGACTCCCTCAGCAGACCTATAATTATAAGAGCATCACTCGGCACTCGAAAGTTTGGTGACTATTGACTTGAGTCTCGAGAGTCTTGTTTTTCCTGGGACTGGAGGGTAGCAGTCTCGAATCTCGAATATTTTTTTGTTTTTTTCAGACAATATTATTATTTCCGCCAATGACCAGTCGAAAATTTAGATTTTGACCATAGACTTTAAACTTTGACAATTAGAATGTCAATGATAGAACAGTAATTGTTCTGTGGATAGAACACTCTCATACCAAATTTTTAGATTACACTCCGAAAATATCTGTTTAATCTATGCTCCGAAAATCAGAATCGCACAGACAGAGTAGGTGCAATTTTTAAAATCGACGTACATTTGTTAACAAAATAGCTTTATTAGTTTAAAATTTACGTAGGTATGAGTTTTGCAACCTTGTTTTATTAATTGTAACTCTTATCTCTATTTCCATAAATAACTTGTTGTTGTGATAATCAGTTGTTATGTTTTTGTAGTAAAGTTTATTGCGTCGATTTTAATATTTTGTAAACATTGAATAGATTTTTATTTTGGATGTCGGCAAGATGAGTCTTCGTATCAGAGAGAACGGCAACGACGAACTTGTTAACCACTTGATCAGCAGAAATTTAATACGTTCGGCACAAGTGGAGCGCGTACATCGCGCGGTTGACAGAGCTAAATATGTGAGTCCGGTTGATAGAGACCAGGCGTACCTGATGCGGCCCTGGCGTAGAGGTCCTCTCCATCTTTCCTCACCATGTATCTATGGGTAAGTACTTAAATTTATTTAAAACCTGTGACTGTGTCCATGTTAAACAAAAAAAATAAATATTACAAGCTTTTATTTAACTCGCCCTGTGTGTATGTTAGTTAGTTTGTATGTAAATTTGGTGCACTAGTGTATGTGATGACAATGCAATATTATGGTAACATAGATCTGCTGATGAAGCTGAAGGTGACATAGGAACTCCTAATCTAAAAAAAAGAAACTATCAAGTTTTGGCACATTTGATTTGACTTGACAAATACTTGATTCTAGATGATTTCCGGGGTCTGATGATGGAGCTGGTGGAGGTGAGACTGTGCCACTTAACAATCATTTAATGTACCTGCATTCCTACTGCACTCCTTTGTGTTTGAGCTTATTAGATTAATCTTGACAAGTGCTCTTACACTTGTCAAGACGAATCTAACTTGTTAAGTCGGAAAGTTGTTATTGGTACTCAGGCAGTTAGATTTAATGTGGTTGTGAAGCGATGGTAGCCTAATGGCTAAGGCAGCGGTCTCGCAATCATGAGGTTGTGGGTTTGAATCCTACTATTATACTACCAATGTGAACCCACTCCTAACACAAGCCTTTGAGCTTAGCTGGAGGGCCTAACAAGATTGCTAGTAATGTGGGACTCAATTCCACATTGCTAGTTATCTTAAAAAGTAAAAATAATATTTTTAAAAACAACCTTTTATTTATGTGCTCTAAAAGTAAGAAAATAATTTTAAAATTAAAACAAACTCGTCAATTTGTTACATTATACCATTTGTATAACATAAAAGCTTGTTGTAAGATTTCCTTAATGCTGTGCTGCAAAATGCAATGTAGTACATACAAATTATTTGCACCACTGCGCCCCTCCTCATTGTATATGCACACTTAACAAATATTGGGGCCATAAACTCCAAACTTTACTTTAGCCAAAATCAATGTGAAATGTTTAATAACAAAGTTTTTTACCAACCATTATATCTAATACTTTTAGTTTGCTGGTTGCTCTAAGCAACTTTGTTATTAAATGTTTCTCTTAATTTTTTTTAGGCTTTTGTATAGTTTAGTTTTACATGTCATTGTGCAATATGTAATTGCACAATGACCCAACAGGGACACATGACCATCCTGCTCAGACTGTTGTAGGCTTCCACAACATATTCCCATATCGAAATAACTAAATAAATCTATTGATAGTTGACTCTTTGTTGCAATCAAGTACCTATAATATAATCTTGAGAGGAGTAATTGAGGCTCTAAATGGGTTGGCAGATACTTCACATAAAACAATACTGAAGTATTATCACAAGGTTATCTATGGTGACTCTCTGGAATTTCCCAGTTGGGAATATGTAATGGCCAACACATGTGTACCAAATTTAAATTAACTGTGACCTTCATATTATTTTAATGAGTGTAGTAGGTATACACACAATCAACATTATTTTGTTGCTTAGAGTTTTATAAAGTACCATTTCATATCATACCTACCAAATAAAATTGATATGTCTGTTCTATTTGTAATAGGTATTATTTTGTTTTCCTCATTGAAATGGTTGTTACAGTACTATATGTGTAAACCAGTTTTCCTCCCTGTTGTCTAATCTCAATAATGTCTTGACAGGATTTGTTTTAATTCATAATTCTTTATTTTTATACTAGCTGTCCCGTGCAACTTCGTATGCGTATATTTTCCCCGTTTTTGCAACATTTCTCGTCGCTGCTCCGCTCCTATTAGTCGTAGCGCGATGTTATATAGCCTATAGCCTTCCTCGATAAATGGGCTATCCAACAAAAAAAGAATTATTAAAATCGGTCCAGTACTTTTTGAGTTTATTCGTTACATACAAAAATTCAAATCTTTCGTCTTTATAATATTAGTGTAGAAATGTAGTGTAAGGTGTTATGTTGTATGGATAATGTTCGACATTATCCTATATATTAGATACATAGCTACAGCTAATAGTATTACTAACATTATAATCCTCACAATATATATTAAATGTGCGACAAAACATCCAACAGTTTAGAAAAAATAGTGATGTACACTCTTACTTACACACTTTATTTATGGGTCTTGGTATCTGTTTTTACAAAAAGCTACCTGTTCATATTCTACCTTTTAATTCATTCAAATCTAAAATTAAGAACAACCTTATTCAGAAAGCTTATTATTGTATAGATGATTATTTAAACGACAAAAACGCACAACAAACACAAAGGCATAAGCAAATCTATTAACATGGTTGCAGATTTTATTTACGTGCTCTTTCCAACTGCATTTGTCGTCTAAGGTGATCCCTAAAAACGGAATGTTATTAACTTGAGTTACGGCTTGACCATAATATTCTAACTTGAGATCTAATTTTTTTGTGCCCCTGTTGTGGAATTGTACATATTTTGTTATATTTATACACACATCAAAAGTGTCTAGGGATCAACATATATTTTTGCAATAACTTTTCTCCTGATTGATTTTTTTTTTTTTATTTCTTTAAGGATTCATCAAATAAAGTGTTTTCGTTTGTCACAGTAACGATAAACCAAGTCACCTTTGCATTAATAAAGAAATTTGCCATTTTCCTAATAAAGGGATTTTTGACATTTGAACCACTAACATTAAAGTTCGAAAAAAAGACTGAAATAACAGTTTTCTTTAAAATTTTATTGGGTAACTTAAACAATTAATAATCCGTGTTTCTACCGCGAACACTAACAACACAAGAACATCGGTTTGGCATACTCAAAATGAGTTCATCCAAATCACGCTGTGGAATGGCCACCCATGTTCGTTGCAACAACAAAAAAAGGTCTTCTTGCGACTGGATACCCTCCATATTCGGCAGAGCTCTTCTCTGTAGCATATCCCATGCATGCTCAATCGGGTTCAAGTCTGGCGACTGAGCAGGCCAGGGCAGGACATTGATGTTAGCTGCGGCGAGAGTCTGTCTTACAACTCTTGCGGTGTGCGGTCGTGCATTATCATGCATTAACTGAAATAAGGGACCGATTTGCACTTGTAGAGGAACGATGACGTCTGATACAATCGTCTCAGCATAAATTTGAGCGTTGAGGTTGCCTCTGATCCAAATCAACTCAGTTCTTCCGCCGATCCAAATACCCGCCCATACCAAGATGGTTCCACCACTATAAGGATGGACTTCCTGGCAGGATTTTAATCGCTGTTGGCGTCCAGGGGTTCTCCAGTGTCGTATACGTCTTGTATCCGGTCTCATACCAAAACGAGACTCATCAGAAAAGCACACGAAACGCCATTGTTCTTCTGCCCAATTTCTGTGTTCAAGAGCCCATTGATATCGAATCCTACGATTGTGCATTGCTATAGGTGGTACCCGTAGCGGTCTTCGGGAATGAAGGTTCACTTCATGCAAGCGGTTTCTAACTGTTTGGTCGCTAATTAAGTTCCCTGAAGAGTGATGAAGCCTCACGGCTAACATCATGGCGGTTATTGTTGGACCTCTTCGAGTTAAGATTTGAATGTATCGGTCTTGTCTCCGTGTGGTGCAGCGATACCGTCCTCCATGGCGCTCAGCCACGGTACCAGTGCTTCGGTAACGTGTCCAAAGTCGACTGATAACACTCTGACTTGTATTCAGAGCTAAAGCCACAGTACGTTGCCGGGAACCAGCTTCTATCATTCCCACGGCTCTGAGCATTTCTTCCCTGCTTAAATGACGTCGCCGCTCCATAATAACGTTGGTTTTAATCAGTAGTAGGGAAACAGTAGCACTAATAATGTCTTCAATGCGTTGTATGTTTTTATAGGGAAAATATTGACAGCTGATTTTCATCTTTTACTCGAATTTGATTCACAGTTCCTGATTCAAATTATGAAATGCACCAAAAAGGATCCATATAAATTTATAAAATCATAAATTTATTACAAAGCCACATCTCAATCTCAAGAAATCCGCATAAAAATGCTTGATCCCTAGACACTTTTGATGTGTGTATTTACACTACGAATTGGAATTTGAAATTGTTACTAAGCAGCCAGTGGATGATATCGGAAACTATTTTATTTAGCACATCGTTATAGTTATCAGAGTCATTAGACACTAAAACTGAAATGTCGTCTGCTGAATGCATTGATGTTTTAAAACAGAAGGAAGGTAATTTAATTTTTATTTAAGATAATTTAAAAAAATTGTTTACCCAATATGCTTTCCTGGGGAACACTAGGGGCTTTTCGCCAGGGACTCCCCGGCCCTACCGACTCGCCAAGTTAATATATTTGAACTCTATTCTGTACGTCTTAGAACAATTTTTTGAAAGATTTAACAAACGATAAAATAAACTGCGGGGAATCCCCTGTTTGTATAGTTTCGAAGTAGTTATAACGTAGTGTTGCCACATTATAACTGGTATGTATAATCCTTTTTTTATTGGTTGACTATTTTGATTAATTTATTATACCAATAATTACGTAAGTACGGAATTGACATCTTCAGTTACGGAATTAAAAATACTTTAAAATAAGTTCGTAATTACGTAATTGCGTAATTACGTAATTACGTAATGGAAGCCCTAGGAACACCAAAGTAATTCAACCTTTGGTCCGATTTTGTAATTATTTCTAAACCATTTGGATTAGAATTTGTAATTTCGTCATATTGCATCCTATTATTTAAATAGCTGTTCATCCAATTCTGTGCAGAACCACGAAGCGTAGCAATAAGTCCTGCCGGACGAAATCGAATGCCTTGATCATATAAAAAAGTTAACCGTGGCACGTGATGTAGATTTCCCTTTCTAAAATATGTGTTATTCTGGACATAGGATATTGAAGTTCAAAAGGATATCTGGCTGAGAGGGATTTCTCAGAAAGTAATCGAAAATGTTTAGAAAAAAAAGTGATAGTATATCACAAAAATATGTACTTTTATTTCATCTACTTACATTCTACATTGTTCTCTTGTCCAACCCTTAGCCCAGTGCTAGAAGGACTGGAGCTGAAGCCAGGGCTGTCTTTTCTCAACGTCGGTTCCGGAACGGGGTACCTCAGCACCATGGCTGGTCTAATTTTAGGCCCTAGCGGCATCAATCATGGTGTAGAAGTGGAACTCTCGGCAGTGGAATACGCCAACAATATACTTGAACAGTTCATCGAAAGCTCTCCAATTTTGGATGAGATTGATTTCTGTGATACCAAGTTCTATAATAGTTAGTATATGTTTTCATTAGGTGTAATTATCGGCACGAGTCCTGGGCACAGTTCACAATTTGAAGATGGGGTGGTGTAGTTGAGTGCGCTTGACTACTATACAAGTCACTGTGCGTTCGATTCGTACATGGCACAGAGTTTTTTTAGGATTTTTAGGGTTCTGTAGTCAAAATGGTGAAACCGGAACCCTTATAGTTTCGTCATGTCAACCCACGACGTCTGGCTTAGCAGTCAGAGCCATTAACCACTAGATCAACAAGCTAGTCGAATTAAAGAATAAGTATAAATATTAATAGCTTAATTTAACTAATAGTACCTAGTAGCAGTAGTAAGATAATATTCTGTTTAGGTAATGGGCTGTGTCTGAGTCGTCAGCAGGCGCTTTACGACCGGTTGTACTGCGGAACTGAATGTTCTACGGAACAACTTGAATATTTCAAGCGGCTCGTCAGGGTAGGTGTACCTATCTTATCTCGTAGATATATTATATAAAAAGTGTTTTACGTTAACGCGATCGACACGTTTAAGACGTTCGGCGCGCCGATTAGCTCGCTCCAAGCTCTTAACCAATCAGAGAGCCAAACCCGGTAAACGTTTCGATCGCGTTAACGTAGAAACAACTCGTACTCTAAGCACTGGTTGGAAAGCTGACGGTTGTTGTAGCGATGTTCGTGTTTTATGGTTAGATTGGCGGCGTGCTGGTCCTGCCTGTCTACAACGTACTGGTTCAGGTCAAGAGGATTTCCGGGGACAGATGGACATCAAGGAACCTTCTCAGCGTTGTCTTCGCCAAGCTTAAGTTACCTACTACAGAAGAGGCTGCGAATCCCGTTGAAATTGGTAAGAGTCTTAACCAGTTGTGATAAGTCCATAATGGAGAATTCACTTTGAAAGTACTTACTCTTAGGGTAAGTACGTTTCCTGAAGCAGTGAAACACTTGTCACATAAGCCGAGATATACATTCTTATGATACATTTTGAAGGTCTACTGATGGCAGGCATCTACCTGTGGCACTTGATATTTTGGTGGATTACTAAGTACAACCAGTTTAAAGTCTCACCCGTTTTGTTCAAAACATGATCTTTCTTTGTAAAAAACATGACGGAAATGGTGACTTACGTATCCACGGTGTCTCGCAATATATTTAATAGTGTTTCATCAACAAGAACACACGTATAATAATAGCCTAATGGCTAAGGCATCGGTCTCGCAATCGTGAGGTCGCGGGTTCGAATCCTACCCATTATACTACCGACGTGAACCCGCTCCTAACACAAGCCTTTGAGCTTAGCTGGAGGGGTTAACCAGATTGCTAGTAATGTGGGACTCAATCCCACATTGCTAGTTATCTTTATAAGAAAAAAAAAATATATATCCAATAGCCTATAAAGCCAGAATGTGGCCCAGGTGTAAGTGTGTAACTAGTAGACCCTAGATAGGCTTGTAAGTGCAGATTCGTTTGTTGCAGATTTTCTACAATCCCTACAAATCGTAAGCAAAAAAATGTTATTTAGATTTTTTTATTTTATTTTATCCTGCCCAACACTGTTTTGAACTGCACGTCATGTAGTTAATATCATAATTATTTTGCTTTATAACATTACGTGTTTAGTAAGCCCTCTGTTTGATATTGTAGTTCATCCTTTCGAGAGTGTGTTTCTTTTGTTACCGATGTAGAGATCAGATATCGTAAGCGTAAAGCATGTGTTAACATTATGTCAGATACGGACAGAATAACCATTTAATAACAGAACGAAACTAGAGTGGGTCCTAATATAGCTCCTTGAAGATTCTCCACATCTCTCGTATTGTGTTTACTATAAACAGGTTTGCGGTTTCAAAAAAATCTTTTATTAACCCTTACACGGGCCCCATGCATCTAGATGTGCTACGTAAAATTTGAATACAGTTTCATGTTCGTGAAGCAATGTAGAATACGATATCAACAAAATAAATCCCAATTTAACAAAAAAAAACATGTGGTTAAAATTTGCACTCTGCCTGTTTCGTTGATTTGTGTTATCTGACAGTTTGTTTCCATTCCACCACTTCATTGATTTTGAATTTTAGCTTTAGTCGCGCGTTCGAAATTTATGTTGCGCTCAGATAACGCGTTCATTTTGGCACGGATCTGAGCAGTTAGCGACATGAATTCCATTTTGAATACGTCCTCTTGCGTCAACTATCGCGCGTGTACTGGGCGCGGCAATGGTGGTCCTAGTACCTCGACTCGCGCGCAATTCGCACAGCAAACGCGCGAGTAATCAAGTCACGCAGCTTGAACGCGATTTACGCGCGAACGTCAAAACGCGCGACTGCATGTGGACGGAATTGTATCAATTTCTAGTAGTATCTCACAAACGAGCTTAAATTGTTTTCTATCTCGTCGTTATCACTTTCGCTCATTGTCTCAAAACTTATAAACTATAAAACAATGCAAAATAAATAAATAATTCAGACTCCGATTCAGACTCAGAATTACAAAGCGCACTATAAAGGAGTGATGGATGATAGATTAATTATTATCAATTGTTTATCCATACTAATATTATAAATGTGAAAGTAACTCTGTCTGTCTGTCTGTTACGCTTTCACGCTCAAACAGCTAAACCGATTTAGATGAAATTTTGTATGGAGATAGTTTGAGTCTCGAGGAAGGACATAGGATAGTTTTTATCGCGATAACCGACATCCACGCGGGCGGAGCCGCGGGCGAAAGCTAGTTTCCTATAGACGTCAAATTCAAATGCAAATAGTTTGCAGTACCTACCTACTTATCTATGTACCGTGGAGATTATAATACACACTAAAGTGTAACATACTCGTACTACTATAGTAAAATTGATAGCTCTTCTAAAAATACTCACAAATCAGCGTATAACAGGCCTGTGCTGCGTAGCAAAATATCCTAGATAAGTTGGTATAATGGAAACTGTTACTGTAACTTGCTACTCTAGACGGGCAGAGTGCATATATTTACCACATATGTTGAGACATTATTTACCACAAAATCATAAACAGAGAAATAAAATGAAAATACGAAATGAAAGGTAGACATTCTAGTAATAAAATAATATTTATTTCTGCTCAAAAATTAGAAGGGTTTTTCAGTAAATTCATTTTAATTATGTGGTTTTTAAATAGCCTCTGCCTTAGTAAGGGTTAATTAGGTAGCTTTGTAGTAGCTTGCGTGCAAAAAAGGCGTATGTCGTATACCTATATGTAAACAGCAGTAAGCTTTTAAAATTATGAAAGTATCGAATGCCTTGCTCATCTCGAAGTTTTGTTTTGCATTAATAAAAAATACGTTTGATGTTATTATTAATATTAGTATGCTTATGTTTATAGCATGCTGCTCTGACGGTACATATATTTAGCTGCAAGTCTTTCACGCTCCTTGTATTATTTAAATAAAAAAAAACATTTTGATGATTTAAATAAACCTTTTAGTTCTCTTCTATAACTTTTGCAAGAGGTTTGAAATAAGTTTGACCTTATATTGTAACATTTTTTTTATAATTAGCATTTTAGTTAGCTTTTAGATTTTCTTGTTTTCGTACAGAAGTATTGCAGCCTCCGCGTCTAAAGATTCTTTGCTGTGTGAAAGTTCGAGAACGCTTGCGAACTTCGTTACGGGCTCAACAAGGGCTGCTACGCGGACCATTACTACGCCGCCCGCCCTCTAATGATACCAGTACGTATTCTTTCCTTATTTTTGATACAATTATTTGACTTAGAGACGTGTAGTCGTTTTTACTTTAACATTGGACCTGAAGTTTCTGGTAGACAGATTTATAACAGATAGGCGAATAACGTACACATAATTTAATATATTTTCTTCGCTTAGAAGTAATGGAAATTAACCAAACATAAAATTCTTAAAGATGTGGATGCACTGCTGCGGCTTCTACTTAAAAATAAACAAAACCCGTACCAAACAGACAGTAGTAACGGTTCACTTGCTTCTGTGACTACACCGAAACTCACAGGCCAAGAAGAAATCACACTTAGTGGCAATGGACTATTGCCACCGAGAAGGGACTCTATGGTGCATGATGACTCTGATATTGAAAACTCGAAGGATGATGGTAAGATGCTCTTATATTTTATAGTATTATGTTTTTACATAATTAATTAAGGCCATTGTAATGATCTAACATTGAATATGTTTAAGAACACTCGAATTCTTCGTCAACTGATGAAGAAGGAGACGACAGCGAGAATCGATGGAAGAAATTAACTCGCTTTGAGAGAGTACCCTGCCTGTCTGAAAGTACCGGCAGTTCCAAAAGGTCATCCCTTATCGACGACAGTACTTCATCGTCCTCACGATCTAGTACATCTCCATCAGCATTCGCATACTTTGCTCGCTGCCTTGAACAGACAAATAATACAGAAATAAATCAAAGTGACGGTCCGAACACATCGTACGATAGCGGATTGACTAATAATACTACGGAAAAGAAACCAAATTCAGACATTTTCTGCCAATCATCTGAGCTTCTTGACAGTACTTCATCGTCTATTTATTCTAGACCTGCATCAACATTGGGAAGCTCTTTTATTCGATTCCTTGAACAGACAAAAAATGCTAGAAGGATCCTAAGTGATGCTAGCGATACATCAGATGATGACGATACTGATAATATTACGGGAACTAAAAAAGAAAGAATAATTGCTACTGGTGGTTTCCGTTCGATTATTAAAGTTGCAAATGAATCGAATAGGCAGCCTGAGGATGATAAAAGAAGCACCGATAAAGATACGGAACTTAAAAGAATACCGTTATTATTTGACGTCAGTCTTCTTCGCCCTTTTACTAGAGAGATTAAAAATGAGTCTAATACACAGTCCTCTAGTGAGGATGATGAAAGTATTGATGACGCTACAAAAACTAAAAGTAAAGGCTCGTTATTTGATACTAGTAGTCGCTCTGTTAGGGAGACTAAAACTGAAGCGAATGAGCAGACAGACTTAAGTGAGAAATTGGACAGTGGTATCGACGAGTTTACATCTAGTGAATTGAATGTTCAATGTTTGAAGAATGAACAAATCAATGGTAAGATTTTTATTGTATGGATTATTTTAAAATGTGGTATTTTTTGGATGAATTAATAGTTAATAGTGCAATCATAATTGATATTTTGGATGTTGCATGGTATGAAAAAAATTGAGGCAGGACCACTTTTAAATTCATGCTTTTTATGCGTGTGTTAAAGAAATAATTTTATTTTCTCTGCATATCTACACGAAAACTAAATATGATATTACCTTCTTTTTCAACAGCATCTGCAAATGCAGCACACAAGTAAATCCTAATCCTCCTAATTGACTGTCTCGGTGGCGCGGTGGGAGTGTGTACGACTGCTGTGCAAGAGGTCGTGGGTTCGATTCCCACACGAGACACCACTTTGCGATATTGTTGTTCCGAATCTGGGTGTACTTTGTTTCCATTAGTTTAACGTTTGTAAAGTCCCCCGCGAGGGTTTGAACCCTACTGAAGGAGTTGTCTTTTTTAATTAAAAAAAAACATTTATATTTTATACATTTCTGCAGGTTTACGAGACGATGTCCAATTGGCCAGCGCATCTGTCCAACAAGTTGCCGAGCACGATCGCCTCATGCAACTACAACCATCCGACGATATAAATGAGTGCGTCATACTTTGCTACATATTTGAAAGCACCTATCCATCCCACTTTCTTTTCCTAACATTATTAAACACGTGATTAGTTGGACGCCATTGTGTTACTGTAACATAACTTAATCCGATTTTGATGTATTGATAAGTTCTGGTAGACAAGCTAAATAGTTCTGCACCTCTTCGCAATTTACTTAACACCTTACTTTACGTATTTTAACTCCTTCCATTCATTATAATTTCATATTGTATGGCACGCATAGTTCTCGGTGTCGAACGCTAAAATTGGATGTGAAATATAATAATAGGTCTTATTTGCTTTATTTACAGACACAACGATGTGACTGAAATCAAGTCATCGTCAAAGCACTATATGCTTGATAGAAATGTTGAAGGATGGACCCAGAAGTCCGTCTTTACCGAAAACAATGTCGTCCCAGAAGTTTTCGCTAGGCTGAATATCGCCGACCTCACCACCGTTTCTTCAGCTCCACTAACAAAAGCTGTTCACCCCGTCACCGTCCCGGTTTCTTTCAAAACTCTTCCTGCGTATATTGATAAAATTTGGGACACAATGCGGTCATTTAAATGTAAATCTTTCGTTGAACTTGATAATGACACAAATAAAGCCATTTTCAAAAAAGGAGTTTTGCTGCTAGCTGAAGCCAAAGTTGCTTACGGTCAACGTACCACTTCTGCAACACCAGACGAAGACCTCCCCACTTCAAAGGCATATAATAAGGAAGAGCTAAAAGCATTGAATCAGATGGCCGCTAAACTACCACTGCCAATCGCTCTCTATTTGGAGTGCCTCGGAACAACCAAAAATGGCGGCCAAGTAATAACTCCTGTCCTCGCTGAGTACGCTCAAGATGTCAAACTTTCGGGTGCGATGACTTATGCCCCGATTCAAATGGTGAAGGTTCTTCAGCTTTTACGGGACGGGGTACCATTAAAGGGAGTAGTGCACCAACTATGTCTTAAGGAATTGGAAGGTCTTCCTATGATACTGTGGGAAAATTTCTGTGGCCCTGTGGTACCACCGTTAACTTTTGGCCAATGGATGGTCAGAATCACGGAAGAGTCGTTCAACTTTTGGATTATGATGCGCTATGGTTTTCCTTCTATAAAGTGGGAGCATAGCGATCTTAATTTATTTAAAAGGATAATCAATAGTTTTAATTGGAAGATAGGATTTAATGTAGACGTCGATTTGTCTCATGGCATAGGATCCTTGGCCCAGGTTGTTCAAACCGTGGATTGGAGTATTGGCGCTTCAACACGGTGGTTCACCATGGTGCCTGTAGATGACTATTCAATTAAACTTGGAGTGGGATTCGCCTTCAGCCGTTTCAGTAACGTTCAGCCATCAAGATTTACTGGATCTCTTGGTACGGCATACATGCGTGGGGAAATAACTCCGTATCGGATTATTTCTGCGATCCTTCACAATTTATAAACAGATCCCCATCCGTTACATAAAATGTGAATACCTAAACCAAAGGTCATAGAGAAATAATGTTTAATGTTTTTTTTTCGGTCTTGCTCACGTTTCACGCCGGTACCTATTAGAAGGCTGGAATTGTACATAATATTTGGTTTCGCATGAGTATAAACTGGTGGGTACAGTACGATCAACGTAACTTGACCGGATTGAAGTTAGGTTCATAACACTTTCGCGCATGTCATAGAGATGCGACCCTAAAGTTACTTACGAAAACGATTAATTATGTTTAATCGATTAAAAATACTAACAAAATTTTAATTCAACAATATAAAAATACTATTTAAATGAGTTCATAAAAGTTTAAATTTAGAACAGTTACAGTAAATACTAAAGAAACTTTGAAAAACAATTTCTTTACGAAAATAATCACAAAAAAACATGAGTTAGTAATACTAATTATAACAATGTAATGCGTAATCGCATCTCTAATTCTTTTGGTTTAGTTACCGCCCCCGCCCCCCGCTTCCTGTCACCATTTACTTCCAAAAAATGCATCTGCGCAACCACTTGTCCGCCTACTTCACTCCGGCCTAGTTACGTTGATCCAACTGTATATTGTAGTGTATAGGATCGAAATACTTATTGTAAAAATATAAGGTATTTAGTTTTAAAAAAACTAACAAATGATGACCAAAGACTAGTAGGTAGTTGTTTATAGAGACTAAGGTAGGTTTCATACTGGAAGCAATGTGCAGATTAGTACTACTTATACATCAAACATCGTTTAAAGTCCATTAAACAATGTATTTCACCAGTTCTAGCAAGCTTTGTCAACATGTCGCTCTCTACCGGGGAATATCCAAACCTTTTAAAGAAAGCTTTAATACGGCCGATCTTTAAACAAGGTGTCCATACAGACTACGCGAACTATAGGCCTATTGCGATACTGTCGGTAATAGACAAAGTAGTAGAAAAAATAGTAGTTGGTCAGATAAGCGAATTCTTAGAACAAAACAACGTACTATCAGACACGCAACACGGGTTTAGGACCGGCCGTAGTACTGCAACTGCACTAACACAGTTCTCGGAGTACATCAATAGCAGCCTAGACCAAGGTCATCAGGTCCTGGCGCTGTTTATAGACTACAAGAAAGCTTTCGACACCCTGGAGCATGAGACCTTACTCCAAGCCATGGACGAGTGTGGGGTCAGGGGCCCGACGAACAGGTGGTTTCGCAACTATCTGAGCGGCAGGACCCTGCAGACTTGCATCGCCGGTGAGAGCGGGCGGGAGGCCGCGGTGACACTCGGCGTGCCGACCGGCTCGGTGTTCGGTCCGGTGGGCTACATCATGCACGTCAACAGCGTCAGCAACGTGGTGGGTAAGTGTCGAGTCTATATGTACGCCGATGACATGTGTCTATTATATTCATCAAAATCAGTACAGGAGGCCAGAGCTGTGTTACAGGCAGATTTTGATAACATAATTAAGTGGGCGCACGACAACGGAATTATTCTAAACTTGGACAAAACCAAAGCAATTCATATACATTCCCCTCATAATCTAAACGCAAGGGACATCCATAGTAACGAAATCACTATTATAGGACATACATACGACTGCATGCACGCTTCTAATATCGACTGTACTTGCCTAAACATAGAGTATGTCAACACATTTAAATATCTGGGACTCTGGGTAGACTCGCGCATGAACTGGAGGACGCATGTGGACTCTGTCTGTACTCGACTAAGGTCAGTATTATGTAAATTTTACACATTAAGTGCGTCGCTTAATAAGAAAACCTTGCGTGTCATTTACTTTGCTCTTGCCGAGTCGCTGGTCAGCTACGGATTAAATGTATATGGTCGAACCTTTAAAACGTACTTAGATAATATTAAGGCAATACAAATTCGATTCATGAAATTGTTAGTTAATCCCAAGACGAAACAAGAATATAAAGACAAGTATGAGGAACTACTCGTAATATGTAAAGTACTTCCTGTAAATAAAAAAGTAGAGTACTTGTTGCTGCTGGAACAGTTTTATGAGGATGCATTTAAAACAAAAATACAAAACACATACAACACTAAAAGAGTTAGAGAAGGCAAATACATTAAACCATTTGTTAAAAACTATTACGGTCAAAGGACTAACAAGTACCTTATCCCCACTTTGTTCAACAATTATAATAGTTGGTTAAGTCAAATTAATGTGAGAATTACCAAACAATCTTTAAAACATAAATTAAAAAATAATTTAATCGGTGACTCTGTCGCCACTAGTCTTGTAATAGTCGACTGGTAACTAGATTTAAGTGTATATAATATACAAGTGTAAGTGTAGTTATAGTAATATACCTGTAGATTGTAAAATAACGAGTGCTAATCCCACCGACAAACTGTTGCACAGTTTGGTGGGTTATATAACAACATAACAATGTTTAAATTTCAATAAATACCTTTTATTATTATATTATTATCAAAATTCTATCTTAAAACCGGGATTGTACAGGGGACCAAAACTGGCTGGTTGCCTGTGGCAAGTGGCTATAAAAGTAAAAGTATAGGTAGAGTAAAAGTATAAAATTGCTACCTTTTTTTTAAATATAATACCGGTTTTCTAAAATATTGTTTTTTATTTTACAAAAACTTCTCTGCATATACTTCTACCTATCATATTACTTCAATTATTGTATTGCAATCATGTGTGTTGCAAAATGTTTCTATGTAACCTAGGTACTCGTGTAAAAACTTAGTACTTAGGTGAATATTTGTAATCAAATTATGAATAATCTTTATCGGTTGGTGGTTGCTGTGAATATAATTTTCTATTTTTATATGTTCAAAATAAGATTACATAAATAAAAATTGTTTTTGAGAATGAAACGTTTTTTAGGGTTTTATTTTTTTTTGGTTCTGTACCAAAAGTGTAAAAACAGAACCCGATACGCGACAGACAGCGGATTCTTGGTAATAACTAAGACTCTTCGTCCAGGCTGCACATCTATCTCGTGAACCGTGATCATTGAAATTTTCACATGAGGTATTTCTGTTGCCGCTATAACAACACATACTAAAAACAAAAGAAGTATTTGAGTTGGGCTCTCATACAACAAACAGCAATGATTCTCATGAACCGTGATAGCTAGACAGTTGAGAAAAAAACATATTCGAATTGAGTCCCTCCTCTTTTTTTATATACGGTTGAAAATGAAGTTTATATTTTTTTATTGGGAAGGGGGCGCTATCTGAATTTCGCACCTCGGCGCGCAATATGGTTAGTACGGCCCTGTGGAGTATTTTTCTGGACATTTTTTTCAGTGTCAGACAGTATTAATTACTTAAAAACTTTCTTGAAATCGAAGGTAAAAAAATAATCACCAGCCAAATAATCGCCAGCTCTGAAACAAGTTTCAAAGCGGACGGCAAATATTTAAGACGTGTACCTACGAACTTTGTATGCTACGACTGGTGAATGAGAAATAAAATTTGAAGTAGGTCTTAATTTAAATAGGAGGCCGAGAAATTTTTGGTACCACTTCCTGGTACGAAGCTAAAACATAGAACTCTTTGTGCGAACCGGCAATGTCCCATGAGGGAGCCAAATTCGGACACAATGTACAAAAATATAAGCACAATATCAGCGCCCTGATACCAAAACGAAAACAGCGCGAACTAACTTAATTATTAATCAGACAAAAGTGGTTGACAATTAACGACCATAACTGTTTTTAAATTTTAATTCCATGGTAATATTGAAGCTGAGATAGATGCTTTACGTTGAGATTTAGATTTGGCGACCGTATACCGCAAGTTATATGCCGGTGGACACCACTTTAAATGCAATGCAGGCTGGATGGGGCAGGAATATATGTAGGTACTCGTTAAAACACATTTATATATGTATAATATATAAATATGTTTTAACGAGTACATATATTCCTGCCCCATCCAGCCTGCTCCGCTCCTATTGATCATAGCGTTATATTTTATAGCCTATAGCCTTCTCTGATAAATGGGCTATCCAACATAAAAATATTTTTTCAATTTAACCAGTAGTTTCTGAGATCATCGCTGATCATTGCGTTCAAACAAACAAACAAACTCTTCAGCTTTATATAAATAAGTATAGATTATAATACAAATTTTAAAGTTAAATAACAATATGAGAATATGTTTCTGCTGGGCTGCCTTTCATAAAATAAAAAAAACAATTGTTTTCTTTGTCGTAAACTCGGGACTGTTATGCTTTTCAACAGACTTAAAAATAGGAAGAGGTTCTCAATTCGAGTGTATTTTTATAAATGTTTTTTACCCGATTACACGCAGACGGTTGGACTGATTTGAAACATTATTTTTGTGTTCGAAAGGGTATAAGTTCCAGATACCAATCTGGAACTTATACCCTTTCGAACACAAAAATAATGTTTTTATGTTCGAAAGGGTGTGCCCTTTATTGACCTCAAAGTTTGGATCTGGTGATGAGATCTTGGAGAAATCGAGGTAACTCTTCAAATATTAAAGGCACACTAAAAGTAAAGTAATTTCTAAATCTAAAGTAATTTGGGTATATTTTGTTGTAATTCGTGCATTTACTATTAAAAACCATTGAGTGAAATGGAACTGAAGACACAGATGACCAGCGGAAATATTTCCCTATTCGCAGTAGTTAATAATAAATATTGCGGGTTGCGATCTGAGTACCGTGTTCGATACCGGATTCTTCGCCTCCGTCAAATCATGTAATGCAACCGATAGTCTAGTATCAGGTGAACTCCTCAAAAATCAACACCCTTGTATCGCAAAACGCAACATTTTGTAAAAATAAATGAGCAGTTTGGTTTATGCTATTGTAACATAAATCAACTACAAACAAATACACTGAAAAGTGAAAAATAAAAAATAAAAACCGACTTTCAAAATAAAATGGTAATTAAAAAGCAAAAATTATTTAAATAGGTCACAACAAAAAATAATCAAACATTTTGAAGTTGCTGGCATCAACTTCAAAATGTTTAAATTTTTTGTAAAAGACAACTCATAGTTCTTACAGAAATCTCATATATACTTTAATGGCTATGGTAAGGACAAGAGCAAGAATAGATTAAACAAGAACAAATTAGAATTTGTTATCAAATTAGTAGAAAGATGTAACGCTCATTTTGTAATACCTTTCATAAGCCATATGGCCGCCAAAGGATGTATACCTACCTTCCCAATACATCAATACCCAACATTGTATGGTAAATGGTAGTCCTTACGGCTATTACACTACCCTGAATCAGAAAAAAATACTACCCTGAATCAAAATTTGTCAGAGAATTAGGGCCCTTACTCATAACGCACTGTCGCGGTCGTGCTCCTTGCGTCCCGTAGTATGAAATCCATGGCTATTAATTATGCAGCTCTTGGATATCTTATAATTTATTTTTAACAATGGTAGCCCTAGTTCTAGATGTCATTTGTGTCATTTTAAGCCACAGATTATTGATAATGTTTTTTAAACTTTTTTTACAAATACGACGACGTGGCTAGTCAATTGTCGTGTAATGTATTTTATATTGTATTATTATATGTACAGCAACACATCGTTAGGTGAATTAATTTCAAAAAACGTTAAAAGCAAAACGTTTTCATTTGTTTTTATCAACCACAAAGTTGTTCTCAATGTCTGATAGATGTCAAAATTCTACTTTTTTAAGGACATCTGATTGGTGGTTCTTTGTTTGTTAACGCTTAATATTTTGCGCAGTCGATAATTTATGAAATCGAGAACAAATGTCAAGTCTGCTGCTGGTGAAGTGCTGAAGTTAAAGATTTTGACACTAATCTCTAATAAAAACCGTGAATCTTGTTAAAAGAACAGATTTCTAATTCACTGCTATTATGTTTATGGATAGTTATTAATGATAATCTCTAATTCGTAAGGTTTATTGTGAAAAATATGTTGAAAAACAATTGTGACGTCACAATTCCAATCAGCTGAGGCGGTGTGTGGAGTGATAGGAAAGGATCTGCAGTAAAACAAACAAGATGGGTGGTGCAGTGAGCTCGGGGCGCGACAACAATGAGCTGATCGACAACCTTATGGGCGGGAACTATATCCGCACCAGGGCAGTGGAGCGTGTGTTCCGTGCGCTCGACAGAGCCGAGTACATGACTCCTGACGGCAGAGACCAGGCTTATAAGGATCTAGCCTGGCGCAACGGAGCTCTGCACATGTCCGCACCGTGTATTTACAGGTAGGTCCAGCTAGTCGTCATTTATTATTGTAGGTGTATACCTACAAAGGTGTATACCTAAAAAAGATAATGAAGCAAATACAGAGTCATCTGTATAGATGACTCTGTATTTGCTTCATTATCTTTTTGTAATAGATATTATTTACTAAACGGTTTTGTTTACAAGCTTATTACAATATAATATAAATTTACATTAGATTTTATTCTATTTTGGGAAAAGTATTGATTTTTAATTTAGCTTTATAAGTAAATACAAAAATATATTTTGTATGTTTCTGCCACATCATATTAATAAGATAACATTAGGTAAACTTTGTATCTATATATTCTTGTTGTCAATGAGTAAACAGTAGATCAGACATTATAGTATTTTTAATTTCAATCGCCTCTATACTGACTTCTCCATAATCCGTTTTTAGGTTGTTCTTATTTCAACTTATAGAAAGTCACAGAGCTCAGTGTGCCTCTTGGCAAAGGACTCCCTCAACAATTTCCACTGTTTGTGATCCCTTGCAACTCATGTTCCCTTTGCCTTCCCTTACTTCTTTTGCCATCTCTAGGGTAGCACTCTGTAAAGATCTTGCTATCTATGGGCTCCAGCAATTGTAGTAATTCTATTATTATAAAAGTGTAATTAATTAATATGGAATAATTACTTAACCCAAACCATTATTGTAATTTGAATAACATAATTTAGTTAAAATCTGTCAAAATAAAATCATGCTGAAACAAACAATCCAGTAGAAGAGTGTTACTATAATTTATTATAATTACGAGAGTTACTATGACAGCAAGTGACATGAATAGGGGTGAATTAAAACCTTTGGAGTGCTGAGCCAAAGAAATCAATCAACATTAAAATAAAAACACAAGATTTTGCAAATTAAACATTATTATGTGTAATAGTTTATAATAATGACTGCCTCTGTGGCGCAGTGGGAGTGTATCCAACTGCACAAGAGGTTGTGGGTTCAATCCCCACCCAGGATAAAACTTTGTGTGATGAGTATGATGGTTTATTCTGTGTAATTTATCTATAATATGTATGTATTTAGAAATATAAAAGTATGTTTATCAGTTGTCTGGTTTCCATAGTACAAGCTCTGCTTAGTTTGGGATCAGATGACGTTGTGTGAGTTGTCCCAAGATATTAATAATATTTAATAATAATAATAATAATAACACACTGCCACGTCATGAAGGTGGCAGAGGTTTAATAGATGTTCAAAACCTGCACAATAGACAAATAACTACACTTAGAAATTACTTTTACACTAAATCACAGCACTCCTCGCTCCACAAACAGATCATAGACATAGATAATAAACTCACTCCTCTTAATTTAAAAGACACCAACACAAAACACAACCAAACTCTTAATACCATAGAACAAAAAACGAGCAGATGGATTGGAAAATCCCTTCACGGAAGACACCGAACCGACCTTTGCCAAAATCACGTCGACAAAGAAATGTCGAACGAATGGCTTAAAAAAGGGGAACTGTTTCCGGAAACAGAAGGGTTTATACTTGCTATTCAAGATCAGATAATTATAACTAGAAATTACAAAAAATTCATTATAAAAGACCAAAACCAAACAACAGATTTATGTAGACACTGCAACTCAGCATCAGAAACCATCCAACACATAACAGGCGCCTGTAAATCTCTTGTGCAGTCAGACTACAAACATCGTCATGACCAAGTTGCATCAATAGTCCACCAACACTTAGCACACTTCTATAACTTTATACATAAAAAGAATTCATATTACAAGTACAAACCGGACACAATTTTAGAAAACAGGTACTGCAAAATTTACTGGGATCGCACAATCATTACAGACAAAACAATTCATTATAATAGACCAGATATAACAGTACATGACAAAAGCAATAACACAGTATATATTATAGACATAGCCATCCCGAATAGCCACAATCTCCAAACAACGATCTCAAACAAACTCTCAAAATACCAAGACCTAGCCATAGAATTGAAAACTCAATGGAAAGCAAGTATTATTCATATAGTGCCAATAGTTCTGTCCTCCACAGGTATAGTACCCAAAAGTCTTACACAAAGTTTGGATATCCTACACATGCCCACACATTCGTTACACCTATTACAAAAAGCCGTCATTCTGAACACCTGCCGCATCACCCGCAAGTTTCTTACATCCTCATCACTAACATCAACCTATTCTATTTAACATGTCACGCTTGGCCTAGGCCCGCATGACATGTAAACTACCTCTCCAAAAGAGAGAGAGATAAAAAAAAGAAACATAATAATAATAATAATAATAATAATATTTATTTATTAGCAATTACACAATACAAATTTACACACAATTGTACATAACTTTAAATTAGTGTATATAATAATAATTGATGCAGTAGTGTGTTGACTCCAACACCTTTGCTAAGTTGTCACAGCAACTTGTGTTAAAGGTGCTGGGCCCTACCCTTGGGAGAAGTCTATTTTATTATATATTTATTTTGTTCTTTAACAGAGGCGTACTGGTTTTACAATAGAGTGTGTTTGAAATAAGTTAAAAATAGTTAAAAAAAAGATTTGAGTGTGGTGTGTGTGTGTGTGTGTGTGTGTGTGTGTGTGTGTGTGTGTGTGTGTGTGTGCGTGTGTGCGTGTGTGTGTGTGTGTGTGTGTGTGTGTGTGTGTGTGTGTGTGTGTGTGTGTGTGTGTGTATGTGTGTGTGTGTTTGTGTGTGTTCGTGTGTGTGCATATGTGTTTGTATGTGTGCGATTAGACTGGTGCGTAAGTGAGATTAGGTAATAAAAAAAATAATAATAATAAAAATAAAGAAATAAGAAAAGCGTCAAGTCTGTATTATTGTTTCCGTGTCATTATAGTTTAGAGTTAGAAGCCAATTTTTTAGTGTGAATTTTAGCGATGAAATGGGAAGTGAGTAAAGACTTAGGACTTTATTAAGTTTATTATATAAGTAAGGTCCCTGGAAACACAGTAGTCTTTTTGTTGTGGTGAACCGACTACGGTAGGGTTGGCATGCTTTGTCCTTACGCCTTTTGGTAAGTGTTTGATAGGGTGTTCTTTGGTGTTGCAGTAGTACTGTATTTAAAATAAACAATTTTCTGACTGACAGTACCTCACAATTTTTATACAGTTCTGTAGTAGGAAAGAGAATGGGTTGAAATGTGGCCACTTTTAAGACTGCTCTTTGGGCTCGTTCAAGTTTTAATAAAACCGTTTTGGGTGCCCCACCCCAAACGGAAATACAGTAGGTTAATAGGGATTGACAGAGTGCAAAGTATGTACTTCTTATTATTTGAGGTTCCGCGACATGACGAAGATTTTTGAAGACAAATATTAGTTTTCTTATTCTTTTCACCAGTAGTTCAATATGTGTTGTAAAGTTTAACCTATCGTCAAGTGTCACTCCAAGGTATTTGATGGTACTAGTACGTTCTAGTATAGGACAGGCACAAGGTGTGGAGCCAGGCAGGGAACATGAGTGAGCTACTAAGGAGTATGAGTCTGGTGGTTGATTGGGTCTACGGAGACTATAAGTCAGTATTTTGGTTTTTTCTGTATTAAGTGTCAGTAAATGGCTGTTGAGAACTTTTGTGACCAAGTTAAGCCCTTTTTGAGCTGAAGTGAAGGTTTCCGTCCAGTCATTGCCAGAGAAAGTAAGAGCGGTGTCATCTGCAAAAGCTGTAATTTTTCCGTTTTTAAGTGTCAGATTACAGAGACTGTTGACGTAGATCAGAAAAAGGCTTGGACCAATTACGCTGCCCTGCGGGACGCCAAAAGTGACAGACTGTTCTCTGCTGAGATAGTTTTGGATTTTTACGCATTGAGTTCGGCCTAGGAGATAATCTTTAAAAATGCTGAGTGAATGGCTACGAATTCCTATTGTTTCTAGTTTCGAAATCAGGTCAGGGATATAAACCGTATCGAAAGCCTTTTTTAGGTCTAGAAATAAAGACAGAACTTTTTTTTTATTGTCTATTTCCCTAGTGACGTGGTCTATGAGGTTATTCACAGCGTTGCACGTTGATGAGTTTTTCCTAAAACCGTACTGGTTGGGTGAAAGAAGCTGTTTGTCTTCTAGATATTTCATCAGCCGTTTATTTATTAAGCGTTCTAGGATTTTGGAAATTGAAGGTAAAACTGCAATGGGGCGATAATTATTTACAGAATTTCTACTGCCAGATTTATAAATTGGGTGGATGATAGCTTTTTTGAAGTAGAGTGGAAAAGTTCCCGTGCGTAGACAGAGGTTAAATATGTACGTTAGTAATGGAATAAGTATTAGTCTATAGCGCTTTAAAAATTTAGTAGATATATTGTCCCACCCCACTGCGGAATCTGTCTTGAGTGACATTAAGATGTCCTCAACCTCTATATTGTCAGTCTGTAACATAACAAAGGATTGTAGAGTGGCGGGTGTAAATGAAGAGTTGTCTGATGATAGTTTACTCATTTGTTGGCATGTAAACTTGTTTGCAAGGTCTTTGCCTATGTTGACAAAGAACTCATTCACCAAGTCGACCGATTTTTGAGGGGATGGAGAGGATGCCAATAAATCACTGTTAGGTATGTGGGGCTTGTCAGTGTTCGTAATCCGCTTTATTACCTTCCACATCTTTTTATTGTCGTTTGAGGCCTCCCGAAGCTCAGTGCGTTCGAAGTCTCTTTTAAGTTTTCTTAGGATTTTGGTGCAAAAGTTTCTGTATCTTGAGTAGGTGAGTCTTAGAATAGGATTATTTGGAGAGTGTTTGAGCTTCTTGTGCATAGCATCTCTATTTCGCATGCAGCGAAGCATACCTGTAGTAATCCATGGTTTAAGTAAGCGGTTGGAGTTGGTGACTTTAATTATTGAAGTGTGGTTTTTTATAAGTGTTGAGAGAGTGTTGATTAGGTATTCGGTGGCTTCATTAGCATTAGTTAGTTGGTAAATGGGCTGAAAGTTGACAGTTTTCATCTCAGTGTCTAGGGATATGTAGTTTGTTTTAGTGATGGTATTTATATGCGTTATAATTTGTTTTTTTAAATTTAGGCAGAGCATTACTGGCTTATGGTCAGTGATAGAGGATTCAACAACTATGGTTAATGCTGACATGTTAGATTTCAGCATGACATGGTCTAGACAGGATTTCTCTCGAGTCAGTAAGGTATGGGCAGGTAGCATTCCATGAAAAGCTGTAAGGTTTAAATAGTCTAAGATTTTATGAGAGGGTGTAGAAGAAGCGATATTGAGGTTTATGTCTCCCATGATAACAATAGTTTTAAATGAGGTGAAGTTAGATAATAGTGAGTTCAGAGATTGCAGAAAATTGCTTACATCTTCTGTAGAGGGGGAACGGTAGATACAAATTATAGCTTTTTCAGTGCCAATTTTTATAACTAGACAGCTAGCGTCAGCTAGGTCTGGTTCCTCGACGGTGTAATTGTCCATGTTGTACTTTTTTATATAGATAACTACACCATCATTCTGATTTAGGAGTTTCTGTGTTTTAAAATTAAGATAGTTGTCGAGAGTTGGAATTGAGTCATTGTGTTTTAGCCAGCATTCAGTAAGTACCATAATTTCACAGTCAAGGTTTATTCTGTGGAGAAGAGTTAGAAAGGAGTCAAAGTTTAAATTTATAGAGCGAATGTTCAAAGTGATTATTTTTAATTGTTTAGTGGCATTGGTAACATAGTTAGTGCATTCTTCGGGGTTACAGTTTACTATACTGGAGACAGAGAGCTGATCAATACAGCTCATAATATTAGTTACGGTATCCACTGATAGGATGTATTAAATATTGAAGTACTATGTGAGGACCGATTATAATATTTTTTATGGACTGTAATATTTTGTAGGAACCTGAACAAATCGCACACTATTAGGCATAACGGAGACATTGGCATTGTATATGAATTGTTGGTTTTGGTATAAAAAATATTGGGAGACTTGATAGTATTGATGAAGCACGGTGTTAATTTTGTGTGGTTTGGTGTAATTAGTTTAGATTCATAATAATGTTCCAGAAGTGAATATGTGAAAGTAGTGTTGAGTTGGTTTGTGTTGTGTTTATAGTTCAGTGTAGGAATTAAGTAAATTTTAGTATGATATATGTATATAGTGTGTATTTGTGTGTGTTTGTTGTTTGTAGTCACATTGTTTATAAATAGTATAAAATAGGTAAATAAGGTTTGCAGCATAGCATATTATTATTATTATAGATTATTGACATGTACCTACATAGATAACAACAGTACAGTTGTTATATTTTAAAATATTTTGTAATAGAAAATTAAAATTAAATGAGTAAATAGTAATTTCTTCTTTCCTATGAAAATGTTAACTGTTGTCCTTGTAAACTTGTATAAGTTTCTTAGAATGTTATATTTGAAACAATTACAAATGTACATAATTTCGAATTAATTTCTGGAAAAATAGGTTCTTATGTTTAACAAATGGTTTAGTTACATCCTTAGCAGCACCAATAAAGAAGTGTCAAAAGTGTACACTCTTGTGTCTACTGTAGTTGCAGTTTTTCTGTTTTAGGTGAAATGTAAAATGGATTGACCACAAGTCAATTTATATTCAGAATCTGCTTCCTGAATATAAATTGCCCGCCAAATATTTCAGTGATACTGGAAAGAATTTTAAGCAACATTACCAGTATATGACTTCTGTAAGATTACTAGCTGTTGCCCGCAGCTTTGCCCGCCGAGTTCATCTTACCCCTTAAGGGTTGATTTTCGCTTTTGATCAAAATGCTTCTTTATTTACTGCTACAAAGTCAAATACGAAATTTCACCAATCTAACTTCGGAACTGATGGAGTTCCATACAAATTTGCAACCCCTAATTCATCATTTTCCAAAAACGCTGAAATTAGTTTTCTTTAATATAAATCAAAAAGCATCAACGCAAGAGTTTCATACAATCTTGTGACGAAGTTTTAGGGCATACTTACCCTTATTTTACCCTCTTAAGGTTCATTTCCGTGCATCGCAGCCGATCGCGAGCCGCGCGCGGCTTACGACAAGCGTCTGAAGCGCGCGGCCGATGCGACAATGCTCAGAGTATGAGAATGTATGGCGCCGTTTCCGAGGTCCGCGACAGACGCGCGCGGCCGGCAACTAACGTAGGCTGCGCGCGCACTCTGACTATTGTCGTATCGGTTGCGCGCATCAGCCGCATGTCAAAAACGCTAAATTTCCGCTCCGCTCGTCTCGTCTCCGCTTTTGTTGAGTGCGGGCCTTTAAACACGTATTATATATACCTACACTAAAAAGCCAAATCAGAAATTTATAGATCTAACTTCATAACTGACGAAATTTCGTTCAATGTTGCAACCCTTAATTTTACCTTTACTTAGGGGTTGATTTTCCGTAAACACTGAAACACGTATTTCTTAATTCCAAAAAGCCAAACACGATATTTCACAGATCTAACTTTAAAACCGACGACTCACCAACCGATCATACAATGTAGTGACGGATTTAACACGAACTTGCAACCCTATTTTAGCCCCTTAGGGGTTGATTTTCTAAAAACGCTGAAATACGTGTTTCTATAGTTTTGATAGAAAAGCCAAATACGAAATTCACAGATCTTGAGTTTCATACAATATTTCAACCCCTATGTTACCCCTTTAGAGGACCAATTTCCAAAAATCCTTTCTTAGTTAATGTCTACAACATAAAAGGCATCAACTGCCAACATTTCAGGATTGTAGCCGCAGCGGTATAGGCTCTGCGTTGATGAATCAGTCAGCCAGTCAGGACAAGTATATATTATTAATACAAGTAATGAGAAATGAGAACTGCTAAAAAGTTATAGAATTTTATCAGCTACGGGTAATCGCTTGATACTTTCAAGTTAATTAATGGCTATAAACGCCACATCATATTTATGTGGTTGTGTTGTGCCTCTGTGGCGCGGTGGAAGTGTATCCGATTGCTACGCAAGAGGTCGTGGGTTCGATCCCCCACCCAGGATTATACATTGTGTGATGAGCACGATGGTTACCTACCGGCTTTACCTATTGAATTGAGTTCAGTTCTCGCCGCGAATTCTTCTTTATGTCTTCTACTGAATGAAAGCGGGTCCCACGAAGTGGTTATTTAGGTTAGGAAAAATAAAGATGTCGGCGGGAGGAGCCATATCTGTTGAATAAGGTGGTTACTCGATGATATTTGTTGAGTTTTTATTTAAAATATTGTTCACAATGATGGGCTTGTGTAAAGGCGTATTGTCGTATTTTTTCCACAAATCTGGCCTTTTTTGTCGAATTTGCTCTCTTAACACTAACTTATCATTCATATAATATTCTTTATTTACCATTTGACCTTTCGGCAAGAATTCGATGATTTTTGTCCATTATTAAATTCGCAATACACATACTAGATATGATCTAACTGAAAACAGCAGTGTATTTAATTTAAATAACAGATGCAAGGCAAACTCCGCGCTGAAATGGAAAACAGTTCTGCCTTATTATATTAATAAATAAAAGCTTGTTGGCAAGAAATGCCTATAAAAATTACTACAATAAAATGGGATAAAATTTTCATTTTTTTCATAACCCGTCGATCACGGCACTCCTGTAAGCGACGACGGCGACGTCTAAAAGTATCGATGACTGCGCGACAAGTTCATTCTGTAATAATCGCCATTTCTCTCATATTTTCTTTAATGCTCATCTCTCAACAAGCTCAAACTCATTTACCACGGTTTTGTGTCAAAAACTTTGTTTTGAGATAGCCCCTAAGGAAGAAGGGGTTAGATCTGGTTAGGTCTGATATTCGAGAAATCATTTGGGAGAAAGTTGACTAAAATGACGGGCATAGCGGAGTAAGATGAATAGGCACCCTGTTGAAGCAGGCAGCCACGAAAATTCTGCTACTCTAGTGTAAAAAAAGTCCTCTAATTATCGCTACATGGTGTAACTGAAGTAATTGTAAAACTGCACGACGTCTGCCGAACAAGTAGACTGGGTAGGATTATCACGAACATCCTGTGACACTCTGTTGATGTTTTCTTTAGTTTATGATGTCCTTGGCCGACCAAGCAAACTAAATTCCCAGGGACAGAATGTGCCGTTTTTGCCCTGCCCACGCTCCTTCCACGCGTCGTATGCATTTATAACAAACTAGCTTTCGCCCGCGGCTCCGCCCGCGTGGATGTCGGTTATCGCGATAAAACTATCCTATGTCCTTTCCCGGGATTCAAACTATCTCCACACCAAATTTCATCTAAATCGGTTTGGCTGTTTGAGCGTGAAAGCGTAACAGACAGACAGACAGACAGAGTTAGGGGGAATCCGGGAGGCTTGCCCAGGTGGGAGAGTTGAACCATCTTTCGAAATTTTATTTAAATGCAGTGCAATCTAAACGTCAATGCGTTCACTGGTCACCTGCGATAGGCCAATCACAAGTACGGCGCCATTTTGCATCATGGCAGTTTTGTTTGGCAGTGACAATGTAATACGTGTTTTTGTTGCTCTGGAGTGATTTTTTTATAATTATGTAGTTTTGTGTTTGCTGTCTTGTTTATTGAGGTACGTATCTTGTGTTGCTATTGTTATATTACCAAATAAATATAGTTTGAGGTGTGCTAAGTATTTTTTCTCTACGAATGGAGGTTTTTCTGATCCTTATGCTAAATGTGAAATTAGTGTGAGCGGGAGAGTTGCACCATGGAGGATGCGGGAGACATGCTCAGTGGTTCATATCTCCCTCTGTAGGAATTATAAATGTAGGTTTCGTTTATGTGTTTTTTTGTGTCTTAATTTTATATTTTTATTTACAGTACCTATATATATACCCGATGCCTTTTCAATATAAGACTCCAGAAAATGCAAGCAAACGAAAAAAATACACAAAAACAGAGTTGGAAAATGCCAGACGAAATTAAGGAAGGCGTTTCTATAAGAAAAATTTCAATAAAGTATGGTATAGATAGAAGTACATTAAGACAATAATAATGAAAATAGAATTCATAAATTTGAAGATAAAAACAGTCAGTACAAGGCATAGCATAATAGTTTTTAAAAGTTTATAAACACTGATAGTAAAAGTTTGATAATTTGTTTTTTGAATTGATAATTAATGTTTATAATTTTATTTGGGTAAGTTTATTTGACAAAGATATTAATGAAAAAAGATATATTGATTTACAATAATTTTAAGGCTGGTAAATGATGCCAAATTATTAGAAAAAAGTTAGTAATAAAAAAAATGTAAAATAAGTAAAAGCATATTTGTTTAAAAAGATTAATAGTTTTTGTTTTGTTAATTTTTAATTATATTTTCTATAAAAAATGTTTTTTTTTGTGGTTTCCTTGCTGGTAGTACAAAAAGACAGTTATTTATGATAAAAGATAACTTATTAAAGCTATGATTGAAGCTGAAAATGATTTTTCTTTTCCCTAACATAGTATGGTCAACTCTCCCCATACCCCGGTTCAAGTGTCCCTGCTAGTGGGGAGACTTGACTTATATCTCATTTTTTATAAAAATGGCAATAAAATTTTACCTATGCGTTATATTAAAAAAACAATTATGCACAAATGTAGCTACTATATTAAGGTAACGGAAAAAACTTTAGTCGATTTTCTAAATCCGATGAACAAGAAAATATGATGGTATATGTAAAAAGTGGTTCAACTCTCCCGGATTCCCCCTACTTTCACATTTATAATATTAGTATGGAAGTATGGATTAGTATGGATTTACGTTTCAAAGGACTTATGGGCCATCCTGTATATAGCTCAATGTTGAATGTCAACTTGTTGACAACAAATGGGTGTACTGGATAATGGGAGAATTAGCTAACATTTGTTGACTCATTTGCTAAAAAAATCTGTTTATCAGTCCCTGAACGAACACAAATATTATAGGCACGAACTACTATAGGTATAATACGCAATGAACTGGAATCACTTTAATGCGCGTTACTAAAAACAATTTTTAACTACGTATTTCTATGAAATAAAATATATTATGGATTTTGTTATATCATTTAAAAGGTAATTTTGTTGACTTTCGAAAGGTTACGAACATAATATATTTTTGATATCAAAAATATATGTTCATTAACTTTCGCGATTTGTACAAATTAATTTGTATAAATTATAGAATTTTATAACCTACGGGTCTGGTTTAGTACCGTATTGCAACAGCTGTGGTCACGGGTAGACTCGACACAATGTGGTCGAAACGACGAGCTATAAAACAAATGTATTTAAATATTTACGTGATTAAGACCTGTACAATTCTATAATGATATCAAAAATATTTATAATTATTTTGGGGCCAATGTTTTTTTATCTATTTGCACCCTCCTCCGTCGTTCGAGTGACTTATACTAGGCCAATGTAAAATAGCAGTACTCAAAAAGGGCAATGAGATTAAAAAAAATTGGGAACCACTGGTCTAAATGTATAGGAAGTGATATAACAAAATAAAGAAGGTACAGAAGCCAAACTCATGTATGTATGTACCACGACTTTTATACCCACACTAGGCGGTCGCACTAGGGCAAAAAGTTGTGTGCGATGCAGAAAAATAGAGATGAGCCATCCCCATATGCCAACTGTTTCCGAATTGTGCGAATCGCTCTCCTGGTATCCTGTAGACTCTCCGTCGACCATCATTGCCATGTAGGCACATCCTGGTTTCGTCTGTTCGGGATTTGGCTGGAGACAATTTGGACCAGGTTTATTTTTGGTTTTTTGGGGTCAAGTTCGATTCTTGAGTTTTCGCCTCACTGTCCACTCGCTGACAGCCCTCCCTCAAATTTCTTTGAACTGCTGCTAGACGTCTATGCTGGCCAGGTGGCGATTTAAGAAACGGAAAAGAAGAGCTGACATTAAATCGGACATCTCTGCATAATTGTCATCCAGATCCTGGTCTCCGGTCTAAGTTTCCAGTCTCCATGAACCCCTTGTATACCGACTGGCCTGTTGGCATAGTGGTTAGTAACCCTGACTGCTAAGCCGGAAGTCGTCGGTTCGATCCCCATCCAGGATAAAACTATGTGATGAGCACGATGGTTTATTCTGTGTCTGGGTGTTATATATCTATACATTAATAAAATTGTAAATTTCATGTGTCTGTACATGTCCATCATAGTGAAAAAAAAAATTGGGAAAAGTTCGAAAAGAGTTTTTAAATACATTACTGCATTTTTAGAAATATCTGTCTGTCTGTCTGTTTGTTTGAACACGCACCACGCAAAACCTACCAGACGGATTCGGTTGAAATTTTGCATGTGTATTCTTTTATGGCTGGATTAACATTTAGGAGATAAATTATACGCTATTTCCCATAGGAGCTAAGCAGTAACGGATAATGTCTGTACCTATTTATCGTTGTAAAACAACGACTTGACGGATCTTCATGAAAATTTGCAGTTTTATAATAAATACTATAGGTCATTACCAACACGCATGAATCATTACGCTATCGTCTATGGGGAGCGAGCAGCAACGTATTTTTTATCGAACCCTAATGGTTTATCACAAAATTTTCCACAATTAGGCATTATCTACAATTGTAACCCATGGAATACATAACTTCACGCTAGAACTCTAAGGAGCTAAACACAACATTTAGAACAGCTATTTTGCAGCGATCAAAATGGAGTTAAGGGTAAGCTATCGGTCATTGACGACGAAGTCCTAGGATCGAGGCTGACATAAAAATGCTCTTTTTGTATTTTTTAAAATTGTCTTTCAATTTATAAAATTTTTTTTAATGTTATAGTTTTTATATTACCTAATTAATCACGTTCAACAGACACCTAGGTAAGATACCTATGGGAATATTGTATGCACTGCTGAGAGTTAAGAGTGATGAATGAATCGTAATTTTGACATAATTTCAAATCGATTATTACAATAATAAAACTTTATTACATTACAATTAAAAAGTACTTGATATATTCTAGAATTTATGAGTTTGTCGCTTAAAAAAAGACATATTACGTCCGTAAAAAAAACAGGTAGCGCCATCTATGAAATTAAATTGTTCATCAATTAAGATGATCAAATAATTATGTATTTGTGAAACAGTTATTATGTTGCGATATAGATATTATATGATACATGTTTTTCTGTTTTTTTTTCAACTTACAAAAACATATTATTCATATTTTTTAAAATATGGATTTTTCTTTCTTCCTTTAGTGAGGTATTAGAAGGATTGGAGTTGAAGCCAGGGCTCTCGTTCCTCAACGTGGGCTCTGGCACTGGTTACCTGAGTACCCTGGTGGGCCTGATCATCGGCTCTAGTGGAATCAACCATGGGGTGGAAGTCCATCCCTTTGTACTGGAATATGCTGTTAAGAAACTCGGACAGTTTATTGAGAACTCCCCAATTTTGGATGAATTCGATTTCTGCGAGCCCAAGTTTTACAGTGGTAAGTGTACTGGCGAAATTTTGACTAGTATTAATAGTTTTTGTTCAGTTTTCTAGAAGAGTATAAGAATACAAAATCAGATATAAAATAATATTGTCTCATGTAGGTATTGTTAGAAAGTGAAATGAATTTCTTAATACTGTTCCTGGTGACTACCAGCAGTTAACATTTTTCGTGAATTAAACATCGGTTTGTGAAAATGGCTATAACTTATAACATTTTGCAGTAGATAATGACAATTAAAAGAGATTAATTTGTTGTGTTCAGGTAACGCGATGTGCCTGGCTCCGTTGCAGACGCCCTACGACCGGCTGTACTGTGGGGCTGGCTGTCCTCCTGAATTCCATAATTACTTCAAGCAACTAATTAAGGTAATTGTTATTTTGGTAACATATTATGAATATAGGTTAGATGGTTGGATTCCGGCCCCGGTTTAGCATACGGAAGTCTCGGGTTCGATTCCTGGGTCTGGACTTCTCAAATTTTTCTATCTTTCAAAAATGCAATTATTGTTTTTTTCTCCTTGTCCTGTTCCCATTATTTGGGGTCGGCTCTCCTTTTTTATTTTTCGCCAGGATTTTCGGTCCTGGGTCGTCTCCGTTAGTATTTGGGCTTCCTGCATATCTCTCTTTACAGTAGCCATCCAGGTGAGTCGGGGTCTTCCTCGTCGCTTTGTTAGGGGGAGCATACCCAACACCTTTTGTGTCATGTGTTCAGGTTCTCGTCGCATGACATGTCCGTACCATCTCAGTCGTCCCTCTGTCAGTTTTTCAGTAACAGGCCTTACTCTGAAACTACCATGGATATAGGTGTTACGGATACGATCTAGTAAGGTGCCACCACCGGCCCAGCGCAACATTCTCATTTCAGCGGCATGGAGTTTATCTTCCAGTTGTTATTTAAGGGGCCAGCACTCAGCGCCATACAACATGGCTGGGCGGACCGCGGCTTTATATATTTTTCCTTTATCGGGTACCGGCACTTTCTTATCGCATAAAACCCCAGTTAGCTCCTTCCACTTCGTCCACCCTATGTTTATTCGATGGGTGACATCGGTATCGATGGTCCCGTCGTTAGAAATTAATGAGCCGAGATTTTTAAAACTTGGTTTAATGGCGTTCCTTCTAAAGTGACAGTATGCTGGTTTCGGCGCCCGCTAAAGGCCTCCTTTATTTTTAATGTATTTGATGGTCCTCATATCTTTGCTGTTAGTAGGTACTTCTGTGTTTTGCAATTCGGAAGAGTTCTCGATCATTACTGGTCGCTTCTAGTTTTGCATATAAATCGTTATCGGATCTAGCTTTAGCTTGTGCTACAGCCCGCTTTGCCTCTTTTTTTGATTCTTTGTACGCGGCTTTGTCAGTATCATCGTTGGTTTGTTGCCATAGTTTAAGAAGGGTTTTTTTTTGAGCGACCTTGTCTCTTACATCGTCTTCCCACCATCTCACCTCTTTGTCGTTTCTCAGAGGTCCTTTTGACACACCGAAGTGATCAGCGGCTTTTAGATTGCAAAGATTTTGAAATGTATTCCATATTGTTTTAGCGTTGCCGTCGTTGTTTGTTGTTGACAGTACATCCTCAATTTGGATGAAGAGTTTGTGTCCTTCTTCGCGGTCTAGTTTGTGCCATTATTGGTGCCGTATTCTTGGTGTTATACAATCCTTCTTTATTTTTATAGGTCTCATCATAAGGAGTTCTGCAACTAAAATTCTGTGTTGTGTGGTCTGAGATTTCCTCGATTTGCCAGTATATAGTCAATTTGTGTGCTGTTTCCACCGCTTTTATATGTTATGAGGTGTTGCTCTGTTTTAGTAAAAAGGTATTAACAATAGCAAGATCATAAGTTGATGGGAATTGTAGTATAGATTCGCCTTCGGGGTTCAACATTTTGTAGCCCTGGTCACCATGCACTCTTTGGTATGTGTTTGTAGTGCTCCTAACATGTCCGTTTACATCTGCACCAATGTATGTCAACTCGTCGGATGGTATTTACTGCAGCAGGTCGTGAATACTATCCCAAAAGAGCTGTTTTCAGCGCTTGTGCATCCTACTTGTGGTGCGTATGCAGTTATTATATTCATGCACGGTTGGTCATCTAGCGCAAATTTTATACACATAAGTCTATCGCTGACTCTACTGATATCCACCATTCGATCTTGAAGATCTTTATCTATCACGATACCTACACCGTTCCGTGTATCGGCTCCATGGTAAATGAGCTTGTAGTTGTTCCCCATTTACCTTGATTTGGACCCCTTCCATTTCGTCTCCTGTACACAACAGACGTTTATGCGTCTTCAATGTAGAACTTCGGTCAATTCAGCGCTGCGTCCCGTCATCGAGCCTACATTCCAACTAGCGACTTCCCTAGTACTTTTTGCTGTGAATCTTTTGATGCCGTCGCTTGAGGGGTACGCCCTAGTGTTTATACTTTTATCTCTTTCTGAACTTTTCATAACTAGGAGAATGGGTGTTGGCTTTTTTTTTACGGCCGGCTGCCACCAGACGCCAAGGATGTGACTCTTGTGGAGAGCCTGGGAGCTACCGTGGGCCTTGTAGGGCTCTTCCGCTACCATCTCTTCTGCGTACTCCATCCTAAATACGCAGCACGCCTTTGGTCTCTTTTTTAATTACCTCAAAGGAGCCCGAAATTGGGGTTTATTACGAAGTGGCCATCTTCGGCCTGTTGGTCCGCGGGAGGTATTTAATTTCCCTCTTACCCTGCCGATATCACAAGAATGTCTTGTGACATCGGCCGAGCATCCCTCTATCCGCTACCTGAGGACGCGTTCTATAGGAGCGAGGCTCCCCCGAAAAAAAAATGCAATTATTGTATTAATAAAAATAAATGATTCGACACTAGAAAATTATGACATTTTGTATGTTAAATTTCATAAAGAATCTGCGTTTTGGGGTATACAAAAGAGACTGATTTGACATTCGAATACCCAAATATATAGTAACGTTTTTAGAAAACATGCAATAAATATAAAGTTATATGTCAGATCGGCGGCGTGCTGGTGATGCCGCTGAGCGACAACCTGGTGCAGATCAAGCGCATTGGCGTGGACGAGTGGAGCGCGCGCAACCTGCTCAACGTCTCCTTCGCCACGCTGCGCCTGCCCACTAAGGAAGAGGCCGCCGATCTACTCAAACTTGGTAACGTATTTACTATTACTTATTTAGCTACGTCATTATAGTCCGTTCACAATCATATGACCCCTGGCCTAAAAGTTGGTGCTACTGGAGATACTATTGCCAATGGTTCACTAATTCACCCTGGTGAATTAAATACACCTTTAAAAAAGGAATCGAGCAAGTGCATGTCGGGCCATGCAGAATGTTCCGAAGCTGCCCAGTACAATAAGAAGTGGATTTTCTGTTGTTTTTGTTTCATAATAGAAACAAAGTTATGTAAGTAATTTTCAATGGAATTTCTATAAAAAATTTGTTACTTCTCACTTGGTCAGTTATTTTGTTACAATTTGTAAAACCTACTTGATTGTGATAGTTTTCCTTTTAATTTATTTAATTGTATTATTATATCTCCAAAAACAACCATTTAGCTGGCACTTGACACTAAAAAATTTCAATTGAGGGCTTAAAATTTCACAAACGAATCCCTAAATTGACAAAATGGGCATCACAACCCCAACCCCAAATATTTTCAAATAACAACAAACACAAATATCTAATGGCAACCCACTCTATGGGGTAGGTGAGAAAAAAACTCAACCTCACTTTATGTGTAGGTGAGGTATCCTAAAAATATATTTTATTAAAGTTTTTGTTTTACCACTTTTAGCGGAGCAAAGTTTTGAAAGAGCCACTTGCATTATTTCGGTGGTTTAGGAACAGATTCGGTTGGCAATTTTATTTTTAAGTGTCAACACTGATTGCCCTCCTCCCAGTGGGTGTCGGGCAATCAGGTGTCGGTCAACTGTCAAATGTTTTTGGGAGACTCCCATAAACATTTGTCAGTTCACCGTTACCAAAGGACGCCGGTACATCGAATTAAAGTTTTTGGCACTAAAACGTAAGTATTTTGCTTGATTTAAGTTGTTTTTTGGTATTTTATTGTAAGCGTATAGGTATTGTAGATTTTATGGTCTTTGACAGAGGAAGTGTTGTTGTATCTGTTGATAGTACTACTATATACAAACATACGGCTGATACCAAGCTTTTGAAGTGTCTGGAATATGACCGACGGCTCCATACCCACATTGTGCAAGGCGATCACCGCAATCCTATTTTCTTTAACACCCCGATCCATATTGTAATTTGATAATGAACATGAAAAAATATGTGAAATGGCACGAAATCCAAAGAACTTTTAAAAGTAATAAACGCGTTCCAAATACAAAGTAATTGAAAAGTTGAAAAAAGAAAAGTTTTTATGTAACGTATGTAAAGTTTTATAGTGAAATTAAAAGAAAAATTATCCCAGCTAGGTAGACTTTACCCGCCTTATTACAAAGAGAAGACTAAATCAAGGTTTAGGCTAAGACTTTCAAGTCCAGGATTTAGTACTGTACTATTGGTCTTATTACAAAGCTTAGATAATCCGTGGACCAGCTGATACCAAAGGATCTTGCAATCAGCCACAGATTATAATCAATTTAGTTCATTCATTTTTCTTATCATTCAAAAATAATGTTCCGTTTTATATCAATATAATTTGAAAGTTTAGTTTTCATTGAGAATAAAATATTTAGACGTTCTATGTAGCTAAATTATTCGCCAGCACTACGTAATTTTCAAAATATTAACCTGACATAAAAGCCCTCGGCCTGCAATTTACGAAAAATCAAATAAATTCTGTCAGGATCGGAACGTTACATAAGTAGTTGTCATTAGTACTAAAAATGTAAACAAATGATGATAACCTAAATTTAATTAACTCAGACATTATTAGGGATGTTATAAGTTTAATCTGAGTAATTATAGCGCCCAAACACTTAGAGGAACTTGGATGCGAGTTTTTATTACAAAGCTAGTTTCTTTGGAACAGGTCTTAGCATGGAAGGATACTTACTGAATAAGATAATCCATTTTTGATATACTTACTGTTTTCTTTGTTGCACTCGTTGTTCTGAATGTATTGGGGGAAAGTATGCCTAGATTCAACATAGGTACTGAAGCTTCGGCTGAAGCACAACAAACAATTGAAACAAATTTTATGAATATATTTATTATTTAATATCAGTGAGCTTGCTATGAAATGAAATTCTTTTCTCTCCCTATTTATTCTCCCTAGTAACAGAGTTCATTTTCATGAGAATCATAAATATAATTATCTAAACTGTTAGGTAGCACTTAATAGTTATTCCATTTGACAACAAAATGGATGTTAACAATTTCAATAACCTGTAACCATTCTGTATTCCCTGTTCAAACTATGTTTGAAAAGGAATATTGAGTTGATATCCCTTATTTCTATTTAGATGACTAGCTTTCCCCGCACAACTTAGTCTGCATAAATCTTCCCTGTTTACGCAACATTTCTCATTGCTGCTCCATTCCTATTGGTTGTAGTGTGATATTATATAGCCTATAGCTTTCCCCGAGAAATGGGCTATCCAACAGTAAAAAGTTCAAAAGAATTACCGCGTTCAAACAAACTTTTCAGCTTTATAATATTAGTATAGATATTTATTTTACAATAAATTTTAAATTGTATGCATTTTTTGTATAATATATAAACAGTGATCAATAATACATTTATATAATTAAATTAATAATTCTATATTTAGATCCACTATATAGTTCACTAGTAAGTTTTAGGTACATTATACATAGAATCATTATTTATTAGATACCATTTATTCTCCCTAAGAACATAGTTCATCTATCAGAGAATCTTAAATATAATTATCTAAACTGTTAAGTAGTGCATAATAGTTATTATATCACAATTTCAATAACCTGTAACTAATCTATACTCTCTGTTTAGTGTTTAAACTATGTTTAAAGGAACATTGTAGCAATGTATTAACTAGCTGAGCTCTTATAAACATAATATTCAGTTCTTGGTACCTACCTATAACCTAAGTTTACATCTGTTTCTATTGATAGGTTACACTTTACCAACTAAATTTTAAATTGATCAATGTTTATTTAGTTCCACTATATGTATAGTTCAGTAGTAGGTTTTAGGTAAGAAATTTTGACATAATGATGTTTCTATTACTTTGTTTTGTGCATTTTGAGTAAATTCAACATTGGTTTTTGCCGCACTACTCCAGACCACCTATCAGACATTCCAAATGTGATTTTCTAACTTCAATATAAATAATGTGACATATTATAAGTGGAATGCATCAGATTGTTTTACATAGAGCACTAGTTAATGATACTATTGTCAAACAAAAATAATCTGTGTTGATCTTCAACTTTCCACACTGCGTAGGTACACTTCACGTCGAGTCTGGTTGTCCCAAACATTGCACAGACCACTTTAATTTTAGGCCATCTCTGAGTTCTGTATATTAAATCTTCTCTCTCAATTCCAAGCTGTGATAAATGTTTTGAAAAACAATAATAAGCATGTATTATTAAATCTTTGGTCACACATCGCATTTCACTCGAATTTTGCGTTTATTTTGTTGCCACACCATATTTAGTTAGTTAATAATTTAAAGTCACTAAACACGCATTATTCGTCAATAATAATTGAAACTAAAATACGCAAAATAGTAAATGGTCTAACGTTCAAATTGTCAAGTTTTTGACATTTTAAGGTTATTACCATAGTTAAACTAGGGTGATCGAAAGACTAATCTATAGACCAAAGAAGATCATCGATTAAGCGATGAACCTCGTTTTGTAATAAAGATTTTCGTAGATCCATGATTTAAACTAGGATTTTCGTCAAACCAGGTTTAGTCCATCTTTTGGAATAAGGCGGTACAAGTTTACTAGTAACAGCTGATCAAATACCCACTTTTATACCCATGTTTGACTATGGAACCCAACATTGTGCGTGGTCCGACATGCACTTGCTCGGCTTTTTTTCATTATTTGAATTTTAATTGTCGAGTTTGTTTACGTAACTACTATTTCTAGTTATTTTTATTCAAAACGCATGAGTAAATTATTTTATAAAAATATCACTTATTTTAAATATTGATATAAATAGATAAATAATCATTTACTTTGGAAAAACATATTTTTGTCAATAAAACTTAATTTGTTTTGGTTATTATTCAAACTAATATTATAAATATGAAGTGAATAGAAAGAAATTTCACCCTTAAACTATTGAACCGATTTAGATGAAATTTGATATGGAGATAGCTTAAGGGGGCATTACACTAAGAGAATTAATTATTTAGCGCTACGTACACAGCGACACAATCGCCGGCCTCGCTCTTCTGCACACAACCATTACTTCACAGTGCGCAGGAGCGCAGGTCAAAATAAAGTAGAATATTCGTTCGTACATATGTTAGATTACGAACGCCATGACTATGACAATACGAAAATACTCGTTTTTGCATTTTTCCGCAACTTCAAGATTATTTGCGGGATCATATTCTTTATATCATCTACTAGAAAAGCTCTCTGACTAGTGCCTTTAGGCGCGATTGGTCCAATTCGTGATTGGTCCAATGTTCAAAAAATGTCCAATTCGCGGTTGGTCCAATTCGCGGTTTGTCAAATTCGCGGTTGGTCTAATTCGCGGTTGGTCCAATACGCGGTTTGTCCAATTCGCACTTGGTCTAATTCGCGGTTGGTCCAAAATGGAAAATATTTCTGGAAAACTTTAAATGGACAGTATTACATATACATATTATAATTATAATAAATTTGATCAAAATAAGCCGTATCGGAGGAAGATGGTAATTTTTTAAATTAGCCGTTTGGAGGTGAACAGTACTGCCACATATTTTCATACCTACTGAATCTATAATATATATAAAATTTCATCAAAGTAGGTAAAGCGTTTTCTGAGGAGTATAGTAACTTTTATAATAATACTCTCCTGCTATTCTCAGACCTACTGAATTTTAACGGTCAAGCTGTTTCGAAGGAGTATGGTAACGAAAACTGTGACACGCGAATTTTATGTGAGTGCATTATTCGAGTTTTAAGATTCTAATAATAATAATATTGCAATAAATTTAGCAAAGTAGTAAAAATAAATGTTGATAACTTTCGCGATTTGTACACATTATAAAATTATATATACTACGGGTCTTAATCGCTTGAATAATTTAAGGTAAAATGCCTTGTTTATTGCCCGACGTTTCGACCGTATTGCATCGGCCGTGGTCACGGGCAGACTGACCTCGGCCGTTAAGTAAGAAGTAGAAAAAAAAAAAAATATTTGGATATAATCTGATTTCTAATATTTTATTTAATACAAGATTACAACTTTATCAGTTGCAAAAACAAAACGCAAAGGACATAATTGTACCTATCACCAAAATTGAGGGTACGTAGTAAAAAAGTGGTGTTTGTCACAACAAATCTATCATGTTTTGATTTGTGACGTTAGTCGTTGTATTTGAGCTCTGTACTCGAAAAATTGCTCATCAACAGTTCGAAAATGTAAAAAAATAACGTGGTAATGATACACTGATAACACTGATTTATAAAAGATATCGGTATAACCTAAATATTAATAATAAAAATAGAACTTCGTTGTGGAGGTTACTTAAATTGACAGTCTACCCGTGACCACGGCCGTTGCAATACGGTCGAAACGTCGGGCAAAAACAAAGGTATTTAGCCTTAAAATAATATATTTACGCGATTAAGACCCGTAGCTTATAAAATTCTATAATACTTAAATTTATTTAATAACTCGTTTGGTTAATTTCACGAAACTATTAATTATTTCTAAGAGGTTGTATCGCAGAATATGATTTGTAATATGATTATGAATAAGTACAGTACAATATGTACCTACATAAAAGTGTGTTATTATTTTGTTTTTAATATTTGAAATTAATTAATATTGGACCAACCGCGAATTGGACCAATCGCGAATTGGACCTATCGCGAAATGGACCAATCGCGAATTTGACCAACCGCGAATTGGAACAACCGCGAATTGGACCAACCGCGAATTGGACCAATCGCGAATAGGACCAACTGCGAATTAGACCAATCGCGAATATGGTGTAATGGACCAATCGCGCCTAAAGGGAGTAGTGACACAATTTTTTTCGTGTCCTAATATTTAGGTTTTGTATATAAATTTTTGTAAGAGCCGAACCCTGTTTCGCGTAATCTTCCCTTAAGTCCCGGAGAAGGGGGGAAGTTTTTTATCGCGATGACTGGCAAAGCTAGTATAATATATTATACAATATTTGTAAATTAAACTTAAATTCAAATATCTTTATTTTGTAAATTCAGGTTAATGTTGAATGTTGTCAATAAAGATATTATTATTATATTATTATTATTATTATAATGATTATTTGAAAACGTCACGTACTAAAAAAATTATAAAATTATGATTGTTTGATAAAAAAAAAACACGATAATCTGGAGGAGGCAATGTTTGACTCCAAGACCAAGTGGGTGTCGCTCGCTCGCATGACAGGGTTGCATTTGATTAAACACCGGTACACTATCCACCATAGAAGGGGGGGGGGGGGCATTGTCTGCCTGCAACACTCCGATTTAGTGTCAAAACTCTCAAGTTCCCCAAAACAGGTCATTCAGTCGATTCTGGGGGCTTGTATCCGCGCCCGGTACGTTGCACGTACTGACTGCACGAGTGCTTGCTTTGTAACATGTTACATTACGCCTTGTATCGTTAGTCAGTACCCAGTCATCCGCTTTAACAATCACGAAAGTTTTGTCCACCAAAAGAGCAATATTTCTTACGGCAGTAAGATTTAGATCCCCTCGTAGTACTAGCTGTTGCCCGCGACTTAGTTCGCGTGAAAATTTCAAACGACAAATTCATCCTACTGGATCATTTTTCCGCGATTATAAGTAGCCTATGTGCTGTTCGTCCAGATCTTTTTCCCCATTGTGGCCTGAATGAATAACAAACATTCAAACTACTTTGGTATTTATAATATAAGTATAGATGTGTGGTATGTCCGGCAGACGAGCAGTGTCCGCCGCGGCTGCAGATCCTGTGCCGCTCGGTGGTGCGCGCGCACATGCGGCTGTCGCTGCAGGCGCGCCACCCCGCGCTGCGCGAGCCGCCGCCGCGCCGCCCGCAGCCCGCCAACACCTGTCCGCGCCGCATCTGTATACCGATAGAGGACGACAGCGATGTTGGTATGTACTGTGTCACACACCTCCTATCTTACACTAGCTGTGCCGCCCGCAGCCCGCCAACACCTGTCCGCGCCGCATCTGTATACCGATAGAGGACGACAGCGATGTTGGTATGTACTGTGTCACACACCTCCTATCTTACACTAGCTGTGCCGCCCGCAGCCCGCCAACACCTGTCCGCGCCGCATCTGTATACCGATAGAGGACGACAGCGATGTTGGTATGTACTGTGTCACACACCTCCTATCTTACACTAGCTGTGCCGCCCGCAGCCCGCCAACACCTGTCCGCGCCGCATCTGTATACCGATAGAGGACGACAGCGATGTTGGTATGTACTGTGTCACACACCTCCTATCTTACACTAGCTGTGCCGCCCGCAGCCCGCCAACACCTGTCCGCGCCGCATCTGTATACCGATAGAGGACGACAGCGATGTTGGTATGTACTGTGTCACACACCTCCTATCTTACACTAGCTGTGCCGCCCGCAGCCCGCCAACACCTGTCCGCGCCGCATCTGTATACCGATAGAGGACGACAGCGATGTTGGTATGTACTGTGTCACACACCTCCTATCTTACACTAGCTGTGCCGCCCGCAGCCCGCCAACACCTGTCCGCGACGCATCTGTATACCGATAGAGGACGACAGCGATGTTGGTATGTACTGTGTCACACACCTTCTATCTTACACTAGCTGTGCCGCCCGCAGCCCGCCAACACCTGTCCGCGACGCATCTGTATACCGATAGAGGACGACAGCGATGTTGGTATGTACTGTGTCACACACCTCCTATCTTACACTAGCTGTGCCGCCCGCAGCCCGCCAACACCTGTCCGCGCCGCATCTGTATACCGATAGAGGACGACAGCGATGTTGGTATGTACTGTGTCACACACCTCCTATCTTACACTAGCTGTGCCGCCCGCAGCCCGCCAACACCTGTCCGCGCCGCATCTGTATACCGATAGAGGACGACAGCGATGTTGGTATGTACTGTGTCACACACCTTCTATCTTACACTAGCTGTGCCGCCCGCAGCCCGCCAACACCTGTCCGCGACGCATCTGTATACCGATAGAGGACGACAGCGATGTTGGTATGTACTGTGTCACACACCTCCTATCTTACACTAGCTGTGCCGCCCGCAGCCCGCCAACACCTGTCCGCGCCGCATCTGTATACCGATAGAGGACGACAGCGATGTTGGTATGTACTGTGTCACATACCTTCTTTCTTACACTAGCTGCGGATCACTCAGTCACTCATACATAAAGAGCTTTGTAATTACAGTAAGGACAATACAATGAAGATTGATTATTCATATATTTAAACTTCCCTATTAGGTCTGGGGACCTTACCCATTTTCGCGAAATTGGACAGAATCACAAGTTTCTATTAAAATAACACGCGTGATTTTTTGGTTTAGCGTTTTAAGACGGAAGACACATAACCGCATTCGGTTTTTTAATTAATATTTTTTTATAATTATTAGATTTTATTTTAACATGATCTGCGTTTTGATTTGGGCAGATGACTACAAAAACAATGTTTAGCTGCAGTTTTACGTTGTCATGAATTTATAAACATCAAAACAAACATTGAAACTACATGATTTGCCAATTTTTTTTATATTCTTGCGACAACTCACGCAACGCTATCTGATCCCAAACTAAGCAGAGCTTGTACTATGGAAACCAGACAACTGATAAACATACTTATATATAGAAATACATACATATTATAGATAAATAACACCCAGACGCAGAATAAACCATCGTGCTCATCACACAAAGTTTTATCCTGGGTGGGGATCGAACCCACGACCTCTTGCGTTGCAGTCGGATACACTCCCACCGCGCCACAGAGGCAGTCAAAAGAATGACGTCATTGTTTTGTATTTCATATAAATTAGTACGAGGCGCATTATTTTGACGTTTCTTAAAACGATACTGATTTGACTTGATAGTCATCTATCCTATTGAAGAAATAAAACATCCTAATATTCTAATTTTCACATTTCATTATTAAAAGTTGTGGTGCGTTTACGTCGCGCTTTAACGAAATAAAGATATTTTAGACTTTGATGGAAATTTCTGCTTGTTTTCAAACATTGCATTATTTTGTTCCAGAGGGTCTGAACGCACTCCATGACTTGGACCACGTAAATGGCGCCAACGAAATGAACGCACTACTGAGCCTCGTGCTCAGCATGGGACAGAACCGAGTAGCCGGAGCCTTGCGCTTTGACTCGCTCGATTCACCGACGTCATCATCCTCCTCCGACGAAGAAGATGAAGATGGCGGTGATGATGACGACGACGACAATGACGACGGGCCCGACCAACCGGACCAACCCGACCAACCTAACCAAGCCGATCAACCCAACCAGCCCGACCGACCCATCAGACCCCAGAGACGCGCCCGACCCAACATCGAAGCATCGGATCGCGTTCTTAGATCCGATCGCACTCTTAGAACGGATCGCCTTCTCAGATCCGATCGCAATCTTAGATGCGATCGCGTTCTCAGATCCGAACGCACCGTCAGATCCGATCGCAACGAGAGCTCCGACCCTATCGATAAATCGGATAGATCGGACCAGTCGGACCTACCTGACAGGAGGTCATCATCAGAACCGCCAACGAATGATGAAACCCCGAGGCTGACCCGGTACCCCAACCTGCAACTATCCGGACCGATTCGCACTCACCGCGGTGTTATTACTTTTGAATTTCAAGATGGAACTAAAAATGCTAGCTCATCTAGACGCGACACTGCGAGCACCTCTGCAGATAGAGACAGATCTGACACCGAATCGGACGGCAAAAAATCGGATAAAAGGAATGGAATGCCCGCTGAGGTTGAAATCTACTTGGGTAAGGAGACGGCCAGTACTTCGCGTCAGGAGATGGACTGGGAAGTCGGTCCTCAGGAGAATAGGGAGTCATCGAGCGAGAAGGATACGACTGAGGTGTCTAAAGAGAAAAGGAAGAAGTTGGATAGTGGCATAGGAGAGGGCACGACTACGTCCAGTGGGTCGTCGCCGCTCAAGTCGGAGTCGAACGAAGGGGACGAGTCGGATGCGGAGGCAGGAACAGGACAGACAGAGAACATGTCTGAAGATGAGAATATTGGAGGTGAGACATTTATTATTTGTTTCTAATATTTAGCAATATCTGGGGGGTGTCACTCCGCAGTTTAGTTATATTCGGACAGCGCGCCCCTCGAAGGGGCATTTGGCAGTGGGCTGTCTCTCGGCTCGCACGACAGTCGCGGCCATGTGCGTCGCGTTCGCGCATACTTGATTTTTTTTTCTTTTCGATTTTTTACCTGCAATGTCTTCTAAGCCTAAATGTCAATATAATTATAAAAGATATTGCTCTGTTTACGGATGTCTAAAAAAAATGTAATTTTAAGACAACGTGTTTATTTTGCCGAAATAGTTGTTTTTGTGGGTATTTATTAGAGAAACCAACATTTCCAACTATTATTTTAAACAGAGTAGAATACCCTACGTATCAATAATTTTAGATCATTATTACTAATTACCGGAATTCGATGTAAAAGTAAGAAATTAATCACTTTTAGCGATGATTATTAATAATGCAGCCTTAGTACTGATGAATGTGATAAGTTTAGGTGTTTCTAATGTTTTTTTGGATATTTTATAATATATTCTTCCTGCTCAAATCTTTAAAATCTCATCTTCTGCGCTACGGGAAGTGCAGCCTCTTCTCCGGCTGCGTAACAAAACGCTGGCACCTATGCTCGCCTCCACGCGATGTGAAGACCCAAATCCCTTCCTACTTCCTATATCCTTTTCATAGACATACAAACTGGTCTGCACTGTAACCTCACAAAATTAACCATTCTCAAGAAAGAGATAACGCGTCTGTGCGGCCAATACCCGTTTCTTTTCTATAATGTCAAAGTGACATGACATAGACATAAGCCTGTGATGTGAACTAATCAGAATTCTGGAAAGAGATAACTGCTATCAGCACCCGTGTTTTGTCTCTCTCACGCTTTGCACCCTGCATTTACTGCATACTAGAAAATGAAGATGCAGAACAGTCTCTATGTCTATGATGTTTAACTGCCTATGTCACCGATAAGTACCCCCTGGTCCTTATAAGCCCCTATTTATATCAAAGTGTCAAAGAATTTTAAGTTTTATTTACAAACTAGATGACCCGCGCAACTTCGTATACGATAATTTTCTCCGTTTTTGTAACATTTTTCATTGCTGCTCCGCTCCTATTGGTCGTAGCGTGATGTTTTATAGCCTATAGTCTTCCTCAATAAATGGGCTATCCAACAATTCGAACCCGTAGTTTCTGAGAATATTGCGTTCAAACAAACTCTTCACTTTGTAATATTAGTATAGATTTGAAACACCAATATCACTTGACGGCAGTGAGCAGTGCGCGGCCGTGCTTGAACGCACGGTCGTCAAGCGATACTTACTACTTTTCATAAATCATCGGTGACATAGGCACGCCCCATCCCCTTACTGAGGGGACTCGAGACAACTCGACCGTTATCAGTGTTGCTTTGCGTGACAGGTCGTCGCCGGCGTCAGAAGCGTGGTCGCTGCGGGCGCGCGCGCTCGTCGTCGTCGTCGGGCGGCTCCAGCGACGCGGGCGCGCGCCGCCGCAAGCGCCGCGCCGACGAGCTGCGGCCGCGCCGCTCCACCGACGCGCGCCGCGTGCGCCTCTCCATCCTCATGAAGCGCGGCGTCAAGGACCTGCCGCTGCCCCACGCGCTCAAGAAGTACGTCAACCTCGGTCGCTGCTTCGAGTTCTAAACGAAGGCGCCCGACCTCCTCCGATCTCTCACGATCTGCAGGTTAGTTCGTTCGTCACGCAACGCCAGAATATACTACATAAGCACGTAATATAGTGGTACAGCGGGCTCTCATACGCATGTACACAAATCTTGATGACGGCCAACCGTGACTGCTCGCGTTGTGTCTACGCGTCGATTTGTTGTTGATCTGTCACCTGGTCTTCTGTACTAATGTATTTTGTAACAGGATGTAATCGAGCAACGCACACATCACAGACATCGCTCATAAACCCGAAATCTCGAGATTCCTTGAAAACTGTGGTCTGAAATGGTCTGTAATTCCGTGTCCGCGAGCGATGCCTAATTGTATTTTGCTCGAGCAAAGTGCATATGTAAGTTATCTTCTGTACTATTGGTATTTTATGGCAACAATGACGTTACAATTAAGTTCAGTTTTAACGCTACATCGCATTCTCGTAATATACGACCGTATAACGGACAATGGACTGATAATCTTTGATTGCGTGTCAAGTTACGAGAATACGAAAAACGTTGTTGCAATTAAAACATCTGAACTGCTTTGTATACGTGAATTAGGTCCCAGATCGTCTCGGAAGGCGTATACCTCGTTTGTGTCAACTGTCTCGATATCGAGTACGAGGGTGATTAGACGACCGCGTATATATATCTATGAGTTTCCACACGGTTGAGGCACAAATTAAATAAATACAGATAGTCGGCTCCCTACAACGTACACATAGACGCGCACGAAAACAGATCTCGGTCGAATCGTATACGTGTACGTGCGCTTCTTTGTGTGCGTGGAATTATTGTTGAGCTGTAAGCCGACTTTCTATATCTATTTATTCTGTGGTCGTGGGTTACGTAAGCTTAGGGTCGTAACTGGAAATATTTATTATATAGTATTGGCAAGATTGATAGGTGAAAAACGACGCGACAGGATACGTTAGGTGTGAAATGGATACGATTGTTTTGCGATGAATATTATAATAAATAATGTACTACATATTTGTGTCTTTAAACAGCGTATTATTATATATACTAATCTTTATCGGGTTATAAATAAGAACCTTTCCAAAAAGACTGCAGTTAAGTCGACATTGATAATGATTATCGAGAGCTCCATTGCGCGGAGTAACGGACTTGTCTGAGTCGAGACGAATCTGAGTCGGGACGTCACGAGACGGATGTCCCATGCACTGTCATAGACAAGATTCGTCCCGTCTCGTCCGTTACTTAGGCATACACTTAACTTGGTTTCTCTGTGTGTAATATTATAAGATTGGATGTTATTTATAGTGCTCGTTAAATAAATTGAATGATGGTCATCTGTATGTAACCATGGGGTAAATCCCTACGCGTCGTATGTGCACCCGCTGACGGAATGATACCGTTTTTAACATCTAAGTGGCTTGATTGGGAATCATTTTTATTGAAAATTAAAGGCATAGCAATCGCCATTTAAATATCCCATCCCAAGTCGCCTAATCAGTAATCGGGCCTGAAAATGTCCGAAATATGTGTGATCTATCATTCAAATTATTTAGCGAAAGTTTATTGTCAGTACTTCTCTTTAACTTTTTACTGTACAGTCAACCATGCATACCGTTTAGCTATAACGACAAATATTTAGTCATTATAATAATAATTATTCTACTACAACCTAAATTTGACCCTCTAGTTACCCTGTAGTGGCAACACTGCTCACAGTACTCTTAGTGCTATCATCTCGAAAAGAGTAACAAAAAAATTATATGCGTATATTATTACGTTACGCCTCTGGCCACTAGATGTCGCTGGAGTGTGTAGCGGAACATTTAACCCTTTGACGGCCACTGTCGGTATTTATCGGTTTTGCCGGGAAATCCGACAGCGGTGAAAGTGTTAAGTTTTGTAAATATTGGGCACTTCCGTAGTGATGTGGACGCTTCCAATGTTGGTCATTAAATTGGCCTTGGGTTTAGTTGCACGACTGAGGCGAGTGTGTTTTTAAAAAACTATAAAAACAGGTCTATTATTTAATTTGTGTTTCTATAATTCAGAAATTACACAGATTGAGAAAAAGTACACATTTACATGTCAATTTTATAAGTTTAAGCTGGAATATTTGTTTGATCACTTTGTTTTTTTTACTATGTTTACACAAGAAGCGTTAGTCTCATTCGTGCAACTAAACTCTCAAATATCATATTTTACGCCACCAAATGGCGAGTACTGCAGTTATTGTAGAATAGTCATTTACTATTAAGACTGTAATGCACTGTCATGTTCGAATCGCCGACGTCAACATTAGCAGATGAGGAATCTACAGATAGATCATTTAAGTCAGCATTTACATATATAGTATGCTGCCAACTTGTAATGTGTGTGGCCTAAAAACACTTGTCAACACAAAACCGGGTTCTATTTTTCTATATGCTCTTTCTATTTGTCAAAGTTGACATGTTGGAAGAGCATACAGCGTCTCCGATAAAATTTATTAGCATATCCATAGCGCATGTTCTTCCACGCCAACTCATAACATATTTGCTACATAGCTATCCTTTTCTTTCATTGATATTTACCGTTCGTTAGAGCTAGATAGAACGCACGGTGGTTCTACCAGAATATACCTTATTCATATTAGTTATATTTCGGGACTTAATCGCGTGAATTATTTAAAGGTACGAACCTTTTATTTACCCGACGTTTCGATCGAATTGCACCGATCGTGGTCACGGGTTTCTTTTCAGAACGCTATGTTTATGCGATAGGAAAGGATAGACATAGGTGAATTAGCTTCTGTGACGTTGGGCGTTTTCGGATTGACAATGTATAATGATGTGTCATAATAAATACCTAACTTTGGTAGAATATAAGTAAATGTCGTTCGCTATTTTTTTCTTTTCTTTTGTATTACCTAAGATTTAAAATATTATTCAAGTCGCTTGGATGTTGATCGTTCTGAATCTAAAATGATTTTACAGTACTCCCAAATTAATAATGCACATGCAGATCTTCGCTAATTGTCGTATTCCCGGAAACACTCGAATCATGGAATCGTAAGAGCCCTAAACAAGGCATTTGCATTTTGCACCTTGTTTAAAAGAGATAGGAGTCAATATCATGTGTGCACAATCGAAAACAAATCGGGCGTTCGGCAGCTGTCGCCGGTCAGCGAAATGTCTGTCAGTCGTCTTTATATATTGGTAGTGACTGCACGTGTTCTCTATTTGTGGAAATATATAGAGCTGCTATTACACACCCTTCTTGGTAAATATAATTTCAACATTAATTAGCTTATTCAGATTTAAATAGTATATTTTGAAAAAAGGAAAATAAATAACATATTTCACGTTTTTTTAATATTAAAAAAATAAAATACCTACATTAAATACATATTAAGTACTAGAAAAACATTTAAAAAATGAGATTTATTTAAATTAAATAAATAGATAAACATGCATAAAAAATATATACCTAACTCTGCCCATGCCATTTTCTTTCAGACGAATTCTTCCAAAATGGATAAATTTAAACGTGGAAAACCGCTTAATTCACAAGCACGGCAAATGGTATTTAATGTGTACCTTTATTTCTTAAATGAAGCCAATGTTTTCAACAGAGACCATGATGGTTATTTTAAAAAAATTCAAGACCGTGTTACAAAAGCTACAGGAATTTCGCGACGAACTTTGAGTAATATCTTAAACGAAAAAAAACATAATCAATCAAAGAAATTTTCTACACCGAAAAAAGGAAGACCTAAAAGTAGATTTCGGCTGGTACTTGATGATTTCGACTACTGTGTTATTCGTAATATGATATACAATTTTCAATTGACGCTGAAAGAACTCCCAACTGTAAATAATTTAAGAATAAAGTTGATCGAAGCTATTAATTTCAAAGGCTGTGCCGAGACTTTAAGGTTGATCTTGAAAGACATGGGGTTTAGGTTTCTGAAAACTGATAATAACAGACAATTACTTATGGAAAAACATGATATACGCCTAAAAAGGATCAAATATCTCAGAGAAATACAACAGCTGAGGAGTTCTGGTAGAAACATAGTATTTATGGACGAGTCGTATGTGCACACATCACATACTAAGGGTAAAACTTGGCAAGATAGCAACAAAAAAGGTATCAAACAACCCATTTCCAAAGGAGAGCGAATAATTATTGTACACGCAGGCAATGAAAAAGGCTTCGTCCCAGGGGCTCTAATGTTACATAAATGTGTCGACTCAGAAGGTGACTATCATAAAGAAATAAACGCGGAACGTTATCAAACTTGGCTACGCAATCAATTGATTCCCAACTTGCCTCCTAATAGTGTGTTGGTAATAGACAACGCCCCATATCATAATAAGCTGTCTGTGAAACCACCAAACTCAAACACATCTAAACCACAAATGACAGCTTGGTTACAACAACACAACATTCCGCATGACCCAAAGAAACTGAAACCCGATTTGTATAAAATTATACAAAGATACAAAGAAAATTACACAGAATTTGCCATTGACCGTATAATGGAGGAACATGGGCATAAAATTATACGATTGCCACCATATCATCCCGATTTTAACCCTATTGAAAATATTTGGTCCCAAATAAAGCAACACGTGGCCAAGAGAAATATTGCAATGACTGTGACGTCAGTTAAAGATGCTATATTAGAAAAAATCAATAAAATAGGACCAGAAGAATGGAAAAAAGTTTCTGATCATGCGGTTCAATGCGAAGATGAATATAGAAAATTTGAGCCAAGAATCGATAGTTATTCCGATAAACTGATTATTTACACAGGTGATAGCAGTGAGGAAAGTGTAAATGAACAAGAGCATAATGAAACTTCTGATGAATCTGCGATGTCGGGAATAGAGGTCTTCCTCGATTCTGATTAATTTTTTTATAATTGTATTATTTTTCTGGAATGATTAGTGCTGTAAACAAATTTGAACTGAGATTTTGATTATATTTTATGTAAACCTCTATTTGAAAACGTTTTTTTCTCCTTCTAATAAAACCTTATGTTATTTAAACCTTTTCCTCCATAATTACACCAACTTCGGTAAGACACTTGAAAACTAATCACTCCAACAATGATTGTAGCGTTTTCGCTATTTACTTACATGGAATTATCGAATCAAATTTCGTTACAGGTAAATCAAATCTGTTTTAGCACAAAACACATAATATATAAAATTAGGCATAGAGAAATTGCTCTTAACCACTCTATATAAATATCGTCTTTCGACGCTCGGGTAATACGACCGTTGCCGAACAATGACGAAGATTTCCGAAGATTTCTATGCGCATTATTACTTTTGGAGTACTGTACTTGTAAGTGAAGGGTGTCAACTTCTTTGTAAATGTTTCAATCAAATTTAGAATGGAAAAGAAGGAATAGAAAAAGAAAAAAGAAGTATTCGAATTTTATAAGCTACAGTCTTAATCGCGTAAATATTGTAAGACTATTTTCCTTAGTTTTATTGCCCGACGTTTTAACCGTATTGCAACGGTCGTGGTCACGGAAAAGAAGGGGATTTCGGAAAAAAAAAACGTGACGATTAAAGACTTTCGTCAAGTAAGCCATGGGGTTTCTCTATAGTATATTTACGCCCGCGGTATGTGATTTCGATTTCTGTACCTTATTATCCCCTGCAAGGATGGATGGAGAGATTCCACCTTCAAACATAAATCTGTACGTTTTTTGTTTATGTTCGTGTGGTACAAAATGGAAGGTGAAGTAATTTTTGGCGCTCTTCGGAAATCCTAAACTACTCCAACGGCCGTTTTCAATTATCTATCTACGGTAGATTTGGCTACTAGAGGTAGAATTTTGACATATTTTTTATGAAGCTTATGTCAAATATATACTCTCTAGTAGCCAAATCAATCTATAGATAGAATGTTGAAAACGGCCGTCTGGTACTGCACTCAAGTGTACTGCAATCTGGTATTGCGTTCACTGTATTCGTGGATACCCGGCTTTAGGTCTGTGTTTCTTACGCTGACGTCGATCGCGTATCTACACAGTGCAGGGGAAATTAATTGAACATATTGTTGCTCATATATTTATAATGATAAACAACAATCAGGCAATTTATGAAATTCAAAAAATAAAACGTCTTCCAGACGGTTGGAAACAAACGTATAAACCAAGGTGACCTTGCAGGTTTCTAACAGTGTAGACGACTGTTGCAAACCAAGTTCCAAGTAATTTGATTTACAATAGCCTTCTACAATGTTGGAAACCAGCAAGGTCACCTTGGCGGGAAGGCTTGTTTCCAACCGTCTAGAAAACGCTTTAGTATAAATGATTTTATTTTTGTAAATTGATTAGTTTTTTCTATATTTTTTGTTATATGAAATTATTGTTGATTTTGTTCGCTGATCAATAAGTATCGAATAATATAAGGAATGTTAAATATATGTTTTAAGTACCTACCTACATACGTAATAGATATGCGTGTAGCGTCTTTCTATTAGTTATTATTTTTATTTTAAACGAAAACAAACTTAACATTCAGCCAAAGTTGAGTATTTATGTCGATTTAAGTTGGGTACACACTCTACGAGCTACAATTTCTTAAACACATATGAATGTTAATAGTCTAATGTGACGTAGGTTCAACTTGGAAATCTGTGTAAAGTATGACCCTTTAAACAGATTTCTAAGTTGTACCTACGTCACATATAGCTTGGAAGAACTTGAAGAGTTAACGAGTTTGCTTATAGTCTGCATAATGAGTATGAAGTCAAAGTCTTTGACTTTGATTCAAAGATATAGCACTGGCCCTAACGGCCAATGGAATAATGAGGAATAATGTAAGTAGCCGGAGTCGCTGGCACGGAGGGCTAGCCTAGCCTAGCCTAGCCTAGATGCCCCATGGCATGGCATGGCATGGCGGTAGCTACGCCCCTGCTGTAATTTTCACCTTAATTTAGTTTGGATGTTCTTTTATCTCTTTCCACGATGCCTGTACGAGAGAGGGATAGGCCATCGACGTCAAATGTTTTGACTTTAAATAGAAGTCCATCCTATGAGTACTCATAGGATGGACTTCGTGCTGTCTATGACGTCATGTTTTCTAGTAGAAATATTGTATTTGCTAGTAGAGTGTGCACTGAACTTTGGGAGTGTTACAATAAACGTTTATTATGATATTAAATGGTGTAAATAATGTCTTTTTGTTTTTGTTGCTAGTAATAAATAATTATAATAATTTTATTATGATATTTGTCTTTTATTTATGGACCTTATTTGAAAAACTTCTGTAGTTTCATGTAATAATATGTTTATTGTCTTTTATACAGAGTATGTGTACAAAACTATGCTCTTAAATAAATACAATGTATATCTAGGTGAGTATTACGCGGTGGGTGCTTATTGTATAGTGTATTTACATAATTAACTACCTATATTCATATACATTACAAAAGGTTTCACACAAACTTTCAGGCAGCCTGTTTATTGAAATTCATTTCACAAGTGATAAAATTTTATATATGTTTGTAGAGTAAATGAAAAATGAAAATAAATTATACTGGATAAGTCGTTTAAGTCGCCTTGTAAGTCAATTTTATGCCATTTTTTTTTCGTCGCCAGATATTCTGTTAAAATAAAAAATATTAACAGAGCATCACGACACCGATAAAACTTCCAAATTAGATAATGACAGCTACAACTGTAACTGCTCAAGAACAGAAACATTTAAAGTAATAAAACAAAATTATCTAAATATTTTCTTAAATGTATCGATGACAACAATTTCATATCTCAGCCTCCATAGCCTATACTATATAGCTAGCAGTTACGTGCTTAGTGTGTTAACACCATTTGCCACCTACACCGTTGACTCTGACGGGCATATGTGTATGTTCAGGGTACAAATCGTCAGCAGCCGGTGTTTCACAGGCGCTAAAACCGTTGAGGAGCTTTCTCGTCGGTCGTGGAGTAGCTCGACCGGCGTCTCTGATTCTTTCCCTCGCCCATTTGTCTCCGGCGTGAGTTCTTTTAACTGGCCTCTTGGTGCATGATTCAGCATCAGTGTGCTTCGCTTCTGAAGCTGGTCTACTCGGCGTTTCAGACTCACTGCCGTTCATTAGAGAGTGCGCGCTGCGAGCCTTGTGGAGAGAAAGACGCAAGGGTTTCCGTGGAGGCGTTGGTCGCGATTTCACGTCATTCTCTTTCCGGTCATCATTCTTCTTGTAATGACTCACTCTTGAGCAGGTCTCTGATCCGTAGTCTATCCTTGGCGAGCTGCTGTATACGTCGCCATTTGGAAAATCTGACTCGGATTCAAATTCTGATGACTTAGCGCTCCGAGAATACAATTTTGAAGTCCTTCTGCTCGACTTGTGAGCATTTTCCAAAACTTTACCGTCTATTCTGTGGTACATGTAATGTCTTTCCGAGTCTAATTGAATGTCTTCTGCGCTGTCATTCTTCTTCATTTTTCGTAATCGTTGTGATCTTTTCAGTTGCTCAATGATTGAAAGCGTTTTCCTCTCAGCCCAGTTAGTCTTTTTAATACTTTCTTCAATCCTGTCTGCTGCTTTCTTGATCTCATAGTGCCTTGGATCAATGCTTACTGTGGAATGTGTTTCTCGCATATCTAAATCGCTATCTGATCTGAAGTAGTCCTCACACTTTGACCTACTCAGTCGCTCATTCTTCATGCGTTGCTTCTCAATGTGTCTTTGGTTTCTCTCAATCATGCGTATCGCCGCGTCAGTCTCGGCACTGTAGTCAATACCCCCGTGGATGCAGTGATGGGACAACGAGTGACGCATCCGTTCCGCCTTGTGTTCCAAACTATGGGAGCTGTGTGATCTGTGATTTAAGGGTGGCGATGCCCGCGGTGATACGGCTGCTCTGGACGACGCTCCGGACGCATTAGACCTTGGTCTTATCAACGGTAGATTTGATTCAACTCCATCCAGTCCTGGGAGTTTGGCCACAATGGCTGTTATGTCTGGGCCTTTTTGGAACACTTGGACTTCAGACTTAGGGCTGGGCTTGTTATGTGGCTCTGTGGTGATGTTGATGTTTGTCACATTCTTCTTTGTCTTGTTGACTGTGATGCAGCTGCTGTCGTTACTGCTTACTGAGTGAAGCTGCAATAGAGAAATAGGAGATGTCAGTCTAGGAGCTATATTGATGAGCATTGGTTAGCTCCGTAGGGAAATGGCCCGGTCATTATGATCGGATCCAATACGTAAGCAGACGCATTATTTATACCTGCGTATGCCTGCTAAGCAGTTCAGCGACCTGCTCCTCGAGGTAAGAGATTCTGTGCGTGAGCCTCGTGTTGTCGGAGCGCAGGCCTTCCTTCGCCTTTTCGGCGTCTTCTGCCGCTGCTCTTAGAGATCCCAGTTCCGCTCGAAGAGATGCTGCCTCGTTCTGGAATGTTAACAAAAACGCATGAGGGTTATACATATTTCAAATATATATTTTTTATTTCTGAGTCTAGAACCCAGAGGAATTAGGAAGCACACGAACAATATTTCCGATTTGTGTATCGAATTCATTTTCAATTTTTTTACGTTTTATAAATGAAATAGGTAGTTGATCTGGCATTATATTAGCGGTTTTTTTTATATAGCACTTACCTGTGTGAACCCATTGTGTTGTGCCGCGGGCGCCACGTCGGCGCGACCGGCGGTGCGCGCGCGCAGCAGCACGACGCGCGCCGGGTTGTTGGTGCTCGCCGCGCGCTGCAGCTCCTCCTGGTTGTGACACGCTATCACCGACGTGCCGTTCACTTCTATTAACCTAACAATAAATTATAACAATAGGTATTTTATTTGGGTATACTTAGTTAGATAATAAATTACAGAATATACATACCTACATAATTTCGAAATGCCAAAATATATTAGGTGCTAGCTTTCGCCCGGTTTCCCCCACGTGGGTGTCGTTTATCGCGATAAAAACCTTTGCACTTTCCCAGGACTCAAACTATCTCCATTCCAAATTTCGTCTATATCGGTTCAGCGGATTAGACAGATTAGAATCACAAAAAAGTCCGTGTCTTATTGATTTTTAAATGTCTACTCTGTTTATACAATTTATTAAAGGAATTTTGCTTCATTCAGAAAAAAAAAAATTTCGTTTTTATTTCAAACAAAGAGCGTTTTGTGAAGAATTTACCCCGAGGTAGAAGACGTATTTCTAGGTAACACATCCCTGCTCACGCACACTCTTTCTAAGAAAAACTTTCGATCTATTAACTTGTATAAATACAGTAGCGTGTAGTCACAAAATTATTGGTGGGTACAAATGCTTCTTTAAAATGTTGAAAGTAATACAGAAAAATATTGAGGCCCGGCCACGGTTTATAAAAATCTGGGCGCACAAAGAATAGTCTGCTGTTTGTCCACTTGATTCATGTAAACCTAGCAAAAAATATCTTATTATTACTATTCTACAAATTATATGGAATCATTCCAATCCAATTTTAATTTATTTTAACGTGTAAGTTTATGAAAAAAAGTACCTGGATACTTTTTTTATAAACTTTACGCCTGCATAATTCGTTACAGCAAGAACAGCATTCTTCCAATATTGCTAAGGTTTTAAAATCAGGCGCTTTTTTTGTGTTTTGTACCATGGATGAAAAATATTACATACACATACAAATATACAAATATACACATACAATAAACATAACGATAACAGTGATGGAAGCTCCAAATGGCGTTGTGTGAAAAGAAAAGAGTGCAGTGCTTTTTTTTAAATTTCAATAAATGTTAATTTGTATGTTAATTCAAGAAGCATTTTTTATTCATACTCCTATCATTAAAATTGTGTCATGCGTTACCATCCCTGGGACCATCTGGAAATGGGACAATCTGGGAATAGGACAATCTGGTAATAGGACCATCTGGGAATAGGACCATCTGGGATTGGGACCATCTGAAACAGCGTGACGAGTTTGGGAATGGGACGTTCTGCTACCAAACCATACAATTCTATGGAATCATTCCATACACTTTGCAGGTAGTTATAAAAAGTTTGAAAAAAATTCAAACTTTTTAGTAAGTAGATACCTACAGTAGATAAAAATACGTATATTCTTTAAAGTCATACTCCATTAATAAAATGTCTCTGTTCATTTATAGAAAAATACCTAAGTTCAGTAATTTATTTTAGACTTGACAATTCCTGTGCATTTTGCGGGGACTCACCGGTCTCCAGGCTTCAAGCCAGTGTTGTCTCCGGGCCACTCGACCACCATGCCGTTGCCGCGGGGCGCTGCGCCCCACGATCCTTCCCGCAGTTCCGCCGTCACCAGCGATGCGGACCCGCCGCTCTCTCGTACTGCGCTGTTAACAAACATAAAATGGCGTACTGTTAATGTACAGAAGCAGCGGCACATCGCCTCGTGGGCACCAAAAATATAAACACACTTTTGCTGTTTACAAAGGAAAAAGTTCACCTGAGCTCTTAAGTGTACCGTGATAGATGGCATCAACAGAGAATTGGCGATTTTACTCACAAATTGAAATAGGTAAAGGAAGTATTTGCACCGTGGTCTTCCGTCAGGTAAAACTAGGTACTAAGTATTTCCCTGATAGGGTGCCTCAAATTGTTCTAAGAAACTTGCGTGTCCTCTCACTAAAATAATAATAATATCTTGAGACAACTCATACAACGCTATCTGATCCCAAATTAAGCAGAGCAACCAGACAACTGATGAACATATTCATGTTATGTACTACATTATACACTAATATTTTATTTTGAACGTGTAGATAATGCCCTTACTTTTAAAATATATAAATTAATCTGTATATTTGTTCGTGATTATCTCAAAAACCTACTAAACGGATTTTCATCGGGTTTTCTATAAACATCATAATAACAACAAATCTGGGATTTCCGAATGTCCATACCAACATATACGTATAAGATCATTCACCCTATTTCACTTTACTTACTCCGATCACTGATTATCAGTTCTCTAGGTCCTCAAGACTTTCATTTTCAATATATTTATGACTAGCTGTCCCGCGCAACTTCGTCTGCGTCAATTTTCCCCGTTTTTGCAACATTTCTCATTGCTGCTCCACTCATTGTTCGTAGCGGGATGTTATATAGCCTATAGCCTTCCTCGATAAATGGGCTATCCAACAGTCATTTTTCAATTAAGACCTAGTAGCTCCTGAGATTATCGCGTTCAAACAAACAAACAAACTCTTCAGCTTCAACTTTATTATTAGTAGGTAGGTATCTAAAGATAATTTAAATATGACTCCGAGCGTTATCCAGGATGACATACAAATTAAGTAGACATTAAAAAAAAAATGATCTAACTTATTGTTAATCTAAGATATACCTATTCTTTCCGTAGCATACCTAATAGTAATCATCCTCTAGATAAGTAGGTATTTGGTAGTTATAAAACCATAACGTTTTGATAACGCCGTAGTTTGCGTGCACTTACAACGCTATATTCAATCCTATTTTCTCCTCATGCCCCTACTTATCTAACGCCTCACTTTCAATTTCTCTGCTCTAGCCATGATCGGAATCTACGCTCCTCTAATAATCTGTTGCTTCTCTGTCCTGCTCACAGCTCCACTCTGGTGCATTCTTCCTTCTCTATTCAATCTATTCTCCTTTGGAATGCGCTCCCTCTCGAAATAAGAATGTCTACATCTCGTGTCACCTTTAAGTTCCAAGTAGGTAATTTCTATACGAAGTTATTGGCGGAATCATCACAATTGTAGTAATCTATGGTTATATATGTATAATATGTATGTATTTGTATAGTTATGAGTATGTATTATGTATGTAAATGTATGTATTGGTATGTTGTGTGTCATACACACAACATACCAATACATACATGTGTATTTATATATTTATATGTATGGTATTGTTTTTATAATTATTTATTTATTATTATTACTTTTATTTTTTAATCACTTTCTTGCTTATTTAGCATTAGAAATGTAAGTCGATTAAGCACCCACCTCAAACAGTTCTCTGGATCACCCTAAGGTTGACTGGTAGATAATGCCTAAGACATTAAGTCCGCCTTTGTACAAATTACCACGCTTTTGATGTAACTAGTCTTACTTCTTGCTTATAAAAAGTATAAACATTAACCACCTGCTAAAGTTTTTACTTTTTTATTTTACTTTTAACTAGCATTCTCAGTGAGAACTTGACCCCGACGCGAATGTAATCTACCTGTAAATGACTCTAACATAGTGTTGTTCTAAGTATAAAACATCGACGTGAAATATGAAACCCATAAGATTCCTTAAGACTGGTGCAAAAAAACAAAGTGTTCGAACACGCGCGTCACGCTTGATCGAGCCACGAGGTACACTGCGGTACAAAACTGTAGGTACGGGACTTTACACAAGCAGGGCACTGGATTTTCTGTAGTGCGCGGTAAGTTAAATAGGCATGAAACTGAAACAGTGGGATTAATGAAGGGCAAAAAGTGAGTGTTAAAATTGATAAAAATTTATAGGCATTTTTATCAATTTAATTTTTTTATGAGCCTTTCTCGCGACTTCAAGAAATATCTATGTTACAGTACAATATCTTTGTGCTGTATCTACAATCTACATCACAATCTTATGTTCCTTATCGCACGTTCAGTATCTATTAAATGTTTCCACTATCTGTTATCAACACGAAGTCGTTAGTATATAAGATGCACCTTTAGATAATTATAACCAGACTATACTACATCTTTTGTCTCATTTATACCTAATCATATATTGCCAAGTAGTTTGGCAAATTGGTGACCCCGACGAACGAATACGCAGCAAGAAACATGGCACAATCACCGTGCAAGGCGAACATAAATCAGCAAGGAACACTTGAAGTAGCTGCTGGCACCTCGGTTTTATCCCGCATTCCGGAATTTTGGAAAGACCAACCAAGATTATGGTTCACGCAACTAGAAGCCATATTAGCACCACAGAAGCAAGGAGACGAATACAAATACTGTACAGTAATAGCAAAGTTATCCAAGGAAGAAATACTACAGGTTAGTGACCTAATCACTTCACCACCGACTACAGATAAATACAAAAACATCAAGGAACGTTTAATTGATTGTTACGAAGAAACAGAACAGCGACAGTTTCAAAAATTAATATCAGAGACAGAACTCGGTGATCAAAAACCTTCGCAGTTATTACGTCAAATGCGAGTCCTCGGGAGAGGAAAAATCAGTGACGAAACAATTAAACTACTATGGTTCAGGCTTTTACCAACATCAGTTACTACGGTTCTAGCAGTTACGGAAGACATGGAAATTGACAAACTGAGCCAAATTGCAGACAAAATAATAATGAATTCAAAAGTAACCGAAATATCAGCTGTTAGCAACGACACTTCAAACGACAACAATACAGCATGCATTTTAGCCCAGCTAGCAAAATTACAGATAGATATTGACGCAATTCAGCAAGGTCAATATGGCTATCGACCCAACACGCACAATCATTTCAAGAAACGTCAACAATTCCCGATTATGAGGCCGAGAACAAACTATAGAGGAGCAAATCGATTTTGTTACTACCACGAAAGATTCGGAAAATATGCAAAGAACTGCATTAAACCATGCAGTTGGAAACCAATGACTTACGTACGGAACCAGGGAAACGAATAAGAGCACAGACAACGGCGAAACTCTGTGCAATCCACCCATCCAATCGCCTCACCATTACCGACCGAAAAAGTGGTATGAAGTTTTTGATTGACACGGGCGCAAATATTTCAGTCATTAGCAAGCAACAGAGACATTCAGTTTTACAAAATGAACAATACACACTATACGCTGCAAATGGGACTAAAATTAGGACTTACGGCGAGAAGACGCTTACCTTGAATTTAGGACTACAACGATGTTATAAATGGAATTTTGTAATCGCCGATGTTACACAACCAATAATTGGAGCAGATTTTCTAGAGCACTATAAACTATTAGTCGACATAGCAGGTCGCAAACTTATCGACAAAGTTACAGAGCTGACAACGCATGTAACTTCGGAAAAAGCGACACAACAAACAATTCGTAATATCGCAGTGGGAACGAATCCACGTATTACGCAACTTTTAAACAAATACGAAGACATCACGAAAGGGTCCTCTCTCCGCAATGCGCCCAAACATAAGATTGAACATCACATTATCACTACAGGACCACCCGTCGCAGCTCGGGCAAGACCATTACCTCCAGAAAAATACGACATAGCCAAAAAGGAATTTCAAAATATGATAGAACTCGGAATTTGCCGACCGTCAGATAGCCCATGGGCAAGCCCATTACATATGGTAAAAAAGAAAAATGGCGAATGGAGACCATGCGGAGACTATCGAATGCTCAATAGCACGACAGTACCGGACAAATACCCACTACCAAGATTAACTGACTTTACATACATATTAGAAAATAAGAAGATACTAAGCAAGATAGATATACGTAAAGCATACCATTGTATTCCTGTTAAAGATATAGAAAAAACAGCCATCATCACACCTTTTGGACTTTTTGAGTACTTAAGAATGCCTTTCGGATTACGCAATGCGGCACAAACATTTCAACGATTCATGGATTCCTTATTTAGAGATTTAAACTACGTATTTATATTTGTAGACGACTGTCTCATTGCATCGGACAACGAAGATTTGCATTATCAGCATTTAGAAACGGTTTTCAAACGTTTACACGAGAATGGAATAACCATTAATCTCGAAAAATGCGAATTTCTCAGAAGGGAAATAGATTTCTTAGGTTATCATATAACGAGCCAAGGAATACTCCCTACCGAAGAAAATTACAAAGCAATCATGGAATTTCCCAAACCGAAAACAATTCAAGAATTAAGAAGATTTTTGGGCATGGTCAATTTCTACAGAAGTAATATTCCATGCGCAGCGGAAAATCAAAGAATTTTAAACGAATATCTACATGGTTCAAAAAAGAACGATAATTCACCTGTTCCTTGGACAACGGAAGCAGACAAAGCTTACGAAAAATGCAAGGAAAGCATGAAAAACGCAGTGTTAACAGCGCATCCTTCCCGCAACGCATCACTAGCGCTCATGACCGACGCTAGTGCTACTTGCGTTGGTGGAGTTTTACAACAAAAATCCGGACGCAATTGGGAACCATTAGGATTTTTTTCACAAAAATTGAGCGAAACTCAACAAAAATATTCTACGTTTGACAGAGAGCTGTTAGGAATATACATGGCCGTCAAACATTTTCACAGATTAATCGAGGGAAGAGAATTTACAATATTTACGGATCACCGACCTTTGACATACGCATTCTCCCAAAAACCATCATCAAACGATACACCGCGACGGGTCCGGCAGTTAGATTTCATTTCACAATACAGTACCAACATTCAACACATAAGCGGACGTGACAATATTACCGCCGATGCCTTATCTCGAATAGAGGAAATATACGTGCCATCACCTATCGATTACGCTGAATTGGAAAAATGTCAATCAACAGATAATGAACTAAGTAAATTACATGACAATAAAAGATTAAAATTCAAAAACATTACGCTTCCGGGTTCCACAATAAACATCACCTGCGACACCTCTACTGGAAAAAGCCGCCCCTACTTACCAAAGCATTTTCGCAAACAAATTTTCGATACCATTCATGGTATGAGCCATCCAGGAAAAAGAACTACGAGAAAAATGATAACCCAAAGGTATTTATGGCCGTATATGAACAAAGATATCAATAACTGGTGTAGATCATGTATAGCCTGCCAAAAATCAAAAATACAACGACATACGATATCACCTCCTGGTACATTTATGACAGCGCAACGTTTTGAACATTTACATATTGACATCGTCGGACCACTTCCGATTTCACAAGGGAAGAGATATTTAATCACAATCATAGATCGTTGTACGTCATGGCCCGAAATATTTCCGGTAGAAGATATAACTGCAGAAACAGTAGCCAAGACACTTTTCGAGGGATGGATTACTCGTTTTGGATGTCCATTGCGCATTACTACGGATCAAGGCCGACAGTTTGAATCAAGAATATTTGAGTCACTCTCACAATTTTTGGGAATACATAAAATTAGGACAACACCTTATCATCCACAATCCAATGGAATGATAGAGAGATTTCATAGAACTTTAAAGGCGGCGTTAATGACAAGAGAATCCAACGAAAATTGGTTAAAAGAAATTCCAACAGTTTTACTCGGGTTGCGGAGTAGCTTGCGAGAAGACACAGGTTATAGTTCAGCAGAGATGACATATGGAACGCCAATACGACTCCCTGGAGGATTTTTTGAGTCATCAGCAGCACAGTTATCAACGTACGAAGAGTTTGTAAAACAAATTCAAAAGGACATCACACAAATGACATCAATTCCGAAAAGAAAAAAACACAATCAAGCTATATTTGTGCATCCCGAACTCAAAGAATGCTCACACGTATTTGTTCGGTGTGATAGAATTAAGAAAGCCCTGACACCGCCGTATGAAGGACCCTACCCAGTAATTAGTAAAACAGATAAAACATTTTGCATTAGAATTAGGGATAAAGAGACAGTGATATCAATTGATAGATTGAAACCAGCTTTCATGATCAATGACGAATCAAACTACGTGCCAGATTCAAAGGATTGCGACAGGCATTCACACACGTACACTACACGATCGGGACGTAAAGTAAAGCCAGTAGTACGTCTATAAAAAATCGCTGATATAAGCAAGCTATTCGTATATATATTAACATAGATCTTAACATATACCATTAATTCACAACTACTCGTAACAACAAGACATCTAAAATGGGAAATCAAAGTTCTAAGGACCAGATAACATACAATACGGACAATTGCCTCAATCAAAACGAAGCGGACCAACTCCGTAACCTGATCCAGGAGGACTTACGGTGGACAAGAAATGTTGCAATGGGACAGATTATTTTAACAATCGGCGTGATCCTAATTTACGGCATAATGAAAACACTGGACAGAAGAATGAAGAGTTTAACGGAAAAAAATAATAAACACTCGTGCAACAGCTAAGTCAAAATTACAGACGTCAGCAAATCACACCACAACAGGCGTCATCAAATTCCACCGCGTACAATAGCATTATTATTTATATACATCAGCAAATAACTAGTAAGGTCTAGGTCAAATTTATATTGTAAACACTATTACCATATTTTTTTTTTTTTTAAAGGGGGGTGTACTGTTACAGTACAATATCTTTGTGCTGTATCTACAATCTACATCACAATCTTATGTTCCTTATCGCACGTTCAGTATCTATTAAATGTTTCCACTATCTGTTATCAACACGAAGTCGTTAGTATATAAGATGCACCTTTAGATAATTATAACCAGACTATACTACATCTTTTGTCTCATTTATACCTAATCATATATTGCCAAGTAGTTTGGCAAATCTATTTTAAATAAAAAATAAGTAAATTGGTTCAGCTGTTCTCGAGTTTTGCAGTAAGCAAACATTTGAAGATTCATCCTCTCATCACCTTAGTAGTCGTATATTCAGACGATTAGTAATGAAATGGTAACGCAAGCCTTAACTATAAGCTTAACGACAGGACGGGTGGCGGGATGTCAGGAGTCGGGAGATTACAAGACTATTCAATCTAAATGTCAGTCTAAAGGTGCCCTCTCGCTGATCTTGTGTGTTGTGTGTGACTTAATAAGCCCATATGGATAAGACCAATTTGAATTATCGTTAACACTACACCACTTACCTGTACATCAGGGTCGAGCACAAGTATTGAAATACTGTGGTTTGCAGGTTTAATTTTGTAATCGTTATTCTAAAATACCTAGATATATACATAATATATATTTACATAATATATATTTTTAAAGGTGATTAGCAATGTGGGCAAAATTACTAGCAATCATGTTAACCCCTCCAGCTAAATTCAGTGGCTTGTGTTAGGAGTGGGTTCACGTCGGTAGTATAATAGGTAGGATTCGAACCCGCGACCTCAAGGTTGCGGGACCGATGCCTTAGCCATTAGGCCACCGCCGCTTCAGATAATAACACGAAAGCTACAAAAAAATACAGTCAAATTTAAAACAAAAATTATATATAATTTTGCAACAAAATGTATTCGTATTGACATATTATGTACAATATTGACTCTACAAAAGGAACAAGTTGCAATAAAACTATCAACATAACATTACATATTTATTGTCGCCGCTCGAGAATGTGATAAGAATCGAGATGTTTACCTAGCATTTCTTTTTTATCAACAGAGTGTGCAGTTGTAGAAATACGAGTAGAATTGTATGACAAATTAAGCGTACGTACCTAACTAGTTTTAACATCTTGTAAGTCTACCCTACATCAGTAAGGAGGTACGAGTATAACTACTGATATCACACTTCACACTAATATTATAAAGGCGAAAGTTTGTGAGTATGTGAGTGTGTATGTTTGTTACTTCTTCATGTCTAAACGGCTGGAGCGATTTTAATAAAATTTGGTATGGAGTTAGCTGACACCCTGGATTAACACATAGGCTAATAAAACGCGGGTAACACCGCGGGGCACAGCTAGTTATATCTATAATTACGAATTTTTAATGTCGTAATCCATATACTAATTGCACCCCACAGTTTCACCAGTCTTATTTTAAAAAGTATTTAACAATTACCTAGCTTTCTTTGCGGTTTCTCCTACGCGGGTATTAGTTTTCACGATGTAAAGTACCCACGTATTTGATGCGTGTTTTTGCGGGATTGAGTAATCACGTAGGTATTAGGATGAAAGCTCTATCCGCTCTATCTATAAGCACTTTATGTTTACACTGAGGTGGTTCTAACATCTATCTTCCATAATGCCAGAAACAGCAATATAAAAGCCATCGCGTTCTATCGCAGGAGACATGTAGCGTAAGATTGCGCGCCATATTAGGTGTCAATAAATAAAATACAGATCCGTTAGTACTCGTACCTGCCTGTGCCGCTGCGCCCTGCGTGAGTTGCACTTGTGTGCGCCATCGGGCGTGTTTATGGTTTATTGTGATAGGTAGGTACTTCATTTTGCTTTATGGATTTTTTAGTGGAATACGGTGGAATCTAATCTACTGTTTTGTAGAAAACTATCTATATACTAGGAAATGTTTGAAAATCGTTTGTGAGATTGCTAAGATAAGTAAATACAGGTGATTTTTAATTTCAGGGGGTAACCTGCGTGTAGGTATTAAAATTAAAAAAAAATTCGTTGGCTACTTTGTAATTTATATATATGTATGTACCTACATAATTTTGAATTTTGTATCGCCTGCGCACCTGATTAAATTGATAAATTGATTTGCATTATACGCTTGACAAAAAGAATAAAACTATACTTTTAGTTTATTTCCATAAAATATGTTTATTTTTTGTATAATTTCAATTATCAATTTTTTAATGTAAAACGTTTGTGTTACAAGTACTGAATCTCCCCTATCAATTTGTCATGTGATTTTAAAGTCACCCTGTATATTTATCGTAGAGTAACAACACGTTTACATGGAGTATAAGTACTTATAGATTTAAGGAGTAACATCTTTGTGTATGAAAATGTCTTTAAAAATCTGTACTAATATTATAAAGCCGAAGAGTTTGTTTGTTTGAACACGATAACTTAAGGAACTACTACTACTAGAACGAATTGAAAAATTATTTGACTATTGGATAGCCCATTTATCGAGGAAGGCTATAGGCTATGTAACACCACGCTACGACTAATAGGAGCGAAGCAGCATTGAAAAATGTTGCAGAAGCGGAAAATTCACGAGGACGAAGCTGCGCAGGTCAATTAGTGCGTTACATAAGGGGTGTAGGTACGCTACAGTAACCACAGGGTAAAAATTCTATAATCGGCATTCTACAACCCGCCAACAACGGCTACATTAAAACAATCATCCAATTCTAAAATCGTCACAATTCAATCTGTCTACAATTACTACATTCATATCTTAATCTTTATATGCTAGCGCCACCTTAGAAGGCTTTTAACTGTTACAGATTACAGCTGGATATTTTTTCAATCTACCTATATATGTATACATGCTACAAAATTCAAAAAAAAAAATCAAAATTCTTTATTCACTTAGGATGCAAAACAACTCTTGTGATACGTCGGGATTCTACATGTACATGTAATGCCAAGATCGCAAACAATAAGTAAAGCCGGAGTAAAGAACCTGGCAATAAAAACTCGCGGCCACTCGTTTCAAATTGCCAATTTTACAATGTTTGAATGTTTATAAACTATACACTATACACTATGTTAAAGGACTGATGCACTCATGTTTGCAAGAGGTTTGCGTAGCTTGAGTAAATCACACTGAATGTACACTCGTCTTTTAAACTAACGTCATTAGTGATGCGCGTGTCATAGACGCATTACATTGAGCGACACGATGTCCTGCGCAGAGAGATATGCGCGCGCGTCGCTGGCTGTGCGAACAGCATCGCGTGCTCGCTACGGATCGCTACTGCACTTTACATGTTTGATTTATTAGGTTTGCAAATAATGAGATATAAGGTGGCTTTTATCTGTACTGAGTAGGTAGTTTATAATCCGGTGTTAACCTAATTAAGAACCTATTATTGTACCCATTATTTTTTTGTGAAGCAAATAGAGAAACTTGATGTCTTCTGTCAGTGAAGCCTAAATCACTCATAGTTTGACTGACCTCAAAATCACTAAGATCGAGTCTTTGTTTAGGCACTAAGTATAAGACTATTTTCGATACAATATCTAAATACTTGACATGGTAGATATTAGCTGAAATATTGGCGAAACCGCCGTCAACTCAAAAATAAGAAGAAAATATTTTGTAATAACTTTTTAAATTAAAAAAAAACCATATCTGATTTAACGATGGAAAACGTACTATACAACCTTTTCATAAAAATATGCAGTTGAATAGAGGAAACCCAATCCCAGTCGGACCAGTAGTTTTTGAGAAAATTTCGAACATACCTACATTCGTACCAAAGTATATAAAATTCATAAGCGAAGTCGCTTCATTCAATTCAATGGTCCATTAGCAACAGTAATTATAAAAGCAACGCATTTTGTCGTACTTAGATCTTAATACATTCTTAATGGTTTCGTTTGAGACGAGAACACTTCACTAGAACAGGGAACTAATGTTTGAGAATGTTCTCACGACAACGATATGTGAAAAAATTATCAACATTTTGAATTCAGCTGCCGAATCCACGTTTACACCGTGTATCTATCAATGTATCGAGTGTGCTATTTTGAACTCATGGATACATAAATACATATTGTACTCTAACGGGGCAATAACCAGCAATAACAATATATATTTTAAATAGCTCAAATTATAGGTGGGTAATGTTCCTGAAAACCCATCAAATATTTAAACCATTCTTCAACAAATTCCGTAACGATTTTCTTCATCTTTTACAGACCTTTTATCTTTCTACTTATATATCTACACTAGCTGTCCCGCGCAACTTCGTCTGTGTAAATTTTCCCCGTTTTTACAACATTTCTCATTGCTGCTCCGCTCCTATTGGTTGTAGCGTGATGTTGTATAGCTTGTAGCCTTCCTCGATAAATGTGCTATCCAACAGTGAGATAATTTTTCAATTCGGATCAGTAGTTCCTGAGATTACCGCGTCCAAACAAAGAAACAAACTCTTCAGCTTTATAATATTAGTATAGATATAACCTTCCGGAAAAAGTCTTTATATACCTATTAAGTGTACAAACAGATAGACACAAAAGTATTGAAAATGATGACGAAGAAAAGGTTCAAAATTTGAGCCCTATTACGTATGTACCTACTTCGAAACGAAGGTATTTGTAATAACGTAACGTGCAGTAATCATTACTGCATTAGCTAAGTACTGGGGCAACGAGAATATCGCGTGTCGGTAAGTGACGATGGTGCGACAGTACGGCCCGAGGCTGATTATCGAATTACACTTCAATTCTGATGCCGATCTAGTGATTATACCAAGGAAGATGATAACATTGATAATTAACTAGGTACGACATAAATGGCTTAATAGAATCATCTTTTCGAACGATAAAAGCTCGAAGATTGATGGGAAAATCATTCTGATTTCACGTTTCTATGATTCAGTAAAGACAATTTTATTAAAATTCAAGGCGTGTATGATTGAAGGTTTTAGTGCTAGCCTGATTTAAGCATTTGAAAATGTTTAACGACTTCGCTGACTACACTCGTTGTGGTGTTGGTTTTTGAAAGACATTAGTAAAGATTGTTAAGGTAGGTGCATGGGCCCTTGCCTAGGTCTCCCTAGTGGCAGATCCAGAATTGTCATTTGGGGAGGGGGGGGGGATTTAACTAGATAGGGCTGTTGTTGCACCACTTACACGAACCAAATGGGTGAATGGTGAAAGATTTGGCGGGGTTTGAGCCCCCTACCCCTCCCCTTGGATCCACTGGGTTTCCTGAACCATAATAATGAATCGATTGATCATTCACTCATCAAAATGGAATAAATTGTTTAGGCGCTATCGTTGAAAAATGTGTAAATACAAACATACATTCACATTTTGATGATTTCATTGCTAAAAACATAATCCTTCTTTTTGGTTAACAAAAATGCCAATAAACTTTAATAACGTCCAAGTGAATGTTTTTTTTTGCATAATACAGACGGTTATGAATTTAAATTTACATAATCACATCAATGTAAAACATAATTTTCGAAACAATACGAGTTAATAAAAGTAAAAATGCATAAAATCGCCATAACAGTCGTTCTCAACATATGCACAGAAGACGAAATTAAAATTCCCAGTGGTTTTAAACGAAAGTAAATATGTACAATAACTAATAAAGAGATTATCTTGGTACAGTCGACGTGCGCATGCGTCGACTTATCTTGTACGAATATCTTGATGAAATCGTCGAAACGACTATGACTTAATGAAAGACTCGACATACTAACAATAGCGCTGTGTTGTACAACATTTAACGTCATATATCAAGGTGATAACAAGGCAATCCGTAATGTTATATTTAATTCGAAATTACTTATGATTTCTCTCGTGGGAAGGCGCACAATAGAGTACAGACGACGTCGTCTGTTCAACAATTTGAACTAGTGAAAGTTCCCGTGTGGAATTTTGCGAATAAAACAGAAAAATCGGAGACTCACGTCTCTCTGTGGTTTGTCACTTTGTTTAATATTTTATTGAAAGTATTGAAACACAATACTTACACTTTTTATGAGTAACAGTCAAGATATTTTGGTAGGTATAATCTAGATCTAGGAACCTCAGATGCAAAATAGTTCTAGGTTTAACGTGTATATCTGTGTATTTGTGAGTTTGCTCAGACGGATGCATCAATTTGGATGTGGTTTTTATTATATAGCCAGTTTGATTGATCGAAATGTTTCTTAACTTTGTAACAAGACAATCCGTCGGGTATTTTAAATGTGCCCAAATTAGCTTATTTAGTATCTATATACTCATAATGAGCCTGAGATGGCCTGGCAATAGCCAACCCAACGGGCAACTTGTAGAGGAACACCTGAACCGTAGGTATGTAAATATATTTATCATATCCTCTCTATAAATACAAATCAATATTTGTATTGAAACCATTGATCAGATTGTGATGAAACTTTGGTAGCGTGGTGGGGTTCCTGGACCAAAAAGCCACAACGAAGCGTGGCCGGGTTCAGCTAGTAAAGTTTATAAACACTGTGAAAAGTAGTGGGCATAAAACGCCACCTTGCGACACTACCACCAGAGCAGGGGCTCTAGACATAGTCACATTCGAAAAGCGATGTCGTTAATGGAAAAGAATTCAAGTGTAGAATTTGACGTTTCCGGTGGAGACCATAGACATTTTTTTATTTTTTTGCGAAAGACAAGTACGGTGTTATCGAATTCGCCACGGAACGAATGTACATACCTTGTCTAACCCCCCAGGACTCATCCAAGTTTATATACTGCCGACGGCTTTTTCATAATCTGATTAATTGTTTCGGAACGCATAGAGAACATACAAACAAACATTCATTTTTAAAACTGATTTCTTTCTGCCTTTACATAGATGACTTGCAAATTTATTGTCACATAGTCATTTTTTTATTTTAATTGCGGATATAAGTTATTGGTGTACGTACGTAAGTACGTGTATCGGGAATAATATAACTTGATATGATCTGGGATGTAAATAAAAAGTCTATTACGTTGTCTAATCATACAGAGTACACCGTACCGACGTTCCCGGAACTGTCGCGCCCACATCGCCCATGACAAAGGTGTGAACCAATTAGCTGCAACAGTACTACGCAGTTTTTGTGCCCGCGCCTTTAACGGTATCCGTCATTCGTTTTATAGCTCATTTAAACGATCATAATACCCCTCCTTCCTCGACCACCTTTTTAAATTCATGTGTTTACAGTGACAGACTGGGTTTACGTTCCACGAAACCATTTAGGCGCTACAAGTTATATTTAAACGGAGTTTGGAAGCAATTTCCCAAAATTACCTTAAATTATACAAGGTAACTTTGAAATCAGTTGACAAATTGATAGGGGCGAATCAGTCACAGACGGTTAAGATACTGTTATATTTTCTGATAAGATACCTGGATGTGAAATGTTATAGTATTTTTTGTAATTTATTTTACTGTGAAGTAAATTAATACCTACATCCACTCTATCATTCTCTTGAAGCCTTGCCCCTATTATGTTACTATATATTTCGCATCGTATAGCATCTTTACCGCTTGTAATGGTTTATAACTTAAGATAAATTTATTTTAAGGTAAAATATTAAACTACCTTTGCTGTTAGTGTTGTGCTTTAAGGTGAATAGTAAGCAAAATGCTTTGGAATACGTATAACAGTTAAATATCGTTTGAGAATTCGATCGGAATGTCTCAGTTGTTAATATTATTAGATGAAAAACGGTTTACCTAATTTGAAGATCGTTAACACTTATCTTAATTAGTTACACTAATTAAGAAAAGCGATTTTATGTGTCTGAAAGTGTATATGCGCGCACAAATTACATTGTAAATTCCGAGAATTACTGCGCATGTGGAACTTGTGGAATTATGAAATATGTTTTATTGGTATGAGATTTATAGGTCGTAACTGAGAGCCCTGTCTTGGCATCGTCGTTGGGTCATCTTCTAGCCATTATTTAGCCATATTGCAACAGAGATGTCCATAAATATCTATCACAACCTCATAAATGGCAAGTAACAGGCGATGTTACGTTAGATTTACTACAGCAGGTTCACTCAACTTCCTCTAAACCACTCCCTTGGGTCAAAGTGACGAAAAATCACTACATAATACTTGTCCGGGCTGTGACATAGTCGCTTCTTGCGTTTATTTGTTTGTAGTATGGTTTTCAAAGTAGTTGATAGAGTTTCTACTGGAAGGTTAAATACATCTATATATATAAAATTGTTGTCCTGACTGACTGATGGATCAAAGTACTGCCTAAACCGCGAACTGTAGAGACGTTAAATTTCGAGTACGAATTTCTTATTTAATGTAGGGATCCGATACGAAGGGATTTTTTAAATTCATCCTAATCCGTACTAAGGGTGTAAAATAGCGGTTGTAAGTTTGTTTATAATTCCGTCGGTTCTAAAGTTACGTGTCTGAAACTTCGTATTTGGCTTTTTGGTTTCAAATAGAGAAACATATGTTTCAGCGTTTAAAGAAAATCAACTCTTAGGGAGTAAAATAGGGGATGCAAGTTTGTATTTAACTTCATCAGTTTTAAAGTTAAATCTATGAAAATTGATTGAAGGCTTTGTGGATAAAGAAACACGGGCTAAAGTCATCTACGCGGGCGAAGCTGTGGGCGACAGCTAGACAGTGTCTGGCTGAAGTTTCGACTTCAGCTTAGGCTACCTTCGCCAAAAAATATCAACTTCGGCTTCGACCCCAAAATCCTGCCGAAGTCGAAAGTTCTTAGCAAATGTCGAAATTGAACCAACTGGGGGCTTAGACAAGGTACATTCGTTTTGTGGCGAATTCGCTACAAATGAATTCTGATTCTGATAATGATACAAGAGTTCAAATGCAAACGATCATTCGCAAAAAAAATGTCTATGGTCTCCACCGCAACTTTAAATTCTTAAAAAATAAAATCCGCCATTTCATTTCGTTTTCTACATGGTCTCACCCATAGAGAATATTTATAAAACTTCGTAATAGTCTCACCGTTCGCTAGATTATTGAACAATCAAATGGGAAAATAGCGAAGATACTGTCAATAATGCAGCTTATCTACACATCGACTTGTATTGACAACGTAACAGAGTTCAATTCCATACGTTTTGTACCTTCTTTTCTTTTCTGAATGTGACTTTGTCTAGGCCCCCTGTTACAAACAAGTGAGCGAGAGTGTGATGAAAAGGACTTATATGAGGCCCGGAATCAAGACAATCTCGTTCGTACATGCTTTTAAACTTGATAATAATAATAATAATAAATATAATTTAATAATAATTTATTTTATTTTTCTCTCACAATGTCTTTATGATAAAATTATACACTATCACATTCTTTAATATAATTGTAACAGAAATTGTGAGAGACTGGTGCCTGTGGTAGGTTAAGAATAACCTGTATTACATTGATAATAGTTATGATTGAAAAATAGAGAAGATTTAAGTAGTGGAAAGTCACAAACATTTTCAAAACTTTGTATTGAATTGACCAAAGTTTATTAAGAAAATGAGTTTATGTTTATTTATTAGTCTAGTTTCTGACTATGTTTATTTATTAGTGTAGTCTGATCGATTTTTATAAATAAAAAAAAAAAAACAGTTTTAACTGTTCATAGAAGATACAACCTTGTATTGCACTAACAAGTGGGAGTGTTTGTTATCAGTTTAAGGCTAGTGTTTCATTATATTATATTGTGAGCGAACTAATCCTTTGATTAATCACCTGCATTCCTTAAGAGAGTACAAAAGTGGTATCTTCTTTTTGTCAAGGTACTCCGTAGAACTTATCTGTTAGTTAATAATCCTAATAAGATTCCTCGCTCCGCAACAAGCAACTCCCACGCACTACGTGAACAATCAACACTTACAGTGTACACTCGTACGTAAAATATTGGTATTAGATTCCCACGGGCGTGTGGTTGCGGTCTGCGGTCGAGCGGTGACCGCGTCCTGGTGTACGACACTGACCTATAAAGCCTTCGTGTTATATTCTGTTTAGAAATTTGAGATTTACTGTGAAAATCGTATGTGGACCGTAAGTAATGCAATAGTGCTGGCGTTGGTAAAGCAGGGAAGAAAGCTTTAAGTGTGATAAAGGCCAAGCCAAATCGTTGACGAGAGTATTGCATTAAGAGTCTAATCGCTTATAAATAAATTAGGTACAGTTCCACCCAAAGATAATAGAATGTGTGTTCTAAGGTTCCACCTAAGTTTGCGTTTGTGAAGTTGTATTCGAATGTAGTTCCGGGCAGGGACGTCATTCCCCGCCCGTCAAAATTTCAAAATTCAAAATTCTTTATTCACTTAGGATGCAAAACAACTCTTGTGATATGTCGGGATTCTACATGTACATGTAATGCCAAGTTCGCAAACAATAAGTAAAGCCGGAGAAAAGAACCTGGCAATAAAAACTCGCGGCCACTCTTTTCAAATTGCCAATTTTACAATGATGTGATGGGGGTAAGGTGCTGCGACTAATATACTATACACCATATTAAAGGACTGATGCAAATTGTATTATCAAAAAGTTGAAACATGAGATAAAGCAAAATCAGCCTTAGTGGGTACATTATAGTAGGAGCATCTACTTACAACAAAGGTAAAAACTATATGTGCTTAAATATTGGCCAAAATACTTGTAACGAATGATTAAATATAAAATATTAATTATGATATCAAAAGGAAGAAAAGAATGGCCTTTATTCGTCACGCAGAATCTTTACTTACAAAAGTCAAATCATGCTCCTTATTAATGTGACAATTAAAACAAAGTGATAACAAAATTCACCCAAGCATATTAAAGTAACAAGGAGCAAGCAACTAGATCCATTTTTCTTTATCATTTAAATATTCATCCACTGTATAACAAACTCTACGTATAAGATGATTTTTGACTACATTTTTGAACTTAATCATTGATAGACTCATAATACTAGAATGTGTCTCCTTCATCCCCTGCGATACCTATTTAGCTGGCGACATGTGTAGTAAATATTTACATGATAATTTGGAGGTAAAGTCATGGCGATGGCTGAGGCGTGTTTTGCTTTTCGATATCGAAAACGCATCGCCTCGGCTTTTGTTTAACAAGACGTTTTAGTACCGTCATTACTAAAGAATACTTCTTTTAAAAAAAAAAAAAAAAGATAA